>JARQOC010000003.1:653780265-654395265 GCA_033576535.1 Allobates femoralis | reverse complement strand
AGCAGTGTAGGGAAAGTGTTAATATGCACTAGGGACAGGTTTTAAGAGCTTTGGAGGTGTTTTGGGGGTGACAGGATCCCTTTAAACACTCTGATTGGGTAAAAACTGTGATACATTATTGGAATTAGGGTCTCTTTTCTTACATTATGCTGTTTTCAGATGCGTTAGCTAAACCTGGTGACAGATTTTCTTTAAAGGGAGCCTGATAGCCGTCCTGGCTCTCCTAAACCGCCACTTTGACTGAGTTTCACCCTTTTACTAGATTTTAATAAAATTCTTTTTATTGCTTAGGCTGGCTTCACATTGCGGGTCAGATCCGATCCGATGCTGTCAGGGTGAACCTGACAGCCCCGGATCGGATCAGCACACAGAACCGGAGGGCTAATATGCGCTCTGGTCTGGGGTGAACCCGCACGCAGCTGCCGCCCTGAAACAACTGTGGCGTCCAGCCGCAGGTGTCTGTTTCCCGGATCCTCCTGGACCAGTGCAATTCGGCCCAATAGGCTCCCATGTTAGGGAGCGCCGGATTACCCTGGATCCAGGAGGATCCGGGCGAATCCGGGGCATTCCAGGTCAATCCGGGAATTGCCAATTAGAGGAGATATTCTCCTCTCAGACACAAAAACGCTGCAAGCATCGTTTTTGTGTCCGTGGGAGAATACTGAATTCTCCCAGATTGTCCCGGACAGATAGAAACGGGATGGCAGAGAGCTGCCATTCGGCTTCTATCCGGCCCCGTAGGCTACTATGGGGCCAAAATCCGGTCCAGGGCTGTCCGGTTTACACGGACAGCCTCGGATTGAATGTAACCCGCAATGTGAAACCAGCCTTAGCGATCGTTAAATAAACTTAAAGTTAACTAAACCCTATGCTCACACTATGTTAATCAGTAATGGTACCTTTACACGCCGCGACGGCAGGCTGGATACATCCCGCTACTTCACGTGCACGAGCACGCTCAAACGGTTACAAACGGTCAACGCACCCTCTTTACACGCCGCCACAAGGTGCGCTACGCCACGCTACATCTATAGCTAGCTACATCGCCGGGTGTCTCAAGTAGCCAGCTGTAGCTCATTTACACACCGCTATAACCAGCTACTATGGGCGGACCTGGTGCAGCAGGGACAGCACATAGGCGTGCCACAATTGTGGATTACGAGCCGTCCGTACGCTGATAGGACGAAGCAATAACATCCTGATTGGGCAGGCAACGCAGGAGGCTGAGTAATACAGCACACTCGAGCGATTGTGTAGTGTGACTCGTCAGCTCCTTAAATATGCCTCCCTATGCAGCGACTACCAATCGTCATGCAGCAGCTTCCACCAATGATCGCACATGGGGCGCGGTAACCCGGAGCCAGGGTCACGCCTTAGCTACATTGCAGGCTGTCCAGAGTTCCCTTCCGTTGCCTCTTTACACGCCGATACAGCTCGCTACCATCAGCGATGTAGCCATCAGTTTTCGAGCAGAGGTAGGAAACAGATGTATCTGTTGCCGGCTGTAGCGTCACGTCTTCAGACGCCGCTACGACGGGCTACATTGGCGCTACACGCTACATTTGTAGCCTGTAGCGGGATGTATCCAGCCTGCCGTCGCGGCGTGTAAAGGTACCATAAGTGACTAGTCGGGGTTTTCCCTGGACTAATTGATTCCCCTGGACTAATTGATTCTCCTGGACTAATTGACTAAGTGATTCCCCTGGACTAATTGACTAAATGATTCGCCTGGACTAATCCTCCCTCTCAGGCTGGAGTCACACTTGCTTGTCACTTGCACAAGCTGTGCATTGCATCATCCGCCACGGCCGCCCGTTGTGTTGACAGGAAATACATGCAACTGACACACTCCTATTCAGAAAGCGGGCGGCCATGCTGGGTGATCTGATCCGAGGCTCGAGGCTTATTGTGTAATCATGCACTTTGTCAGCGTGAGTGACATGACTTCCAAGAGTGTCATGGCTTCCATGTGCGCCACTTTCTTCTCATTGGTAATGCACAGTGAAGTGGATTCAATGGTGCACGGTGTACGCTAAGGGAGGCAGCAGAGAGACAAAACTCAACCAGCCCATAGATTTATGAAGAGCTAGTGGTTATGTTGCTTTTGCATAGCATGTCACTCTCTCTCACAAAGAAGTACTTACACAATGAGAGGGAGGATTGGCGCAGGAAAATCAATGCCCCCCTAATTGATTTAAATAACAGGAGTACAGGATTTAAAGTCAATTTTACATTTATTTAGCAATTGCTGAGCAATAACAAGGGTTTTTTTGGAATGTGGGAAATTGGTGCAATACAATCATTGTGGGGGCTAGGGCAGACTGTATATAGGTAGAATGCTGCCAATAAATGTTGGAGGGTGGGGTTAGATTACCTGGCAGCAGGTTTACTAGACCTCTGTTGATAATTTATTGTTGATAAAGCAATAATTTGAAGGGAACCTGTCAGCTCTTTTTACCCCTAACCTATTACTACCTGTACCTGCAGCTTCCTAGTACATCCCTAACCATCCCTGTCTAACCTAATACTGTAATCACTGAGAAAAATCATTTTATAACTTATATTCTATGGTAATTAGGATGGTGTCTTCAGAAGTGCACACACTCTGGGCGTTCTTTCAGCCTCCATTTTCCCCCTCGCTCCATGGTTATCACCATGAGCCCTTTCACTCAGGCGGCAAGCTGGCAGGGAAAGCGGCTGTGCAGAAGGGGGCGGCGCCATATCCACACAGCGCCTCCCTGTCATGGCGCCGGCGGCATGGGGCAGGTAAGACCCGCCGAGCGGCGGCCCTCCCCCCCGCGGCTGCAGAGGCGGCAATGCTGGACTCTGACAGCACCCCCCCCCGGTCCTAAGGCGACAGAGGGGCTTGGTGCAGCCCTGGTTTTCACACCCCAGTGGGCGTGATGACCTAATTTTCATGCGCTGTTTTCAATCTGCGGGCCCGTTCCTGGTGTAGCGCTGCGGTGCGTCATTTCCGGTCATGTTCATTGTGGGGGAGTAAGTGGTTGTATTGGCCGGCTTCAGAATGCTCACTGCGCATGCTCTGGAGCTGGCTAGTATGCACAGCTCAAGAATATGGAGAACTATATGGCAACTGGATTACTAATCCTCTAGTGATAAATGCTTGCTGATAAAACAGTGATTTTATCAAAACTATAGCAAGTAGTCCAGTAAGTTACAAGTCACTGAAATCAGGCTCTCTGTCTCTGCCAACACCTACTGACAGATTCCCTTTAACAAAGGGCAAGTTTATGCATTAAGAATCTGCATTCTATGTGCACACCTAGTGTTAATTGTGCTTTTTTTCTTGCAGATTGCTGTCAAATCTGCAAGGGAAAACGCATCCCAGCAACGTCAATGAACATTCTGAAGTGCTATGCACACCTTTTATTCCTTGCAGAAAAAAAACATGTTCATTCTTTCTGCGCACTAAAAAAGCACCAAAATACGCACCTACAATGCAAAATATGCAGCATTTTTTTCTGCATTGTTTTTCCAGCCCAAAGATCCAGATTTGGTGCCGAAAATATCTTCTAGGTGGCCTTCTCCATTTGCTAAGAAAGCAATGTTTGCGTAGATTAATATTAAAGAATATAAGGAAAATAAATATAGACATTTGCCATGCTGTTAGAGATACAAAAAAATCTTTCAGTAGGAGCTGGATTACACATTAGATGTTAGTCTACACTGCAGATATGAAGGGGAAGGATTTGACTGATGGAGGAGTTAAGGTGCATACTGGCACTGACTGAGGTGGGAGGACTGGAAGAATAGAAGATAGAAACTGATAAAGATGTCAAAGAACAGCAGCAGAAAGAATATGCCCATATGAAAAAACGTAGGAGATGGCGTTGAGGCTCAATGAGCTATGATTTGAAAAATGAGGCATTTGTGATCAGTAGAGTTTAGATTAGGAGAAAGCCATCATTAAACTCCTGCAGTAATTAAGGTTCTTCTAGCAGGTTAAGGATATATTTATAATCCCCTATCCGTACTTTAGGGGCACTGCGGAGTTAAGGAAAGAACGCTACTGTTTATTGATGTGGTAGTAAAATTCCTTCCTGAACTTGGTGATTTGAGGTCTCAGAAATGCCTCTCCAGCTGAGACTCTCCTCAGACTGCTATGTTATTATTGCTACAAATCCAAGTTGTGTTGGCAGGACATTACAAATGACCACCGGGGGTAAGAACAACACATTTTTGGGTCCAGTATAAATTACACACTCCTTTATATTTCAGGCTGAACTGTCATTTATGAAATATGTAATATTCTTGTTGAAACATAGGTTTATTTACTCAATGAAACCCACACACTCTCTACAGTGAAAGGATTGGCACTATCGAAGATGTAATCTGTTTCCACCCTAGAATATTATCGAGGAGGTTACAAATTCTCTGCATTCCTAGGTCACTTACTAGTTCACTTATGCCTAGGAAGCAAATTTCCTAACACTATGGGGCCTGACAAATTGGATATAATTTACGTTACAGAACTGACATAAAGTACGACAGCAATGTACACAAGTCCCTGACTCCTAGACATTTCTTGTGTTGACGCACATCTGCTGAAAGATGTGCCAAATTTAATAGAACTCTTATGCTTCTTTAAAAGCTTAGCACATTTTACTCCAACACACACCTCATCAAGAATGGCGTACAACACATTAGTCTTGATGAACTGGAGGCGGTATGTACATGAACAAGAATTAATACCGTATATACTCGTGTATAAGCCGACCCGTGTATAAGCCGACCCCCCTACTTTTGTCCCCAAAATCTGGGAAAACCTATTGACTCGTGTATAACTTGAGGGTGGACCCCAGCACAGGTATACAGCTCCCAGCAGTGTGGTATACAGGCCCCCCAGTGGTATACAGGCCTCCCCAGTGGTAGTATACAGCCCCCAGCAGTGTGGTATACAGCAGCCTCCCCAGTGGTACATACAGGCCCCAGCAGTGTTACAGCAGCCTTCCCAGTGGTATATACAGCAGCAGCCCCAGTGGTAGTATACAGCAGCCCCAGAGGTATATACAGCAGCAGCCCCAGGGGTATATACAGCACCAGACCCAGGGGTATATGCAGCACCAGCCCCAGGGGTATATGCAGCAGCAGCCCCATGGGTATAAACAGCACCAGCCCCAGGGGTATATACATCAGCAGCCCCAGGGGTATATACAGCACCAGCCCCAGGGGTATATACAGCAGCAGCCCCAGGGGTATATACAGCAGCAGCCCCAGGGTATATACAGCAGCAGCCCCAAGGGTATATACAGCACCAGCCCCAGGGGTATATACAGCACCAGCCCCAGGGATATGTACAGCAGCAGCCCCATCAGTATACAGGCCCCCCCATCAATATCCAGGGCCCCCCCCTTGCTCCGAAAACCTGTAAAGTAAAATGATTATACTTATCACTGTCCTCTCGCCGCCGTCCCCGCCGCTGCCAACATCACGATCCTCCATCTTCATTCAGCGTCTTCCGGCTTCCTGTGGTCGGCGCCGACAATGACGTCATTGTCTTCGCCAAACAGAGGAAGCCGGAAGACGCTGAATGAAGATGGAGGATCGCGATGTCGGCAGCGGCGGGGACGGCGGCGAGAGGACAGTGATAAGTATAATCATTTTACTTTACAGGTTTGCGGAGCAAGGGGGGGGGCCCTGGATAGTGATGGGGGGGCCTGTATACTGATGGGGGTGGCGGGCGGGTGGTATACTCGCGTATAAGCCGAGGGGGGACTTTTCAGCCCAAATTTTGGGCTGAAAAACTCGGCTTATACGCGAGTATATATGGTACCTTCGAAAACACAATACTTTGAAAGTTCATTGTGCTATCATAAAAGGCAAATTCAAGATGCAGATTATCTTGCAAAATAGACTATCTTGAAGGTTTTTCCGGGACATTAAGGTTTTTTGCAACGGCTCTGAGAGCTTATTGGCAGGTACCTGACTGTTTTGACATGCAATGATTTGTTCTGGCTTTGAGTAGTCATGGAGAGCTCCTGCCAGTGGTTCTGCCGCTTCTAGGGACGTCACATTAACATAACAGCTCCTTTGTATTGCTTGCAGAGGCGAGCATGGGTAAGTGGACCCACTGGACCGGGGCACCTATCTCGACCTGGATGGGCATAACTAAGTGGCTACCTCATTTTCCCTAGAGCCATTGAAAGTGAGGTTAGGCTTGTGCTGGAAGGTAGCCAACAGGTGCTACTCCAGGGGATCATGGTACCTCAACAGCTGGCTTCGAGGAAGTTGGGGATGCAGGCAGGTATCGTCTCTGGTGAGGCTAGGTGCAGCCTTAATGACTGGTAAAGCAGGGGCGAAGGGTACAGCAGCAGAGCTAGTTCAGGCAGGTGCAGTGTGTATGGCAGCAGGGCTGGCTCAGGCTGGCAGAAAGGGTACGACAGTTGGGCTGGTTATGACTGGCACAGAGGTTATGGCAGCCGGGCTGGTTCATTCTGATGTCTGTGGGTACAACGGTACTAGGGAACAGGCACAGGTTACGTAAAGCACAGACCTCATAATACAGCAAGGGTAATGAGGACCTGACAACTAACATATTGTCTCTAGACATAGACCACATTGATTAGGCACCTCCCATAGCAGAAAGGTGCCTTAAATACTCTTTGCTTCTCAGCCATGACCTGAGAAGCATTTCCAGGTGGGGCATGCAGACACAGGCCCTGAGGACAGGAGACAGAGCCAGGGACCAGAGCAGATGCCTGAGAGGGCAGAAGAGGTGAGAGCTCTGGCCTGCCCACTGCGGGTACACCGCGCCACAGCGGCCATTACATCCTTCTGCTCTACATTGTGTATGAAGTGCCACTCCCAATGTTATGGTGATTGACAGCTGGCTCCCCACTGCCTACCTGCTGGGAGCTGGCTGTCAGTGAAGCAGAACGAACTAGAAACAGCTACTCTGTTGACGTAAGGTTAAATGAAACAGGAGAATCAACACTTGAGCTGGGAGAGATTGTCATAGGGCAGAAGAGGTAGGTACTACCTGCCTGTGAAGTTTTGATCCAGTAGCCAAAAATGCGCAACTCCTTACATTTAACTAGGTGTTACAAAAGGGGAGGGGATACAGTATAGTATTATGGTGAAGCATCATTTGTTCGGTGACTAAAATGTAATGTTGAAGTGTGGACAGTGTTACCATAGATTGCTGATTCTGGCTTCCCTGCAAAATTGAGGTGAAAATTAAAATGCCCTTGTCCTACATTGCAATATACTTCTGCAGTGAATGAATGCAAATTTTAACATTGAAATAAAATTGAGATGTTCATAAAAAAAAATTGTAATACTTTTCTGAGACCTGTGTTGTTTTTATTTTTCCATTGAAGGTGCTGTGCGAGGGCACATTTCAATATTTTCATCACTTTTGTGTTGCATTTTTTATGAAGTTATGGTGACCGAAAAACTGCAACTACAGCATTTTGATTACTTTTCTCTTTATGGTATTTACAATCGGGGTTAATGTACAGTATATTTTGATAGGGCAGAGATGCGGTGATACCAAATATATATATATAATTTTTTTTATTTTTATAAATACTTTATTTTAAACTGGGGAAAAATGGGTGATTTGAATTTAAAAAATATTTAACTTTCATTATTTTCTTGCTTCAAAGTTAACACAACGGTTTTAAAATGAACGTGTCATGCATATGGGTTTAATCTGCAGGTTAATAGCATTTGAAACCTGCCCTGCACCTGCACATTAAACTCTCCTATCTGGAGGAAAAGAACTTTAGTCTGCAGCTTAATAGAGTTTTTTCTCTTTAAATCCAACCAATCCTAGGAGCCATCTGTTCCTGAAAATGTTGGGTCTTTTGGAAACCTGCTCCTTAGAAAGCTTGCAACCCAGCTTTCCTAAAATCAGATTCAACTAACATAATCTAATAACATAGGAAGAGTCATTATGGGAGATTGGGCAGTTAGCCTCCGTAAAGCCAGCCAAGGTCACTGCTACCATTATTTACAATGAGCAGTAGACAGTAATGATTTGACTGCTGTGCTCTGCACAATATAAGTAGTGGTAGCAGGTGGGGAAGGCACTGGTGGAGACTTGCCAGCTGTGACAGCAGTTAAGGAAGTAGAGCAGTTGTGGTGATTTTTTTCTAGTGTTGAGCAGTAACAACAGGTCAGGAAGCAGGGCAGCAACACTGAGCCCAGTTCAGCCACCAGGACTGCGGTTGCGACTTAATCCAGCAATGAGAACAGGTCAAACAGTCTGCCATTAAACGTCTAATACCAAGTTGTGCCCAACTGTTATCACCAATGGATAAAGTCACCCCTCAGCCTCAGACTACTTCCAATGTGCAGAGCGCAGCAGCTAGTGATGATTTGTTTGCTGTGCTCTGCACACAATAAGCAACAGTGAGTGTGTGGCGCCCTGCCAAGCAGGCGTCACAGAAGGATACTGCATCTGTAAAAGAGGTGCAGATGCTCCAGCTGCAGGTGGACTCTAGGATGGTGGCTGGGACCCATTTCCAGCACTCTCACACTAGCATACACGGTGGGAGGTTACCCGGGAGGGAATAAAATCACCTCTAGGGGGAAAAAGAAGGTCTTTTGTCCTTGGCTGTTGGTCTCTGACTGAGAATGGAGTAGGAAGAGAGGTTCTAAAGAAAGGAAGCTTTTCAGGAGAGCAGCCGGTTTGGGAAGAGGGGCCGTTCTCAGGTTCTCCCAAACAGCTTACTGGGCACTGGAGCCCGCACCTGTGGGATACTTTAAGACCACAGAGAATCCAGAGTCCCGTGGAGTCTTCAATTCTTCCGAGCACCAGAGCAGACCAAAAAGAGGGTACCAGGCATGCCAAAGGAACGAGCGGCCAGCTAGTAGAGGGTCACCCGACGGCGCGAAGGTGAGAGAGGAAAGGAGGCCAGGCTGATTATAAGTCACCAGGCTTGATACCAGAAACTGAAAGCAGGAAGGAACAGACAGGGTTAGAGAAAGAAGGCACACCAAGGGTTCCACCATACTACCTGGGATCGGCCTGCAGCCACCCGATAAGTTACCTGTCCTCAGAACATCAGGAGTGCTGAACTGTAACTTTGTATGCATGCAAGTGAACAGTAAAGTACCCGGAGGAAAAGTGATTTTGCCTCTGCCTGTATTCCTTCAAATGACCTTGTTCCCATACAGGAACACTGCCCCGGAGGTCCAGCCCTATCAGTGGAGGACTTTACCAACTTGCTGCATTCCCATCTACCTCCGGCGGACTGTGGCGGCACTGGTGACACATCACCAATAACTACAGGTGGTGTCACGACAAACTGTATATAATCCTCTGTAAAAATATTCCCCTTTTCAAAGATAGGCCCAGGACACAGGATCAGGCGTGACCACCGTTCCCCGACATAGTTAACCCCTTCGAGGCCTGATACCCGAGTACCCCAAAGCCTGGGCTCGACAAGTGGTGACAGAGTGCATTGCACTTGGCTACAAAAAAATGTATCCTGGCTCCATCTATGAAGTGTATATTACAACGTGGTGTGTGCACAGTTCACAACTGATACGGCCACATTGAAGGAAATGAGGTCATTCCACCAATATAAGCAGAATATTAGCGGTCTGTTTCCATGGAACATAGCTACACTTGGTGTAATGATTTGCATAGTTTTTAATATAGCCTCTTAAAAATGGCCAAATCTGTTTATTTCTATTCTTGGTCAAAAGTGTCATTGTGTTTTGAAGGAGCATCTAGTTACCCATAACTTTCTTTCTGAGGCCTTTATAATGCTATGTGTGGATGTATAAAGAGAATAATGGTAAGCTCAGCTATACAGGAGCAGTCTGAATATTTTACTTAACAGAGTGGGTATGTCTTAATCAAAATAACAGCTACACAGCTCGTCTATATGCGTGTCACAAGGGATTTTCCTCCAGAACTGACCCAGTTCATATTTTATATGTAAAAATGTTACAAAGAATAAAAATAGATTGTGGATGTTTTCTCAAAGAGTGAAGGAAGAAACAGATGGAGTTGGGAGGTGCTTTTCTCATGTTAAAGAGGTTGCAAAGCCTTATTGCTCAGGGAACGGGATATATAGAATATAATCACCAAATATTGCACGTTCTGATCAGTGAGCTACGCAGAGATTGTAAATGGTGATTTCACCATTCCACCAGCTGCCAGGCTGCTGCGGTCTGGGATTGGCTTCAGTGGCAGTCAGTTGACTCTAGCAGCACCTCATCAGATAGCTCATAGTCATCTGACCGATCTAGCCAATCACGGGCTGCAGAGGTCTAGCAGTCTGTGAAACACTAACATCATCGCTTCGTGTCTCAATACAGACCATGGAGCAGCCTCTGCTAGATCCAGGTGGGTGCCAGTAGGTGAGTATGAATGAGTTTATTAAACTTCCCATCCCTTAGGCAAAGACTGTTTTGACAAAATGACTCCTTTAAAAGGGTTATTCACTACAACTACAACCCCTGATGAATGCAGATGTTTCCCCTTGTAAAATAATAACATTTAGGGCTTGCTCACACATCTACTGATTTATTTGTCATGAGCAAAAAAATTGCAGAATGCTGCAATTAACAGCGTATCTCGACTCACTTGCACCCATACAAGTCTATGGGTCAGAGTGAAATATTGGATTACACTCCGATATACACAGAGTCAGACAATGGAAAAGATTGAGAGATTAATCTCTCCATCTTACCCTGACCTGTGCTCTTGTGGCGCCCCACTGGTCAGTGCACCACTAAAGGGGTACTACACCCAGATTAGCGTGTGTGGTATCCCGGTCGCCAGAGGATGATAATGTTAATCTGAGACCCTTGTGTACGCATTCATACATTTAGAGCTGGGGACCCATTGGCTGAACCCGTAACCAGGGTAACCAGTCCTGGTGGGAGGAGCTAAAGTGTAGTGATATAAGCGGAAGTAACAGTGAGGAGTAGTTGTAGTGAGAAGAGTGAAGTGGAGGGTGCCTGTAAAGGAAGGCAGCCCAGACAGAAGAGGGATCCTGGCTTGAGGAAGTCCAGGGCCGGACCGTGCCGAAAACCAGTCCGGAGGGAACCCAGTCCAAGACGGAGTACCGGCTCCAAGTGCGGTGCAGGAAAGTTTAGCTCTGAGCCGTCAAACCCAGTGGGTCAAAAGCCTTTCATGTAGCTCCGACCTGGTCCAACCATCCCCACCAGGAGCTCCAAACCGGGTTGAGTCCCTTAGAGAGAGAAGGGTAATCTCTATATACCCAATGTGCCTGGTAGGAAGAGGGCTCAGTGCAGGGCCGCGCATGGATAGTAAGGAGAGCGCAGTGAAAAGGACAGAGATTGTAGAAGGAACATCATTGAGGACCTCAGAGAGACTTTACATCCTTTGGTGACTACCCAGCCAGCTACCTGAAACCAAGCGACTGTGTACCAATGACAATGGCTGTGTAACCTGGAAAGCTGCTTCACGTCACCAGTAAATACCCGTGCAGAGCAACAAGGTTTCCTGTGTCTTATTTCTATTAAGTTGGTCACCTGTGTTCCAGTCACAAGAAGAAGACTGCGCCTCTCTCTCTGTGAAAAACCATTATCTTTACCTCACTGACCTGGGGACTTCGCTTCGCCTGCAGGGAGCGACATCATCCAGCTGCCTATCCATCGTCCCCTGAGGTCTGCTGGCAGTGCTGGTGCCATCACCAGATACTGCAGGCGGCGCCACGTTAAAAAACTTTTATTATTCTATTTTTTTTTTACTAAACTCCTTTTTTGTGACCACCAAGGCCACAGATTCGGGCACCAGCCACCAGTGACAGTCCCTTAAAGCTTCGCCCGGGATCCGAGTACCCTGGCCCTGGGGTGCATCACTCTGACTCTTGCATGTGAGAGAATTGGTTCCCAGTAGATGGTCCTCAGCTCACACTTGCAGCAGAGTTTGAGCAGAGTGTCACTGGCATATCACATCCAACGCTCTCACATCTCATGCTATACGCCAGGGTCAGTGCACCCTTTTACTCACCTCATTTCAGCTGTGTCAGCACTGGCTCTCCAGAGGATCATGTGACACTTACATGTCACACAATCCCAGCATCCATTCAGCAGCCCCTTCACTCTCTATTGAGATATATTGCGTAAATCTGGAGGAAGCAAGAGAGCAGCAGCTTTCACTATCTATGGATGTATGTGATTTTTCCAATGGCATTAAGTGTATATATGTATATATGTGTGTGTGTGTGTGTATATATATATATATATATCTATTTATATAATCCGCAGTTTGGGATTCGGGCGTTGTAGCCGAATCTCAGAATGCATTGTGGCACTGCGAGCGATGACGTGTAGCGTCATCGCGAGCAGTGTCCGCTGCCCACCCACAGCCACAACTCTCCTATCAGCCCAGTGCCGTAGCGTGGGGGGGGCCGTAAGCCCCAGGCGGCACGTGTGGGGGGGCCGCAGCAGCCTCCAGGGCACTCACCTCAGCATCAGGGCTGTATTAGCTTGCCCAGCACAAGACATTATATGGAGCACCAGGACCTGCGATGATGTCACAGGCATGTGACCCCGGTGGGCGGAGCCATGGAGTATACCCAGCGTGAAGGAGATATACAAGAAGCTGGAGAGAAGATGGGACCAAATAAAGAAAGGAACAAGAGGTGTGTGAAAGAGGGCCTCCACCACACAGACGCTTATCTCCTCACCCCTCCACCACACAGAGCCACTTATCTCCTCAACCCTCCACCACGCAGAGCCGCTTATCTCCTCACTCCTCCACGAAACACGAGCCGCTCATCTCCTCACTCCTTCACCACACAGCCGCTTATCTCCTCACCCCTCCACCACACTGAGCTGCTTATCTCCTCACCCCTCCACCACACAGAGCCGCTTATCTCCTCACCCCTCCACCACACAGCCGCTTATCTCCTCACCCCTCCACCACACACCCGCTTATCTCCTCACCCCTCCACCACACAGCCGCTTATCTCCTCACCCCTCCACCACACACACTCGCTTATCTCCTCACCCCTCCACCACACAGACGCTTATTCTCCTCACCCCTCCACCACACAGAGCTGCTTATCTCTCACCCCTCCACCACACAGAGCCGCTTATCTCCTCACCCCTCCACCACACAGACGCTTATCTCCTCACCCCTCCACCACACAGCGCTTATCTCCTCACCCCTCCACCACACAGAGCCGCTTATCTCCTCAACCCTCCACCACACAGAGCCGCTTATCTCTTCACTCCTCCACGAAACACGAGCCGCTTATCTCCTCACTCCTTCGCCACACAGCCGCTTATCTCCTCACCCCTCCACCACACTGAGCCGCTTATCTCCTCACCCCTCCACCACACAGAGCCGCTTGTCTCCTCACCCCTCCACCACACAGCCGCTTATCTCCTCACCCCTCCACCACACAGCCGCTTATCTCCTCACCCCTCCACCACACAGCCGCTTATCTCCTCACCCCTCCACCACACAGCCGCTTATCTCCTCACCCCTCCACCACACTGAGCCGCTTATCTCCTCACCCCTCCACCACACAGAGCCGCTTATCTCCTCACCCCTCCATCACACAGAGCCGCTTATCTCCTCACTCCTCCACGAAACACGAGCCGCTTATCTCCTCACTCCTTCACCACACAGCCGCTTATCTCCTCACCCCTCCACCACACAGAGACGCTTATCTCCTCACCCCTCCACCACAAAGAGCCGCTTATATCCTCACCCCTCCACCACACAGAGCCGCTTATCTCCTCACTCCTCCACGAAACACGAGCCGCTTATCTCCTCACCCCTCCACCACACAGCCGCTTATCTCCTCACCCCTCCACCACACAGCCGCTTATCTCCTCACCCCTCCACCACACAGACGCTTATCTCCTCACCCCTCCACCACAAAGAGCCGCTTATCTCCTCCCCCTCCACCACACAGAGCCACTTATCTCCTCACTCCTCCACGAAACACGAGCCGCTTATCTTCTCACTCCTTCACCACACAGCCGCTTGTCTCCTCACCCCTCCACCACACTGAGCCGCTTATCTCCTCACCCCTCCACCACACAGAGCAGCTTATCTCCTCACCCCTCCACCACACAGCCGCTTATCTCCTCACCCCTCCACCACACACCCGCTTATCTCCTCACCCCTCCACCACACAGCCGCTTATCTCCTCACCCCTCCACCACACAGACGCTTATCTTCTCACCCCTCCACTACACAGACGCTTATCTCCTCACCCCTCCACCACACAGAGCCGCTTATCTCCTCACCCCTCCACCACACAGACGCTTATCTCCTCACCCCTCCACCACACTGAGCCGCTTATCTCCTCACCCCTCCACCACACAGAGCCGCTTTTCTTCCCACCCCTCCACCACAAAGAGCCGCTTATCTCCTCGCCCCTCCACCACACAGAGACGCTTATCTCCTCACCCCTCCACCACACAGAGCCGCTTATCTCCTCACTCCTCCACGAAACACGAGCCGCTTATCTCCTCACCCCTCCACCACACAGCCGCTTATCTCCTCACCCCTCCACCACACAGACGCTTATCTCCTCACCCCTCCACCACAAAGAGCCGCTTATCTCCTCCCCCTCCACCACACAGAGCCGCTTATCTCCTCACTCCTCCACGAAACCCGAGCCGCTTATCTCCCCACCCCTCCACCACACAGCCGCTTATCTCCTCACCCCTCCACCACACAGACGCTTATCTCCTCACCCCTCCACCACACTGAGCCGCATATCTCCTCACTCCTCCACCACACAGAGCCGCTTTTCTCCTCACCCCTCCACCGCAGAGCCCCATCTCTCCTCACCCCTCCACCGCAGAGCTGCCTCATTACTCTGCTACCCACAGAGCCGCCTGTATACTCTGCTACCCACAGAGCCGCCTGCATACTCTGCTACCCACAGAGCCACCTGCATACTCTGCTACCCACAGAGCCGCCTGTACACTCTGCTACCCACACAGCTGCCTGTACACTCTGCTACCCACACAGCTGCCTCTACACTCTGCTACCCACAGAGCTGCCTCTACACTCTGCTACCCACAGAGCCGCCTCTACGCTCTGCTACCCACAGAGCCGCCTGTATACTCTGCTACCCACAGAGCCGCCTGTATACTCTGCTACCCACAGAGCCGCCTGTATACTCTGCTACCCACAGAGCCGCCTGTATACTCTGCTACCCACAGAGCCGCCTCTATGCTCTGCTACCCACAGCCGCCTCTATACTCTGATACCCACTGACCAGCCTGTATACACACAATTCATTTCGCCGCGCTCCGATGCAATTGCATCGGGCCTTTTTACTAGTATATATATATATATATATATATATATATATATATATATATTTATCTTTATATATGGCTATATTTATCCATATAGATAGATTTTATTGATTCAGTTGCAATTTGGCTGATATGATACATTTTGGTGTGAATTTTGAGCAAAATTAAGCTGTAGTTGATTAAATAGTTTACAATACAGAGAGTGGAATTCACAGTGAAACTGAAGCAAATCTACAAAAAATAATAGGCATGCTGCAGATATCATAGTATACCATACACTGCATTGCAGAACTGTATCATGAGCACATGTGGTGAATCACATGTACTGAATTTTGTTGTGAAGGAATGTGGCCTCTGTCACTCCCAAATCAGGCTTATATCTGGTCCTAATGTCTTAAAACCCCCATATAGATATTGACTGAACCCACCGATAGTCTAATGTGTACAGCGCCTCCCAACTCTCCCGCCAGGAAATGATGTCAGGGGAGAGATTCATCCACCATATTTGATTTTGGACTACTGATCCCTTTGTTGTGCAGTAGAGTCGCTGCCAGACTGTCTCATAGAGAGCAGTGGAGCAATCAACACTGTCGAGAGATAGGTGTCCGGACTGATCGACCAAACTATTGTTCATCCGGCAGCTCTCTGTTGTCTACCGAGGGCTTTAAACCACAAACTCACCAAACTGCATCTGTTACATTGACAGAGCTCTGAACCTGCAATTTGTTTATTTGGTAGATTACACATTCCAGTCTCAATTTGTGATAAATGTTCTGCAGTGAAATTACACGCTTGATTTATGTCCACCCTGATACCTTCACTTAAAAATATAACACGTGCCTTGTGAATAAAGTGGAGACTTTCAATTCAGCACTTGGTTACTGCGAAATCTTTAAATTTGGAAATGCAAATCTGAGATCATATTTTACCTTGTTCTGGTTTTGATGACTGACTGTTAATGAAGATAGATAGATATAGATAGATAGATAGATAGATAGATAGATAGATAGATAGATAGATAGATAGATAATGATTTGCTTTAGAATTGCTGTGCCTATAACAAATGTGTCGGTGAATGGTCATGATTTGTACAGAATTTCAGCTTTTGTTTTAAAACAAAATGCTTGCCAGCGGCAGAAACTGTAACAGGGATAATTAGGAGCTTGCAGGTTTTGTGCACATAAGCCGCTCTTCCCCTATTTCCATTATATCCTACTCTACAGATAGCAATAGTGCTTTCTGACAGTTCATCCCTTTGTTGGGAGGCATTCGATAAACCAAGCAGATAAACCTTCAGCATGATCCTTTCTACATTTACTGTTGATCACATTATTATGTGCTCTAGAAATGCTGAACGGCATTAACTCTATCCATCCTGAGGTTACAGTTCGTCCTGTACGTAAGCTTTTAGCCCACACATTGGTACTATTTCATGTTAGTACAATATTGTAGTGGACAAAAACGTGGGCTTTGCTTATTGTTATTGATGCCACTGCTTTTCTTAAATCTTCAAGAAAAATAAAGGATTCTTGAGTAGTAAAGGCCAGTATATTGGACAGAGGGGTTTAGAGCACACTTTAGACCTTGAGTATTCAGTTACTGATTGTTGACTGGAAGAATTGCATATCCTTTAATGGGCTTTACAATGGAAGCTGTACACATGGCGAATCTTTACAGATAATTCACCCAAGGCTCTGAAGAGCATGACAGATGGGTTCGGTTAGAGATGCAGAAGCTGCCTGTTCTCCTAGAAACAATGCTATTCTGTACATTGGTCAGGTCAGTGAGCCGAAAATAAAGGGCACACCAAAGGATCACATCTCTTTTTCCAATTCAGAAATTCATATATATATTATATTCATATGTATCACTTGGAAACTTTAATGACTTTTATGAAAACAATATGTTGTGCTACATTGAAGTATAAATTGTGTTAAATTATATCACAGGTCATTACCTAGCTCAGATTTACACTTTCATGTTTATACTAAATATCGCTTTTGGAGGACTGTTGTATCGACTTTTTTCCCAGGAAATTTAGCTCTAAAGATTCTGTATACTTGCATCTTTAATCTGTCACTAGGTTTTTGCCACCTAATCTGAGAGTAGTATGACATATAGACAGAGACCCTAATTCCAGGGGTGTGCCACTTAATGGGCTGCTTGCTGTAGTTTCAGTAAAATCACTGTTTTATTAACAGAAGATTTTCAAAAGAATAGTAGTAAATCTGCCATATAGTCCTCCATATACATGTGCACTGTTTAACCCTCCTAAACGGTTTCTGCCTAAACACAGTGCACACAGAAATGTCAATCAGTGGTGTGGGTGAGGTTAGACAAAGCTTCACATTCAGAGAATTGGTAGATCTGCAGCTAATAAAATATTGATTTTTATCAAAACTGAAGCAAAAAGTATAGTAAGTGATTTATTGCTGGAATCAGGATCTCTGCCCTTCCATCATTTTGTTCGTAGATGTGGTAGCAAATATCTGGAGACAGACTTCCTTTAAATGGCATGTCAGTATACTAAACCCTCCTAAGGCATCTATATAGACATGCGGGTATTTTGATATCTGTGATCCGATGTCTTATTCCAGTGTGAATCATGAGACTGCTCTCCTGATCTCACTGTA
Organism: Allobates femoralis; assembly: GCA_033576535.1. Classification (NCBI taxonomy): domain Eukaryota; kingdom Metazoa; phylum Chordata; class Amphibia; order Anura; family Aromobatidae; genus Allobates; species Allobates femoralis. Next base: position 654,377,392 of record JARQOC010000003.1, on the reverse strand, counting down.
GAGCTGTGTGTGATTATAATTAACACAGTTCAAACACATCTGCAGTCCTAGCTCTTCTTTTGCAGTTTTGTTAGCTCAACCTCTACCTAGACACTGGCTGGCTGTGAGATGGAAACTGAAGTGTTAATTTTATTCAGGCACAGCTTTACAGCAGAATCAAAATGAGAGCTACAACTCCAGATTGGTTTGTAATGACACAGAGCTCAGCTCTACTGTACTGTGTTAGTTATCACACACAGCTCTGCAGTGACATCAGGAGAGCAGACTGTCAGTTATTACATGTCTTAAACTACTATCTACCCTTTCATATTAAAATAAATGCTGGAAGATCTGTATCCAGTTCAGTTTCCATATTAAGAAAAATGTGGATTTTCCCCTTTGCCCACGACAGTACCACATAAGACAGGAAACCCAATAAAATAAAAGGGTGGCACCTCTCCTCCACATCAGTTCGGTTTCCTGTCCTGGAGAAGAGACCCACAGATTGACCTAGGCCTGAGTGGTACTTACCATAGCCCTAGAAGCTCCTCACCACAACCTGGGCCTTTGCATTGGCTGGGCATGAGCCTGGAGCTGGAGCTCGACTTGTCGTCGCCCAGGGCAGTGCACAACAGCCACCCATTGGCAGGTCCTTTCGTGCAGCACGTCTGAGTGAAGATCTGGTGCATAAACGGCACCCTCTAATGATATGTGCCATGACCCCCTGATGCAGGCACATGGTGCCCATCCAAGATGGTGGCACTCTGTGACCGAGGAGCTGGGTGGCATGGTCCTTCTGGGACCGGAGGAGGGTCTCCATATCCGGTATCTGCATTTTTTCAGCAGTGCTGAGAGATCTTCAATGTAATTGCATATTTTTACTGAGGGTCCCCTTCTCTATCCATTCTTCAAATTGGAAAAACCAAGGAAGGAGTTAGCATAAAGAAAGCATAAGGAGTGTGCTTTATGCTGAGCTCTGTTGTGAGTAGAAGGTCAGAAAGAACTTTGCATTCCCTGTATTCAAAAATCAATTTGTGAGGAAGCCCCTGATTTCACCTCTGGCCTGAAAACATTATTAGGGCAGAAGTTAAGGATTCGTTGAAATCCCTATCTAAATCGCATGGGGAAAAAAGATAAGAAGAAGCTCAAAGAATCTTCCTCAAACTCTGATGAAACTCCTAAGCCAGAGCCGGAATCTAATACTGTCAATTCCGATGAGCGTCTCTTCTCTTGCTCTGGTGCCTCCTCTCTTTTCACAAGCTCAGTTGTCCTTCCCATCTTAATGTGGTTCACGCATCCTACATCATCCACACAGTGTCTCGTAATTGCACTCCTGCTCCTTGGTCTCTATGCGGTCAATCTGTTATCATTTTGTTTGTGACGTAAGTGAAGTATTTCCAAGAATTCCAGAATAGCTAAGTTGACCTAATGATGATAATGAACTTGCAGCACTGGATCTAACGAATGACATTTTGTGTAGCAATGTAGCCTTTTACCTAAGAGTTGTTTTCATAGAAAGTCCTCAAAATAATTTGTAACCCTATCGAATAATAGTTTTGGAGACTGAATAACAAGATGTTGTTAATAAAGCTTTTTATTAGCAGAAGACATGCACTTCTTTACCAACTCCCAGCTGAAGCCTGCTTTACTAAGAATCATGTAGGCTGTTTAGCAGAGATCCATTGGTCTCATTATCAAAGTCTATATTTTATCCTAAACTTGCATTGATTTGCAATTACTACAGTCTGAATTCCTCGGTATGCTAATCACAGATTGAAGAACGCCAAATTAAAACCATTTCTTTTCTATAATTCATGGTGTAAGGTAATTGCTACCTGTGGCTCTGTGTTAAATAAGATTGCGTGAGTCATGACGACTTTATAAGAAAATCATTGACCATCTCCTTTGCACACTATTTACAAATTGGTAAATTGATTTTGAGCATTTTTACTTCATTTCTAACAGACCATTACACTAGGGTTTAATATAAATTAAAAATTGTGAACTGTGATCACCAGCTCCTGACTTAGACATATGGATAATGTCAGCAATTTGAGAAATTCACTCCAAGGTTGAAGATGCTTGTAAACCTAACTGTAGCTAGAATGGTTTTGTTCTTATACAGAGAAAACACTTTCACAATAGCCAATGTCCTTTGGCCACTAAATAAACATTATACATTTCCTAGCTATCAGGTGAAGGCCTACTGGTCAGCATCTTTAAAGCGTATCCACTGTTTAAAGTTATTATTAATAATAATGTGGAGAAAGTGTTATAATAAACTTTCAAATATACTTTATAAGTGAATTCTAATAGAAAACCATTTAAAAATCCTTCCAGAAGATGTCCCCACTAGGCTGATTCTAAACTTGATATATGATGGGTGTGGTGGGGGCGGTGCCTAAACAGGTTCACATCTTATCAGTGTCCCAGGTTACATGCAGGAACAGTGTGAGCTTAAGCTGTTAGCAGTGCACACAGGTCTTGTGAGATCTTATTTGACTCATCCATTCGCATCTCTGCCCTGTGTTATCAGCTAAATTGCACTGAGGAGAAGAGCCAATGTGTATGGAGAGGAGTCAGATAAGATCACACAGCCAGGAGTTGTGTGCCAACAGCTTGATGAGTTCACATTGTCCCTGCATGAAGTAAACTGACATTACAGATCGTGTTCAGTCTGTGTGAGAAGTCAAGACAGATCTCAGTGAGAATGAGCTTGAGACACATCTAGTGGGACTCTTGTGGAAGGTTTATGAATGGTTTACCACCAGATTTCAATAATAAAGTATATTTGAAAGTTTATTATAATCACTTGCTGAACATTATTATTAAATAAAAATTTAAACAGTGGTTACGTTTTAAAACCATAAAATATTTCTTCATACTAATGTTTATCACTAGTACCAAATAATAACATTACTGGTTCTTTCCCAAGATGGGAGCTTGAACTTTCTTAAAGAACCTTTACAGGTTGAACTTGATGAGGCTTATTAGGCAGCCAAAACAGTGGGCTTCCCTGATGATAGAGTGGTGTCTTCTCTTTTTCACTCTGGAATCCTAGTCCTCTTGCAGGTGTCAACACCCCAAAAGGATATAAAAACTCTTTCTTTAATAAATAATGTCACAATAATCACAATTTTTTTACATGAATCTCCCTTCTGGCAACTGCATTTCTACAGTATAAATATAGATCAGCCATAACATTTCAAGTACCTTCATAATTTTGTGTAGCTCACCATGCCACCAAAACAGATCAGAATCAGTGAGGTGTGGATTCCACTCAACATTTGTGCCCAGGGTTATCTGTAAGTTGCAAGGTTGGGCCAAGTAGATTGAAGTGCAAGTCCCAAAGGTGATCATATATAGAATCTGGAATAGTTTGATACCAAGCCATCACTTTCAACGCTAGTCATACTCCTCAAACCATTCCTAAACAATTTTTTGCATGATCCTGCTGAAAGGAGTCAGTGCTGTTGGAAATATTATTGTTATAAAAGGGTGTACTTCATCTGCAACAGCGTTTAGATAGTTGAGTAACATTCAGGTGAATGCAAGTGGCACCATATACACCAACGAGCAAAGGGGTACCAATATTTTGACGATTTGACTCTCATGCTCCATATCTAACCATCCACTCCAGCTGTAAGTGTGAGAATAGCTTCATTTTATAGACAATCATCTTAGCTATATCATACATAGATCTGACTTGCAACTATTTAGCATATGATTAGTTATAGTTCAATAACATGTCTCAACTTTAAAACTCTTCAAATAAACAATTGAACACTTGAAAATCCTGCAAGAAGGAATTTCAAAAGAAGAGATGAACAAAAAAGTGGCTAAAAAGTTAAACTTTACTGATATCAATATAAAAGACACAAACAAAATTCCATATAAAGTAATAAAATAAAGTGATTCCGAATAAAGGCCACAGCATAATAAGGTTAACACATGCAATATAGACTTTAATTACTTTATTATTTTCCTGAATAGTACAATGTAGTATAGCAACAAACATATCCTATTTACTAAAGTTAAAAGTGAGGGGAGTACTAGTGGTATTAATAGTGCTAGTAATGCCATAGGTTAGTATGCATAAATACAGTTACTCATCTGCAGGTCAGTACCTTGGCAACGTCTCTAAGGTTCATTATGCAGTAAGAGAGACAGTACTATTGTTAAGCATTAATATAACCTATTTAGAGCATCTGTTAAAAAGCCAGAGACTCGCCAAAACTCAGGACACTATTGTATGCTGCAGTCTATCAGCCAGACGTGCGTTTCACAGTGCAGTTTCTTCCGGGGGCTCCCAGATAGTTTTGGTGTGACAAACATAGCTGTGGAGGTGGCTCGTATGCTTCGTAATTAGATAGTAATTAGATAGATCACAGAAGCCCTTGCAAGAATCATGCAACGCACTTTACACAAGTCTAGACTGGTGGCCTGAATAAGACGAAGAAGCCTCAACTTCAATGTCGTCATAAGAAGTACAGGCTCGAGTTTGCAAAAAAAGTACAAACAGTACTTTTTTAAAGATTGGAAATGGATGATTTGGAGCGATGAGACTAGGTTCTGTTGGGTGTGTATGGGTCTGGAAGAAGCAAGGGAAAAAGAGGCTAACAGATCGAGAAATTGAAGAAACTGTCAAATTGAGTGGAGGAAACCTCATGATATAGGGTTGTTTCATAGCCAGAAACAGTGGAATCATTAATTTACAGAAGTACTCTATATTGAAAGACAAGATTAATACGTGCCTTTCGTAGATGTGCACTTTTCCAACATGGCAATGATGCTAACACACATTCATTGCATTTCTGATGAAGAACAGAGCGAAAGTGATTCAGTGGTCAAGAGGAGAGATGAGGCTCATTAGGTCTCCTGAGATGGTCATTGGTCTCCTGAGATGAACCCAATCAAACACCTATGGGGAATTCTGAAGAGAATTCAAGTATCACTGTCCATCCAGGCTCTAAAACAGGCAATTCTTGAAGAATGGAAATAGATATTGTGCTACGTCACAAACTTGTTCTTCCCATGCTTGGAGCCCATAGAATATACTAGATATAGTAGTGTGGGGTTTATTCATTTTTTCATCAACTAATTTGAGTAAAACGTAAGATTTTTTTAGTGGAAGTTATATTTTTAACCTGACTTTCATGTTGTGGGTGAAAAAAAAAGTTCTATGAAACTAAGTCATGTCAACATTTTGAAAATTGTTCTTGCGTTCAGTAAGATATTGATAAAAATATTACTATTCAAAGGGGTTTACTTAATTATGCCAAGTACTTTACATACATATATTCTCTTTCTTATTTATATCATTTTTTTTATTTTTAATATCTAGTCTGTTGTCATATTAGTGTAAGTTCTATCAGCACACTTTTGATTGATGCCTTATGTTGCTTTTCCTCCTATTTTCAACGTCTTATAGAGGTTTTTCTAATTACATTTGTGTGATACCAATAACTGTGAAGTATTTCTCAAATTGCTTATCAGTCAAAGCAACTTAATCAAAAGATTTATTTTCCAGAATAAGTCTTTACCGTACAGAGAAATATGGCACCTTTGTCAGATAGTTACTGCCAATTATTTATATGTTGTAATGATTCTATTCTTCAAGTAATGTCGCCTATTTATAACTGTGACATCCAGAACATTTTGTTGTAGTTGTCAAATAATACTGGTAACTTGTCAAAGAACAATCAAGAAGCAGAATAACCAATTCACAAGCTTTTACTGCAAAACAGTTATTATTTTTATTGCTTCCTAACACCATTGGGACTGAGTATTTGTACGTTAATAAGCGAGCCTCATTTTTAAAATCTTATCCGTGTCGCTTTATGGTGCTATAACTCTGGAATGCTTAAATGGAAACCAGTTATTGTGAGATTGTTATTTCGTGACATGTTGTACTTTATGTTAGTGGTAAATTTTAGCCAATATTATTTCTGTATATTTATGAAAGTATCAAAAATTTGTCAAAAAATGGAAATTTCACAATTTCCAAAGTTTGATATTTTGTATTTTTAATTCAGATAGTTATACCACACAAAATAGTTAATAAATAACATTTCCCACATGTCTACTTTACATCAGCACCATTTTTGAAACATTATTCATTTTTGTTAGGATGTTAGAAGGGTTCAAAGTTTATCAGCAATTTCCCATTTCTCCAAGTAAGGGTGCTTTCACATCTGCGTTTTTCGTAATTCGCGGCAGATGCGGTGAAAAAACCGCATCTGCCGCGTTTACCGCATAACCGTTCCACTTGCGGCGCGGTTGCGGTTTTTTCTATGCAAAGTATAGGCATACTTGCGGCAGGTGCGGCAAGTGCGGTTTTGCACTTGCGGCAGGTGCGGCCGCGAAAAAAACCGCAGTAAGCCGCGGTTTTTTTCGCGGCCGCACCTGCCGCAAGTGCAAAACCGCACTTGCCGCACCTGCCGCAAGTATGCCTATACTTTGCATAGAAAAAACCGCAACCACGCCGCAAGTGGAACGGTTATGCGGTAAACGCGGCAGATGCGGTTTTTTCACCGCATCTGCCGCGAATTACGAAAAACGCAGATGTGAAAGCACCCTTAGGCTGGCTTCACACAAAATTTTTTTTACTATCCTGTTCTGTTCGTTTTTGAAACAAACAGAACAGGATCGTTTTTGGCCCCCATGTATCCCTGTGGTATCGGATTGGCCCTATTTGGCCATCCGGTTTTGTGAATCCAGTGCAGGATTAGTTTCTGTCCTGTTTTTCACCGGTCCCAAAAACGATGCCTGCAACGCTTTTGGGCTCCGGTGACAAAACAGGACAGAAACTAATCCTGTCCTGTCCGGCACACTTATCATGGGGACCTATGGAGCCGGATCTGGGAAACAACAGAATAGTTTCCCAGATCCGGTGCCAGGGTACAGAGCATGCGCAGAACAGGAGCGCTGCTCTGTACCCATGGTAAATCTGTGTAATATCACTTTAGCAGTGTATCATTATACAATGCTAAAGTGATATTAAATAAAGGGATGATTAAAAATTAATTCTTACCTGGTCCAGCGACAGTGTCCCGTGCTGAATACAAAGCTTAAGAACCTTTCATGATGTCACCGGCAGGTGCGGGGCAACATGATCACATGATTGTATCAGATTTGCTGATACGGTCATGTGATCGGGTTGCTCCCACCCTCCCGGTGACATCATGCAAGGTCCTTGAATGGCCAGGAGAGCTGCAGTCAGCGAGGGACACTCGTGGTCGCCAGAATGTGAGGATTTATTATTTTTTATTTTGAATCATCCCTTTATTTAATATCACTTTAGCAGTGTATATAGATACACTGCTAAAGTGATATTACACAGCGCCGACACAGCGCTGACAGTGAGCTAGGCTCCCCGCTGCTCTTTCTGTGTCCGGATACCAGACACAGAAATGGCATCTGAAGGTGCCAATCCGGTGCTGTCCATTCCTGTTCGTTGGATCCTGCAAAAAATAGGATCCAACGAACAGGAACAAAACCGTAGTTTGAAGCCAGCCTTACAAAACCTTTTTTTAGGGACCACGTCACATTTGAAGTGACTTTGAGAGGCCTATGTGGCAACAAATACCCCAAAGTGACACCATTCTAAAAACTGCACCCCTAAAACTTCTGAGAACCACATCCAAGAAGTTTATTAACCCTTCAGGTGCTTCACAAGAATTAGAGCAATGTGGATGGTAAAAATGAAAATGTAACCTTTTCCCATATAAATGTTAGTTTAGCCCCAAATTTTGCATTTTTGCAAGGGTAACAGGTGAAAATGCATCATACAATTGCTTTTAAAAATTTCTGTAGAGTACACTGGTACTTAATATGTAAAGGGCACAAAGCAGAGCTCAGTAGGGAAGGAGCACCATTTGACTTGTGGAACGCAAAATTTGCTGGGATAGATAGGCGGACACAATGTCACGGTTGTAGAGCCCCTGATGTGCCTAAACAGTGGAAATCCTGCACAAGTGTCCCCACTTTGGAGACTACACCCCTTGAGGAATTTATCTTGATGTGTGGTGAGCACCTTGAACCACCAGGTGCTTCACAGAATTTTAGAATTTTGAGTCGAGAAAATAAAAAAACATATATTGCCACAAAAACATTGTTTTAGCCTCAAATTTTGCATTTTCTCTAGGGTAACAGGAGAATTGCACCATACAATTTGCTGTTTAATTTCTCCTGAGTATGCTGTTACCCTATATGTAGTGGAAAACAACTATTTGGGCTCACAGTGGGGGAAAGTAGCACAATTTGACTTTTGAAGTGAATTTATAGCAGACACCACATTGCATTTAGCGAGCCCCTGATGTGCCTAAACATGGCTAATCCCCCACAAGCGACCCCATTTGTACAACCACACCACTCAAAGAATTCATGTAAGTGTGTGTTAAGCATCTTGAATCCATTGGTGCTTCACAGAATTATATAATAGCAAGCCATGAAAATTACATATTAAGTTTTTTCAATGAAAATGATGCTGAAGGCCCAAATGTTTAATTTCTGCAAGGGTAACACAATTTCTCCTTGGCACGGCAATACTCCATATGTGATCGGAAACTAACTTTCAGGCACAATGCAGAGAACAGCAAGGAAGGAGCGCCTTATCTGAGTACAGATGTGGCTGGAATGATCTGCAGTGTCATATCACATTGTCAGAGCCTCTGATGTGTCAGGATAGCAGAAAACTCCCGCCCCCCATTCCTTCCTCCATAAATGAAACTATTTTACAAACTACACCTCTTAATGAAATTATCTAGCAGGGAAGTGACCGTATTGACACCACATATGTTTCACCAAATGTTTTATCATTATGCTGTGAAGATAAAATAATAACATTTTTATCACTAAAATATTGATTTAGCCACAGATTTTACATTTTCACAAGGGAAAATAAAGATGACCACATAATTGTTACACAAGTTCTCATGTACGTGTTAATGTTAATACCCCATCTTTGGCTGTTCAGTACCGTTTGGCCACACGGCGAGAGAGAGGGAAGGAGTGATATTTGACTTTTAGGGCGCAGACTTTTCTAGAATATTTGCAGACTCTATATACAGAGCCCTTAAGTGCTAGAAGATCAGAACCTCCCTCAAGTGAAGTCTATTTGGAAATTACACCACTCTGAGAATAATTGGGTGTGGTGATGATTTTGACTCCATGGGTGTTTTCCAGGAACAATCAGCAGTGGATGTTGCAGAGTGAAAATAGGTATCTGCTTTTGTAGTGCCCAGTACATTGTAGTGCACCTACATTGGGCCCAGCTTGAGCTTCTGGAGACCTGCACCCTGTAAATAAAGTAGGCTCGCCTCACTACTGTAATGCCAATTGTGTAGATGCTAACTGCAGTTTAGGCATACTGTGGGTTCAGAAGTGAGGGGAGCAGTGGACTTGGGCGCTTTTCTGGATTTCTTTTGGGGGCATATAACAATAGCACTTTTCCAGAGCCTTTTTGCTACCAGTAAGGTGGAAGCTTTGTATATTTCTGTTAATAGATGACAAAACTATGTCTGGACTTTGTTTTTTTTGAAGGTTTAGTGGAAGCTTTTATTGGTGGCATTTTGGGGTACAGATCATTTTAGATCAGTTCATATTTATACTATGCTGTACTCTGGGCACTTACATTGGAGTTTTCATCTAAATCTACAAAATTCATGATTCAGATGAAATCCCCAAGATATTCCAATCACTAATGAGGCAGCAGAGATATTTGATGTGACTACAGACTTGTGAATCCTGATAAGAGTGTTTTGTGTTATTCACCAGCATTGCCTGTGCGATCAAGTAGTCTGGTCACCATAAGTATGCAATTTGCCTTCTTCTGGTCACATTCTAAGTAGACTTGCGTAGCCTCCCTCAATAAAAGTGAATTTAGAGAAGCTGAGCTCATCTATTCGGCGCGTGACTGCAACTATGTAAATTGCATGCTATCAGATATGTGACCACTCACTGTCACCAATTGCACATCTATTCGGCACTTGACCACGCGTGTATGTAATTGCATAGCTGCATGTGACCACTGCTCTCACCAATGGTGAGACTGGGATACTGTGAATCCTACGGGTCACATAGCACACGTCCATAATGAGAGAGCAACCCACATCAAGTTGCATTGCAGTCTTTTATTAGAAGACTGGATAACCCTTTAACTAGATCACAACCAGCCATGTTTGAAAGTACATACAGTACATCTGCGTATAGAAGTATTCAAGTAGTCTTGATATTTTGAATACAGACCATGGCCCTGATTATTCAAAGTGATTGTGTCAGAATTCTGGTGTAAATAAATTTGAAAAGTTGCAGCATTTTTAATGCAACATGGAGTTACGGCTCAGCTAATTAATGACTAGCTAAGGCACAACTTTGTATACCATGGCTGGAGTAAGAATTGTTGTGCAGTGCATTCCACTTTTTCAGACACGCCAGATTCATTAAGAAGCGTGCAGCTCTTAATTAATGAGTCTGACTTAACATGCCACATCGAGGTCTGTTTATTTTATGCACAGTTCCTTCATTATTTTTTAGGCATTTGAGCAATGTAGAAGAATATCAGTTGCAAAGGTGTTTGTAGCCTTCATTGTATTTTCTACCTAATATTATTCAAGACTTTCAAGGTCATAGGTCAAGAAGCAAGCAGGAGAGAACCTATCTATTGCAGTTTTACAGTATTAGGGATTTTAATATTCCATTTTGTCTTTGTCATAAAAGTATTTTAAGAAGCAGCCAGGGAATAGCATGGTCTTGCAGTTAGCACTTATCATTATATAGATAGTGCAAGGGCCTCTGTTATTGAGTGTGTGCCATAAGTGAGCATTGAGGGTCTTTTCATCTTCTTGACTTCTGGCTTCAGTGTGACTTCTCCCTCTTGTTTGGTTGTGGAGGTTTGAAGTCAATTCCACAGGACACTTGTACAGATTGTAATTTTACACCTCTCTGTTTTTTTTAATGGAGTATTTGTTTACATTCCTATAAAGTAAAATACAGTATGTTTGTACCGTGTTAGCCAGTAGATAGAAAAATATTAGAATCTGAGAGTCCTCAGTGGTTGATACCTTTTAATGGCTGACTGAAAAGATGGAAAACATAGCAAGCATTCAGAACACTGTGGCCCCTTCATCAGGCAATAATGACAGAGATTCTGAAGACACATATATATATATACATAAGCAAAAAACAAAAAAAAAACAACAGTCTTAGATGTTATGGTAAATGTGACAGGTGACGTAAAACAGAGTCAGGCTAGGGAGGAAGAGATGGGCTGGGGAATTGAAACTAAAAGTCTAACATAAGCTGGAACAAATTGATAATGGTAATATGGTAGTGGTCTGTGGAGAACTGAAAATACTTAAATGAGTTGAGGAAAGCAATAAAAGGAGGCGAAGGTGTTAGACTTCTAGTTTCAATTCCCCGGCCCATCACTTCCCCCCTAGCCTGACTCTGTTTTACGTCACCTGTCGCATTTACTATAACACCTAGGACTGTTTTTTTTGTTTTTTTTTCCCCGTTTGGTTATGTATATATGTATGTGTCTTCAGAATCTGTGTCATTATCTGACGAAGGGGTCACAGTGTCCCGAAAGCTTGCTATTTTTACCATCTTTTCAGTTAGCCATTAAAAGGTATTAACCACTGAGGACTCTCAGATTCTGATATTTTTGCATTCCTATAGTAATCTTTGTATTTTATTCAGTTAATAATCAGTTAAAGCACCACTCCAGCATTTTTACTTTTATTGCACTGCTGGCGTGGGCTTTAAATGTAAGTCCCCTGCCCCCTTTCTGATACACACCTACCCCCATCTTCATCTGTTTCTAATGTTGCTCCAGTCGATCTCGCGTGATTTGTCACATGCTGGCAGCTCCATGGAGCGTGCCGGAGGTCACAGATCAGTGTAACTCTGAGAGACTTGTTCTGGCCTCATTCTTGCTCCCAAAGAGTTACATTGAGAGTTTGTGTCGTAACTGCTGACTTCCAGCCAATCAAAAATTATAGGCACAGCATGCTTCTGCGAGCCTGAAGTGGCACCAAAAACAATGAAGGCACCAGAAGATGAGTATCTGTGTGTTTTCATGGAGAGGACACCTGTCCACCATAGTTTATGGCGCAGTTCACTTGTCCGTGCTTTCACTTGCGAATCGAATGGTCTGAAAAAAATCATGGCATCATTTATGTCTTTAATCCAAGTCATTGATAAAGATTACCGATACAGATCTATGAGTCCATGAATATCACAGGCATCACACAGATGACATCAGTGTGCAGTCAATGTTGTATCTATGAATAACCTCTTCACCTCCAGCCTATTTTCACCTTCCTGACTAGACCAAATCTTACAATTCTGACCAGTGTCCCTTTCTTATGGTACTAACTGGCAGTGCCGGCGGTAAGGGGGGGACAGTGGGCAGTTGCCCAGGGCCCCCACTCTTTTAGGGGCCCCCAAAGGAGCTGAACTGAAAACAGCAATAAAACAGTAAAAAAAGTTAAAAAATACACATATTTGGTATCGCTGCGTTCGTAAGAATCTAAGCTATCAACATATGAAGTAAATTAATCCAATTGGTAAATGGCGTAACGAGAAAAAAATAAAAACGTCCGAATTATGTTTTTTTGGGACACCACGTTGTTACAATACTATGCAATAAAAGGCAATCAAAATGTTGTATCTGACTCAAAATGGTGTCAGTAAAAATGTCAGCTCATGCACATAAAGTAAGCCCTCATATAGCACTGTATCTTCAAAAATTGAAACATCATGGGTCTCGGAAAATGGCGAATAATGCAAATTTTTATTTTTATTTATTTTTTACAAATTTCTGGGGGGTTTTATGATTGAAATAAAAAAACATTCAGTATGTTCTTATTCTGACCTAGATAATCAACTTATGAAGTCACTTTTACCATATAGTTAACATGATGAATAAAAAACTAAAAATTATTGTGGAATTGCACTTTTTTTGCAATTTCAAAACACTTGGTATTTTTTTCTCATTCTCCAGTACATTTTGTGGTAGAATGAATGATGTAATTCAATAGTACAACTCATCCCGCAAAAAACAAGCCCTCGTACGGCGATGTGGAAGGAAAAAATAAAAGTTCTGGCTCTTGGAAGAGGTGAGGAAAAACAAAACCCAAAAAATCGCTGGTAAAAGTTATAAAATCTTTGTAATTGTCATATAATAGCAGCAGGAGCGCCCCCGCAGGCTTCAATCTTCACTTGTTCAAGATGAGAGTAATTAGAGTTAGGGGACCTCCTTAATTCCTACATTTGTAGCCAGTTATCAAGCAGAATTTACAAGGTATTAAAGGGGATGTCCAGGATTAATAAAACTTTACTACATTCTTTCAAAAACACCACCACCTCTGTCTACAGGTGACATGTGGTATTACAACATAGGCCCATTCCCTTCAATTAAGCTGAGCTGCAATATCACATACAGCCTGCAGACAGGGGTGGCGCTGTGTTTAAAAGAAATCAGTCATATTTATAGAATTCTGGATAACTCTTTTAAGATCAGTATTTCTACTAGTGACCCATGAAAAACACAACACCAACAGGATGGGGCTTCATTCAAATGTATTTTTTTTTTAAAACATGAAGAATATAGCAGATCTTTGTTAAAGATGACAATTAAGTAGATGATCCTATGGAAACATTCTTCTTACTGACTCTCCAGTTTGTAAATCCTATTTTGTTAAACACTTGTAGGTAATTTTTAACCAATATAAGGAGTCCTGTGCTCAGAATCCCCATCTCCTGGTCAGAGGATAAGAGGTTAGAAAGAGCAACTTTCCCTGGAGGAGCCGGTCCTGTATGACACAGACAGACAATGATGGGAATGGATGTGTGTGTCTATGTGTGTGTGTCTATGTGCGTGTGTCTGTGCGTGTGTCTATGTGTGTGAGCTCGGTGTATACATGTAATATATAGTGTTTGCATACCGAGTGTTACGTGTATGTAACATCCACATTTATATATCCTGGATGCACAGATGAGAGTTCCTAGGTGTAATGGCCACTTTACACACACCAACTTATCTGTCCAACTTTTGAACAACTTACTGGTTGCAGTGAAATCATGGACACATTGTTCCATTTTGTGGCTGTGTACAAATGGAGCAATGTGTCCATGATTTCACTGCAACCAGTAAGTTGTTCAGAAGTTGGACAGATAAGTTGGTGTTTGTAAAGTGGCCTTAAACATGTCAGTAATCGCCCAACAAAAGAGCAAAATGCGGCTCATCATCAGGTGATTGAACTGTTTATGGAGGAACAAAAATCATTGCTCTTGACAGCACATTGAACTGCAGAAGTGCTGCCGATAACATGAATCTGTAGAGGACAGATTGCTCTACCGGTGATTGCTCTGCACCCATCATTCTTCATCATCCTGTGTAAAAAGGCCGGAAACAAGCGTTGAATTACCGTATATACTCGTGTATAAGCCGACCCGTGTATAAGCCGACCCCCCTACTTTTGCCCCCAAAATCTGGGAAAACCTATTGACTCGTGTATAAGCCGAGGGTGGACCCCAGCACAGGTATACAGCCCCCAGCAGCGTGGTATACAGCAGCCACCCTAGTGTTATATACAGGCCCCAGCAGTGTAACAGCAGCCTCCCCAGTGGTATATACAGCAGCAGCCCCAGTGGTAGTATACAGCAGCCCCAGTGGTAGTATACAGCAGCCCCAGTGGTAGTATACAGCAGCCCCAGTGGTAGTATACAGCAGCCCCAGTGGTAGTATACAGCAGCCCCAGAGGTAGTATACAGCAGGCCCAGTGGTAGTATACAGCAGGCCCAGTGGTAGTATACAGCAGCCCCAGAGGTATATACAGCCCCAGTGGTAGTATACAGCAGCCCCAGTGGTAGTATACAGCAGCCCCAGTGGTAGTATACAGCAGCCCCAGTGGTAGTGTACAGCAGCCCCAGAGGTATATACAGCCCCAGTGGTAGTATACAGCAGCCCCAGAGGTAGTATACAGCAGGCCCAGTGGTAGTATACAGCAGCCCCAGTGGTAGTATACAGCAGCCCCAGAGGTATATACAGCCCCAGTGGTAGTATACAGCAGCCCCAGAGGTAGTATACAGCAGGCCCAGTAGTAGTATACAGCAGCCCCAGTGGTAGTATACAGCAGCCCCAGAGGTATATACAGCCCCAGTGGTAGTATACAGCAGCCCCAGAGGTAGTATACAGCAGGCCCAGTGGTAGTATACAGCAGGCCCAGTAGTAGTATACAGCAGCCCCAGTGGTAGTATACAGCAGCCCCAGAGGTATATACAGCCCCAGTGGTAGTATACAGCAGCCCCAGAGGTAGTATACAGCAGGCCCAGTAGTAGTATACAGCAGCCCCAGTGGTAGTATACAGCAGCCCCAGAGGTATATACAGCCCCAGTGGTACTATACAGCAGCCCCAGAGGTAGTATACAGCAGGCCCAGTGGTAGTATACAGCAGGCCCAGTAGTAGTATACAGCAGCCCCAGTGGTAGTATACAGCAGCCCCAGAGGTATATACAGCCCCAGTGGTAGTATACAGCAGCCCCAGAGGTAGTATACAGCAGCCCCAGTGGTAGTATACAGCAGCCCCAGAGGTATAAACAGCCCCAGTAGTATACAACCCCCAGTACAAGTATGCAGGCCCCTAGCAGAGGCTATACAGGCCCCCCAGTAGGGGTTATGCAGACCCCCCATCGCTTCAGACTGCAGGAGCAGCAGAAATCTCACCCTCCGCCGTCCTCTGGAGCCACCGGGTCCTGGGTCCTCGGTCCTCGTCTGTCCTCCTTCCTCCAGCCTCATCCTCGGTCCTCCATGCTCTGTTCTTCCTGTATGCAGTGCACGCTTCTAATGCCGGTGGCTCCAGAGGACGGCGGAGGGTGAGATTTCTGCTGCTCCTGCAGCGACAGCGGGGTGGGGGGGGGGGCGGCACTGTATTATGCACGGCTCCCCCTTTCACTGATTGACACGGGGAGCCGTGCATATTTAATGAGCGGCGTCACATGACCTCCCGCTCATATTCCAGCCTCCCCCAGCCACCTCCAGCCCCCGGTTAGGCTGCGTTCACACTCAGCCAGTATATGACTCGCGTATAAGCCGAGGGGGGGACTTTTCAGCACATTTTTTGTGCTGAAAAAGTCGGCTTATACGCGAGTATATACGGTACTTGAATATTATAAAGTCAACCCGCCACCAAGCTTCAATCTACCAAGGAAAACCTGGGTCACACTTAATTGCATGAGAACAAACTGTGGTGTCTGTGTAGATCTTATGTATAAGTGGGGGAAATGTGACTCTCCTGCCTATGACTGTGGAGCTGAGCGTCAAACAATTCAGCACATTGTTGAGGAGTGTCCCCTCAGATCTTACACTGGTGACAAGAACAACTTCTACACTGGAAATGACAATGCAATTGCATACATTGACAACCTCAACATCCAACTCTGATCTCTATACCTCTGTTCCTTTAAATTACTGTATACTATTTGCTGTTTATTCTTATATGATGCAAAATACTTGCTCATATGATTAATATAATATAGCCTAGTGCTATGTGGCAGGCTGTGGTTTATCTACAGTACTTATCTATTTACTGGTATGGGATTGTATCCTACTCTGGCACCTATAGATACTGGAATTGCCGTGTCCTCTTCTGCAGTTGTAGAATGGGAGGCCTAAGTAACAATGATAACACTATACACAAGTGAAATCTCCCGTCACTCCTCTGATGTTCTGCAGTACCCAGCGAGTCTATACATTATATGGTCAGGGATTTCCATGAAAACTTTGTTGATTGCTCTCAGTGGCAGAAACAAAGATAATAACATAGTTTTTAAGGTTGAAGGAAGACTTTAAGTCCATCTAGTTCAACCCATAGCCTAACATGTTGATCCAGAGGAAGGCAAAAAAAACACATGTGGCAACACTTAGCTTCACATTGGGGAAAAAAATTCCTTCCTGACTCCAGATACGGCAATCAGACTAGTTCCCTGGATCAACGCCCTATCAAAGGATCTAGTATATATAACTGGTAATGTTATAGTTTTCAAGAAAGGCATCCAGGCACTTCTTAAAGGGAACCAACCACCCCCAATGACCCCCCCGGACTATTAATATGGCTCCCTACACCCAGCACATACATGTGCTGCAATGTTTTTTGCTAAAAAAACTGCTTTTTAAAAGTAAAGATAATGCTTTATAAAGTTTCTACCGAAGGGACGGGTGGGCGTTACTTACATGGGGCTAAAGCCGAGATTCTGCTGCCACTCATCCTCCTCTCTCCCCTCGCAGCAGTAACGGCCAGCCCTTTGTTCAGCGTCACAGCCTGGTGCACGGGATCGCATGCCCGTGCACACGTCATCAGCTACAGCCGGGTAGCGAGTGCGCGCTCTGACTTCCTGCGCTCAGCTATGGAAGTCAGAGCGCGCGCTCGCTACCCGGCTGTAGCTGATGACGTGTGCACGGGCATGCGATCCCGTGCACCAGGCTGTGACGCTGAACAAAGGGCTGGCCGTTACTGCTGCGATGGGAGAGAGGAGGATGAGTGGCAGCAGAATCTCGGCTTTAGCCCCATGTAAGTAACGCCCACCCGTCCCTTCGGTAGAAACTTTATAAAGCATTATCTTTACTTTTAAAAAGCAGTTTTTTTTAGCAAAAAACATTGCAGCACATGTATGTGCTGGGTGTAGAAAGCCATATTAATAGTCCGGGGGGGTCATTGGGGGTGGTTGGTTCCCTTTAAATGTTAGTAGTGACTCACTCATTACAACATCATGTGGCAGAGAGTTCCATAGTCTCACTGCTCTTACAGTAAAGAATCCGCGTCTGTGATTATGATTAAACCTTCTTTCCTCCAGACGTAGAGGATGCCCCCTTGTCCCCGTCTCAGGCCTAAGAGTAAAGAGATCATTAGAAAGTTCTCTGTACTGTCCCCTCATATATTTATACATTATTATAAGATCACCCCTAAGCCTTCGTTTTTCCAAGCTAAATAACCCCAAGTTTAATAACCTGTCTCGGTATTGCAGACCCCTTAGTCCTCTAAGGACTTTTGGCGCTCTTCTCTGGACCCGCTCTAGTTCAGCTATGTCTTTCTTATACACCGGAGACCAGAATTGTACACAGTATTCTAAGTGTGGTCGCACTAGTGACTTGTATAGAGGTAAAATTATGTTCTCCTCATGAGCATCTATGCCTCTTTTAATGCATCCCATTATTTTATTTGCCTTTGCAGCAGCTGCCTGACACTGGCCACAAAATGTGAGTTTGTCATCTACCCATACACCCAGGTCTTTTTCAGTGACAGTTTTGCCCAGTGTTTTACAATTAAGCACATAATTATACCTTTTTGTTCCCTCTGCCCAAGTGCATGCTTTACATTTATAATAATCTTGTAGTTGTGATACCTTTTAATGTCTTAAAACAACCGCGTTTTCCTGTGCGATCAACAAAAGCGCATATCTGGTCCTTATGTGTGGAGCCGGCGGCTGCGCGAAGGATCAGCTATCCATAGTGATGAATAGGCAGGCGGCGCATAGTGTTACATGCCGTTAACACTATGCACTCAGGCTGCCAGAGACTAAGATTTTGACGGATTCGTCAGCTTGAGGGCTGACGTTAATTAGACCCTAGACTTAATCAGCCAGGCAGTACCACACCAAACTGGATGAGGACCCAACTCCAAAACTAACCAAATGGAAACTATAATGCTGCAACTTTTCTGTGGTGCCACTGTAGGTAACGTGAGCATTTTCTGCCGGTTGACATATATCAGGTTTTAATTTAATTTGCCATCTATAAGGGAAGAAGACAGCTACTTTTTGTGACAATGACTATGAAGACAAGAGTAATAGAGGCTTTTATTGGCTTCTGTGTAGACTTTTCTCTTATTTCTTGTACTGATAATAATCAGTCCATCTTGGAAACACATAGGGCACTTCGTTTTTAGCTGAAGGTGCATTTTGTGTGTTGCATGGCGCAAGGGTAATTACAAACATTTGTTGTGTAATTGTTAGTCTTTCTAGAGGTTGTGCTCTAAGCTGTACAATTTGTTAGGTTCGCAGATGGCAGTGGTATCTTTAATAGTAGTGTAGATGTGATTCTAATGGGATGCTGCTCATAGAGAAGCTTCCTGCCGTCCTGCCAGTATATCAGTAGCTCCCATCCATTGCTTCATTCCGACTTCACAGTAAGTTTAGATAAACAGCAAGCTACTGGTTATTTTCCAGAATTGGACAGCTTTTACTTACAGCTGTTGTGATTCCAATTTCTGTGAACTGTTCTCAGTAATCAAAGGAAGAAAACATCTCCTGCTGGTGTGAAATTTAATTTGACATATTTTGGGGTAAGAAAAATAAAAATTAAAACAGAGCACACAATGAATTTCTTGTGAGTTTTTTGAGCAGGTAATTCTTATATAACTCTATTTTCCTGCCTCCTGCTGTTCTTTGTTGTTTTTCATTATTGCCAAGTGTTTGTGTTCCCAGGCAAGACAACACTAGGTGGTAAGGGATGACAGTACACCAGACAAATGAGGCCATCTGATAGCATCCGCCTGCTATTAGGCTTGTCCTGTCTCAATCATACAATTTGCTTTGCTTAGCTACATTATTCGCTGCTAACAACCTCTCATTATTATTATATTCTACAGAAGTGTAAACTTCAATTGTATTTAATATTTTGCAAGCGGTTGTCCAGTTTCAGAGATGATCTTTAGTTTTATTTAAATTGGCAAAGTATTAGAGATGACCGAATCAATTTATTTAATTCATGTTGAATTTAAAGAAATTTTGGATTTGCATTACACAGTCTGAATAAAATGGCTACTGACATTTTACACATTGCAAGAGACTGAATCAGCCAGAGAGGTTTCACATGACCTCAGCCACAACTGGTTTGACTTCATCATAGTGCCCTGCTGCATTATAGTATAGCACAGTCAATCAGTAGAGACTTTAAAGAGCACCTATCACCCCCCCTGGTTCTTGGCAAACTAAATGGACCTCTGAATGCAGCATGCCTGCTGCATTCATTGAAGCGGTTTTCCATGGCTCTAGCCCCCCAGTACCCTGATATATAAACTTTAGAAACCTTACAGATAGTGAGTCCGGAGGGCATTCCTGGCTATGGAGTCATCCCTGGCAGGGGGCTTCTCCCCGCCTCCGGCCGCACTGTGCCACCTCCTGTAGCTCTGTTTCTCCTCCTGTGTGTGTGCGGCTTCCTCCTCATGTGCGCCAGCGTGTAAGTGTCTGATTTCATGCAGGCGAACAGCGAGGCCGTGACGTCGGCCACCGGCTCCCGCTCCTGACAAGTCCTCGCTGTGCGCCTGCATGAGATCAAACGCTAACACGCCGATACAGCCAAGGAGGGAGCCACACGCACACAGGAGGAGGAACAGAGCAGCAGGAGGTGGCACAGAGCAGCAGGAGGCGGGAGAAGCCACATGCCAGCAATGAATCCATAGCCAGGAATACTCACTATCTGTAAGGTTTCTAAAGTTTATATCTCAGGGTTCAGTGGGGCTAGAGCTATAGGGGACCCCTTCCCTGAATGCAGCAGGCATGATGCATTCAGTGGTGAATTTAGTTTGCCATGCACTGGGGGGGGGGGGTGACAGGTCCTCTTTAATAGCCATTATAATATCAGAAGCAAGAGAAGCAGCTGCCATATTGTGGTGAATTTGGATAATGGGAGGATGTCACAGCTTCTTACCCTTATGGTACCTTTACACGCCGCTACAGAAGGTTGGAAACAATCGGGTGTCTCACGTGCATGAGCACGTTCGAACAGTTGCAAACGGTACCCGATACCGCCTTTACACGCGCTACAAAGTGCTCTACAGAAGGTTTAATCTACCTCTGGATTCACCGCCGGGTGCCACAAGTTACCTTCTGTAGAGCACCGTCCCTCATTTACACGCCGCTACAGAAGGTAATATGGGAGGACCTGGTGCAGCAGGGACAACACATAGGCGTGCCAGAGTTGTGGATTACGAGACGCTCGTACGGTGATTGGACAATGCAATAGCATCATGATTGGCCAGCCAGCGCAGGAAGGCTGGCTAATACATGATGCTATTGCAATTGTGTAGTGTGACTGGTCAGCTCCTTAAATATGCCGCCCTATGCAGCGACAACCAATCGTAACGCAGGAGCTTCCACCAGTGATCGCTGAAGGGGGGCGGTTTCCCGGAGGCTGTGTCACGCCCCAGGGAGTTAACTAGGTGGCGAAAAAACCTTACCGTACCATATTTAGACACCGCTACCATCGGGTTGAAACCAACCTGTTTTAGAGCACTGCTCTGAAACAGATGCCGACAGTGACGGGTGGCAACAACCTAGTTTACACGCCGCTACCTCGGGTTGATTTGACAGTGCAAGATACATTTGTCTCCGACACCCGGTTGTTTCAAACCTTCTGTAGCGGCATGTAAAGGTACCATTAGATATAAGGAGTGTAAGCAATTCAATATAAAAAAAACTGTAGAGGATGAGTTTGTGATACCAGAACATTGCAGAAAATTTGTGTGTGAGGAAAAGAGTTATTTTATGTTACGAAATATAGGAGAAAGATTGTTACCATTTATTTATCCATAGCCATATATGTTGAGGTCACCTTGACATTACTAAACATGTTTTTGTGTTGAAGAGCTTGAAAGGGATTATGATCTCCTACCACCATGTACAAGTGTTATGCACATCTTTACAAGGCAAATCAAGACAGTTTTTTGATGACTGTGAATCGATTTGTAGAGAATTGAATTTCCATGGAATATTTTAAGTTATTGAGTTTCAATTTCCAAAGATTTGCTTATCTCTTCAAAGTATGCAACTTGCTAAGGATATGTTCACATGTCCTGTAATCAAGACGTGCAAACACAACTTTTTTGTCCATTTTTAAATGTTGTATATTGATCAAACTATTGTCTCTTTTTGTACTGTCCTTCCCTTTTATTGGGGTCATTTTTCTACTCCCTCTACACCTTAGACTTGTCCATTTTTGTAACTGATGTGTAAATGCTGACTCTTTTAGATCACTTTATGACTCTGTAATAATAAAAATAACCTTGCAAAGAACAAAGTGAGTCAGTTGTTTGATTTAGCTACTGGTTATCTTCAGACACATTTTTGGGAACCATATTTAAAAACTCAGTAGTTCCTTTGGTTTGGTTTAAAGTATATGAGTTGTGGTATCTATAACTATGTATCCGCAGTGTACTCTTAACCTTGTTTGGCCATTTTTAAATACCGTAACTGATTTCAGCTGGATCCGTTTTTTTAACATTGAAGTATAGGAAAATGAATTCATTATTTAGCCGAATGTTTTCTTTAATTAGTTAATAAGTTTATATCTTTTTATTTTACACACATTTTAAGTCATCTCAGTATTCACGGCAGTCACTTAAAAAAAAATCTTCAAAATATAACTCTTAAAAGAATCTGTTATCTCAAATTTAGGGCCCAGCGCTCACTTTCACCT
This sequence comes from Allobates femoralis, assembly GCA_033576535.1. Taxonomy (NCBI): domain Eukaryota; kingdom Metazoa; phylum Chordata; class Amphibia; order Anura; family Aromobatidae; genus Allobates; species Allobates femoralis. Next base: position 654,354,936 of record JARQOC010000003.1, on the reverse strand, counting down.
CTTTACTGTTCTAGATGTACTTCAGATTACTAGAGATGCATTTTCATTAAAACTTACACTCATTTATTAAACTCTGTTTAAAACCAGGTTAGGGACAATGATATTGTACCATTGACCAAGTTAAAATGCAATCGTGTTTATTTCACAAACATATAAAAGCTATAGAAATTCATTATTAATCATATCACTATTAAAATTGGAGATGTACTCATATTCCAATAATATTCTATGTTATAATAGTTCTATAGGGTAATTTTATCTGATGGGCAATTTGAATATAATGTGAGCTTATTCTGGTTTTGCAGATATATCGTAGCTCGCACCTAAATAAATAAATAAAAGCGCTGGGCCCTAAATTTGAGATAACAATAACCATAATACTGTAGAAGGGTGGTCATACATGCGGAACCCCCTAAGGACCCTATAGCTGAATAACTTAGGTTTTTAGTCAGGGTATGCCACCCTACTGATACTTCCAAGCCAGCTCCAGTGACTAATCAAAATGTATAACTCTTAAAAGAATCTGTCACCAGGTTTTAGCCACCTAATCTGAGAGCAGCATAAAGTAGGGGCAGAGACCCCAATTTTTGCAATTTTACATTTATTGAGCTACTTCGTGGAGTTTTTATAAAATCACTGTGTTATCCACAGGAGATTTTGACTAGAGGATTAGTATATCTACTGTTATGTAGTCCACCATTTATGAGCTCTGTATAACTCCGCCTTAACACTAATTGGCAGCTTCCTATGTACAATGTATATGGGCAGAAAAGTGCCAGTCAGTGATGTGGGCGGTGTTATAAAGAGTTCAACATTCAGAGCACTGATAGGTCTGTGGCAGAGAAAACAAAATGTTATCCAACTGATAGCAACCAGCCCAGTAAGTGACACATCGCTGGAGTCAGGGTCTTAGTCCCAACATAATGCTGCCCTCAGATGCAGCAAAAACCCAGTGACAGATTTCCTTTAATAGACACACAATAACAATGCATTATTTTGAGATGTAAGCATAGCCAAAGCACATGAGCATAAATATTTAATATTCAGTGTAAGTACCCTCCAAGGAAGTGAATAGCGCTGATGCCCATTAAGGCTGGCAGACACTGGAGAGTAGGCTTTATATGCATAAAAGATTAATTACAGATTGAATATTGGTCCAGGGAACAGGATTGCATAGCGGCCTATCCAGATATCTTTGTTACAAATGAGACACAAGCAAACATAACAACGATTGCCTTGCGTAGGTAAAATAATCCTAAATTCTTGTACTGCCCTTGTAAGGGTGGCTTCACATTAGCGTTCCCCTCCGCAGCGTTCTGTGGAGGGGATCCGCAATGTGAACGCAGCACCGCAAGCCGCTATGTTCATAATGGGAGCGCACGGTGCTGCGCTTGACTGCGCATGACCGTGCGCACCCATTCACTGCCATATGTGATCTGTGCGCAGGCGGATGCCTGCACACAAATCACAAAGTCTCGTCCGCACCAGGGACGCGACATGTTGCATTCCTGGTGCGAACGAGACTGTGTGATTTGTGCGCAGGCATCCGCCTGCGCACAGATCACATATGGGAGTGAATGGGTGCGCACGGTCATGCGCAGTGAAGCGCAGCACCGTGCGCTCCCATTATTAAGATAGGAGCTCGCGGCCGCTGCGGTCACATTGCGGATCCCTCCGCAGAACGCTGCGGAGGGGAACGCTAATGTGAAGCCACCCTTAGGGCAAAAGTTACCGTACTGTTTGTGATCACAAGGGCGGTATTAGTCCCTCTGAAAATAAGGGCATAATACAGCCAGAGAGCACTTGCCGGAAAAACCTCTGGCCATACCACTAGCCATCTTTATACATGACTGCCCACATCTGTTCCACACATGCCCCTTTTGTATATTCCAATGGAAATACTAGCGTCAAATATATATTGTTTAATGGTTATTGAGCGCGATCACATCCTGTGTTTACACTTGGAGGGTAGACATTGCTTTGTGACACTTAACATACTTATGATCATGTGCTTTGGTTATATTTATACCTCATAATATGTTCATTATTTATTGAATATCTAGTAAAAGAAATACTTTTTGGTGGAATTGCTCCCTTGGTTTTATAGGTCTTCCATGTGTCATTATCATTGCCTTTTACATCTTATGAATACCTTCTGCACTTCACAATGATTCATTCAGGGCTCCTTCACACACACTTCATTCACACTTGTTTCAAGCATTTTTAAACACTTGTGAAAAAAAAGAAACCTGTGGATTTCAAATGCTTTTCATAGCATATTTTACAAGATTTTTTTGTTGGCTATTTAATGGTAAATCAAGTTTCATTGGCACTCATGCCGCTGTATTACAATGTGTTCAGACTTTCCGCTAACACTAGAAATACATTATCCATTCATGCAGCATACACTACAATCAGAGAGCGAAATTCCTTAAAGATCAACAGCTTCAGTGTCACAATTTTACATAATTCAAACAACAGGGGGGAAACAGGCATAGAAACTGGAAAGGGTTGGGAATTACTGAAATATAAAGGGGTCTTGAACCACTACTGGGACAAGGTTTTTAATATTACCTAAGACGTAAAGCATATCAGGGAACCACTTCAAAATGAACTAGAAGTAGCTTAGAAAAGATAATGAGTTGTGGAACCTGGAACCATTGAAATGAACTTATAGACTAAGAAACTGATTCAGCCGCTACCCTATCCTCCATTCACATGGGTTTATGAAGAAGGAGGCCCAGATTTACAATATCTAGGTGTTGCCATCCATGCACCTGAAAAAAGTGGCAGAACTATTAAACTTTTAGTGTAATAAGGTCTGAATAATGGACAGTAGTGCCATGTCTAAAGAAAGTGTACTCAGAACAGTGTAATTTTTGGCAGCTCCACCATATTTGTTCCCTTTCCAGCTTACATCTCTAGAAAGATTGAGTTAAACCATCAGTGTATTGCCAGACTACTCTTTGTACCATCTAGGAAGGATCTTGTAATTATCGTCCTACAAATATACAGGGCTGGATCCTACCTGACTAGGATCAAAAAAAAAAGTGATGGCACTACCACCACACTCAAGTCGAAAAAAAAAAGGGATCAAACAATTGCAATGCCCGGTTGATACAGGTTTATAAATAATGAAGTATATAAGGGAATGAGGAAAGTGGCACTCAGCACTGGTAATTTCAAGTATGAATGGAAAATTAGCTCAAATTGTTAGCGGACACCATGTTGCGTTTGGAGAACCCCTGTGTGCTAAACATTGGAGCTCCCTCACAAGTGACCCCATTTTGGAAACTAGACCCCCCAAGGAACATATCTAGATGGGTGGTAAGCACTTTGAACCCCCAGATGTTTCACAAATTGATCCGTAAAAATGAAAAAGTACTTTTGTTTTCACAAGAATTTCTTTTAGCCTAAATTTTGTTCATTTTCACATGAGCAACTGGATAAAATGCATCCTAAAATTGATTGGGCAATTTCTCCTGAATACACCGATACCTCATATTTGGTCATAAACCACTGTTTGGGCGCATAGCAGGGCTCAGAAGTGAAGGAGCGCCATTTCACTTTTTGAATGGAAAATTAGCTCCAAAAGTCAAATTGCGCTCCTTCCCTTCTGAGCCCTGCCGTATGCGCAAACAATTGTTTATGACCACATATGAGGTATCGGTGTACTCAGGAGAAATTGCCCAACAAATTTTAGGATCCATTTATCCTGTTGCCCATGTGAAAATGAAAGAATTGAAGCTAAAAGAACATTTTTGTTAGAAAAATTAAAATGTCCATTTTTTGTTTCCACTTTGCTTTAGTTCCTGTGAATCACCTGAAGGTTAATAATCTTCTTGAATGTTGTTTTTGAGTAGGTTGAAGGGTGCAGTTTTTGGAATGGTGTCACTTGTGGGTGTTTTCTGTCATGTAAACCCCTCAAAGGGACTTCAAATGTGATGTGGTCACTAAAAAAAACGGTTTTGTAAATTTTGCTCGAAAAATGAAAAATTGCTGATGAACTTTGAACCCTTATTACTTCCTACCCCAAAAATTTTTTTGCCCAAAATTTGTGCTGATGTAAAGTAGACATGTGAGAAATGTTATTTATTAACTATTTTGTGTCACATAACTCTGGTTTAGCAGAATAAAAATTCAAAATTAAATTGAAAATTGCTACATTTTCAAAATTTTTACAAATTATTGATTTTTGACAAACGCAAAAATATATTGACTTAAAATTTAACACTAACATGAAGCCCAATGATGTCACAAAAAACAATCTCAGAATCGCTAGGATCCGTTGAAGCATTCCAGAGTTATTACCTCATAAAGGGACACTGGTCAGAATTGACAAAAATGCCACTGTCTTTAGGGTCAAAATAGTCCCTGGGGTGAAGGGGTTAAAAATTAAGATAGCAATCTGTTAAAAAAAAAATAACTATATATGTTATTGCCGTGTTCGAAAAAGTCCAATTTATCAAGATATGAAATAATTAACCCAATTGGTACACATTGGATTGTCAAAAAATTCAAGAACACTAAAATTACGTTTTTTGTGACAAAGATTACCGTATATACTCGTGTATAAGCCGACCCTGTATAAAGCCGACCCCCTACTTTTGCCCCCAAAATCTGGAAAAACTATTACTCGTGTATAAGCCGAGGTGACCCCAGCACAGGTATACAGCCCCAGCAGTGTGTAGTATACAGGCCCCCCCGATGGTATACAGGACCCCCAGGTAGTATACAGCCCCCAGCAGTGTGGTATACAGCACTCCCCAGGGTATATACAGGCCCAGCAGTGTTACAGCAGCCTTCCCAGGTATATACTAGCAGAGCCCAGGGTATATACAGCAGCAGCTCCAGGTATATACAGCAGCAGCCCAGGGTAATATACAGCAGCAGCCCCATGGTATATACAGCAGCAGCCCATGGATATACAGCAGCAGCCCCAGGGTATAATACAGGCAGCCCCATGGTTTATACAGCACAGCCCCAGGGTATATACAGCAGCAGCCCCATGGTATATACAGCAGCAGCCCCATGGTATATAACAGCAAGCAGCCCCCTGGTATAATAACAGCAGCAGCCCCAGGGTTATACTAGCAGCAGCACCCAGGGTATATACAGCAGCAGCCCCAGGGTATATACAGCAGCAGCCCCATGGTAATACAGCAACAGCCCCATGTATAATACAGCAACAGCCCCAGGTATATACGAGCAAGCACCCCAGGTAATACTAGCAGCAGCCCCATGGTATATACAGTGCATGCAGCCCCAGGGTACATACAGCAGCAGCCCCAGGGTAATACAGCAGCAGCCCCAGGGTATATACAACAGCCCGAGGTATACAATCCCCCCATCAGTATACACAGGCCCCACCCCATGGTCCGAAACCTGTAAAGGAACATTTATACTTATCACTGTCCCGCTGCCGTCCCCGCTCTGCATCGCGATCCTCCATCTGCATCGCGATCCTCCATGTTCATTCACACGGCTTCCGACTTCCTTGTTTCTGCGCCGAATGTCGTCATTGTGTCGGCGCCGACAGAAGCCGGAAGATGGAGGATCGCGATGCAGAGCGGGGACGGCGCCGGACATGTGATAAGTATAATCATCTTCCTTTACAGGTTTACGGACCATGGGGGGGCCTGTATACTGATGGGGGCCTGTATACCTCTGGGGGGGGGGCGCCCGTGTAGTGACTCGCGTATAAGCCGAGGGGGTAACTTTTCAGCCCAATTTTTGGGCTGAAAAACTCGGCTTATACGCGAGTATATACGGTAACTTACTATTATTATTAGTCTCACTGAATTACTAATACGATTATTGTATATATAAAGGACATTACAAACCTTTTGATTTTTGATTATATGATAACCTCTATTAATAGTACTCAAAGATTAGCCACATTGATGTAATCTATTCCCTAATTTGCAGGATTGATCTATGAAAGTATCATCAGTATTGTTTATGCGTCGTAGTCTTAAAATTGTCCATAAGGGAGAGATTCCTTAATTGTATAAGGATGAGAGCTCTCAAATCGCATCAATGAATTAGATTATTATTATTTTTTATTGTAACGACATTTATTCCATGGAGCTTTACATGCGAAAAAGGTGAATCCATAGTCAAAAACAATAATTAGGAACAATACTTGATACACATAGGTACGGGAGGAGAGAAAGACCCTGCCCACGAGGGCTCACAGTCTACAAGGGATGGGTGAGGATACACTAGGAGAGAGTAGAGGTGGTCGTGCGGCGTTGGTTTAGAGGACTGAGGATCAATGCAGGTTGTAGGCTTGTTGGAAGAGGTGGGTCTTCAGCTTCCTTTTGTAGGTTTCCAAAGTAGGTGAGAGTTTGATGTATTGAGGCAGAGTTCCATAGTATTGGGAATGCATGGGAGAAATCTTGTATGTGGTTGTGAGAAGAAGAGATAAGAGGGGAGTAGAGAAGGAGATATTGTGAGGAACACAGGTTGTGTGTAGGTAAGTACCGGGATTCCATATCACAGATGTATGGAGGAGCCAGGTTGTGGATGGCTTTGTATGTCATTGCTAGGGTTTTGCATTGGAACCTCTGGCTAATGGGAAGCCAGTGAAGGGTTTGACACAGAGGAGAGGCTGGGGAGTAGCAGGGAGACAGGTGGATTAGTTGGGCAGCAGAGTTAGATGCAGCAGGTTTGCAATAACCCTTAATATGAATGGCGCCTTTCAACATCTTAAAATACATTAAAACTGCCACCAATTTTACTTGGGAATCTTATGTTCACCTCATTATCATTCAAAAATGCCATGAATTTACGGAATAATTAGGAAGTGCCATCCCATAGAATACAGAGGTCATCTATATATACCTTGGAAACAATTTAATGTGAATAGTAAATTGATTTGCGGTGTTAAAGATTTTATCAATCCTAAGTTGTCGCCCCAAAAAATATTTGAAAGGTTGGTGCCACTGGCATGCCCATTGCTGTGTCAGCTGACTGAGCATACTAAAGGTCATTAAATTGAAAGGTATTATGTCCAAATCCAAAAAATGATGCTTCACGTATAAAATCTGTGCAAATAGAATCAATATTATCACATAATCAACTTGTAACTGTGCAAACCGGCTGACTAGACCACAGAGAGTCTGAGTAGGTTACCATTTTAAGTGGCCGTCTTATGGTTGGCACAGAGAAATCAATCCAATTCTATAATAAGAACATCAAATCCTTATACTATTAATGAAGTTCAAAATTAACACATTTAATGTTCACATATATTTTAGTTTTCCCTAGAACACAGTTCTACTCTGTTAGTACAAAGCAATCTCAGCAGCCTGTACCTATGCTCTTGTTTCATTTTACTAGAAGGTGCCTGTCCATTTTATCTGTTGCGGTCTCCTGAATTTTGCAGGCAAGGTTCTTTCCAGCTATCACCAATGAAGCAATATAAAGGGGATGTAAATAGACTACTTCTTTAGCATATGGCTGTCATCATACAATCCTGAAAGGGACAGACAAAGGTGTACATTTATGGCCCAATTTTTTTTAGTCAGATGTCTCTATGGTTAGGAAAGAACCATAAGATAAGCATACGCATTTTGTATGTTTTTAAACTTTTTTTTGACAAATACGGTACATAAAGTTTATGCAAAAACTCAATTTTAACAACATTGACTCTTACTTTTCAACACTTTAACAGTTTGCCCTGGCACGCTTGATATCAACTTCTAGGCCAAATCCTGACTGATGGCAACCCATTCTTGCCTAATCAGTATATATTGTTTATGACAAATTATATGTGCCTGCATTTTGAGAGTTGTCCAAAGGTTCTCAATAGCTTTGAGATCTGGGGAATTTCCTGGCCACGGACCCAAATTTCCAAAATTCATCACCAAATTACTTCTGGATCATTGGGAGAAATTGATCTTAGAGGATGTTTGAACATAGTTCTTTATTCATGACAGTGTTTTTATGTGAAACCGTAGCTGAGCACACTTCCTTGGCTGAAAAGCAACCTCAAACGTGATTGGGTTTAGGATGTTTTACCATTGCAATGGTAGCGCCAAACAGTATTCATTGCAGAAAATAACTCTGCCTCAGTTTTCTGTAGTGCAAACCCTTAACTTCCTATTGATGTCACGTGAGGTATAGGGAGTACCTCACATACAGCAACAGGGAGGGAATCCCTGAATCTAGGGAAAGGAGAGATGGACACCCCTAGCCAAACCCCCTGCTCGTCCCTAGCTCCCCTGACCACCCTAGATAGGTTCATCATCTATGTGCCAAGCAGGATACCTCGCCTTGGCTGACCCTAATCTGGGACTTAGGTAGAGAACAGATAGATTGAGCTCTTCGTCAAACCCACTAAACACTAAAGGCACGCAGGGAAAACACTTTTTTTTTTACATGTGCTGCCAAGCTCCAGACCGCAACAGAAAGGACATCACCAAAAGCAGGTTTTAAGTAGCAGCAGTACTTGTCCACAATTTACCAAGGTCTGTATAGAAAAGAACTCTATTACTGACGTTAGGTGATGGGTCATATGACTATTTAAAGTGGTGGAGTGGTCACCAACCCGCATCACCTGACCAACAAAGACAGCAGCTTGCCAGCAATGGAACACTGCCATTAACCCTTAATGTCCCAAAGGAAATTAATCAGGTTCAAAATACACAGACTGCTGAGCTGTCACAAATCCTAAAGACAGGAATCTCATGACAGCAACCTCATGACAATTGAATTTCAGTTTCCTTTAATGCTTTTTCTTGGAAAGATGGGGCTGATATGTCTTGATACTAGGTCAGCATCTACAAGCCTTCACTTCACTGTGCGTGTAGAAGCACTGGCACCTGCCTTTTACTATTCCTAAAGCAAGATCTCTATTGGTGCTCAAACGATTTTGTAGCTGTCTCCCATTCAAGTGCCAATCGGGGCATTTGCTGGATTTTATTTCAGACGCCTTGAAACTTTCTGCACAGCAATTCAACTCTTCTCTTTGTAGTTCATATTCATTTTATACATAGTTGATTTAGTGGCAATGCTACAAACAACAATGCCCTTGCCTGTAAAGCCCTTTCGATGTAAAGCAAAGAAGGGTAAACAGAAGAAGACAATGATTTCAAGCCCCCAGCACTCTTTTAGAGGAAACCAGTCTACTGGAATATTCATTCAGCGTGAAAATGTTATCAGCTGCATTGTCGTTGTGAATAGTTATTATTATTATTATTTATTTATATAGCACCATTAATTCCATGGTGCTGTACATGAAAGGGGTTACATACAAAATTTTAGATATAGTTTACAGTAAACAAATTTAAAAAAAGACAGACTGGTACAGAGATGAGAGGACCCCGCTCTTGCAGGTTTACATTCTTTCAAAACTATCGAGAAGATCTCTGAAATAATGTAAGTAGGTAACTGGAGCAAGGAAACCGTATAAAGACCAAGAAAAGGCCAAGAAAAAGACCCTTTTGGAAATTAACATAAAAAATACAAGTGAAAAAACTGGATATCCTTGTTCCAGTTGATCGTAGATTATTCCTCTGCATTGCACCGTGTAAACTCGATTGCGGTGTTATGTAATCCCCCTTTCTTTACTATAGGATCCCGTTATTGATGAATCAATTGTCTAGGCGTATCCATTAAGACAGGCATACCCTTCTAGGTACAAACCCTCCTATGATTTATTCTTATCTTAATCTTTGTGAGCCAGGAGAACTGGCATATCATGGTTTCATGTACAGAAAAGAATACATCCTTTTGTTTTTTTTCCTTTTTGTTTATACACTATATACCTATTGTCAAATGTATTTGTACAAATATTTATATTATATTTTTCTTTGTCATTCAGATAATTCAGTCTGTGAAAAAGGCTATTTATTGCCGAAACGTCAACTGTTATACACATGCCTGACATTGCTGACAAATAAAGAATAAAAAACAAGCATTACCGTTTCGGATATTCTTTTTTTCCCTTTTTTCCATTAATTTCATTGTGTTCTGAGGTTCACTATTTAATATTTGATTTCTTCCTCGGCACCACCGCATGGGGTAGCCGGGCACTCACCCTTTTACTGCGTTTAATTCAAAAGCTGATCCAGATTTCCAGCTAAAAAAAGAGAGAAAAACGCACAAGAAAAATTGAATCAAAAACTCGCAGCCTAACTGTACAAATTTGGACAGATTACTAAATTAAAATAATTCTAGCTCAACTGTTATCATGTAGGCTTCCTTATAGGTTACAATATAAGAGCAAAAGGCCAAAGGACAGAGAAATTAGGGGAAAGAATAAAGTATATTTTAGCATGGAGACCTAAGTTACCTTAAGGTACCCCATGCCTCAAAATCGACACAATTATTCTTAGGAGAGCGGGTCCCTCCTAAACTTCACCTAAGACTGGATCTTGCACTCCCTAATGTCCATATACGGATCCTTCATTAACCTTCCTAGCGGTATTCCCGAGTGTGACTCGGGGTTAACTTTCACTGCTAGAAGCGGTAACCCCGAGTCACACTCGGGAATACCTGTGGCTGCTGCAGCTGCTCACTGTGCGGCCGTTTTGTGCTCTGCCAGCACCTGATACGTTCTGGGGGGGATGCTGTCAGTGGTCCCCCTCCCCACCGCCCCTGTTACAGCCGCGGGACATGAGCTCCGGGGATGGGGGGGTGCTGTCAGTGTTCCCCCTCCCCGCCGCCCCTGCTGCAGCCGCGGGACATGAGCTCCGGGGGGGCGCGGGGGTGCTATCGGTGCCCCGCCGCCCCTGCTTCAGCCGCGGGGTTCATGAGTTCCGGGGGGAAGGGGGGGGTTTGCTGTCAGAGCCGAGCCGGCCCTGACCCCTGCTGCAGGTCTTACCTGCTCCTTGTCGCTGGCGCCATGTCAGTGATATGGCGCCGCCCCCTTCTCCAGAGTTAGGGCTAGGGTTAGGGCTAGGGCTAGGGTTAGGGCTAGGGTTAGGGCTAGGGTTAGGGTTAGGGCTAGGGTTAGGGCTAGGGTTCGGGCTAGGGTTAGGGCTAGGGCTAGGGTTAGGGCTAGGGTTAGGGTTATTGTTAGGGTAAGAGCCCCGTCACACGGGGCGATATCGCTGCCCATTCATGCGGAGACGTGGTGGCGTGGCCTATCACCGGCGTCATCGCCCCTACGTCGCCACATCTAAAGGGGCGATGCCGCTGGTCCCGGCCGGTCGCCTGGTTTCACAGCAGTGCTGTGAAACCTGGCGACCATCATGGGGCGATGTGCACACATCGCCCCATGTAACCGGGCGGTGGCGACCTGTCAGGCGATGGGAGCCATAGGCTCCCATTGTCCTGCATCGCCGCCGGGGTTGTCAGACACCCCGGCGGCGATGCCGCCCTACAGGTCGCCGGCACGAGTCTGGAGGAGTCGCGCCGTCTAAACGGGGGACGGCGCTGGTAGCGGGGGCGGCGAGAGCGTGCGCGCCCCCGCCATTCACCGCCGACATCTCCAGCCCCGTTGCCCCGTGTGACAGGGCCCTTAGGGTTAGGGCTAGGGTGTTAGGGTTAGAGCCTGGGCTGCAGACGAGAAGAGGGGCGGGAACACCCAAGGGAAGCTGGATGCTTCCCTCAGTTACCCTCCTCTCCTCTGTCACAGGGACATCCAGCGATGTCCCCGCTGTGATCACCGGTGAGAGCTCCTTTGGATGCCTCCATATGACTTCCTGGTTCCGTCTCTGTGAGCCGCAGTGGCTCATTGGAGGCTTAACTGGGTTGGAGGCGGAACTGGGCGGGAAATACAAATGTATAAAATTTCTGCCCATAAAAGAAATTTAAGAAAAAAATGGTATCGCTTTTAGCACAAAATTCCTGACATAATCATACCACCAGGGAGGTTAAAAAGAAAGAAACTTTACGTGTGGATATCTGTTGATTTCTCCACTGAAAATACCTTACCATGCACTGTTTATGCATGTGAACAGAGAGGTTTTAAAATCCCTATTGAGACACTGTATATGGCCATATGTGACTACGTTTGAACCATATGTTTAATATTGAATCTATTGATTTTTTTAGGGGTTAAATAGGATTGAAAGGCCCTGTATGTTTGTATACAATAATATATATCTGCATGTAGAGTTGAAACCAGAAGTTTACATATAGTGTATAAAAAGACACATTTTAATGTTTTTCTCACTATTTGACATGAAATCAGAATACACCTTTCTCATTTTAGGTCAGTTAGGATTACCGTAATTATTTATATTTGCCAAATGCCAGAATAATGAGAGCGCAAGAACGTTTTAAGGCATTGCTATTACTTTTTGCGCACGTTTACATACATTTTATTAGTATTTGGTACCATTGGCCTTAAACTGTATATAGTATAGTATAATATACTATAGTATAGTATAGTATAATAGTTGGTAGGAATTTGAACCCTTTTCTCCTGACAGAACTGGTGTAACTGAGCCATGTTTGTAGTTCGCCTTGCTCGTACCTGCCTTTTCAGCTTTGCCCATACATTTTCAATAGGATTGAGATCAGGCCTTTGTGATGGCCTCTCCAAAACATTGACGTTGTTATCCTTAAGCCGCATTGTAACTAGTTTGGCAGTATGCTTTGGGTCTTTGTCCATCTGGAAGACTCATTTCTGCCCAAGCTTTAACTTCCTGGCTGATGTTTCGAGATGTTGCTTCAGTATTGGCACATAATCTTCTTTACTCATAATGCCATCTTTTTTGTGAAGTGCACCAGTCCCTCCTGCAACAAAACAACCCAACAACATAATGCTGCTATCCTCGTGTTTCACATTTGGGATGGTGCTTTTAGTCTTCCAAGCTTCTCCCTTTTTCCTCCAAATGATGGTCATTATGGCCAAACAGTTCAATTATAGGTTTGTCAGACCACATGACATGTCTCCAAAAATGTAGGTCTTTGTCCCTATGTGCATTTACCAAAAATCATCTATCTTTTTCATGTTTCTTTTGGAGCAACAACTTCATTTAGGTAGAGTGGCCTTTCAGCCCATATTGATACAGTACTCGTTTCACTGTGGATAATGACACAATCTTACCAGCTTCTGCCATCATCTTCACAAAGGCCTTTGCTTTACTGGAGGGTTGGGGTACGGTCAGGAAAACCATTATCAATGAAAAATGGAGAGACTCCCAATATAGACTTATGCATGGCACTATACAGGGATTTAATATTCCACCCTCTCCGACTAAGCAAGAGAGGTTATTACACTGTCCCAAGTGCAAAGAACATATGACTGATTTGGAACATGGGATTTGGCCATGTCCAGAGTCGAAGAAATACTGGGATAGAGTGGGGGTGCTGGCTTTAGATCTGTACCCTAAGGAACGTAGATCTGACCCGATGATGTGGCTGTTCCATTATTCAGGCGATAGCGAGAGGACAGGGCCACCACACATATTGTTTCATACGATAGCTATAGTGGCGAAAAAAAATACTTCTCCAGCACTCGCTTAACTGGTTCATGCCGGGGACGGAACTGTTACTGAACACCCTTAAAAAATCCTTGCCGTTATAATCTAGAGAAACAGTCAGAAGTCCAATTAATTTGGCCAAAAAATTCTTCCTCAAATGGAAACCGTTCATAGAAAAAAATTTCTCGGTTTCGGAAATAGAACTTTTTATGACTACATAGAAATCCAGAGAATGGTATGCACTGGAAGAGCTAAAAGGCACTTTGGGTAAATTAAGATGTGGTATGTAGGATGGTTAGATATGGCTGCAATTCAAAAGATGATGATTCATGCTGTTAGAGAATAGGTACCGTATATACTCGCGTATAAGTCCCCCCCTTGGCTTATACGCGAGTCAGTGCCCCCCTCACAGTATGGTGCCCCCCCTCACAGGATGGCCCCCGCATGCAGCGCTGCGCACATACATTACCTGGCTATCAGCTGTCACCCTCCGGTGGCGATTCGCTGCTCATGGCTCTGGGCTGCATCTTCCTCTGTGTCTTCCTGCTTGTCACGTGACCAGCCGGAGTCGCGATGACGTCATGCAGCCCGGAGCCAGGAGCAGCGAATCGCCACCGGAGGGTGACAGCTGATAGCCAGGTAATGTATGTGCGCAGCGCTGCATGCGGGGGCCATCCTGTGAGATGGGGGGGCGCCATACTGTGAGGGGGGCCTGTATAATGGCACTGCTGGGGCTGTATACTATGTTGGGGACCTGCTGTATACCACACTGCTGGGGCTGTATACTATGCTGTCGGGGACCTGCTGTATACCACACTGCTGGGGCTGTATACTTTGCTGGGGACCTGCTGTATACCACACTGCTGGGGCTGTATACTATGCTGGGGACCTGCTGTATACCACACTGCTGGGGCTGTATACTATGCTGGGGACCTGCTGTATACCTGTGCTGGGGACCTGCTGTATACCATCACTGCTGGGGCTGTATACTATGCTGGGTACCTGCTGTATACCACACTGCTGGGGCTGTATACTATGCTGGGGACCTGCTGTACACCATTACTGCTGGGGCTGTATACTATGCTGGGGACCTGCTGTATACCACACTGCTGGGGGCTGTATACCTGTGCTGGAGTCCACCCTCGGCTTATACGCGAGTCAATACGTTTTCCCAGGTTTTGGGTGCAAAAGTAGGGGGGTCGGCTTATACACGGGTCGGCTTATACACGAGTATATACGGTAGTTTGAAAACGGAGGTGGGGGGGAAGGACTTATACTGTTTTTATAATTTTTCTAATTTGATTTATGCTTGCTTATTTTTCATTTTCTCTGACATAGAGGTTTGAGCAATATTGTATTTTCATTCTATTGTATATCGGGTAGAGAATTAGATATACGGGAGCTATATTTAGCTTTATGTGCACTATTTATTTCTCATGTTTTGCCACTGCTACGAGATACTGTGTATTGTTTCTGCTTAAACTTTCTTTGTGTCAATTACATGCAAAAACTTTCAATAAAAATGATGGTTCAAAAAAAAGAAAAAAAAAAGGCCTTTGCTTTTGTTCTTACTTTGATATACAGATGTCGGACCAAGGCATGATCATCTCTGGGACACAGAGCCCATATCCTTGAGTGGTATGATCGCTGAACAGTCTCATTATTATTATTATTTATTTATAGAGCACCATTGATTCCATGGTGCTGTACATGAGAAAGGGTTACATACAAACAAGTTAAAAATACAACACATTCTGGCATTTGGCAAATATTAATAATTATGGTAATCCTAATTGACCTAAAACAAAAAAGGTTTACTCTGATTTCATGTCAGATAGTGAGAAAAACATGCATGTGTGTCTTTTATATACCGTATGTAAACTTCTGGTTTCAACTGTATGTGCATATGTTGTGTGTTAAATTAAGTTTTGAGAATGATGTGCTTTAACAGCTTGCACACAACACTACATGCTTGACCGAACCATATGTTATAAAATCATTGCACATTCCAAAAACCCTAATAAAATTCTTACTCCATATTAATTTTCTAATTAGTTTAGAATTAAATACAACACTAAAGGCTCGGAGGCAACCTTGCAGCTATTTTTAGCTGAGCATAATTTCTATCAAAGTCATTTGGTTCTCTGGGAAATTAAACTCTCGGAATGTCAGTTTGTCAACTGTTCCTTCACTTCATTCTTTGGATATAAAAGGGCATTAACAATTTCACACTGTATTTCTTTGGAATTCACTACATATGTGTTTATTTCTAAATATATACTGTATATATGGATAAAATAAAGCTATTTTCCAGATGCACCGTACAGCTAGTAAAATGTACCGAATATCCATTCTGCAGATAACCGTTTTTCATTCTTCCAAAGCAGCTGCCCATCCAGCATATGAATCTGATTTTTAATTACCGTATATACTCGTGTATAAGCCGACCCGTGTATAAGCCGACCCCCCTACTTTTGCCCCAAAAATCTGGAAAAACCTATTGACTCGTGTATAAGCCGAGGGTGGACCCCAGCACAGGTATACAGCCCTCAACAGTGTGGTATACAGCAGCCCCAGAGGTATATACAGCAGCCCCAGTGGTAGTATACAGCAGCCCCAGTGATAGTATCCAGCAGCCCCAGAGGTATATACAGCCCCAGTGGTAGTATACAGCAGCCCCAGAGGTATATACAGCCCCAGTGTAGTATACAGCAGCCCCAGAGGTATATACAGCCCCAGTGGTAGTATACAGCAGCCCCACAGGTATATAGAGCCCCAGTGGTAGTATACAGCAGCCCCACAAGTATATAGAGCCCCAGTGGTAGTATACAGCAGCCCCACAGGTAAATATAGCCCCAGTGGTAGTATACAGTAGCCCCACAGGTATATAGAGCCCCAGTGGTAGTATACAGTAGCCCCACAGGTATATAGAGCCCCAGTGGTAGTATACAGCAGCCCCACAGGTAAATAGAGCCCCAGTGGTAGTATACAGCAGCCCCACAGGTAAATATAGCCCCAGTGGTAGTATACAGCAGCCCCACAAGTATATAGAGCCCCAGTGGTAGTATACAGCAGCCCCACAGGTAAATATAGCCCCAGTGGTAGTATACAGCAGCCCCACAGGTATATAGAGCCCCAGTGGTAGTATACAGCAGCCCCACATGTAAATATAGCCCCAGTGGTAGTATACAGCAGCCCCACATATATATGCCCCAGAGGTATATACAGGCCCCCCCATCTATATACAGCCCCCCGCCGCAATCCTGTAAAGGAATAGGTTAGTATACTTATCCATCCGCTGCAGCTGTCCCGCCGCCATCGCGATTCAGCATCTTCCGACTTCAGCGTCTCGCGTCTTCTTCCGGGTTCCTCCTCGGTCGCACAGGCAATGACGTCATTGCCTGCGACCATCGGAAGGAGACGCGAGACGCTGGAAGTCGGAAGATGCTGAATCGCGATGGCGGCGGGGCAGCTGCAGCGGATGGATAAGTATACTAACCTATTCCTTTACAGGATTGCGGCGGGGGGCTGTATATAGATGGGGGCACTGTATACCTGTATACATTGTATACAGGTATACAGTGACTCGCGTATAAGCCGAGGGGGGGACTTTTCAGCCCAATTTTTGGGCTGAAAAACTCGGCTTATACGCGAGTATATACGGTAAATAGCACATTATAAAATCCTATTATGCACATTTGTAATGTGGAGCATGATATTGATCCAAAACAGAACACGGTTTAGCTTCTGAGTTTCTGTGCAGGGAACAAAGCAAATTATTAGACACAGATTGTAAGCAGGATTGTGACTGCATATTTTGAAGAATGACAGCAGAGTTAATGCTTTCACAACAGCAAATATGAAATTTGATTTAGTTATTTGTTTATTGCATTTTTAATGGTTTCTAGTTATAGACAGCTGTGCAAAACGGACAAAACTAATGCATGATGGGTCGTATGGAAAATCAGACGTGCACCAGCATATTGACTTACTTTGATCAGTGTGGTGTCCATTTGCAGTACTTTGTGCACACCGTCAGATAGAAGGAAAAAAACACTTAAAGGGGTTCTCCAAAACTTAGATAACTCTTAGATGACTCTGGTATAATACAAACTTTAGCCTGTTCTTATCATGTGTCAAGACAGGCTGCAGACTGAAGATATATAGCTCCTAAGGGCCCCGTCACACTGAGCGACGCTCCAGCGATCCCGACAGCGATAATGACCTGGCCAGGATCGCTGGAGCGTCGCTACCTGGTCGCTGGGGAGATGTCAAACAGGCAGATCTCCTCAGTGATCAGGGAGCCACCTCCACATTGCTGGAAGCAAGAGGACGCTGGTAAATATGATAAATAGCGGGTATCTAGGCAGCGCGCACTGCGAGATACCCATTGTTTATCATAGTTACCAGCGTCCTCCCTGCTTACAGACTGCGCTAAGCAGGGAGGACGCTGGTAACTATGATAAACACCGGGTATCTAGGCAGCGCGCGCTGCCTAGATACCCGCTGTTTATCATAGTTACCAGCATCCTCCCTGCTTAGCGCTGGTAAGCATGATAAACACCTAAAAAATGGTCCTGAACCATGTGCAGCGATCAGCGACCTCACAGCAGGGGCCTGATCGCTGCTACATGTCACACATAGCAACATCGCTGGGGAGATTGCTGTTACATCTCGCTATGTGTGACAGCGGCTTAAGACCCGTATTCCAACTGAGAAGAGCTGTATCACATATACCTCAATCATGTGAAGAACTGTATCTTTTCCTCGCTGAGAACACAGATGGGGGTGTTACATCTCATTTAGCTCAATGTTTATTTGTTTTCCTGTTAGGGACAGTCAGTCTCCATGCACTGCCATAAAACTGTCACTAGATGGAGGAGGGGGATGAAGCTAGGGTTTTTCTTACAAAAGTAGAACATTGTTTAAAACATTTCTTCACGTAATAGATCTGTACTCTCGTGTTTGACTGATGCATATGTGATACGGCTGTATTGAGTTAACACACAGGTTTCAGTATCTGTATAAATATATAGGGGACTCCATTCTATTTAATTCTTGGAGATCACCTTCAATGGGTTTTTCCCATTTTTGTAAATGTGGATGTCGGATAGGAGTTATAAATACAAATGCCTGCAATTTACTGCATAATAAGCTTTGTAACTGTTCTTGAGATAATATCACATTTGTTTACGTCTCAGTGCCATGGAGACTGACCACTGCTGCTGGACAGCAAAACATGTGCACTGTTTACAAGCTCTTTTCTATTGCGCTTGCAAGCAATATGTTGAAGATGGCCACCATCACTGGAGCGTGCTGCTACCTCCTAATCTTTGTCTTCTTTGGGTCAGTGCTTACACACTGGATACCTGTGGGGTTGGTTTTCTAGGTAACAAGCTTTTTGAAAAAATATTGATATTTATATATGTGTATATACAGTTTATTTAATTATATATTTGTATATATATATATATATATATATATATATATATGTTTTATAGATATAAATTTATATTTATATATATATCCAGAACAACCGCATATTTTCTAACCAGTAAATTGTGAAAGTATTTTTATTAACCAACAAATATCGATATATGAAAATAGAAATATAGTGGGTACGGGAAGTATTCAGACCCCTTGTCTCATTGCAGCCATTTTGTAAATTAAAAAAAGTTCATTTTTTTCTCATTAATGTACAATCTGCACCTCATCTTAACTGGAAATAAAAACTGAAATGTTATAATTTTTGCAAATTTATAAAAAAAAACAAAACCCTGAAATATCACATGGACATAAATATTCAGACTCTTTGCTCAGTATTGAGTAGAAGCACCCTTCTGAGCTAGTACAGCCATGAGTCTTCTCAGGAATGATGCAACAAGTTTTTCACACCTGGATTAAGGAGTCCTTTGCCATTCTTCCTTGCAGATCCTATCCAGTTGGATGGTGAACATTGGTGAACAGCCATTTTCAGGACTCAGAGATGCTCAATTGGGTTTAGGTCAGGACTCTAGCTGGGCCAGTCAAGAATGGTCACAGAGTTGTTCAGAAGCCACTCCTTTGTTATTTGAGTTGTGTACTTATGGTCATTGTTTTGTTGGAAGGTGAACCTTCAGCCAAGTCTGACGTCCACCTTCCAACAAGACAATGGAAAAGGTTTTCATCCAGGATTTCTCTGCAATTGAAGGAAACATGAATGCGGCCAAGTACAACCAGTCGTCCTGTCCCTGCAGCTGAAAAAACATCCCCATAGCATGATCCTGCCACCACCATGTTTCACTTTTGGGATTGTATTGGGCATGATGAGAAGTGCCTGGTTTTCTCCACATATACCACTTAGAATTATCACCAGAAAGTTCTATCTTCATCTCATCAGCCCAGAGAATCTTATTTCTCATAGTTTGGGGGTCCTTCATATGTTTTTTTGCAAACTCTATGCAGCCTTTCATATTTCTTCCACTGAGGAGAGGCTTCCATCGGGCCACTCTGTCATAAAGGCCTGACTGGTGGAAGGCTGCAGTGATAGATGACTTTGTGGAACTTTCTCCCATCTCTCTACTACATCTCTGGAGCTCAACCACAGTGATCTTGGGGTTCTTCTTTACCTCTCTCACCAAGGCTCTTCTCCTACGATTGCTCAGTTTGGCTGGACAGCCAGGTATAGGAAGACTTCTGGTGGTCCCAAACTTCTTCCATTTAAGGACTATATAGGTCACTGTGCTCTTAGGAACCTTGAGGACTGCAGAAATTCTTTTGTAATCTTGGCCAGATCTGTGCCTTGCCACAATTCTGTCTCTGAGATCCTTGGGCAGTTCCTTTGACCCCATGATTCCCATTTGGTCTGACGTGCATCGTGAGCTGTGGGGTCTTATATAGACAGGTGTGTGCCTTTCCAGATCAGGTCCTATCGGTTTAATTAAACACAGCCAGACTCCAATGAAGGAGTAGAACCATCTCAAGGAGGATCATAAGGAAATGGACAGCATGTGACTTAAATATGAGTGTCTGAGCAAAGGGTCTGAATACTTATGAGCATGTGATATTTCAATTTTTATTTTTTTAATAAATTTGCAAAAATTTCCTGATTTCTGGTTTTTTTTCAGTCAAGATGGGGTGCAGAGTGCACATTGATAAGAAAAAAATGAACTTTTTTGAATTTACCAAATAGCTGCAATGAAACAAAGAGTGAAAAGTGTAAAGGGGTCTGAATACTTTCCATACCCATTCTAACTCTTTAGGAGGTAGAATTACCAACATAGTTAGCATTACCCTGTTTATACTTTAATGGTGCTCATAGTTACTTTTCAAATAATGTAAAAAAAAGACAAGCCCTTCCAACATTATTCTTCAATGCGTATGTATTTTTATAGTAATAATAAATCGCTTTAGGGCTTCAAAGGTCCTCCATAATCTCAAGAATGTAAAATCAATGGTGATTCAACGTATTTGTATATAGTGCATCTTATAAAACACTTAGGAGGTGCATGATACAAGTGGAGCACCAACATCCCTCTCCCATGCACCATGTGCCCATTTTGATGTTGATGAAGCTAGTAGGATGCAAACAACCTGATTAGAACTGATGTTTTCTATCACATTTTTAAGTGAAAAAATGTTTGGTATTCATAAAAAATACCTCTTAGCCATGTTATTCAATGTAGCTATTCCAGTCCACTAGAAGATATATCTGCCCTGTTGAACTAGCATATTTTATATCATACAGAGAAATTATTTTTACCCATCAAAGTATATCTGTGTAAATTAAAGTATCTACATATTCTATATGTTGACTTCTTCCAGGCACAGAATTTTTCTAATTCCTCTCACTTCATATCCCTCATTGTAGAAAACGATTTAATAATAAAGGATAAGAAATATTTAATACCTTGGAATCCGATTTTACTTGCAGTATGTCACTGCTCTAAAAAATGTGATTAGATATCTTACTGGTAAACCTGCATTGATGGAACAAACCAATAGGGTTTGAGCAGTTGAAGGCCACACAAGG
The DNA here is from genome assembly GCA_033576535.1 of Allobates femoralis. Lineage (NCBI taxonomy): Eukaryota > Metazoa > Chordata > Amphibia > Anura > Aromobatidae > Allobates > Allobates femoralis. Next base: position 654,333,543 of record JARQOC010000003.1, on the reverse strand, counting down.
TGACCATGATTTTAAGATATTTTATTCTTAATTGGTCATAAAGTAATTTTTCTGCCTTTTCATCAAAATAAAGTTTATCGAAGGCTGTTTCCAATATTATCATATTATTTCTTCCCTAGATGGTCATCAAAGACATTTTTGTATAGGTCTCTCCAACTAGTGAAGTAGAAAAATGTATTCTACTTATTTTAAGGTCTACTTTATCTGCTCATAGATGCCTGTTGGAGTATAGACTTAAGGGTACCGTCACACCTGGCGAAGGCCACGGAGATGTCGGTGGCGACGGGCAGGAGCGCGCACGTTTTTGGCGCCCCGCCAGTGTCGCCACCCCCGTTTACACGGGGAGACATCTTCGGCAGTGGGCCGGCGAGCTCAGAGGCGGCATCGCCGCCGGGGTTTCTCAAAATCCCAGCCGTGATGCAGTACAATGGGAGCTATGGCTCCCATCGCCTGTCAGCTCGCCGGCGGCCGTTTATATGGGGCGATGTGGACTCATCGCCCCACATCGGCCCCTGGATTCAGAGCACTGCTCTAAAACCAGGCGACCAGTAAAAGGCGTCGCCATCGCCCCTTTACATTAGGCGACACAGGGGCGATGTCGCCGCCGATAGGCCATGCCCCTATGCCGCCTATTTAATCGGCGGCGGTGTCGCCACGTGTGACGTGGCCTTAAGACATTTAAAGCTGAAGTCTGTAACTTTTAGTAGGTCATGGGTACCTTCAAAATACAAAAATGAGCATTGACCCACACTGAATATTAAAGTGAAGACATCGCCTATAGATTTGATGTAGTAATATGGCTCATACCGTTATGTTAACTCCTAGTAATATGGCTTTCACTCCAGTATCTAATTCTAAATAGTTTATGATCTCCCTGGCCCAATAGCTGTCAGTCAATTAGTAGTTCATGGATTGTTTGGGTTGTTTTCGTGACTCACATGTTGAATTTTTTGTATCAAGCCGGCTAAGTTTTTCAATGCTATATGAAAGTTTGCTAAAATGAGAGTGGAGATGTGGAGAAAGCTGTAAAGTCAAATTACGAGATTTCATAAATGAAACCTGTCATTAGACTGTGCCCCCTAAACCGCCACTACTGCGCTATAGTATTAGGAAATAGGTTCCTAAACACATACTTCCCCATATTTATTGTTGGTGAAATTATTAAAAGAGGAATTTTAAATTAAGCATGCACCATTTGCGAATTATCTGAAGAATCACAGATATGGTACAACTCCTCTAGAGTCTCGCTGACTGGTTTCTACACACACCCTTTCTGGCTTGATTGACATCCTTCTGACAGAGATACATAAGCAGTTGCAAGCTCTATTGGCAGTTTACGTACATGCAGTAAGTATACTGGCCTTGGCTTTATTTGCACAAAGCTAGTGCACATTGCAAGGTTACAGAGATGGTTTGTAATACGGTATCCTGGTTTAAGAGATGTCAATCAAGTCAGATAGGTGTGTTCAGGGATCTCGGACCACCCTCATTAGCTTCTACAGGTATTTAAAAAAAAAAAAAAAATGATATGTTTACATTCCATTAGTGATGAGCAAGCACTACCATTCTTCTTCCTCTCTGAAGAAACAATTTACATATTTAATTTCATAGAGGAGCATTGTGACTTTTAAGTCTCCTCATATTGGCATGCCAGATTTGGCATGTCAATCTCTCCATAAGGAGAACTGTAATCTCTTACATCCCCATTCTTAGCCTCTCACCTGGCCAAATCAAATCTCACTGACGAGGGACAAACACCTCGATACAACATGTCTACAAATGGAGGGTCTGATTTGTCTTTTTAATCCTGTCTTATTGTAAGACTCATTAAAAAGTCGGTTTTGACGTTTATGATTGCTGCTTGTAATTTGCATACTTATTTTACCAGAGGAACATTGTGGCTTTGAAGATTCCTTATACTGGCATACTAGATCTGGCATGTCAATGTCTTCATAATCAGAAATGTTATCGCTTAGATCTATTAGGCTGAAGTCACACTAGTGTAAGGCATCTGATGCGAGAGCATCGGTTATTACTGTATATACTAATGACACTTGACTCAGGCTCTGCTGCGAGTGTCAGCCAAGTATTATTCACTGTGATCGGGTCATAGATGCGTATATCGCACTGGACTCGAGTGACATCCGAGTGCAGTCCAATGTTTGTCACATCTCCACCATGCTTGCTCCTGTGACATCTGCTTCTGTAATGAGGCTCTGCTGTATTCCCTCTGAAGGTGATGCAGGCTCCACCCATCCTCTAGGATTAGTGTGGCTGTGACCTGCAGTACTTCATAGTCTGACAAAGTGGATGTATGTGCAGTCCAGCAGAAATCATCAGCTCCTAGCTTCAGCCTATTAGGAAGCACCACACCCTTCTAATACCTTTAGCTTTCTGTTGGAAGCTGTCAGATATAGCTTGTTGCGTCTGCTCTGTATTGGTGTTTTTCCTGTTTTAGCTGTCTGTTTTTTGGACGCTTCTCCTGCCTGATGATTCTGTACCTTGCTGTCATCTCAGTTCTTACCCAGCTCCCCGTCTACTCTAACGGATTCTAATTTTGTCCTTTTCGTGACTTCATGGCTTTTACCCTGCTTGACAATTATTTCTGTCTCTGGACTGCAGCCCATCCATTGGCAGCAATCTCTTGGATGCAATTATAAATCCAGATCACTATATAGAGGTTAAGTTGTGTCAAGGTTCTCAGGATTCTGCTTAACGGAGCTCATTGTGCCTAGTCTGTCCGAAATAGCCATTTTGTGCCTGTGGCCTCGGACAGACGTCACAGTGTTTTCTCGCAGACTTGTGTGGGTGTGAGTGAGCCGAGATTCGCTGACAATCGCAGTATGTTGCCATTTTTTCCTCAGTCTGATTAGGGCTGAGGAAGAACTTGCAGATCTGAACTGCCTCATTGCCTCACATTCGGCCAAATGAAATGCAAGATTTTTTCACATTGCACTCATGCGAGTTACACGGCCTTATACTTTTCATCTGACTTTTCCACTCTTGGTTGTGCCTTACAAATGCTAAGGTAAAAAAAAACTCAACAAATACTTAACATGTGCATGTGGCCTAAATGAGCTCTGAAAATCTGCAAAAGAAATTTATAATGTGATAACTAGATGACTCACACATCCTCCAAATTAGCTGAATCGATGAATTTCATAATGTCGTTAAAGCAATTCTTCATAGATCTTGTTGCTGACCTTCATGGACCTATAGATAGATATAGTGGTGCTGAATGGTGGCAGTATGCAGGCGTGCATGTAATGCACAAGATGTGAAGGTCTTTTTGTCAGTACTGCCGTTAGCTCCTATTCCAGAGCTATACACCTTATCATATTTATTGGTACTTGGCAGAAAATATGTTTCTTTTGGAAATCATCCTAAAAGCAGACTGTGAAAGTCTCTATGGCAACCTGTGAATTTAAGCAAAGATTTCACGTCTCTACTGTTTCTGATGTTCTGCTGTATAGAAACAGTCAACCGATTATGTCTCTGTACATAGCAATGCATTGAGAAGGTGGCATGCACATCCCTGCTTGTTCTTTGTGACCTTAATTTGTCTTCTCGCTTTTGTTTGACAGCTCTGAAAATGATTGTTAATTTTTAATTATTAAGTATAATAAAATTAAACAGTCACTGATGCTTAGGTGTAGACATCACGTAATTGATCTTAATTTACCGTTTTAGAGTTTGTTTACATGTATGCACATAGGCATAATTAATATCCAGTGATGTTTAGAGAAGCAAATAGAAAAACAATCTCTTCAATTTGCAAAATTATTTACAATATGCATAATATTATATAATCTCTTTCAGGGACTCATTTTTTTTCCAATTAGGCCTCATCAGCCAGAATATAGCTATGAGTGAGTCCGAGTCCAGGCAAAAATACTTAAAAATTACCCTAATTTCTTACATTTGCCTCTTCATACCACAGAACATTACAATTGCGGATATGCAGCTAAACCACATATAAGTGCAACCGTAGAAAGACCTGTGCAACTTATAATTAACAAACTGGAGGTGTCTCACTAGCTAATCGGTCTTCACAGCTTTAAGGAGCCTGTCACCAGGTTTTTCCCATATAAAGTATGGCCAGCACCTAGGAGTTTTCATATGCAGCATTCTACGTCATTGCACTGCACAAAAATGGCCTAACAGGGAAGAGTATCGCAGCTACAAAGATTGCACCTCAGTCAACAATCTATCGCATCATCAAGAAATTCAAAGAGAGAGCTTCCATTGTTGTCAAAAAGGCTCCAGGGCACCCAAGAAAGACCAGCAAGCACCAGGACCGTATCTTAAAACTGTTTCAGCTGCGGGACGGACTCCAGCAGTGCCGAGCTTGCTCAGGAATGGCAGCAGGCTGGTGTGAGTGCTCTGCATGCACTGTGAGGCGGAGACTCTTTGAGCAAGGCCTGTTTCAAGGAGGGCAGCAAAAAAGCCACTTCTCTCCAGAAAAAACATCAGGGACCGACTGATATTCTGCATAAGGTACAGGGAGTGGACTGCTGAGGACTGGGGTAAAGTTCATTTTCTCTGATGAATCCCCTTTTCGATTGTTTGGGACATCTGGAAAAACAGCTTATTCGGAGAAGAAGAGGTGAGCGCTACCACCAGTCTTGTCTCATGCCAACTGTAAAGCATCCTAAAACCATTAATGTGTGGGGTTGCTTCTCAGCCAAGGGAATTGGCTCACTCACAGTCTTGCCTAAAAACACAGCCATGAATAAAGAATGGTACCAGAATGTCCTCCAAGAGCAACTTCTCCCAACCGTCCAAGAGCAGTTTAGTGCCCAACAATGCCTTTTCCAGCATGATGGAGCACCTTGCCATAAAACAAAGGTGATAACTAAATGGCTCAGGGAACAAAACATAGAGATTTTGGGTCCATGGCCTGGAAATTCCCCAGATCTTAATCCCATTGAGAACTTGCACACTACAGTACTTTGCTCTGTTCTTGTCAGCACAGAGAGTACGCATGGACAGAAGTGTGATGTAAGATACTGTATGGATGACGCGGGACACGTCATTCACACGAAGCAGGGCAGGAGACAGGCAATTCCAGGAAAAGAGACATTCGATCAAGACCAACGACGCCCATTGGACCGGGCAGTCCCATAGATGAGTATTTCTTTTGCTTTGCAGAGTGGATTGGGAACATTTACATAGCATTTCAGAATGTTGTGAGTGAGGCCGTATAGTTGCTGGGCCTTCTATATATTGGGAAAACCCGCTGACTGATTCCCTTCAGTAAGCAACAATCTATATTACAAGTAAGCAGTTTAATACAGCGCTCATGATTATTGACATCTTCTTTTCAGCTTAGGCTAGACATTTTTAAATACTTTTCTAACACAGTTTACTTGACAGCACTCAGTTTTAGGGATAGAAAGACACAGAAGGTCCCTAAAAAGCGATACAACCTCAAATATATATATCAATATTAATAAATTTATTTGATGAAAAAACCACAACAAGATAAACACACAAAATAAAAACACTTAAAAAAGCCAAATACAGCTTATAACAATACATATGAAAATGGTATTTCATAAGAAATTTCAACACCCTTAGCGAAACTGGTTACAATATAATACCATTCAATAAAGATTATACATAGTATTCATCCATGGAGCACATAATCAATTCATATACATAAATAAATAAATATATGCAAAATCAGCTCCCTATATGTAATCTAATTGTTTAAGTGTACGTTTAAGATTTAGGACATATCCCCTCATATACATGTAAGATTTTGTCCAAATACCTCACTATTACAGTATCTGCAGTCAGTTATACATACTAACAGAAATCATGCCCAGTACTACAATACATAGCTCTTCAGTATATCACAGAAGGTTAGCAGCACAAAGAAAGGGGGCAATTGGTGCCTGATAGAAACAGCAATTTGACTCATACAAAGGTGAGGTACAGGTAGAGGTCCTATAAGACCAATATGAACAAGTACATAGAGGAGGGAGAGGAAGGGGTTACAGAGTCATGTAACCAGTTTACCAGTTCCAGATAGCATGAGGGTGTGAAAGGTGGCCCTCCCCACGCGTATCGCTGCCTGCGCCTGGCAGCTTCGTCAGGGGAAGGTGTCCATCTCCGTCAGAGGTAATTTTTATAAGGCACAAGCCTCTAATCCAGGAATCTTCCCCAGCTGGATGTAGGAGGAGATCGGGTGGCCAGTCCGTCCCTCCTACGTCCAGAACGCGCAGGCGCGATCGCGCTACTGCACGTTAGGCTCCTAAAACATGGCCGCCCGCATAGAGGCGACATGTCCGAGTGCGCATGCGTGATGCCCGTATGTATATGAATTGATTATGTTCTCCATGGATGAATACTATGTATAATCTTTATTGAATGGTATTATATTGTAACCAGTTTCGCTAAGGGTGTTGAAATTTCTTATGAAATACCATTTTCATATGTATTGTTATAAGCTGTATTTGGCTTTTTTAAGTGTTTTTATTTTGTGTGTTTATCTTGTTGTGGTTTTTTCATCAAATAAATTTATTACTATTGATATATATATTTGAGGTTGTATCGCTTTTTAGGGACCTTCTGTGTCTTTCTATCCCTGATTAACCCCTTATAGTCCCAGCGATCCCTAGCCCTCTATATACATAAATTGGTGGTGCCCTCCCCACTCACTCGCAGCACTCAGTTTTACTTGTACTCTATAATCTTAGGTCAAATTCACACATCGAACTGGCGGGTCTTCTGATCCAGGCTAACGTACTCTTAATATGCCTAGTAGGCACATACCTCAGGTTTGAAAACCCACCGTTCCATCCAGATCCAAGCATGGTCCATGAATTCAGCTTTACTGACAAAAAAGGAGCAGACACTCTTAAGGCCTTCTATACACATTAGATATACACATTAGACTAATGTCAGTTATTAGATAATACTGGAAGAGATAAGGAGTCGGCATGTCTGATTTTGAATTGTCTATCTTTTTGTTCTCAGGCTAAACAAGATAAACCGCCACCAGAAAATATCTGGCAGCGGCTCTCTCATTAAGAGCACAGAAGCACTCAATAGAGAGAGCACTCGAAAGAATGAAGGGGTTGGATGATAACTAACAATCAGTTGAACCATGGTCGAACGCTACATAATTGTGTATGGTGGCCCCTGAGTCTTATTTCACATGTTGGAGCTTTGGATGCAGGAGAAAACTGGAAAGAAAATAATGATGCAAAATAGGGTCTAACCCGGATTAGGGTTAGATGAAATTGAAGAGAATATGTGCTCACCTTTAGTAGTTGTCAGAAGCCACAACTACTATATAAACATGTGTCCTCCAAAGTGTCAGACAGATTCTATAGTATTCAGATACTGAAATTTGCCCAGGTATCCTCAGCAGACAAAACAATGATATATATTTATTTAAATGAAGTGATTTTATTTATCACACGTTTCGGACCATGCAGCTCCTTCCTCAGATGCAAAATCACAGATACACATCTGTGATTTTGTATCTGAGGAAGGAGCTGCATGGTCCGAAAAGAGTAATAAATACAATCACTTCATTTCAATATATATCATTGTTTTTCACTGTATGAAAACATGTTGGAGCTTTGTCAGATTTCTAATTCTGCACTAGACATCTCTAATTTAAAGTACTATGCATGAGGTGGAAAAGATCTGCCAGGAAAAGATGGTCGAAAAGATCTACCAGTTCTAACCCTACTTTAAGATTTCTTTATCTCTTCACATGAGATATGTAATGGCGGGTTTACACGTTGCGATATCGTAGTCCAATTTCAATGAAAAGTCACGTGGTTCGATCGTTGGACCCGATATCGTTCCTGCGTTGTATGGTGTGAACGTCCAATACGATGCAGGAACGATGTCAATGCGATATCGGGGATTGAATGAGCGTGCTATTCAATGCCCCGATATTGAAGGGAGATTGGAGTCGGATCGTGCTGTGTAAACGCACAACTACGATGCGATTAGAAACGTCACCCATTCACTCCCATGTTAAAGGATCGTTCCTGGGTTGGGGGGCGTAGACATCGCACGGACGTTGTATTCCGATATCACAGCGTGTAAACATCCAATGCGATGCGGGAGAAACGTGCACTAATTGCGCGCTCCCGCGCCATTGAGTTGCGATATCGCAACGATATTGAAGCGTGTAAACCCACCATCAGAGGGTGAAATTGAAGGATGGATTATCACAATGCAAACTGCATACATTATTAAATAGGTATTTTGGACCTTATGAGGGTGGTAAATATACCTTGGAAATCCATGTCAGAATAGCGGTAAGATACTTTGGAAAGTTTTCTTACCTAATATTGAAACTGATATTTTAGAAATCAACTGTAGCAGGCATTATGAAACTAATCTTAACAGGTATAAGATATCTATTTAATAATGTATGTAATTTATAATGTGAAATCTGGTGACAGATTCACAGTATTTTCAGGTGATTATTTCTTTACTTAGAAATTTATGTTTCTTGGATGCAAAGTAGTTATGATATACCAGAACAAAAAACACGATCATGTATTCACAACTTATTCAAGAAGAAGCAACACCAATTTGGCATTCTCCTGACTTGATTCACAGTTTTATAATACTGTACACATGGTATTGACAATTCTACAAAAAATTTGTATCTTATCTATATTTGTGACAACTTGAAAATAGTGTGATGCTTTGCTTTCATGGATTGCTTTCATGGATGTAATGTATGTTACCAGGCATGCAACAAATTATGGCTAAAGGAATTCCTTCAATATATTAGAAATATATTGCAGTCTGAGAGTCTACTGGCTAAAACAATATAAATATTCTTTACCTTTTCAATATATTAGGAATTATTGAGATGTCCGCTGTTTTGCTGTACGTAAAAAAATGGAACGATTTTCTTGTATGCAATATGAAATTGGTAATTGTTCTTCTATCTATTACAATGTTAAAAACGCTGCCATCTACCGGTATATGCTGTTGGTGATTTACACTGACCTATAGACTTGTAGTGGGTAATTTAAATCTGCGTCTTGTATCAAAAACAAGCATATTTACGCAATTTCTTTGCAGATATATGGATCACAAACATAGACATGTCTACAGCCACCTAAACTATAATGGGTACATGTTCTATTTGTGAAAAACATGGTTAGAACATAAGATTGATACTTTAGAGAGGAACTCCACCATGAACTTAAAGGGGTGGATCAAAGGTTAAACAAATTTTAACACCAAGTCCTTTCTATTTAATGTAGTAAACTAAACCAATCTATAATAATAGATGGTTGCATTAAAAATTCACTACTGTTCAGAATTTTTCCTTTATTCAACGTGTTTCGAAGTGAAACCTCACTTCTTCAGGAAATGCACCAAGTTCAATATACTTTTCCATAAATAAAATTTTAATTTTTAATACTCTGTAAAAATTTCTTTGCAGGCAATGACTGCCTGAAGTCTGAAAACCATGGATGTCACAAAATACTGGATCTCCTTTGTGATGATTTGCCAGACCTTTACTGTGCTGACTTCAGTTGTTGCTTGTGTCTGGGTCTCTCTGCCTTAAATATTATCTTAACCATGTAAACTGAATGGTGAATGAAGTTGAGATCTAGTAATTGACTTAGCCATTGCAGAATATTCCACTCCTTTGCTTTAAACAATTCTTGGGTTGTTTTCGCAGAATGTATTGGGCCACTGTCCATCTGTAATGTGAAGCAGTGTTCAAATGTGTTGTATTCAATTGAATCTGAGCAGAGAGTATAGCTCTATCCATTTAAATTCAGTCGGCTGCTTCTGTCTTCAGTCACATCATCAATAAACGCTAGTGACTAAGGGCCATTGGGAGCCATTTATGCCCATAACATCACACTGCCTCCACCATGTTTTACAGAGGATGTGTTGTGCTTTTGATCATGAGCTGTTCCAAGCCTTCTCCATACTTTCTTTATCCCATCTTTCTATTACAGGTTGGTCTTAGATTCATTTGTCCAAAGAATGCTTTTCCGGAGCTGGCCTGGCTACTTTACATATTTTTTTTTGTAAATTCTAATTTGGTCTTTCTATTTTTAAAGCTGATTAATGGTTTGTGCCTTATGGTGAACCCTGTGTATTCGCTATCATGAAGTATTTTCACCAATTTCCTAGTGTTCTTCACTTGTGTGTATGTTGGAAGGATTCTGCAATCACCCACCGCTGTAGCCGCCCATGGATGTCCAGGCCTTTTTGAGTTCTCTACCTCACCAGTTCACTCTTTTTTTTGCAGAATGTACCAAACTGTTGATTTTGCCACTCCTAACCTTTCTCCTATCTCTCTGATGCATTTCTTTTATTTCAGTATAATGATGACCTGTTTCTCTAACACTGAGGTCACCTTTGACCGCATGTTTTAGGTGCAACAGCTTCCAAATGCAAATGCCACACCTAGAATCAGCTCCAAAGCTTTTACCTGCTTAAATAATTATAAATTAAGGGGTGAATAACCCATGCAGAGCCCATTAAAGAGCTTTTAAAATACTTGTCCAACTACTTTTGAACACTTCAAAAAGAGCCAGTTTATTATTGAAAACCTGAAATTCCAACACCCTTACTCTAAGTAGGATATGAATAAAATTGAAGTTAAAAGTCTTCAATTTAAGTCCATACTGATTATATAATTATCTTGACTAAGTTTTGGTAAACAGCTAAAATGCCAAAACGTGTGTCACTATCGAAATATTTCTGGACCTAAATGTACAGTGCCTACAAGTAGTATTCAACCCCCTGCAGATTTAGGTGGTTTGATAAGATGCAAATAAGTTAGAGCCTTCAAACTGCAAACGAGAGTAGGATTTATTAACAGAAGCATAAATCTTACAAACCAAAAAGTTATTTTGCTTAGTTGAATTTTAATAAATTTTAAACATAAACGTATGGGTCAATTATTATTCAACCCCTAGGTTTAATATTTTGTGGAATAACCCTTGTTTGCAATTACAGCTAATAATCGTCTTTTATAAGACCTGATCAGGCCGGCACAGGTCTCTGGAGTTATCTTGGCCCACTCCTCCATGCAGATCTTCTCCAAGTTATCTAGGTTCTTTGGGTGTCTCATGTGGACTTTAATCTTGAGCTCCTTCCAAAAGTTTTCAATTGGGTTAACGTCAGGAGACTGACTAGGCCACTCCATCACCTTGATTTTTTCCCTCTTGAACCAGGCCTTGGTTTTCTTGGCTGTGTGCTTTGGGTTGTTGTCTTGTTGGAAGATGAAATTACGACCCATCTTAAGATCCTTGATGGAGAAGCTGAGGTTCTTGGCCAAAATCTCCAGGTAGGCCGTGCTATCCATCTTCCCATGGATGCGGACCAGATGGCCAGGCCCCTTGGCTGAGAAACAGCCCCACAGCATGATGCTGCCACCACCATGCTTGACTGTAGGGATGGTATTCTTGGGGTCGTATGCAGTGCCATTCAGTCTCCAAACGTCACGTGTGTGGTTGGCACCAAAGATCTCGATCTTGGTCTCATCAGACCATAGAACCTTGAACCAGTCTGTCTCAGAGTCCTCCAAGTGATCATGAGCAAACTGTAGACGAGCCTTGACATGACGCTTACGGGCTCGTCTGGAATGGAGACCATTGCGGTGGAGTACGTTACTTATGGTATTGACTGAAACCAATGTCCCCTCTGCCATGAGATCTTCCCGGAGCTCCTTCCTTGTTGTCCTTGGGTTAGCCTTGACTCTTCGGACAAGCCTGGCCTCGGCACGAGAGGAAACTTTCAAAGGCTGTCCAGGCCGTGAAAGGCTAACAGTAGTTCCATAAGCCTTCCACTTCCGGATGATGCTCCCAACAGTGGAGACAGGTAGGTCCAACTCCTTGGAAAGGGTTTTGTACCCCTTGCCAGCCTTGTGACCCTCCACGATCTTGTCTCTGATGGCCTTGGAATGCTCCTTTGTCTTTCCCATGTTGACCATGTATGAGTGCTGTTCACAAGTTTGGAGAGGGTCTTAAATAGTCAGAAAAGACTGGCAAAAGAGATAATTAATCCACACATGTGAAGCTCATTGTTCTTTGTGCCTGAACTACTTCTTAATACTTTAGGGGGACCAAACAGAATGCTGGTGGTTTGAGGGGTTGAATAATAATTGACCCACACTTTTATGTTTAAAATTTATTAAAATTCAACTGAACAACATAACTTTTTGGTTTGTAAGATTTATGCTTCTGTTAATAAATCCTACTCTCGTTTGCAGTTTGAAGGCTCTAACTTATTTGCATCTTATCAAACCACCTAAATCTGCAGGGGTTGAATACTACTTGTAGGCACTGTATATATCCAACATAGACAAATGCATATACAGTATTTGTTGGAAAAATAACCTTGCGTTGCGTTTTGCTCTGCATTGAGGGAAAAAAAGAGTTAACAAAAAGCAATTTGGCTGCTTATACACCTTCTAATGCTAAATCTATTTATTCTCACGCAGGGTGGTTTAATGGTAAAGGGCTCAGGAAGCAGGATGGAAAGATGGGCAAAAGGGAATCAGGGGAGCTTGTCTGACCCTTATACTGGGGTTCCCTAACTCACCCTGTTCCCAGAATTACCTCTGATGGTGAGGACGTCCAGGCTGCCAACCTTGCCCTTTGCTCTTGATCATCTCTAGGCTAAGATCTCTTCACCTCCACCCATGGTCTGGCAAGCACAGCAATTTCCAACTGAAGGAAAACCCCAAGGCTTCTGCAAAAAGCACACACATCTTCTCAGCTCCAGGTCTTGTAGAAACTAAACTCTTTCAGCAACTCCTGCTTTTGGATAAGGAAACTATTTAAAGGGCAGTGGTGTGGTCATCTGACAAACCCACAACTCCCCACCTGCAGAGCTGCCTACACGTAGACAGCAACACAGCAGCATCTACACATTAACTCTTAATGTGCCAAAGGAAATATTCTCTCATTTAAACTACAGAGCACTTTTCACACGTGACATTTATTCCACCATGTTGTACCACAAATGCATAATGCTTATTTACACATGGTCTGCTTGTTGTGGTATAAAATATAATAAACTCGCAATCCATGCTGAGCCATGTCATCTCCGGCTAAGTTCCACCTATTTTTTTTTTTATTATTGGAGTTGGTGTTAAAACACCAAAATTTGGAACGTAATTGCGGAATCACAAGTTGTACAAAACATATGTAACATTTCAAACAGTTTAATGGCAAAATTGTAGACATAACTGTTTGATCAATCGGCCTCAAGTGTTGGTGTTATCTAAACTGACGTTATCTTGTCCTTCTCCAAAACAGTTAACAGATAATAATTAATTCATGAGCAAATCATTCTCTCTAAATTTCCTTATTGCATTACAACAATTCTTGAACAGACTTAATAAGAGCTTCAATTCCCATGATTACCTCTAAGGAGATGTCACAGCATACCCAGCTGTGGAGGAAGTGCTGCGCAGCATTAATTATGCACTAAAAACATAATTAAACTACTTGACTTTTTCCCCGGATGCTGGTCTTATTGTTTTGTTTAATGTTTACCTTGCAGTTTGTGACATTGGCTAAAGATTTAAAGGTTAGATTTTAACATTTGCTAAAGAGTGCTATAGCATGCTATAAAATGAAAAGGAGCCAGCCTCTCTGATAATGGCGATTACTCTGCTGAAGATCTAGCTCTGAGGAAACTCTTACCAAGCACTTAGGCTGGCTTCACATTTGCGTATGGGAAGGCAGCGTATTGCTGCGTTCCCATACGCAGTCAAACGCATGCGCACTGCGTTCCTATGTTTAACATAGGAACGCATGGTGCCTGCGTTTGCTGCGTTCGGGTGCGGATGCGGACGATATCTGCTGCTTCCGGTGTCCAGCATCCGCACCCGGGACGCAGCCAGTTGGGTTTTTTTGTGCGTTTGGGGACCTTGGACAATCAGCAAGCGTCCCAAGCGTACAAAAAATGCATTGTCTTCAATGGGTCCGCAGTGTCCTCTGCATGACACCGCAGGAGAACGCTGCGGACCCATTGAAAAATCTCCCGGTGGCCGCCGGTGATGTCACAGGAGCTCACCGACGGCCACCGGGAGATCAGCTGAGGCTCTGCTGTCCTCCTTCTCCCCGCCGCCTGTAATCTCCTAGCGATGTCGGCGGGGAGAACAGCTGATCTGAGAGCTGTTTGAATCTTCCCGCGCCGACATCTCCTCTCAGTGTCGGCGCGGGAAGATTCAAACAGCTCTCACATCAGCTGTTCTCCCCGCCGACATGTCCCGGAGCTTACCGGCGGCCGGGGGGGGCGGAGATCTCCGGCGCTGATCTCCGCCCCCGGCCCGCCCCGGACAGCGCCGATTGGCTGCCGGGCTCCCTAGTGATGTGTCCGCAGGCGGACATTATCCGCTGCGGACACATCAAAGTGTCCCTGCTTTTGACAGCGTTTGTGTCTGCATGCCATCAGCATGCAGACACAAACGCTAATGTGAAGCCAGCCTTAGGCTGGCTTCACACTTGCAGATGCATCTGCAGCGTTTTGCAGATGCATCTGCAAGTATCAGCATGCAGACCACGGCCGTGGTGTGAATGCTCTCATTGATTCCTATATGTGAGCCGTAAGCAGGCGTATGCCTGCTTACAGATCACACTCTCCCGCCCGCACTATGGACGCGAGATGTTGCGTCCAAGGTGCGGGGCGGGAGTGTGTGATCTGTCAGCAGGCATACGCCTGCTTACGGCTCACATATAGGAATCAATGAGAGCATTCAGACCGCGGTGCGCCCTATTATAAACATAGGGACCGCGATCTGCATGCTGATACTTGCAGATGCATCTGCAAAACGCTGCAGATGCATCTGCAAGTGTGAAGGCAGCCTTAACACATAGATTGTAACTCCTTCAGTTATACAGTTAACTCCTTCAGCTGCTTCACTCACACTTCCCTTGAATAAATCTTGGAAGTTCGAAGGAAGTGTGAGAATTTTGACCCATTAGCCACAGCTGTTGGGCTGCAGTGCAATGTGGCATACCAGTGGTGGAATGGTGCTGATACAGGAGGTATCTGTTCATTTTACACTGGGGGATATAGTATTTAAGAAGGAGTTGTCCGAGTGGTGGGCAACCTCTTTAAAGCTTTATAGTCATAGGTGTATAAGAGCACCAAAGACATTTTTCTATTAGTTTTCATGAATCTCCTCCAGTCATTAAAGTCCTCAATATCAGATTGAAAAATGGATGTGATATCTCATGCAGCTTGCCTTCTGTGTTACTATCCTGCTGTAACCCTAATGTTCATAAAATGCATGTATCAGTTTTATAACAATATTATTTTAACATGTCAACAAATAAACAAGAGCCAGTTGCTAAAGGCGGTCAGGAGTTTAGTGACTGGTTCTCTGGCCAATAGTCACTTCTGGTGCTCTATTTAAATCCCATTTCCTCTGTGCCATCAGTTGTATACTTTGGATGCTACCACATTGTTATTTTTGGATTGATATTGTTGTCTTCTGACCCAACAGAAAATACCTGGATGCCCTTACTGATTTGACTGCAGGACCACCTGACTCTTCTATTCCAATTGTTCCTAAACTATATCCTGGCTTCACCTAAATATGTACTTGGATTTCTGACCTATACCCAGCTTGTTAGGTTTAATCCCTTAACTCGTATTGTGATCAGTAGTTAATCTGCAGACACAGCATAGTGGCCCCTGCAGTAAAGACTTGCTTGTGGGGATAAAAGATAAAAAGCAAGGATCTCCTTGACCTTGCTAACCAGGATAGCATCATGCGTGACTATATAAGCTTTGAATTGATTAATTTATTGCAAAAAGATTACTGACTGATCCAGTCACGGCCTTTATTAAAGTGTGTATGAAAGTCCATCATTTCTGCAGGCTTTAAAGCTAAACCCCCCACCATCTCTAGTTGGCTTGTGGTCTGCACATATCCTCAGGATTTTCATTTGTGGTAAGTGTAGTCTTTGCAACAAGCATTGTCTAAAGCCGGAACTATTGCTTGAGTGGCAACCAAATAGTAGATACTGATGAATAGAAAGATAAAGACTATTAAATTCAGCTTATTTCTGCACTGCACAAAACATAACATCCCATACCTCCGGGCCAGCAACCTCGAGCAGACAATGAAGAAAATGTGAAGAAGAAGAAGATCCTACATATATATATAATATATATATAGTTAAAAAAAAAAATCACATTTACTTTGAAGCTTACTTAAAGGGATCCTGTCACCTCCAGAACGCCTCCTAAGCTACCAAAACATGTCTCTGCAGCATATTATCACTAATCTCACACTCCTTTTGTCTCCTAAAAGCATCCTGTGAAAGTGCATAAAAACGTTTTAATACTCACTCATTAGTGATTATAATTAGCAGGGGCTATATTCTTTAGTCCCCAGGGCGTGTTGTTTTGCAGGCTCCAGGATCCACCCTCTCGCTGTCTGTGTGCTCTGCTTGTGCAGGCTTTACCCTCCCCCCTCTCTATCACTCACAGAATGCAAATCATTAGTCCTGCCTTCAGCTCCACATCACAGCAGCACAGACAGAGAGAGGGTGGATCATTCGGGGCATGAAAATGAGCACCCAGGGAGGGCTTAGAGTCTCACAGGGGACGCCCTGTGAGACTTATTTAGGGACATGAAGTCTCAGATTTGTAAGTGTATATTGTTGATTATTCCAATGTTACAGAGCGCTTTTTTTTATAGAAAAGGAGCACTAATACTGATATGTTAGGGTGCAGGGACAGGTATTAATAGGGTTGGGGGTGATTTGGAGGGGTCAGGTTCCCTTTAATTTAAAAAAATGTAAAATATTGAAAAGGAGGAGAAAGGAACACATTTCGGAAAGTATTGAGTCCTTATTCATTGATAAGGACTCTATAAAGTCCCAAACGCGTAGGGTTCATGTTTGATCCTTTCTACCCTTTTCACTATTTTTTTATACGTTTTTAATCATGCAAGCTCTGCAATAAATGAGATTTTTTTTTTAAATTGATATATATTTTTCTGTGGAGCTGGAACTTATTCCGCTATCCCCTTTTACTTCAATTTTTCTTCATTGATGAATTGGTAGACTTCTGATGGTGCATATTGGACAAAAATATCCACTAATCTGTTTTCTCACTAGCTTCAAAAGAGAAGTGGAAAAACTGCCTCGTGATGGGTCATACTTTCATTGTGCCTTTCAGCACCTCACTCTAATAAAATGTTTTAAGTGTAACTATGCTGTCAAGTAACTTTTCAGAATAAGCTGTCTTATGTGCACTTGAGAACATACTTGCTATGATTTGTGCTTGTTTTGCGCATTTTCACCAGTTTTCTCCTCTACAGGCTCTATTTCTAATATGCAGTCCACTGTGAGCCTGTAGAAGGAGACAAGCTGCTATGATTTCTCCCATACACAGCACACAGACATGAGGAATTTCCAGGCTTCATTCATTTTTATTATACAGAGATAAGCTGCAGCAGCATAGAGGAAATTATACAGCTTAGTTGTCTGGATGTGAATCAGCTTTGGGTGTGGTAAATGACTTGACGAAACGTCACTTCGATTATTCTAGTTCTCTCCCTGCCTATTTCCTCTCCCTGCTCCTCATTCCTCATCCCTCCTCCATAAAGTAAAATAAGCTGCATTACATAGGACTACAGGGAACCTGATTTGAGATGGTTTTTTCTCAGACCGGATTTCAAAGTTTACGGGGTAAGGTGGAGAGGAAGATGAATCAAAATATATTACAAAAGTTTGTTATACTCACTTATATTATTGATGCAATATGCAAAGTTTGTTCAAAGTACAGTTCCATTTTAAGCTCTCTGTAGTATATGTGTTGGTAAATCAATAGGGCAATGCCCCAAACTAATTATTTTAGTTAGTGGGGTCTTGTTCATTTCCTGGTTGGTAATAGGATGGCTGATAAATAAGTGCAATTTGTAAATTCATATTACACTACACATTATTTTGGGAGTGTCAAAACATCTAAAATAGGGAGTGTAGGAAGTGTAAACTAGCATCTATTACAACACATTGAATTGTGATGCTAGTCACTACACAGACAAGGAAGTGCACTCAAACATTCCGCAGTCAGATACCTAGAGACTATGTCGAGGACTAAGGGAATAGATAAAGGTGTAGTCAGGTTAGAATCCAGGGTCAGAATACTAGGAGGTTAGCAAATCAAATAAAAGAGACATAGCAAATGGATGGTCACAGGGGGACCATGGTCTGGCAGCAATAGATCAGAACAAGTACCAATGAGTAAAATGCTACTGGCAGAGAATTGGGACTAACTACTTGACTAAGTAGCTGGAAATCATAGAGAACAGGAAACACCAGAATAAGCTCAGCACCTCCCAGTATAAGATTGGACCACTGAGCTGTTAGTAAACACAGCAGATAGCTCAGCACTACCCAGCACTAGATTTAACAGTTCAGCACAGCCCTAATTCCATGATGCAGAAAATTGTCACTTACTGTGTCATAGACACACTTAGTGGAGGATTTGTAACAGTACACCCTCTTTTACGATGGGCCCTGACTAAGTAATCTGTTTTTACAAAATGAGCCAAAAGTGAGAACCTCTCCTCTGGTCCGTATCCCTTCCAGTGAAACAGATACTGAAGGGTATTCCATACCTTTCAGGAATGCACGATCATCTGCACCTCATACTCTAAACTTCCATGATCAAAAACAGAAGGAGGTAGGGATGAGGGAGACAACACTGAAGGAAGAATTTTTTTTATACAAAGAGACTGAGGAAGTTTCAATCTAAAAGTCAACCAGATTGACTAAATTCAGAATCTCGTATGGGCCAATAAATTCAGGACCTAACTTTCCTAACTTTCACCTTCAGCTAATATTTTAGGAACATAGCCAAACCTTACCTCCCACTTTGAAGGCAGGACCTGTTGAATTATTGGCCTTTCATTTTTACTAACTTGAGCCACACCTATATTCTTTTGAACCTTACTCCAGATATCCCCAAGTTTCTGTATGGCCACCTCTACTCCCAGACACCCAGGACTTATCCTAGAAAATTCACCAAAATAAGGAGGAAAACCATAGTTACAAAAAAGAGGTGAAGTTCCAGTAGATAGAATAACCCAAGGCAAACTCAGCAAGAGATAAATAGGAGTACCAGTCCTTTGCCAAACCACGATGAAATATCTTAATGTTTGCCGCAACACCTGACTTGTCCTCTGAACATTGATTTCAGCGTGGTAAGCGGAGGAAAATGATAAATCAATCCTCAGTTTCTTACAAAATGCTCTGTAGAATTTGGAAGCAAACTGCACTCCACTATCAAATACAATATGCAGAGGGATTCTGTGCACCCTTACCACATGTGTAATAAGCAACCTGTAAAGTCTTTCAGCATTAGGTAACCCTGATAATGAAACAAAGTCAGCCTGTTTACTGAATTGGTCGAGTACCACCCAAATAACAGTCTTCCCACCAAACAAAGGCAAATAAGTAGATGGTCTTTCTAATTGGCAATGGAGCCAATTCCCTGGTTGGCCTCCTATGACAGACTTTAAAGCATTCACAAGTTACAAAATCTTTATCATTATTCATGGATGACCACCAAAAGAGTCTAGCAATAGCTTTCTGGGTAGCTGTGACCACTCACAATCGAATCATTAAATTCCTGTAACAAACACCATCTCAGGTACATAGGAACGAATAATTTGGACCATAGAGTAGTAGAAGGAGCCAAGAACTGAGCTTTATGGATCTCTGTTTACAACTCTGAGGAAACTATAGAAACTACAATACCTTGAGAAAAAAATGGAGGATGGAAGTTCTGGAGGAAAACTGAATCAAGGCTTTGTGATAAAGCATCAGCCCTCACATTCTTAGACACTGACCTGACCGTGATCTAAAAATTGAATTTAGAGAAAAATAAGGTTTAAAAGATGGCGATGTGCATTCAGAGTTCTTTTTAGGAGGTTTTGGAACAGAAACAGGCTATGGGTACAAAGAATTATTTCCAGAAGCGTAAATTACTTTATTATTATTATTAAATATTTATATAGCGCCATTAGGTTCCATGGCACTTTACATGTGTAAGGGCAGATGAGGACATAAAATGACGACAATTGAATCATACAGGTACATTAGGGCAGAGATCCTGTCCTCGAGGGCTCACAGTCTATAGAGGATGGGTGGGAGACAGTAGGAGGGGGAGAGGTGAGATGATGCAGCAGATTAGGTCTCAGTGTGGGTTTAAGGCTTGAAGGATACATTTCCTCTCTTTCTGCTCTAAAAACTCAGCAAAAAGTTCCTGCACAGTCTATTTAGAGACTGCGTTTTTTTTGGAGGAAATAGAATGAATTTCTATAATAAGATTTATTAACAAAGTTTTTTTATTTTCATGTGTTCTATTGAGTTGCAATTTTTTTTTTAAAACAACGGTATCTCTTTTAGTTTATTGTTATCTATGATAATGTATTTTCAAAAAGTTGAGTGTCCTATTGGTGCCCCCGTCCTTTGACACATATTTTTCAAAATAAATATATATCTCTAAATCTTATAGCAAAGGATTTATAACAGCGGTATTTATTCCCTATATACGTTGCGTTCAGTTACTTTGTGCACCTTGTTTGTTTGTTTTTTTCAAAGACCAAAGGATACAATTGTGGCAGAACTAGGTAGATGTCACATAGCAAAGAACAGCGAGCAAAAAAGCTGAAAGGAAAGGTTCAGCTGCACATTATACAGGATAACCCAACCATAGAACTGAAGGAACGGACAGCATACTGTGCCTCCTTACTTCAGCTCACAATATAAGTGAATAAGAAAATAAGAAAGAGAAAAATGGTGTTAAAAGAAACATCAAACACTGATTTCCCACTGCTCCTTTATAACAGGTAAACTTTTGCTTTATTAATCTTCCTTCCCAGGGACATTTCTGAAGCAAAAAATATAGAACATATTCCTTGGGGCCTCATCTTCATAGTATTCCACGGGATGTGCTCTGGCTCAAATTTGAGCTTGTGTGAAATGCTTTATTATTGAGTATTTTTTGTAACATTTTATTTTTATATTTTCATTTGACAGTAGAATTCTAGAAGAGAATTATTACATTTTCACTCTACGGCTTGTTTGCTCTCTTGTTTATTATTTTTTTGCTTATATAGTTCCATCATATTCTTCAGCACTTTACAGACATCATCACTGTCCCCGATGGGCTCACAATCTGAATCACCTAGCAGTATATATTTGGAGTTGAAATAATATGTCATTAGATTTTTATAATAATATAATTCATAGTATAATAATGACCAAATGTAGGTTAAAGCACTTCAAGTGGGGCAGAAAGATGTATATATACAGTATATAAGTGTTAGACCCCATGCCCACTATTAATGTTTGGACGTAGCATGTTATCACTGTGTCCAAACCGCTGCATTGTACAGTACAAGTACAGTGCATGGGATTTATAGAAATCCCATTCCTACTGTGCTTGTTGTCTCCACAGTGTAAACTGACATACGGGGCGGCTTCCCAGGCCACAAGCATATCTATTTATTACTGCGGAGTCGGCTGCATTTTCAGCAAGTCAATGCAGTGTGTCAGCCACAGCACCCAGAACACTGACCATGGGCACGGGCAGCTGCGTCCACATGTGAAGGTCACTGGCTTGCCCGTAGGAGGCAGGATACTGCACCTGGATGCAAGTAAAAAGCATCATGGGTACGTCCCCCTATAATGTTGGGGGAGCAGAAGCACAATCCAGGCTGATAGCCGCAGAGCAGGAAGAGATGTCTTGGGGGCGGGGTTGTTTTGGATGCTTCTTTTGGACATGCTGGCAACATGCAGAAGTTTTGTTATTTCTCTTACTGTTAGCAACCTGTAGTGTAGAGCCAAGGTGCAAAAATAAGATCCCTGATTCTATGTAATGTGGAAAGGAACCAATAGCAAAGTACAACTGCATTACTGCTGCCACAGATCAGACATTGGTGGTATAATGTATCTTGTAATAATATGCCACCAATATTTGTGATTCAACAACCTCTTTAAAGGGGATTCCCCATCAGTATGCCTTTGGATTGTGGGAGAAAACTAGAGAACCCAGTGTAAACACAATCACCGGGAGAACATACACACTCCTTGCAGATGTTGTCCTTAGGGTCCTGGGTTCAAATCCCACTAACGCTACAAAGCTGCAGTTCTAATCACTGAGCCACCATGCCATAATGATAACAATAATAATAATAATTAGTGTACAGCCAAGGTGAAAAAATGATTCCTGTTCTATGTTAAAGGGATCCTGACCCCTCCAAATCACCCCCAACCTTATTAATACCTGTCCCTGCACCCTAACATATCAGTATTAGTGGTCCTTTTCTATAACAAAAAAAAGCGCTCTGTAACATTGGAATAATCAACAATATACACTTACAAAACTGAGATTTCTTGTCCCTGAATAAGTCTCAGAGGGCGTCCCTGTGAGACTCTAAGCCCTCCCTAGGTGCTCATTTTCACGCCCTGAATGATCCACCCTCTCTCTGTCTGTACTGCTGTGATGTGCAGCTGAAGGCAGGACTAATGATTTGCATTCTGTGAGTGATAGAGTGGTGGGAGGGTAAAGCCTGCACAAGCAGAGCACACAGACAGAGAGAGGGTGGATCCTGGAGCCTGCAAAACAACATGCCCTAAGGGCTAAAGAATACAGCCCCTGCTAATTATAATCCCTAATGAGTAAGTATTAAAACATTTTTATGCACTTTCACAGGATGCTTTTAGGAGACAAAAGAAGTGTGAGATTAGTGATAGGATGCTGCAGGGACATGTTTTGGTAGCTTAGGAGGCGGTCTGGAGGTGACAGGATCCCTTTAAATGCTTCTAGTAAATCCACCTTATATTCTATCCGCTATCTATATAAAGCCATGCGGGAGCTGACAGTGGATGAAGTAGCACAGCTCGTTGTGTTGCTGCCTCTGGGTGGATAGATGGGACAAATCTAAGCAGACCCCAATCACTTTGTAGATTACTGGGGTGAACTTCCTGTGCATTTGGCAGCTATGTAATGCTTAGACTAATCTGGTCGATAACTTCTAAATAGGTTTATATTCAATGGCACATAACTTGAAACTGGTTTATCTCTACATATTAAATCACTACAAAGGCAGTGTCATGGTTTTGATAAATATGCAATGATTGTACTGGCATCACTGCTTGCCTTGCTTTGGCTTTGCTGACACTAAGAAGGCATGCAGGGTATTGTTTAATAGGCTTGTGGAAAGTCTCCTGGTCTTTGGTCGTGAACATTTTCTTCATAAAAATGTTCAATTCATAAGAAATTTCTTAAAGGAAAATTATAAATTAATCTCTGGCTGTAATATCTGTATACACTTTTACCTCCTACCCTGCCTAGGAGCTGTGGTATATCCCACCTGTTTCTGCATAGTCGAACACATACAGTACACAGGGGCACATTTATCAGCATATATCTGGACAGGAATATTTTCTTTTAACACATCCAATCGTGGAACTTATTTTTATTCTATGATCTATTAATTCAAATGTACAGTTGCTCGTAGCACAACCCCTTTAACTGTTCCTGACCACCAGGGATACAGATATTAATCCCCTTCTACTGTAGACTACCAGGGATGTAAACAATAACCTTGATTGCGCTAGACCTGGATGCTATTTAACACTATTTGCCTGTATGCAGTGTGGTGGTGTATCTTTCTATTTTATAACCAATTTTTATGGCACTGTATGCAATAATTATTTCATGAGGCTCTGTATTGCTCTGCTCAGCAAAGCCCAGGTCCCAAACTCCCTGTTCACTAGCTATAATAGCTCACTATGTTAATGAATGAAACAGACGTAATTGGCAGAACCATGCCAAGTGACAAACAAATGTTCTGACAGTTCTTGCCTTTTCTTGTAACATGCTCATTATTGCATCAAAATGGAACCTGGCTGTGCTTGATGTAACACCAAAAGGTTAGTACTGTCATTGAGAAAGTAATAAATGGCATATTACTCATATAACTAGAAAATACTCCCTATCCTAATCTCTAAAGGGTTACTCCCAGATCACTATCCATAGCCGAAACAGGAATGTCTGCTTCACATTGGCCATGAAGAGGTCGGCACTCTGTAAATGGCCAAGTCTTTAATTTCGTAGCAGTTATGGAAACTGTGCAGCTCCATAGACTGTTCCCAAAAGCCTGATCACTTGTGACTAACACACGGAGAAACTCTGAAATACTATAATATGCCAACATTAAATATATGAAGATGGAATTGCATTACTGCTATAGAAAATATGCTCAAAAAATGAAGAACTGCTGCGGTCTTCTTAATGACTCTATTGTTTTATACCCCCTCTGATACTTTTTCTTCTACTCTTTCCTTTATTTTACCATTTTCTTCTCTGTATGAAGATTGCATATGGATGTATCTATTTAACCAATGTATTTAAACACTTACTGGAATAATATGTTGAATGCATCATATGTTATCTGCTTATTCTGTTTTAAAACCTACTAAAGCGTACTAAAGTGAGAAAAAAAATTAAGGTACTTAGCGGACAAATTGGCCCATTCATGAGAAGCCCCCAGCCTTGGCGAGGTGTACTCCTTTGGTGGGACCCTAACTTACATGTCTCTCCTGGACTGAAATCCTACATTTTTAAGGACAGTCAGGATCCAGTGAGAAAAGACTGTAATACAAATATCAAAATACTGACCAGCACCTCCAAACAGAATAGGATATGTTTGAAAGATCCCGTCAAAAGGGGTACCCCTTGCTGCTGGTGGGCTCTCATGTAGTGGACAATTTGTGCGCTAAGTACCGTCATTTTTTTTAACGTAGTTTCTATAGCAGTAATGCAGTTCCAAATTCATATAGTCAATGTTTATATATTATAGTATTTCAGACTACAGCTGTATTTTCTTGGTAATATTGAATAATCATGACGGCTTGCACCTGTTCATGCTTATTTTGTTTGGAGGTGCTGGACAGTTTTTGATATTTGAAGCACACAGAGACAGATGTTTTCAGGATATCTCTTTATATGAACATATAGTGGATTTGTCAGCAGCTGCAAAATATGTGTTACATGGATTTGATACAGGTTTACAATATACATTACAAAGAGTAAAATTCATCATTGTCATTTTAAGAATTAACATGCTACAGGTTTCAAAAGCAGAACCATATGTCAATTTCCATGTGGAATATTTACACAATGTTAAAATTAGACTTTTAAAATATTGTTGTATACCTAGTACTGTATGTTTTTCTGTTCATATTTTCTGTGCACAAATGCATGCAGAAAATCCACAGTAAAAACGTGGCCCATGCATTACCCTTTGCATTGCAGTCTTGGGGAGTGCCATGTTTATCTGTCCCCTTTGCAGTTGCATTGCAGTCTAGGGGAGTGCCATGCTCATCTGTCCCTTTTGTAGATGCATTGCAGTCTACGGGAGTGCCATGCTTATCTGTCCCTTTTACAGATGCATTGTAGTCTTGGGGAGTGCCACGCTCATCTGGCCGTTTTGCAGATGCATTGCAATCTAGGGGAGCACCATGCTCATCTGTCCCTTTTGCAGTTATGTTGCAGTCTACGGGAGTGCCATGCTTAGCTGTCCATTTTGCAGATGCATTGTAGTCTTGGCGAGTGCCATGCTCATCTGTCCCTTTTGCATGTACATTGCAGTCTTGGGGTATGCCATGCTTATCTGTCCTTTTTGCAGATGCATTGCAGTCAAGGGGAGTGCCATGCTCATCTGGCCATTTGCAGATGCCTTGCAGTCTAGGGGTTTGCCTTGCTTAGCTGTCTTTTTTGCAGATGCATTGCTGTCTATGGGAG
Organism: Allobates femoralis; assembly: GCA_033576535.1. Classification (NCBI taxonomy): domain Eukaryota; kingdom Metazoa; phylum Chordata; class Amphibia; order Anura; family Aromobatidae; genus Allobates; species Allobates femoralis. Next base: position 654,307,737 of record JARQOC010000003.1, on the reverse strand, counting down.
TGCCATGCTCATCTGTCCCTTTTGCAGATATATTGCAGTCTATGGGAGTGCCATGCTTATCTGTCCCTTTAACAGATGCATTGCAATCTAGGGGAATTCCATGCTCATCTCCTTTTGCAGTTGTGTTGCACTCTACAGGAGTGCCATGCTTAGCTGTCCCCTTTGCACCTGCATTGTAGTCTTGGGGAGTGCCACGCTTATTTGTCCCTTTTGCAGATGCATTGCAGTATACGGGAGTGCCATGCTTAGCTGTCCCTTTTGCAGATACATTGTAGTCTTGGCTAGTGCCATGCTTATCTGTCCCTTTTGCAGGTGCATTGCAGTATTGAGGAGTGCCATGCTTATCTGTCTTTTTTGCAGATGCATTGCTGTCTATGGGAGTGGCATGCTTATCTGTCCCTTTTGCAGATGCACTGCTGTCTACAGGTGTGTCATGCTCATCTGTCCCTTTTGCAGACGCATTGCTGTCTACAGGTGTGTCATGCTTATCTGTCCCTTTTACAGATACATCGCAGTCTAGGGGAGTGCCATGCTTACCTGTCCTTTTTGCAGACGTATTTCAGTCTATTGGCGTGCCATGCTAATATGTTACTTTTGCAGATTATCATGGTAGAAATGTGACATAAAGAGCGTTTTCCTCTGTGACTTAAGGTACCGTCACACACGGCAATATTGCTTGCAATTTCACTGGCAATTTGCTGGTTGCAGTGAAATCATGGACACATTGTTCCATTTGTACACAGCCACAAAATAGAACAATGTGCCCATGATTTCACTGCAACCAGAAAATTGGCAGTGAAATTGCAAGCAATATTGCCACGTGTGACGGTAACTTTACTGTTATAAATTGGAAAGCCTGCACTACATGTTTTGTTTTGCTCAAAGAGCCTGTCCCCTGGGATGGGTATAACACTTGCTTCATTATTCTAGACAATTTTTATCTTCCACATACACAGACGTTAGTATGGATTTATTTCACCAAGTGCTTCATTTTATGAACTGATAGAAGACACTTTATACAGTAATAATTATTGGTCCTCTATGCGCCGTCTCTATCACTGCTCCTTACTCTGCTTTGGATTACTTAAATTAATATTTGCTTTTTCTTTTGTAATTGCTCAAGTTACAATTGCTAATTTTGAACCAGTGACATTATGAAAGCAGGTTATCATTAGTGAAGAGATCTGCAAACATATTTTATGTCAGGATACATTACAGTTTGAAGAAGAAATGGAAAGAGATCCGGAAAGCTGGTAACAAAAAAGGCCTCCTGAGCCGTAGGCATCTCGTGAGCTTCAATCCCATCTGTGTAGGGAACAGCTTCACTGACTGTTCTGACTTTAAATGTTGAATTGAAGAATGATTAAGTATCATGCATGCTGTATGTTATGCGTAATAATTATTTCTTACCATATGTTTTAATGATTTTTTAAAATTATTTTCTGCATATTTGCAGATAAAATCTTTAAAATCAATTGTTCTTTTAGAGCAGTGTAAGGAGTTTCAAGTGCTGTCCATAACCCCCTCGAAGACAGTGGGATGTTTTGCAATACAATGCACTGTTTTGAATGTATTTTATGGTTGCCATGGGTAAAGTTAAGGGTGAGACTAAATCAGACTGGGGGTAGTTATATGGGAAGACAAGAGTGTTGCATTCTAGGAAGTATATAAAAATACAAGGGGAGACAACAGAGGCGCAATAGTGCCCTATCATTTGGCATAGATTAGGGACTAAACGGTATAAACAGGTTTGCACTAACCTGGTCCAGTTGTGAATCCCACAACTGGAATAAGAGCGTTGGTTTTAGTAATGCAGGCTGCTGCTGGACCTCCACCTCCACGGGACCGTGGGTACTTCAAGAGTTCTGGGATCAAAGGTGTGTTGCAGTCCGCGCTGCCCGATCGTCCAAAGGATCACAAGGGAAACAATGTTCCAAACGAAATTCTCTTTATTCTTATAAACCGACGCGTTTCGGCGCCCAATCCTGGCACCGTCCTCAGGATACCCTGGTATCCTGAGGACGGTGCCAGGATTGGGCGCCGAAACGCGTCGGTTTATAAGAATAAAGAGAATTTCGTTTGGAACATTGTTTCCCTTGTGATCCTTTGGACGATCGGGCAGCGCGGACTGCAACACACCTTTGATCCCAGAACTCTTGCATTCTAGGAAGTGACAGTCAATTAGACCCAAAGTTTGTGGTTAGTGGACCTTGAGTCTGAGAATTAGCAAACTGCTGAGTTTTAAGTGTGTGTCGCGAGGAGAGACAATGACTGATAGTAACATCCAAAGACCAAGGAACTGGAGAAGAAATGTGATAGTTTGTAGCAACAGCTAGACCGGAAAATCCGATAGATTAGAATTCAGGCCAGGGAGGTTGAGTTAAGGAAATGGATAGATCCAGGTGAAACAAGAGAACTGTATCAGAAGGTCGTAAGTAAACGACAGAGTGAGAGGTACCCCGTGCAACAAGTTACATAATGGCCATCATATTGGGACATGAATTACCCTACAGGGAATTGGGGTGCATCATAGCCTGAAGTTCGTGACCCTTTGAGAATAGACCTTATATCCACTGGCGATCAAAGTTAGAGAAAAACACACAATTTTCTTAATGTTAAGGTCATTGTGTTCTATGTGAAAATATTCTAACACGGGTAAAATGTAAATGAGATAAATGAAAAAGAATACTGATCAAAATTAGAGAACACTCTCAGATTCCTGCAAAATGGTGTTACCTGGGACTAATTTCCTTAATAATCTGACAAACCCTATTTAACTGGCAGTTCAACTTTCCAGTTTGCACTCACTTTGCAAAAATGGTGTGCCATTCCAAAGTGACTGAAACTCTCCGGCAGCAGGATGTCCAGATGAAGGCCAAACGGGGTCCCCTATCAGCCATAGTAATAGGAGTTGGGCGTTCAAAGTCTGTGAATTCTAGAATATTGCATCTTTACAACATCACAAATTCTTTCAAGTTCCCCAAGAAGGCTGATCGCCCTCAAAAGACAAATTCAAGAGTGGACAGGATAATGTGGAGAATCTCCATGAGTAATTGTTTTAACACTACAGCTGGAATAGCTCACCAATTCAGCACTGAACATGGTAAGGATTTGTCTCGTCATACAGTCTCAAGAGGTTTAAGATCATTTGGACTGAAAGGCCATTCTGCAGTGACCAAACCTCTCATTAGCACAAACAATCAAAAGGCTATAATCACCTTTGGTGAAGAGATGTTGTGTGGACAGAGGAGAAGTGGTCCACAGTTAATTTTAGGTATGAAAGCAAGTTTAATTTATTTTGGTCTGATGAGCAACATTATGTTCGAGGGCAAACTGGGAAAAGACTGAACCTAAAGTGTGTAAAGAAGTCAGTGAAAAGTGGTGGAGAAAGTGTCAAGGTTTGGGCAATGTTTTCTGCTGCAAGGGTTGGACCTCTCATACAGCTACATGGCAGAGTGAAAACAAGTGTGTATCAGAACCTTCAACAACACATGGTTCCTTACGCAAGTAAGCAATCAGCACTCGATGAGCCAGCAATTTTCATGCAGGACAATATTCCCTGTCACACAACAAAACGGATAAAGCAGCATTTTGACACTGAAAAAATATAATGGCCAGAGTCCTGATCTAAACCCAATAAAAAACCTTTGGAAAATCCTTGGTGACAAAGTTATGGCCAAGAAACCCACAACAGTCACAGAACTGTGAAAAAGACTAGAAGAAGAGTAGATCAAAATCACACCAGAGCAGTGTGAGAGACTAGTAATGTCCTGTGGCCACAGATGTGCTTTAGTCATTCAAAGCAAAGGCCTGTAGAAAGCAAAGGCCTGTACACTTCCTACTGATTAGTGACTGTTGTAACCTTCACAAAATTTAGTGTTAGGCTGCGTTCATACACAGCGTAATTTTCACGTCTTTTTACTCATGCTTTCCCCGCAAAAGCGCATCTGCATCTGCGCTTGCCAGCAAAAAGGGAATGGAAATTCACTTTTGCCGTTCAGAGACTGTGCTTTTTTCGGACGTGCTTTTGCGGGATCAAGCGCATGTGTTAAAAGAATCAACATGTTAAGTCTTTGTGTTCCTCTCCCTGTGTGACATGTTGGGCCTGGAGTTTTACTTTCGCACTGTATCTACATACACTACAAAAGTAAATTAAAAGTTAACAAAAAGGTATTAAAAATAAAATACCTCTCCACCAGCTGTCCTGGCTCCCGAGGGGAAGATGTCTGATTGCTGCAAGGACCTTAAAGATGTGATTGTCTGGTAGCGATCAGCTGATTTGTCACGTGAAATCATCAGCTGATCATGATGTAACATCATCACCTGATCGTTTTAAAGTGCCCGCCAAAACCGAACAGTCTGGCGGGCGATTTAAACCGCTCGGCTCATGCTGTCATGTCACGATCAGCTGATGATGTCACGTGACACATAAGCTGATCAGTTTTGCAATACTTTAACAGAACAAAAATAGGGCAAATAGGTAATGGCCACTTTACACGTCCCAACATCGTTCCGATGTTGGATACAACGGCGAGGGAGCGCGCATTTTTTGGGCAAAATTTCAAGATCGCATAGGAGATGTTACACAGCGCGATATCGGCAGGCAACGCAACTGCGATGTGTACGCCCCCTTGTACGCGCGACCCAGGAACGACCATTTAACATTGGAGAGATTAGGGGAAGTTGTACTCCAAATCGTTGTTGGGCTGTCACACAGCACGATCCGGCCACATCGTCCATCCAATATCGGGCAGTTGGAGAGCCTGCTCATTTCTTCCCCGATATCGTTTTGGCATCGTTTTTGCATCGAATTGGACATTTATACCATACAACGCACGAACGATATCGGGGCCAACGCACGAACCACGTGACTTTTTATCGGAGTTGGACGTCGATATCGGGACGTGTAAAGTGTCCATAAAAGAAAAAAAATTTTGATTTTCAGCAAAATACATGAGTTTCATGGGCCATTCTGAACATTTTGGCACAAAAAGTCAATAAATACTACAAGACAAAAGAAGAAGAGTTATTTAAAAATAAAACATGACTGATAAATCGGGCCCAAGTTGTGCTCAGGGGGCACCAGTTTTATTCGAAGTGACACTATTTTCCTTATTTTAAACTTGTGGATTTATTTTACAAATAAAAATAGTTCTTAGATTTTTAACTGATGCAATCTTTTAAAGAAAACAAAAATCCTCCTGATTCAAAATGAGTGTCTAAAAAAATATGGTACTGAAAAGCTGGTAAAAATTTGAGCAAGTGATAGTTTGCATTGCCGGCGTGTGAAAAAGGCTTCAGAGAATAAATACGTCCATATTACCATGCAGAATTTATGTGTATTTTCATATGTCTTTCATGCATATAATATAGTTTATAGTACGGCTGTAATTAAAATAATTATATATGGTTGTCTCATTTATGAATGAAACAAGTGCCATGGATAATGACAAATCTGGAACTGTGTGAAAATATAAAGCGTCATATTACATTTAATAATGATCCAGAGAACAGCATGAACTGAACACTAATGGACATGTTGCGATTCTGTGTATGGTATTAATAGCATCCAGCCATGCATAATATGATGCTGTTATAATATCAAAAGGTACCATTGACCTACAGAATTGTTAAACACCATAATTAGCCATATTATGCACAGACAGCGGTATGTTACAGCTTCCAGTCATGTACAACCAATAACCCTTTATCAGGCTCAGCATTGTGGTAGCCCACCCAGATGCAGCATGAATTACAATGATGGATAGATTGAAAAGTAGTACATCCAGAACATTTCAGCTGTGGCTCCCTATATAATGTGTTTTACTCTAAGCGCTACAGATTAATAGAGCAATCACTCCCACCCCACCTTGTTCTGTGGACGTAGGCTTCTCTGGCTTAATTCCATGATTTCTACCTTTAATTTCCTTCATAAATGCTTGACTTGTGAACGTGTAGGTGTTGAATCAGTTGCAAATCAGTCTTTTTTTATTTTCATTTGTATTATTGGGAAAAGCTGTTTAAGGCCGACTTCACACCGCGGGTGTGATCCGATCCGTGGCTGTCCGTGTAAACTGGACAGTCCCAGACCAGATTTTGGCCCCATAGTATCCTATGGGGCCAGATGGAAGCCAGATGGCAGCTATCTGCCATCCGGTTTCTATCTGTCCGGGAGAATATGGGAGAATTCCGATTTTTCTCACGGACATAAAAACGTTGCTTGCAACATTTTTGTGTCAGAGGAGAAAAATCTCCCCTAATTGCCTTCTCCTGGATTCTCCCGGATTCGCCCGGATCTGGGGCAATCCGGCGCACGGTAGCATGGGAGCCTATGGGGCCGGATTGCCCCGATCCAGGAGGATCCGGGAACCAGATACCTGCGGCTGCATGCCACAGTTATTTCAGGACCGTGGCTAGCTCCCTACGAGCCGCGGTCCTGATTCATCAGCAGCTGCGTCTGGCTGCACACTGGACCAGAGGGCATATTAGCCCTCCGGTTCTGTGTTCTGATCCGGTCCAGGGCTATCAGGTTCACCCTGACAGCCACGGATCGGATCACACCCACAGTGTGAAGCCAGCCTAAGTCTGTGGCCCACGATGGGTTTTGCTTTTTTCTCTGCGTCAAAAATGCAGCATCTAAGGCTACATTTAGACACGTTTTTGATGCATTTGTGAGGATCCGTTTTTCAGCTGCAAAACTGAATTGTTTTTCAAAAAGAGCAACAAAAAACAGATGACCCGTTTTTGATGCATTTTGTGAGGATCCATCATTTTTTTCAGTCCATAGGACAATGGTTTCAATGGAAAAAGCAGATCAGAAAAACACCACACAAATTGACTTTCTCATTCTTTTTTAGGATCAGTTTTTCACCCAAAAAATGGACCACTGCAAAAGGCTGTGTCTGAATATCAAATCTTGAAGACTCATTGAATTGGCTGGGAATCTCTGAAATTGATCTGTTGCCACTGCAAAAACGGATCCTCAAAAAACGGATCAAAAACATTGTGTCTGAATGTAGCCTTACAGTTCCAGATCTATAGTAATGTCATTCCCACTATTTCTTTTTTACTCAGTGTAAACTGCCCTTCAATGCGTGTTCCAAGTCCCCAATTTGTCAATTTCTTTTGTGAAAACACTGCGTTTTCTGTGCAGATTTTTCCCTTAGACTTGTATTAGATGCAAAATATCCACAGGAAAAAAGGACACTTATTTCCACAGTGAAATGCATCAGAAACGTAAATGATCAACACATGAATTCATCAATAGCGTTTTGTCTAAGGGTAGGGTCACACATAAGCCCTGGATCCGTTATTGGCATCAATATTTTAACTTTATTTTTCTAAGTCCAAAAACTGATGCTAAAAACGGATCCTGGGATCAAGTGTGACTGCATTGTTAACAAAAGCTATTTGTTTTTCTACTGGACCCAAAAAATGCTGCAAAGAACGTTTTTGGGTGCAGTAAAAAAAACGGATCAGTAATTTTAATATGGGGCCCTATGGGAAAACAGATCCATTTTATGGGTGCAGTAAAAAAAACAGATCCGTTTTTCTAGCATCTTTTGGCAAAAAATGTCAAAGTCCAAAAAATGCATAGCTGCACAGCAGGCTCAAAAAGCAGCCAAAAAAAAAACTGATTGACGTGTGACCCTAGTCTAAGACTGGCTTCACACCGCGGCAAGATCCGATCTGGTACTGTAAGGGATGAATCTGCAGGCCCAAACCGGATCAGCACACAGAACCGGAGGGCCAAATATGCCCTCCGGTCCGGTGTGCAGCCAGATGCCGCTGATGATGATTCAGGACCGCGGCTCGCAGGGAGCTAGCCGCGGTCCTGAAATAACAGCAGCGATCAGCCGCCGGTGTCCGGTTCCCGGATCCTCCCAGATCGGGGCAATCCGGCCTCATAGGCTCCCATGTTAGGGAGTGCCTTATTGCCCCAGATCCAGGGGAACCTGGGAGAAGCCAATTTGGGGAGATTTTTCTCCCCGGACACAAAACAGTTGCAAGGAACGTTTTGTGTACGGGAGAACAATCCGATTTCTCCCGGATTCTTCCGGAGAGATGGAAACCCGTTGGCAGATAGCTGCCATCCGGCTCCATCCGGCCCCATAGGATACTATGGGGCCAAAATCCGGTCCGGGGCTGTCTGGTTTACACCGAACAGCCCTGGATCAGATCTTGCCGTGGTGTGAAGCCAGTCTAAGGCTGGTTTCACACTGCGTTTTTTTTGCCTGATCAGGTTCAGGAACTTGCAGAGAAAACTTATAATTGAAAGATTGACACCTGTTCTTGGTTTTGGAGCCACTCCTGGTTTTGAAACACAAACCTGATCGAACCTGATCAGGGAACAAACCACAGTGTGAAACCAGCCTAAAGGCCACTTCACACGCTAGGATATCGTTAACAATATCGTTGAAATGTCACTGATTTGTGATCGTTCAAATGATATCGTTAGTGCGTCGTTGCGTGTAAACAAATGATGTAGGAAGGAAAATCGTTAGAACAGTCATCAAAAATTTGAGATCCGGACCTCAAATCTATTGTTCATCGTCCAATTAACGTCATGGGAAGAAGCAACATCGTTCAGTGTTTCATTCAAACATTCTTCATTCTTCATTCAAACAATCCGGTAACTGCATCCATTACCGTATCCGGTATTACCGTGTGTCGTCACATTTGGCATCACATGCAGATCTGGATCCAGTAATGGATCCAGATCTGCAATGAGAAAAAACTGTGATACCAAAAACCGATCTGGTACCGCAAGGTACATTCATGTACCTTGCGGTACTGGATCCGCTTGCCATAGGTGCCCATTATTAAAAAAATGGATCCGGTTTTTTCATCCGCTCCGAAAAATGCAGCCTGCATGATTTTTACCGCTGGCTGCAAAACCTGATGCGGTAACCGGATTGCATTAAGTGCAATCTGGTTTTTCTATTGCAGCCTATGGCTGCGGATCCGGATCCGGTTTTGACCATTTTTAATGGTCAAAACTGGATCCGGATTTGAAAACAAAAATGCAAATGTGACGCAACCTAAATCACTAGGACTAGCATACAAATAAATACTTTTAAAGCCTCTTTCATATGAGGGCAATTGTCATTCATGTTTCATGTGTTTCATATGGATTGAAATATGGTGCTAATGAAAATCAATAAGTCTTTTTCACATTGATGCATTTCCTTGCCGGTTTTCTAAAAAATATGTCCTTTAAAATCTCTGGGGAGTGCTTAAACGGTAAACTGTCAGATCCCCAAGCTTCCAAAACATCGCCCATTATGCTTCCTAGCCCAGACCATGATGTCCTAAAAGAGTGTTCATAAGAGTGTCAAAATAACTTATTACGTCTCACGTCAAATGCGCTAACATTTCGGTAGCAAATGCAGATCCTGATCCGGTTTTGAGCATGCAAAATTTTCAAAACCGGATCAGGATCCCAGTCCATAGGAGCCATTATAAAACCGGTTTGCACTAAATGCAATCCGGTTACTGCTTACGGATTTGTAGCCTGTGTTAAAAATCATGAGCTGCGTTTACGGAGCGTTTGCAAACGCAGAGTTTGCTATAATGGGCTCCTATGGTAGCCCATCCGGCTACCGCAAGGCACATGTGAATGCTGCAGTAGCCGGATGCTTTGTTCACTCCTGCTGCCGCAGGGATGAACAAAAGGTTAATGTTACTAATAGATGTGGGCAACATGTCTCTAGGGAGTGCCCACCCTCCCTAGAGACATGTTGTCCACAGAGATCGGCATGTCAAGGGTTAATTCTTTATTTTACATGATTGCCGCTATTGTCGGCTTTTCCCATACTTTACAATGACAACTGCCTGCTCCTGGGTTTGCAGGAGTACACTATGTAGTTTGCGTAGGCACCAGGGACAGGACAGCATCCTCTATAAGGAGTTGTCCCTGGTCCTTACGACATTTGCGTAGTCTAGAGGCTGCTGTCCTGGGTGCTGAAATCATTTACAGTAGTTCTACGGTGGTGCCTTGTCCATAGAACTACTGTAAATGATTTCAGCACCCAGTACAGCAGCCTCTAGACTACACAAATGGCATAAGCACCAGAGACAACTCCTTACACAGGATGCTGTCATGTCCCTGGTGCCTACACAAAGTACATAGTGTACTCCTGCAAACCGAGGAGACGACGGCTGTCATTGTAAAGTATAGGAAAAGCCAACAATAGCGCCGATGATGTAAAATAAAGAATTAACCCTTGACATGCCAATCTCTGTGGACAACATTTCTCTAGGGAGGGTGGGCACTCTCTAGAGACATGTTGTCCACATCTATTAGTAATATTAACCCTTTGTTCATGCCTGCGGCAGCAGGGATTAACAAAGCATATGGTAATCGGATTGCTCTGGATTACACATTATGAGCAATCCGGTTACCATATGCAGGTTAGGGATACATTTCTGGTGAAAATGTGTCTGAAGGCACTTGCAATTACTGCATCCAGATCAGGATGTGGTAATCGCAATATGCCTTGCAAATGTGACCCTAGCCATACTAGGACTAGTCCAGTGGGCTGTCCCTTCCCTCCAGACTAGTCTGACATCAGTTTGCTGTAATCACATATCCCTGGTACAGACCATGTCCTTCCCTCCTTCCTAGTATCCAAATCATCTCATGGATGCTGTAAATCTGATCTTTCCTCCCCCAGCATGCATAGCGAGACCATTTATATACTCCCCAACTTCATTGGTGCATTGTATATGCCCAGGAAGGTATTGTGACACCAAATTCTGCATATTTATTCTGCAAATGTTGCATACATACTTGAACAGAAATGCTCCTTAACTGGACTGAGAGGCCATACTTATGCAGAATCCGGGTTGGCCGCTTGGGGTCTTGATATTTTGCCTTTAAAACATGGAAACATATGCATATGAAGAGTTATTGGATCTATGTTTGCATACATAACAATTTTCATAATTTGTTTTGCCTAATAGAAAAAATTGTAATGAAAGAATATACTGATGCGAAAATTGGACAAATACAAACGCATCCTGTTCCATCCATACTATCAATCCATATCACATATCCAGTGATAGAATGTATTTAGAGAGTTTTTACCATAGGATATCCATATCTCACATTAGTTTTCAAGCATCAGTGATTTCTATTTATTATTAAAATGTGTTAATTTTTTATTTTTTTAATTATATATTAAAACTAGCTCATAAAATGTGATATAGGGAATGCCATACACTTTTTTACATGTCCTTGTTGCTATGGGTGAATTTACATTTTGTTCACTAGTAGTAATAATAATAATGATAATTATATTTAACATCTAAATGTGCTTGTCTTGGGAGATTTAATTACCGTAGGTACGGAATATACTAGAATCATAGGCACGTTAGAAAACATTATTCCTCCTTGCGTTCACATGTTCTCCCATATTCCACCGCCATCATTGTCAAGTTGTATTTTTATGGTATTATAATATTTTCAGATGAGCTTATTACAGACTTAAGTCTAAAGGTACAGTCACACCTGGCGACGGCACCGCCGCCTTCTTAGGTGATGTAGGGGCGTGGCCTATCAGCGCCGATATCGCCCCTGCGTCGCCTAATGTAAAGGGGCGATGTCAGCGCTACATATCGCCACTGAGTGGTCACCTGGTTTCACATCAGTGCTCTGAAACCAGGCGAGCACTCAGGGGCGATGTGTAGACATCGCCCCATGTAACAGGGGGACGGCGATCTTACAGGTGATGGGAGCCATAGGCTCCCATGTTACAGCTTCGCCACTGGGGTTTTTATACACCCCAGTGGTGATACCGCCTATCAGATCGCCGGTGCATTGCCGGAGGTGTTGCCGCATGTAAACATGCGACGGCGACGCTGGTGGGGCGTCAAAAACGTGCGCACTCTCGCCCGTCGCCACCGACATCTACGACGACACCACCTCGTGTGACGCTACCCTAAGGCTACATTCACACTGTGCGTCTTTGGTCCGTTTTTGCTTGTCAGTTTGTGTAGCCAAAACCAGGAGTGGATGAATAAAACAGAAGTGGTGACTTGTTCTATTATACTTTTCCTCTCATTGTTTCACTCCTGGTTTTGGCTACAAAAACTAACGTGCAAAAAACAGACCAAAAACTCAGTGTGAATGGAGCCTTGAAGTATTTTCAGATGGTATCTTTTTCCACTGTTTTCGTCTCTTGAGTGTCTTTTAAACGCTTCAGACCAAATCAGTTCCTCTACTTTTGCACAGAGGCAACAACCCAGAACACTTGTCGACAAGTGAAGTTTTTGTGTTGGCTTCTTATCCTGTAATGGGAGAAGGCTCATTACAGGGTCGATATTCACTGACTCTTTGAATGGCTACATCTCATAGCACCAAATATCAAGTCTTATTACTTCTGAATAGGCTGTTTGCTTATCAGGCTTTTCAAAGACATGAAGCATTCTAAAAGACGTGATATGCCCATTCATTTTCGCTATGAATACGCTCCATACTTTACAATAGTAGTAGAAGGAAAGGTTTAAGGAGCCTGCATTTTCTAGGCATTTTCTAGCATCATATGCTAGTGTCATCTGGAAAACAACTGTAAAAAAATACTTAAAAAATGCCGACATAATATGCAGGTGGATAAAAATGTATAAAAAATATTGGATTTACAAAATGCTAGAGAAAAGGAGCAATTTCTTGAAAAACAAAAGGTTTTTGAGTATATCATATAAAACAGTGGTGATAATATACAGTACAGAGAGCATACAATAAGATGGAAGCCTACAAGAATTCTTAACAGACATAATCCCTATGTGAATGTAATCTTACAGCAGAAATTTTTACAGTGTAAAATACACATACAGGAGTAAAAGTCTCACCAGATATACTTTGGCAATGATGATGGGTTCCAAGAACAAGCTGGAGCAAGACCAGTGGCTTTAATAAAGTCCTGCCTCATTCTGTCTTAAAATGGCTTCTGCTTACACAGGACAGCAGACCAACAATGCACTGGGTTCTTAAAGGAGAATACACCTAGACATGCAGGTAATACTGCCAGATGGTGTTAAACACATTAAACATCACAACAAGATTACATGTCACATTACACAGGTGATAACAAGTTGGAACATTTAGAATTGCTTTCTCCTACTGAGTCTAAATGGGCAGAACAGCGAGTGCAGATCTTTGGACTCTTTAGGCTTACGATTGGGCCTGAACTTGTATCTGAATTACTAACACATCTGAAAATGGCCTTAGAGATTTTACATAAAAAAAACTGGAGTTAATGAAAATTTGCGCCCCTGTTGTATTTCTATTTTTCATAATTGAAATGAGTAGGATTATAAATAAATGCATTAATATGCTTATTGAGTTGAAGTGGGCTTGCAGTAATCAGACAAAGGAATGAAAATTTGGCTTGTGTATTACATGATATATAATGAAAGTGATATGTTTGTGTAGTGTCTGGTTTGTGATTTCAGGGGTTTTGTTCAGAGCTGTTAATTAAGTCAATTTCTGCAGACGTTATTAGAAGTGTCTTGCCAGGACATTTTTTCCCTCATTATTCAGAATTACACTTTGTGTGGCCATTCTTGCTCAATCTAGTCTGTTTGTCTCGCACTTGTTCAATGTGTATAAATGCAATCTGTGAATTATTCACTGCACATAATCTGAAGTTGAAGGTGTGTGACATTAAGAGGGTACCCATATGGTACTCACAATGACTGGCAGAGGTGTTGGTGAAGAAAGATGACGAGTCCATGACATTTGCTAAAATATGCATACAAATTTGAAATCTGAGAAAGTAGGTTAAGCGATCAGGCTGCAGACCATAATATCAATTTTGGACTCAAAGTTCTTGGTTTTGTATCAATAGACATTAGAATGTCTAGAGATAAAAGGCCTCATTCGTTAAAGCTCTTGCACTAGATTACTGGCATAAAAAGCTTTAAAAAAAAAAGAGGCTGCACTAAATGTTTTGTGACTATTGTCATTCTCAAGCAATTTTTTTTTCAAAAATCTTTTATTGAAGTGGTATCAAATAGAGAATCATGCATACAAAGAGCAACAAAGCATTACAGAGGTTAGTCATCAAAAGGTATAAACAGACACATTATCAGCTCATGGCCCATCTAGATCATGTGACGAAATATCAAATCACCTCAACCAATAGAGTAAAAAATAATAAGAAAAAGAAAACTAAGAGGGAAGATTGTTGCCCGTAGTTTAACGACCATAAGAATAGTAATGCATGAAGATGAATTGAATAAAATCTCTTGGTGTTGGATGAGTACTTGTAAGTAGTAATGAGACAGATATAAAAGGAAATAGAGAGAGTCAGAAAGGGGGAAACAAAAAGAAAAAGGAGGGGGAATATAGGAGGGGGTGAGGGAGGGGAGGAGAACCAATAGATACTTATTGAGGAGAACTGTGAGAGAGTAGGACAGGGATGCAAACCCTCTCCACCACTGAGATGGACCAGTAATGCCATGCCATTATGATATTATGGAGTGATCTATGAGGTTAAGGCCACCTTGTACTCATTCAAGCAATTTTTGCCAAGCTTCAACAAAGTGGGCGGAAATGGGAAGTGTCAACACCTCCTTGTTACATTTCCTGACAACACAATTCTTACCTAAGTACTGGGAATAAGATTTATGGTGAGGTGCACATTTAAGTGCATATCACTTTTCAAGAGGCATGAACCTGACTCCAGCATGCCCTCTGATCAAAACTGGCTTGATAAAACAAAGCCATAGTATATTCACTTTTTTTTCTGTCGGGGATTATGCTTTAATTATACTATTTGCAATGTGGTCTCGGTGGCTCGAGTTTTTAACATAAGGTCAACTCTAGACCTTTAATTGCATACAATTAAAGAAATTCTGAACTAATCTGGCTTCCAACAGTGCCACTGGGAATGGGATTTCCTTATGGTCGCTGTACCTCATTTTCAGAATTGCTTCTGCTCATGAAGGGAGTGATTTAGGTAATAGAAGCAGAAAAAGATATGCTGATATTGCAATTCTCTAAAGTATAAGTGAAGGATTCCCAATGTTTTAGAAAAATGAAATAATTTAATGCACTGATGCAATTTGTAAAGGGGTTTTCTGGTCTTGTAATGAAAGTCTGCAGTCACTTTATGTGAATGCAGACTTCTGAATCCTTACGGATTGCACACCGCACACTGTCAGGATTCTCTGGTATTGCCAGTAAAAGTGGTCACATGCAGGCGATTTCCATGCATCTGGTCCCATGCCAACAAGATATGCTCGGTCTTGCTCAATATAAGTGAATTGAGCAAGGCCACGCATGTCCAGTTGGAAGGGGATTTGCATACTTCCTCACTGGCAATAACTAGAATCCTGACAATCAGGAGCGGACTGGGCCAGGTTGCAGGGAGGCATTTGCCCCCAGGCCGCCGGCCACTCAGCTTCAGGGCCGCTGGCCATGGCTACTTTCGGGTTGCGGCCGCCAGTGATTCAAGAATGCACCCGGCGGCTGAAGCCGGGTGATTTACCTCCATCTCAGCTGCTTCCGGGTCCAGAGGCGTGCTTACGTAGTTGTACGTGACACGCCTCTAACCCTCCAGAGCGGAGCATTTGAAGAGAGGCGCCATTCTGTGAGGCTGGCTGCTGGTTGTGTGGGCCGGTCCCTTCTTGCAAGCCAAGCTCCTCCAGCAGCTGTTCATGGCTGCAGCAAGTCCTGGTTGTTCTTCTGCCAGCCAGCACTGTCTGCCCCTCTGTTTATGTGCTGGGCCGGCAGTGTCACTATTCACAGACCGAGCTCTGTGCGAGGCCAGTCTGCAAAGCAATGATGTCAACCAGCCCGCCCTCACATGCCTGCTGGAGAAGAGATCAACGGCAGACAAGTCGGGGGAAGGTGAGAATGTCTGTTTCTCCTCTACATAAAAGTAGCCCTGATTTGTCTTTGTGGCTGAGTACATGTGATGTGTGCATGGCTGTGTGTGTGCATGCTGGGTGGATCGCTGTGTGCATATGTGTGCATGCCTGGGTGGATCGCTGTGTGCATGTGTGTGCATGGCTGTGTGTGTGCATGCCTGGGTGGATCGCTGTGTGCATGTGTGTGCATGGCTGTGTGTGTGCATGCCTGGGTGGATCGCTGTGTGCATGTGTGTGCATGGCTGTGTGTGTGCATGCCTGGGTGGATCGCTGTGTGCATGTGTGTGCATGGCTGTGTGTGTGCATGCCTGGGTGGATCGCTGTGTGCATGTGTGTGCATGGCTGTGTGTGTGCATGCCTGGGTGGATCGCTGTGTGCATGTGTGTGCATGGCTGTGTGTGTGCATGCCTGGGTGGATCGCTGTGTGCATGTGTGTGCATGGCTGTGTGTGTGCATGCCTGGGTGGATCGCTGTGTGCATGTGTGTGCATGGCTGTGTGTGTGCATGCCTGGGTGGATCGCTGTGTGCATGGCTGTGTGTGTGCATGCCTGGGTGGATCGCTGTGTGCATGTGTGTGCATGGCTGTGTGTGTGCATGCCTGGGTGGATCGCTGTGTGCATGTGTGTGCATGGCTGTGTGTGTGCATGCCTGGGTGGATCGCTGTGTGCATGTGTGTGCATGGCTGTGTGTGTGCATGTCTGGGTGGATCGCTGTGTGCATGTGTGTGCATGGCTGTGTGTGTGCATGTCTGGGTGGATCTGTGTGTGCATGGCTGTGTGTGTGCATGCCTGGGTGGATCGCTGTGTGCATGTGTGTGCATGGCTGTGTGTGTGCATGCCTGGGTGGATCGCTGTGTGCATGGCTGTGTGTGTGCATGCCTGGGTGGATCGCTGTGTGCATGTGTGTGCATGGCTGTGTGTGTGCATGCCTGGGTGGATCGCTGTGTGCATGTGTGTGCATGGCTGTGTGTGTGCATGCCTGGGTGGATTGCTGTGTGCATGTGTGTGCATGGCTGTGTGTGTGCATGTCTGGGTGGATCGCTGTGTGCATGTGTGTGCATGGCTGTGTGTGTGCATGTCTGGGTGGATCGCTGTGTGCATGTGTGTGCATGTCTGTGTGTGTGCATGCCTGGGTGGATCGCTTTGTGCATGTGTGTGCATGTCTGTGTGTGTGCATGCCTGGGTGGATCGCTGTGTGCATGTGTGTGCATGGCTGTGTGTGTGCATGGCTGTGTGTGTGCATGCCTGGGTGGATTGCTGTGTGCATGGCTGTGTGCATGCCTGGGTGGATCGCTGTGTGCATGGCTGTGTGTGTGCATGCCTGGGTGGATCGCTGTGTGCATGTGTGTACATGGCTGTGTGTGTGCATACCTGGGTGGATCGCTGTGTGCATGTGTGTGCATGGCTGTGTGTGTGCATACCTGGGTGGATCGCTGTGTGCATGTGTGTGCATGGCTGTGTGTGTGCATGCCTGGGTGGATCGCTGTGTGCATGGCTGTGTGTGTGCATGCCTGGGTGGATCGCTGTGTGCATGTGTGTGCATGGCTGTGTGTGTGCATGCCTGGGTGGATCGCTGTGTGCATGTGTGTGCATGGCTGTGTGTGTGCATGCCTGGGTGGATCGCTGTGTGCATGGCTGTGTTCATGTGTCCGTGGCTGAGTGCATTTGTGCATGACTGAGTGTGAGGCTGTGTGTGTGCATGTCTGGGTGCATGGCTGGGGGTATGTGTCCATGGATGACTGCATTTGTGCATTACTGAGCGCAGGGCTGTGTGTGTGTGCGTGTCTGGGTGCATTACTGGGTGCATGTGTTCATGGCTGGGTGCATGTGTCCATGGCTGAGTGCATTTGTGCATTACTGAGCGCAGGGCTGTGTGTGTGCGCATGTCTGGGTGCATGACTGGGTGCATGTGTTCATGGCTGGGTGCATGTGTCTATGGCTGAGTGCATGTGTCTATGGCTGAGTGCATTTGTGCATGACTGAATGCAGGGCTGTGTGTGTACATGTCTGGGTGCATGTGTTCATGGCTGGGTGATGTGTCCATGGCTGAGTGCATTTGGGCATGACTGAGTGTGGGGCTGTGTGTGCATGTCTGGGTGCATGACCGGGTGTATATGTTCATGGCTGGGTTCATGTGTGCATGGCTGAGTGCATGTACGCATGGCTGGGTGTATGACGGTGCATGTGTCCATGGCTGGGTGCATGATTGGGTGCATGGGTGCACTGCAGGGTGCATGTTTAAGAATATGAATATATAAAGAGGGTGCACTGATGCAGGTGCATCTCAATGAATTAGAATACCATCAAAAAGTGACTATTTCAGTAATTCAATACATAAAGTGACACACATCTATTATATAGAGTCATTACACACAGAGGGATCTATTTCAGGTGTTTATTCTGTTAATGTTGTTGATGAATAAAAACCCAAAGGTCATTATCTCAGAAATTTAAAGTAGGGAGGATGAAAGGTTAAACACTGTGCTGCCGTATTCCACCAGACATTTAAGGGTTTATATAATATTGATTTATTAGTCAAAGCGTTTCGGGGCTCCCTCCACATGACAATATGATACTGATATGTCCTGAGGAAGGGGCCAGGGAACCCTCTAATGCGTTCATAAATAAATCAATATTATATTCCCCCTCTGATGTCTCGTTCAATACGGCAGCGTGTTTTTTATCCCTTCATCCTCCCTACTTGAATTTTATGAGATAATGACCTTTGGGTTTTCATTGGCTGTAAGCTATTGTTACAGTTCTGTATAATGTATGTGTGCATGTCTGCGTTGCGTATATAAAATTGTATGCATTTTTTTATAAAATATGTGTATGTGGGGGGCATATCTGGGGGTTGGGCAGGGGCCACTGTCAACATGTGGTCAGAGTGAGCAGGTAAATATGTGAGGAGACAGTATGGGGTAGAAGAGAGAGGGGACTGCTTGGGTGACAGTGTGAGGATACAGTAAGCAGGACTCTGGAGTTGGTAAGCCAAACCACCGACTCCAACTCCTCAATTTCCCTTACTCTGACTCCACGACTCAGACTTCCTCATACAAGTCTCATGTTTAAGTGATAAATTTATTGTACAATGGGTACATCAGGCTTTAATCATTATGTTGATACAATAATCAAGATATTTAGATAGAGCATAATAATTATTCATAATGATAATATTCATTACATTCTGCATTGATCTACTGTACCCAATTCATTATATATTGTAGGAGTCGGAGTTGCTCCATTTTTCTACAAACTCCACAGTCCTGACAGCAAGGAAAGGATAGTATGCCGAGGAGAGGGGTGTGATGAGGGGCATAATATAAGGACTGGGCAGTATAGGTTTGGGGGCAGTGTGGAAGGGCCTTTTTATGAAAAGAGCAGTGTGGAGGGCATGTATCAGGAGAGGGACAGTGAGGAGGGCAAGTACCAGGAGAGGGACAGTGTGGGGGTCCTTATTTGTGCAGAAAAAACATTGAGGGCAATTATTTATTCATGGGCTTAGTGTAGGGCATATAAATTTATTCAGGCAACATTATAATGACACTCTTATTTTTAAGGGCGCTGTGTAGGGATGTGCTGCAGAAGAGCAGAGAAGATGGAAGTCTGTAAAGACATGAAAAGTCATCATGGTGATGAAGAAATGAAAGATAATGACTCTAATCAGGGAAGATGTCACCTATAAGGTACCTGGATGTAAATGTTTCTTTGTGATCCTGCTGCGTCTCATCAGTGCTGTGGCTCCTGTACGGTCTGCAGTCGGATGAATGATAACAACAACTCCCAGTATCTTCTTACCATTGTTAAGGACATACTGGCAGTTGGAGATATATGCAATACAAGGGGCTGACCTGATATTACAATTGGTGTACCATGTACTGATGGTGGTCTGGGCTCAGATTCAAGTACAAATGGTGGTCTTAGTGATTAATACATGTACCAATGATAATAATAATCTTTATATAGCACCAAAATTTTCCGGAGTACTTAACAAATCAGATTCATATACAAACAGTCATGAGAAACAGTTTTGGAAATCACCATAATTAAAAAGCAAACAATAATAACAATCCTGCTTGCAAGAGTTTACAATGTACAATAAAGTGGGGGTGACACAAAGTACAGGGGTTTATTTACAATCATGGTTCAGCCATTTTGAGGTTGTGGAATAGATGAGAGTGGAGTAAGTGGCCACCAGTCGGTCTGTGTAGAGCTTTTCGGTCTGATGGAGTTAGACAGTTATGTTCAGGGAAGTTGAGGATAACCTATGTCTGAATAACTGATTAGGGAGCATGATAGGCCGCCCTAAAAAGACGTGTTTTTAGGGAGCGCCTGAAGCTAAGTAAGTTGTGGGTAGTCCTAATTTCTTGGGGTTGAGCATTCCAGAGAATTGGTGCAGCTCGAAAGAAATCTTGGAGCTGGGAATTGCAGGTTCAGATTAGTGCAGACGTTAGCTCCAGTCACTCCCAGAGCAAAGAGAACGGGCGGGGTGATAGACAGAGATGAGGGTAGAGAGGTAGGGAAGTGCTGAATCGTGAAGAGCTTTGTGGGTGAGAGCAAGCAATTTGAATTGGATCCTATAATATATGGGCAGCCAGTGCAGTGACTGGCACAGAGCAGATCCTATAGTGTATAGGCAGCCAGTGCAGTGACTGGCACAGAGCGGAGGCATCCGAGTAACAGTTAGCCAGATAGATGACCCTGGCTGCTGCATTAAGGATAGACTGGAGAGGGGAGAGTCTAGTGAAGGGAGAGACCAATTAATAGAAAGTTGCAATAATCAAGGCGGGAGAGGATCACGGCCACTGTAATGGTTTTAGTTGTTTCCATGGTGAGGAAGGGGCGGATTCTAGAGATTTCCTACAGTTGCAGGTGACAAGAGCGGGTGAGAGATTGTATATAGGAGGTGAATGAAAGATCAGCATCAAATATAACACCCAGACAACGAGCCTGCTGTCTAGGTGTTATTGTGGTGCCGCACACTTTGAGGGAGATGTCAGATTTAGGGAGGTTAGTAGAGGGTGGGATCAGAAGAAGTTCAGTTTTGGAAAGGTTAAGATTCAGGTATAGAGTAGGCATGATATTGGAAACTGCGTTTAGACAATCATTGGTATTCTGTAATACAGTAGGGGTAAGGTCAAGGGAAGAAGTGTATAGTTGTGTGTCATCAGCATAAAGATGGTACTGGAAGCCAAATCTGCTGATCGTCTATCCTATCGGGGCTGTGTAGAGGGGGCCAAGGACTGAACCCCTAGGGACCCCAATAGTGAGAGGAAGATGGGAGGAAGTGGAGCCAGCGAATGATACACTGATGGAGTGGTCAGAAAGATAGGAGGAGAGCCAGGAGAGAGCCGTGTCCTTGATGCCGATGGAGTGCAGCATAGAGAGTAGGAGATGGTGGTCAACAGTGTCAAAGGCTGCAGAGAGATCAAGAATAATAAGGAGAGTGTGATCACCATTACCTAATGATGGTCCTGATTATTTATGCACAAACTAATGGTGATCCTGGTGATGAATTCATCTACTGCTTGGTGTTATGATGCTGTATTTCTGTACTGATGAGGTAGTGATCCATGTTTCTGTACTGATGGGAGTTTTAGTAATACATTTTGGTATTGCTGGTGGTTCTGGTGATGTATTCTTGTGCAGGTATTGGTTCTGATCCTGGACATATAACAATCCATAACATAAGATTGTGACATATGGCTATGCTTAATAAAGTATTGTCCCATTGACAATTTAGGGATTACTACATTTTTATTTGCTAGGAGCATTAAAGGGATTGTATAAGTTTGTGATGAAAGCTCGCCATAATTGCTGCTGTTTTAACCAAATAAATGTCCTTGTCAGTCACTGGCAGGAATATTTAGGGTTATGGCTGATGCCTGCAATCACCAGCTCCCATCAGCTCCACTTGCTGTGGGTTGTTGATGGGTTGCCATGTGTTGCTGCCATAGTGCGGAGACATTATTACAGCGGTCTCACTTTGTAGTGAACGGTGACTGCAATGGATCTTTGCTTTGAACCTATAACAGGAAGCGAGTGGCAGCAGGGGAATAAAATTTCATTTTCTCGCTGTAGCCTACACTGTTCCAGTTAAGCAGCTCACTAGGTTTACCTGCAGATTAATGATATAGCTGCAATTAAATAGTGTTCCTGTATCTATGTACCATCCACTGTTATTTTTAAAGACTCTTACCTCTGCTGCTTTAATGCAAGGGCCAGAGATAAGAAAATGAAAGATGGGTCGCCGCAACTCAAGGGCCACTGCTTTGCGGTTGCCCCCCAGGCCAAAATGTGCCAGCCAGCCCCTGCTGACAATGTGCAGTGTGTTCACTCTATATGGATTCACAAGTCTGCATTTACATAGAGTGACTACAGATTTTCATCAGAAGACCAGACAACCCCTTTAATGTGTTAAAGATATATACATGAAGTACATTGAGGTTTTTTGCCATAATTACATTATTTGTAGCAATTCCGAGAGTTTTTTGAGTACGGTAAGTAGCCTATAACTACTGTTTTTGTTGGACAAACTTACCTGAAACTATCTGTTTCTGTAATAATCCACAACATAACAAGAACACACTCAGTAATGTCACATCACAAAAGAGAAAATTTGTTCTTGGGTCTGTGGATTTCATCTGGAGACAAGTGACCTCTGGTGAGAACATTCCTGGATCTGGATATTTCTCATTACATTTTCAAATTGTAAAAAATCAACTATAGCAAAATAATTGTATCGTTAGGGCAAAAGTGATCATTAAATTAGCACAAAGATATTTTTTGTAGACTTTCAAAGGAAGAGATGATGAAATCCTGCAATAAATATAAGCTTGAAACACAAAGGGTCGAGCTCGGCATTTGACAGAGGAACTGTCATTAGAATTCCTGTCTGCTAAGAATGGCTGTCACCGCTGTTTCACGTGGAGAGGCTGTTAAACATAATCACAAGACTGAGAGGAACATTCTTCTTCTTCTGGATAGCAGCCCAATTCCACTATCTGACAGGAGAAAATTTTTTGAAATGTGAAATGGCAGCGTTTGGAAAACTAATGCCCTTTTCCTCCTGAAAAGAGATATTGGAAGACAGCAGGGAGTCTGTACAGGTAGTATCTATTCCTTCTCTGCAAGATGCTGCCTCCAGGAAAATAAAATGACTTCTCATGATTTAACCCATCCAATACGTTTGATGTAATAGTACAGTTGCTGTTTTTGAAAGTCATGAATTTTGAATATAACATATACATTTCATTTTCCATTGGGATTTAATAATTCGAGGTGAAGGTTTGCCATGTTCATCTCTGTATAACTCTTGCGAGTTGAAGCTGCATAATGTAGATACATGTAGTTCTTGAAGCCTTTAGGGCACCAACTTATTCTGCAGAACAGTACAGAAGTTATCATTAATTGGTCTGTGTCCACTGTGGGGCTCACAATCTAATCTCTGTATAAGCCCAGAGCTACCTGGAGACTATTTGTAGAGCTATTGGGCGATTTTAATTGCATGGAACTTAATGTATTCTTTTGGACTGCAGGTGTGGCATGACAATTAAAATCAATTAGTTCTGCTACAAAAAGTCTCAGTGTAGCCCAGAGCTACAGTAGAAACATGCACTCAATATTCCTAGGAAGCTAATTAACCTATCAGTAAATTTTAGAGTGTGATGATGGCACAATACAAGGAGTAAAACCAGCGGCATAACTTGAAGCGCATGGTCCCCAATGCAAAAGCTTCAACAGGTGCCCCCAATTATTGCAAGTTTTTAATAGCATTGATCTTTTTATATAGGCAATGGACTTTTTGGGATGCCTAGGTTCCAGGGCTTGGGTGCAATTGCAACCTCTGCACATACTGTAGTAACCCCCCAAGTAAACCTTTCATGTGTTGCCCTTGGTCATCTTTGAGCCATATGCGCCAGTGCTTTAAAGCACAACTACAGTTTTTTTTTATTTTTACGGCACCGCTGTAGAGGTGATTTAAAAGTAGTGTCCCATGCCCCTAAGGGTACCTTTACAGGCGGCAACTTTTCTAGGAATTTCACTGGCAACTTACTGGTTGCAGTGAAATCAAGGGAACATTGTTCCATTTGTACACAGCAACAAGATAGAACAATGTCTACATGATTTCACTGCAACAAGTAAGTTGGCATTGCAATTCCTAGAAAAGTTGCCGCGTGTAAAGGTACCCTAATGTTACACTTACCTTCCACCACCTTCATCTGTTTCCAGTGGTGCACCGGTCGGTCTGCGTTGAAAAGTTACCACCCGGTAGTTCCAGTGATTCATAAAGTGTGCGAGAGGTCACTTCTCCATACATCCCTATGGGAGCCTTGTTCTGGACACATTCTGGCTCTCATAGAGATGTACTGAGAGCTTTTGATGCAACTTCTCACTCCGGCTGAAGTTACAGGTACAAGATGGTGATGTAGGATCAGAGCAGTGCTGCGAAAGGATGAAAATGCCGGAGGGTGAGTATAAAAATAAGGGCATTGGGCTTACATTTAAAACACCACCCCAGTGCTAAAAGAAATTAAAAAGCACTGTAGTGGTCCTTTAAATGCAATGAAAGTGAATAGCAAACTCACAAAAGGAATCACAGTAGAGTTAAAGAAGGGTTAATACATTGAAGGGTTGGGTAAAAACACATTAAATGTCTGCTTACATTCAATTTCTTCTAAACATTGAAATTATTGTAAGTGCCTAAAGGAAAATTGTAAGGCGTCTAAGTACAGGATGGGAAGTCCACTAGGCAGCTTTCTCATCCTTTCCCTACCCAGCCCTGCTTCATTGACAGGTTTCTCCCTGTATTCAGATAGAGATCTGTCACCTGGGTTGAGCCAAATGGGGAAAAGCCAGAAATCCGCTTCTTTCCATTCCTCATTACTCAAGTTACTTTCTGTCGGAAGGTGTTTCAAAGTAAAGCATAATTTTTTTTATAAAGAGGGAACCTGCCTGGATATCATGCCTCCCATGGTTCACAAAGCATAAAATGACTGATATGTTACCTTCATTGTTAATTAGAAAATCTTATTGATACAAGCAATTATTTCCAAACCATAAAAATACTGTTCATTGGTTTGAAAATAGGTCACAAAATTCCCATTGAATGTAAATTACCTGCACTAACCATCTCAGTACAATAAAAGGATTCTATGACAAGTAATGAACTACCTGCAGGATATGTGATAAAATGTTAGATTGACGGGGTCCACATGCTGGGATCCCAACAGCCACTGGTATGTGGTTCTGTATCACCCTGTCCTTTTCTCAGCCGAGGTGATAAGGCGTTTGTAAGGAATGGTTGTCAAAGTATATTCACTTCCCACCAAGGAAACATCTACAAAGAGTTAGTATATTCTCCCAGTGTTTGTAGATTTTCTCCTGGCACTCTAGTTTTTTCCCACATCTCAAAACATACTGATAGTGAATGTAAATTGTAAGCCCCAGTTGGGACAGTGATGATGTTATCTTTAAAGTGCTATAACATAATCTACTTGCAAAATACTGAAGTCTCGTCCTGCATCCATTTTCTGCTGCAACAGCCATATTTGGGCACCCAAGTGGTGGGTGGTAATGGCCCCTGGTGCACTATCACCAGTGGGGCCGCAGCATCCTGCACCCGACTCCATCCACAACCGACAAGACACATTGCCGCACAGACCCGATGATACACGCCGTCCACCACTCCATCACCGTCACATTGAACTGCCGTGCCTTGCCTTATGAGTAACTCTACATGCTCGCATGTGCAACTACTCATATTGTGGCCATGTTTGTACACCCAAGGAAGTCCAAAGCTACGTGCACAAAGATGGCCACCGTCGCATCATACCACTGTGCCTTGCCATGTGAGTAACGGCACATGCTCGAATGTGCAGTTACTTGTACGGTGGCCATCTTTGAACACCCAAAGATGGCCACTGCAAGACGCAGAGAGGGATTACACAGCAGAGGTGGGGCGCAAAGACAGCGCACGTCATGGGGGGCAGAGAGAGAGCGCATAGCAGAGGGGGCAGAGTGAGAGCGCAGAGCAGAGGGGGCAGAGAGAGCGCACAGCAGAGGGGGGAGGGCACAGGGGGCACAGAGAGCGCACTGAGATTCACAGGGGGCACAGAGAGGTACAGGGGGACACAGATGGCACATTGAGAGCAAGCAGAGCACAGAGGGGGCTCAGAGAGTGCAATGGGAGCACAGGGAGGCGCAAGGGGGCACAGAAAGTGCAAGAGAGAGTGCACAGGGAGAGACCTGAGCAATCCCACAGGGAGGGGACAGAGAGCGCACTGGGGAAAGAGTGCGCATGGGAGGCAGAGAGTGCACATAGGCAGCAGAGAGAGTGCACAGGGGGGCAGAGAATGCACAGGGGGAGCAGTGAGTGTACAGGGGGAGCAAAGAGAGTGCACAGTGTGGCAGAGAGAGTTCATTGGGGGGCAGAGAGTTCATGGGAGCAGAGAGAGTACATAGGGGGACAGAATGCATGGGGGCATAGAGAGCTCACGGGGGCAGAGAGATTGCATGCGCACTCATGCGGCCACCATCTTTGGACACTTGGGTATACAAAGATGGTCATGGTGTAACACATCACACCGCCCCACCACTTCCACTGCAGGATTACAGTAATTACAAGATTACGTCGGAGGGGAACTTGGTGGGAGGTAATAAAGTAGATAATGAGGTGTCTCTGCCTATTTTGTATGCAGTAAAGGACTTCTCTATATGTGTGTTTTTTTCTCTTTACTGAAAGTATTGCTAATGACCAGCTGTCATACTGATGGCTGACATTAGCAATAGCGCTTGACGTCAGCTTCCAAATAAAAGATGACATCAACCCCTTTATTAACTAGTCTGTCACTGCTACACGACAGCTGGAAGAATAGGATGACTGCCAGATTTGGCTTTTCTCATGGAGGTGCCAATTCTGGGGAAGCTGCTGGCTACAGTTTTCAGCATGAGGGGCCCAGAACGCTTGGGTCTCATCACGCTGAGAATTACAGCCCCCGGCTGCCTGGGTTACCTTGGTTTGCAATAAAAAGTACGGTGGAGCCCACGCCAATTTTTTAAAATTATTTAGTTAAATAACTTTTTTAAAAAAAGGGTTCCTCTGTATTTTTCATTGCCAGCGAAGGTAAAACCAGGCAGCAGGGGTTTGGCAGCCAGTAGCTGCTTGGTTTACCTGTGCTGGCAATAGTAAATACAGCGAAGCCGTACACATTTTCCTAGAGGAAATTAAACACTTTATTTATATACATTGGGAGAGAGCACATGGGGGGAGAGAGACAGGGAGAAACCAGACACAGACAGGGGGGAGAGATGGCTACTGACCTCAGCACCATAGAGCCTGTCCCCATCATGATGTCACCACCCTCCTGATGTGGTAGCATCAGGCCCACATCTAGTAATATAATAATAATTCTTCACTGACGTTCCATTCAAACTTTATGGACGCTCTGGTTAACAAGAACTCAAGCTCTCATCAAATAAATTTTATTGTGGGAAAACATGTTTAATGTTATCTTCATGGGACAGAGTGGACATTAATATCATGGAGTTCAAACACATAGGATTGTCACTGTTGCTAGACCCTCTATCAGGGATTGCTTGAATGCAATTGTAATGCCAATTACTATTGAATTCAAGCAATCCCCTTAAAGGTACCATCACACAGGGACATATCGCCGGCGATATTGCCGGGATCGCGGAGCGCGCATCCCTGACAACATCGCCGGTGAGATGTCACACTGAGCAACTTACCGGCGATGTCGCCGGCTAGTTGCCGCGGCTATCGCTCGCTGAGTTGCCCAGGAACCCAGCAAGCGATAACCCGCAATGTTGTAGATAGGCGGAATCGCCCGTAACATTGCGGGTTGCCGCGTTACACAGGGCGATCAGGCAGAATCGCCTGAGCAACATCGCCAGGTTTCCCAACATTGTTGGGAAACCTGGCGATGTGACTCAGGCGATTCATCGCCTGATTATCGCCCTGTCACACGCGGCAATTCGCCGCAACCTGGCCACGCCCTCGGTTGCCGGCAACATCGCCGGCGATATCTCCCGTGTGACGGTACCTTAAGAGGGTCCAGTAACAGTGACAATCATGGCAGACCAGCTGACATGTGTGGAGAATGATGGGAGCTCAGTGTGTGAATGTGCATCAGAGGGAGGGGCACGGCCAAAAGCGTACAATTTGGTTGGACTTCTGTCCCAGATTCCCTGATACATTATCTGCTAGAACAAGGTATGCAGCATTCAGCCCCTAGTTTAATTTTTGAGTAAAATAACAGACATTGTGGTGATAAGGTGACAGACCCACTACAAGTCAATTGAACCCATGGCGCACTGTTAGTTTCCATAATGGATGGATCAGTTCCTCCAACAATTTCATTATTTGGCTTCTAAGACAGAGCAAAGCAAAGTGAATTTAATAGCACAGATGTGATCGGAGCCTTATCATGTTAAGATGAATATGTTTGATTAAAAACCCTTTTTAGTTTGAAAAATATATTTCCAGAAGAACTTGATTGTCAAAAGAGCTAAATCACTAGGCTCGTAAAAAATACAATAATTCATCACTGATTCATCACACTCGAAGACATTGACAGAATGTATGATTCATCTCTGCAGGATACATTAGCTCCTGTAGGCACGTTATGTTTCCTAATTTCAATCTCGTACCTGGTTTTTACAGCCTTATTTTACAATTATTTTTAGAAGATCAAAGACTTTATACTTTGGGAACATTGATGACTGAGGATACTGTGTTTGATGCTCTGGTCACTAGCAATTTTCTGATCCAGGTTAGAAGATAAACATACCCAGCTCACCATGCCGTCCATCTCGTATAGTCGGAAATCTTTTCATGTTTATTGTATTTTGCTCGATATGTAGAATGACTATTAATTAACAAATTGTGAGTTCCAGCTTATTGAAATTCATTTTTGCAATAACTACATTCGGATAGTTTTCATTTAAGTTTATTGACATCTTACTGGGATAGTAGTCCTTTAGTTACAATGGCCTCAGGTTATAATATTTCAAATGAATGTGGTTTTTCCTGGACAATCATAACTTAAAATCAAATTCCACTTTTCTGAGCCAGAGGCAGTGCTGATCTGCAGTTCATGAGATTGACTAGAAGAATATTCAAAGCATTCAACTGGTGAAATACCTAAAATAGTGCCTTACATCAGGGCAAATAGAGCTGATCAATGTATTTCACATTAGGCTCATGCAAAAAAATACAGTGCAACAAATACTCCCCTGCTCGCTATCTGTACTGGTATCTATGTATTATATTGCTATCTACCTGTACTACATGTACCTCTTTGCCCTCTACATGCACTACATGTACACTCCGGCTCTCTACCTGAACCCATATAGTTTATTGCTATTTACCAGTCCTGCATGCACTGGACTTCTCACTCCCTGTGCTACTGTACGTATACTACTGTATATTGCCATCTAATTATGCTACAGGTTCTTTACTGCTTTCTGCCTGAACCATCTGTACTACAGTCCTGCTCTCTAACTGTTCTACATATAATGTTCTGCTACTTACTGATCCTATATGCACTTGACTTTGCTCTACGTTTGCTATATGTACTGTCTTACCAACTAATTATGCTACAGGTACTTTACTGCTTTCTACCTGTACTACATGTTCTGTGCTTATCTCTGCCTGTACTGTCTCTCTACTATCCACAACATTGTCTCCACCTGACAAGATCAGAGCTATACAGTAGTATGTATGCCTTGATATTTTCTCTCACCTGATGTACCCACTATGGAGAGATTTACTAAACTAATATTGCCAGAAGCTAGCCTAATTTTTACTCTAAAATAACAGGGCTTGACCTAAAGTGTGTCCAACTATGACAAAATTTGTCCATTATTTTGGTCTAAAGTAAATAAGCCCTTGGGTAACTTACAGGGAGTCTGCCAATAGGTTTTCCCCATATAAAAGTATGGTCACCACCTGTATAACCTTATATATAGCATTCTAAAATGCTGTGTGTGTCCCAAAGCCTATCTGCATAAAGTAAAAATGCTCAATTGCACAGTGCGTTGGTCCATTGGACATCACTGGTCATGATTTGGTTTTATCATCTGTTCCTGCTTCATGTGAATGACAAGTCCTATGTCATCCATACAGTGTTCTCCATTGTGCTCCTGCGCACATGTACTTTTCTCCTCAATGCCGAGGGCAGAGGTCTTTGGCTTTCTCTACACATGCATATTACAGTGCTTTGCTCTGCCCTTGTCACATCAGTGAGACGTAGCCTGCACAGGGGCACAATGTGGAAGACTGTGTGGATGATGTAGGGTGCATCATCCACATAAAGCAAGAAGGGTCGACAGTGCTGGATCAACACCAGCGACTCCCATTGGACTGTACCTCTCGATAGAGGGAGTATAATAAAAGGTCTAGATTACATTATGCATATCGGCATGGGGACATATTTACTACATTCCAGATGCTGTATATAAGTGTAAACAGGTACTGTTCATACTTTATATAGGGAAAACCTAGTGACAGATTCCCTTAAGGATCTTTCTTCCTTTCCTTAAACATACGCCAAGGACTTCTCCTATGTAAAATTAGCAAAATAAGCTGTACTTACCTTCCAGGGTCCAGCTCTGCCTCTCTGCCCTGTGATTTTTTACAGGCTACAGCAATGACGTCACCAGTACAGTGTACATAACCATTGTAGCCATGCAATGGGATTAACGGTGATGCTGATGTAGACGTATGAGCCGCTAAGCCTTGTGATTATTTAAATGGTCAAGTGCGCTGTAATTATGAGGCTATCACATTAGCTAGTAAGCAATTTCTAGGAGCAATGATGGAGAGCTTGTGCTGGAGTAGAATAAGGGGAGTTCAACTGATTTTAAGATTGTATAATTTTTACATAGAGCAAACTGATGGGCTGAAGACATCTGAAGATGAAAAATTTGATTACGGAAGTTGTAAACATGAAGTTGTTTTCTAAGAATACGGTATATTAAATTGGCCCCGTAACGTAATTCAAATGGAAACATGTCCTAGTAACATGTCAAAACACGCTGCGATCTGAAGAAAGGCGAGCCTGGTGCAATTGTTTACAAGGCAGTTTTTGGTAATGTTCTTTTGAGAAAAGTGAATGTGAAGCTAGTCTGTACATGACCATATGTATGCCCACATCATGTGCGGACTCATGAACAAAGCTCAAACTGGCTATGTTAAGAGAAACCATTTCTCTAGGAGAACATCCCCTTTAAGACAGAAATAAAAAATGTTCTCCCATATGTGAATTCCAAATTGTCTTTTTGTATTCATATTAATATTTTTCCCATTTGTTTACTTTGTAAGTCCACAGATAACATAAAGTTGAAAGAGATTCTAAGTGATATACTGCCAGGATACAGTGAAAAAATATATTCACTGTAATTATTTCAATTGATTTATGAAGATTTTTCTGCTTTCATACAGGAATTTGACACAGCTCTTATTAACCTATTCGTACAACAGCTTAAATTGTATATTTTCTGTAACGTAAGGGAGTAGTCACATGGGAAAGAGGAAACTAGTTACTTTGTCTGGATTTTGCAAACCAAGAATGCTGAAATATTAAGTTTCTCAACCTCTTTATTTTGCAGATTTCTTGTGGATTTTCAGTTCGTAATCCCCTCTATCCTAGGTAAGTATTTATTCATTTTTTTGCAAGTAAAGCCTGCCCATAAATTCCTCATTTCCTTATTTAGTGTATGTGCATGCAAAATGTTTTGTAGGGGGGGTACGATCCGTAAGCCACCAAAAATACGCTTAAAGAGGACCTGTCACCAAACCAGACATGGTGACCTAATTACAGCACTGGATGCAGCATGTCTGCAGCATGCAGACAAGGGGTCCCCCAGCACTTGAGCAGCCCTGTACCCCGAGATAATACACTTAGAAAACTTACACGCTACAGCCACTAAGGAGGTGGCTAGGGGCTGCAGCCAAGGGCAGATTCACACCCCCTGCATGTGTAATCTGCCCACCGCTGCCAATCATTCTCTCCCTGTCTGCAGCATTTAAACTGAGGTTTTTTTTCTCTCCCTCGGGGGGACTTTCTGGGAGAGAGAAAAAAAAACTCAGTTTAAATGCTGCAGACAGGGAGAGAATGATTGGCAGTGGTGGGCAGATTACACATGCAGAAGGTGTGAATCTGCCCTTGGCTGCAGCCCCTAGCCCCCTCCTTTATGGCTGTGCATGTAAGTTTTCTAAGTGTATTATCTCGGGGTACAGGGCTGCTCAAGTGCTGGGGGACCCCTTGTCTGCATCTGCAGACATGCTGCATCCAGTGCTGTAATTAGATCACCGTGCCTGGTTTGGTGACAGGTCCTCTTTAAAGGGGTCATCTGGGACTTTTAATATAGCAAAAATATATCTCTTCTTCTGGCATAAGACAAAATATGAAGAATCACATTTATACACAACAGGACACAAGAATAGTGCAGTAATAAGACAATTGACGTGAATCACCCTAAGAAGGGGAGAAAATAGTTGTGGCAGTAAATATTGGAGCAATTCATAGAGAAGGACTGTGAAAGTTTTATTGTTGCCAACTACCTGCCTGTTCTGTCGGGTTCTGATCTTTATCGACTGAAAGCGGTCACAGACTGCTCCTTTTGGAGATTTTGTGGCTTCTGCTGTGGTCACTTTAGCAAAACAGCGTCTTCTCTTTAGCTCTACTCTATTGATGGACTGTCTCTGCCGATGTAATACTGATTGTCAGTAAGTATGACGTCTACAGTACCACCGTGTTGATAGAGCAGACAGTAAGAGGAAGAGCTGCTCTGTTGATAAGAGGTGAAATGAAGCAGTGTAGTCGCTGGCTTAGGTGGGAGAGATCGTCCCCGTGCCGAACAGGCACATAGTTAGCAACTACTTGCCTGTTCTTAGCACCATACACAAAAGTAATAAAGGTCCTGTATTACTCCTTTTATAAATGCTAAAAAATTATTAACATATGTATTTATATGTAACCCCTTCACACCCAGCCTATTTTTCACCTTCCTGACCAGGCCAAATTTTACTATTCTGACCAGCAGTCACTTTATAAGTTAATAACTCTGGAACCATCAACAGATCTAAGTGATTAAGAGAGAGTACTAACATGTTAGTGGTAAATTTTCATCAATATGATTCCTTTTATTTAGGAAAATAAATAATATTTGACAAAAATGTTGAAAATTTAGCAAGTTTTATACTTTGAATTTTATGTTCTTAAACCATATACATAATTATAGCACACAAAATTGTTAAAGGGAATCTGACCCCTAAAAATCACCCCCTAGCCTATTAAACCTGTCCCTTCACCATCATTATGCTATTATACCTATCCCTTTGTGTAAAAATTGTGTGCTTTCAATGTTGATATAAGTGCTTTATATACCTCTAGATCTGCGGCTTCTGATGTCTTGAGAGGTCACACAGGGCGTTCCCTGTGGCTTCTTTTCCCAGCCTGTAGTGCAATTATTCATGCCCCGATGGGCGTTGATAAATCCTTGTGGAGCATCATCTCCCCCCTCCATGGGCGTGGATTAGCCGCTATGATGCTAATCGCGTCATATCCGCTAGCACGACGTCGCTACACCCATTGGGTGTATCGACGACCTTGCATTGCACATGCGCGCGGTTACTTTATGGCAGCGTATCTGTGATGAGCTGCCGTAAAGTAACCTCGTGACATACGCAATGTGCATGCAGCGGATATGGTACGACGATTAGCGTTCCATTAGCGGCGGCTAATCCGCGCCCATGGAGGGGGGAGATGATGCTCCACAAGGATTATCACGCTCATCGGGGCGTGAATAATTACACTACAGGCGGGGAAAAGAAGCCACAGGGAACGCCCTGTGTGACTTCTCAAGACATCAGAAGCCGCAGATCTAGAGGTATATAATGCACTTATATCAACATTGAAAGCACACAATTTTTACACAAAGGGATAGGTGTAATAGCATAATGATGGTGCAGGGACAGGTATTAATAGGCTAGGGGGTGATTTTTAGGGGTCAGGTTCCCTTTAATAAATAACACCACATATCTACTCTACATCAGCACGTTTATTGAAACAAATTAAGTTTTTTTTTGTTAGGAAGTTAGGAGTGTTCTCATTGACACTTTCTCATTTTTCCCACAAAATTTATAAAACCATTTTTTTAGGAACCACATCACATTAGAAGTGACTTTGAGAGGCCTATGTGACAGAAAGTACCCAAAAGTGACACCATTCCAAAAACTGCACCCCTCAAAGAGTTAAAGGGAACCAACCACCTCAGATCACCCTAATACACAGTTAATACGTGTCCCTGCACCCTAAGGATACATTTCCAGCACTGTTTTTGTGTAAAATCTTGCATTAGTATAACCGATATTAAGACTTTATAAAGTTACTAGCCTGAAGACTTCTGGGCGTATACCCTCCTTCTGTTATACTTCAGGGCTGTGCATTGCATGGCTGGCTCCCCCTCCCTCCGTGCCTGCTGCCTGCCCTGATGGGCGTGATCATTATCTCCTCTGCACAGAGGGAGGGGGAGCGCAGCCATGCAATGCACAGCCCTGAAGTATAACAGAAGGAGGGATACACCCAGAAGTCTTCAGGCTAGTAACTTTATAAAGTCTTTATATCGGTTATGCTAATGCAAGATTTTACACAAAAACAGTGCTGGAAACGCATCCTTAGGGTGCAGGGGCACGTATTAACTGTGTATTAGGGTGATCTGAGGTGGTTGGTTCCCTTTAAAAGCCACTCTCAATAAATTTATACAATTATTATTATTTATATTATTATTAATAATTTATTTATAGCGCACCATTAATTCCTTGGTGCTGTACTTGAAAAGGGGTTACATACGTTAGATGCTTTATAGGAATTAAATCAATATGTAAGGAAAAAGTAAATGTTCTTTTTCCTACGAAAATGTTGCTTTAGCCCCAAATTTTTCACTTACACAAGAGTAACATGAGAAAATTGTGCAGATGTAAATTGATAAAAATCCCCATAGGAAAGCATTACAATCTTTCTGAGAGTAGGAGGGAGAGAGAGAGAGAATTAACATTTTCAGTGCATTTACTAGCGCTGCTACCCGGATTCCAATGTGGCACCATTGGACTCCATGTAGCTTTTCTCCGCGTCAAGATGCATGCATACAAATCATGCAGCCTGGAACACAAAAATTACAAGTTGCATTTTTCACCACCAAAAAAAGAAAAAGCAGATGCAAACGCATGCATCCGGATGCCAACGCATTGACCATGCATCCCCATGAGCCACCGGGGTGGCACGGTGGCCAAGTGGTTAGCACTGCTGCCCTTGCAGCACTGAAGTCTCAAGTTCCTGGGTTCAGTTCCCACCAAGGACATCAAGGACAACATCTGCAAGGAGTTTGTATGTTCTCCCTGTGTTTGCATGGGCTTCCTCCCACATTACAAAGATATACTGATAGGATGTTTGGATTGTGAGCCTCAATAGGGACAGCATTACTGATGTATGTAAAGTAAATAGCACTAAATTAATAGCACTAATTAATAGCACTATATAGCGCTAAATTAATAGCGCTATATAAATGAATAAATATTATTATTATTATTATTATTATTAATAAACATAGGGACGCAGTCCGGATCCGGATCAGCACCCACTGGGACACTTGCCGATGCTATGCATTCAAACGCCAGTGTGAAACCAGCCTTAAATAAAACAAAAACTGCATGTTTAATATCTCCATAATTGTACTGACCTGGAGAGGGATATTGTCAGGTCATTTTTACTGTAAAATGAACGCTGGAAATGAATTGAATTATTTTGTGCTATTTTGTCAAAGTTTATATATTTTTTTCCTTCTTTCCATATGATTAAATGGATGGTGTATTTCAAAAGTACAACTTATCCCGTAAAAAGCCATCTATATTGACAGAGAAATTAAAAAGTTATGGGTCTTAGTATAAGGGGAGGAAAAAAATTTGAAAGCTTAAAAATGAAAAATCGCTCTGTCCTTAAGGGGTTAAAGTTGGGATCTTAGAATACTTTACGTATCTGGCTGGAATGAGTGTAGTACGTTACATTTCTCCAGAAGTCTTCGGTGTAATGTGTTCTTTTTGTAACTCCTACAATAGGGTTACAGTCTTAAATTGAATTTTAATTATCTGATTAGTGAAGTTTACTTAAAATTGTAACAGTAAAGTTGTAAGTTAGGGCATCTGTAAGATTTTCCAATGAAGATACATTAGTGGATATAATTGCTAGAATGGCCCCTGAGGTTCTGTGTTTGGCAGGGTGAAATGTAGTGGTTGCCCTATCTGTCAGTGATTGTGCGCTTATATTTAATATTTTCATAACAAAGCCATTATCATTTGACAGCCTCTCTAAATCAGCGTTAGATGGCTGTCTTAACCACTTCATTGTACTGTATATATGGGCAGTTATTTGTATATACCGTCGATCCTTGCAAAAATAGTGCTAATAAACGCAAGTTTTATATAGAAACATTTTAAATAAATGACTAATTTTACCATCGAGATATATAAAACATTTATTGTTTTTGGTGCACTTTACAGAAAGTGAATTTCTTAATGATTGGAAGGAATCATTCTTATACACTGGTATATGTTTACATATATGGTTTATGTCTCCATGAGTACCCTGAAAAGTTGTCTCATGTTCATTAATGCTTAACATTGCAAAACAACAACAAGCAACTTAGCAATTTACTTGAGTATAAATATCCTCTTTCTTCTTAAGAATGGTAGCACATTCAATCCTATAGATTACTGCTTTATACCAAGGTTAACCCTACAATCTATTAGAGAGGCATAGGCAAGAAGCATGTATTGTACAGATTTCAAGTACCAATCTTTAGTTAGCTATAGATTGTTGGGTCCGGTCAACTGCAGTATCCCTGAATCTTCTTCCATGCTTCAGAGGCTAAAAGCTTCCTCTACAAGAAGTATCAAAAAGTGCTCAGTACACACCATGCCAATGGACTGAACTGTCAATTTCCAGGAGCTCATTGTCTCCCCCTCTACGTTATCTCTGGTAAGCAAGAAGGCAGAAGAGCAGTGAACTCCTACATCAGGAAGATGATCATGCCAGCAGTGACAACTGATAAGACATGTAGTGAGACTTTCAGACATTACTACAAGAAGGGGACCAGGATGCGGACATTACTACAAGGCGAGAATTAGGATATGTGACATTACTACTATATGGGGACCAGGATGGGGACATTACTACAAGATGGGGATCAGAATAGGGACGTTACTTCTATATGGGGATCAGGATAGGGACATTACTACAATATGAAGGCCAGAATGGGGATAGTACTGCAATATGAGGACCAGAATAGGGACAGTACTACAATATGGTGACATTACTACAATATGGGAACCAGGATGGAGACATTACTACAATAGGGGGACCAGGATGGGGACATTTTTACAATATTGGGACCAGGATGGGGACATTACTACAATATGGGGACCAGGATTGGGATATTACTACAATATGGGGACCAGAATGGGGACATTACTACAATATGGTGACTATGTTTGGGACATTACTATAATATGGGGACATTACTAAAAGATGGGGATCAGGATAGGGGACATTACTACAATATGAAGGCCAGAATGGGGATATTTCTACAATATGTGGACCAGAATAGTGACATTACTATAATATAAGGACCAGGATGGGGACATTACTACAATATGGGGACCATGATCGGGGCAGTACTACAATATGGGGACCAGGATGGGGACATTACTACAATATGGGGACCAGGATGGGGACATTGCTTAAAGATGGGGATCAGGATAGGAGACATTACTTCAATATGAAGGCCAGAATGGAGACATTACCACAATATGTAGACGAGAATGGGGACATTGCTACAGTATAAGGACCAGAATGGGGAGATTACTACAATATGGGAACACTACTACAATATGGGGACCAGAATTGGAACATTACTACAATATGGGGATCAGGATGGGGTCATTACTACAAATTGAGGACCAGAATGGGGACATTACTACAATGAGGATGAGAATAGGGACATTACTACAATATGGCAACATTACTACAATATGGAGACCAGGATGGGGACATTACTACAAGAGGATCAGGATGGGGACATTACTACAAGAAAGGGATCAGGATGGGGACATTACTACAGAAGAATCAGCATGGGGACATTACTACAATATGGGACCAGGATGGGAACATTACTACAAGGGGACCAGGATGAGAACATTACTGCAAGATGAAGACCAGGATGGTGACATTGCTACAGGATGAGGACCAGGATAGGGACATTATTACATGATAACGAACAGGATGGGTACATTACTACAAGAAGTGAATCAGGATGGGGACATTACTGCAAGGAGACCAGGATGGGGACATCACTACAAGAGGATCAGGATGGGAACATTACGACAAGGGATCAGGATAAGGCCATTACTGCGAAATGAGGACCAGGATAAGGACATTACTACAAGATGGGGATCAGGATGGGGATATTACTGCAAGATGTTGGCCAAAATTACTATATGGTGCAAATTGTAAGGCAATATTACAAATATGGGATAAAATGTTAAAAAAAAAAATTCAAAAGAAGGCATGACTTTTTTTTACCACTAAACATGTTTTATATATAAACTAAAATAAAGGAAAAAAAATGCATGTTTGTTATCACCACATCCATAACAACCCAAGCTATAAAAAACGGTACCATAAGAACCCCTTTATACCACGTTTTTTGCCTGTCCATATGAATTGTTTAATTTGAAGGACCAGACGGACCGCCACGGACATGTGCAAACAAATGGCACTTATCCCGGATCCTTTTTTTTTTTGACGGATCCATTTTTACCATAGAAAAGCATTAGCAATTGCTATAGGCATAGCACATAATGGTGATGTGCGGTCTGGAGAGACCGAGAAAGAGAGACCTGAACAGAAATAGGGCTGGGAAAAGCTGTACCTTGCATCTGAGCATGCTCAGTACCGCAAACCGGATCCGGGAAACAGTCCTTTTTTCCCCAGATCCATCTCCATAGACCAGGGGTCCACAAATCCAGGCCTCGAGGGTCGGCAACAGTGCATGTTTTCAGGATCTCCTTAGGATTGCACAAGGGTTGGAATCATTACCTGTGCATTTGATCACATTAACACCTGTGCAATACTAAGTAGATCCTGAAATCCTGCACTGTTGGTGGCCCTTGAGGCCTGGAGTTGGAGACCTCTGCCATAGACCACCGTGTTATGTGAAGTGTACAGCTTTCTTAACCATATATCATGTTTTAACATTCCAAATAACTTTCCCCGTCTCTCCCCCCTCCCCCCTCCCACTGCGATGATTCTACTTTGATTCATGTGTGTAAATGTCTCTTTTAGACTCTCAAGATATCTAAATATATTATTTTAATTTTCGGGATTATCTGTGTATGGTTTTCTCATGATGTTGTGTCACATCTGAGTTTTCCTAGGGATCCTTCCAATTCCGACTTCGCATACCATGTCGTATTCCTAAAGGGCATCATAAAGTCCCTGATGTCGTGATCTGTCATCATATTTTCAATGAAAGGTCGCCATTTCTGAAAGAATTTTGTGGTCAGTGGTGATGGTGACCTCAGTGTTTCTGTTCTTTCCAGAAATGCGACATTTTTCATTACAGTTACAATCACCTTTGCATCTGGTAGTGACTCGTCCAGCCAACACTGTAGTATGAGGCGTTTAGGCAATATAGCTATTGTATGAAATAATGTCAAGGGAGCCGGGGTTTGGTCAGTCGTGTCAACGTAATGGAACATCCATAGCAGTGGGGATAGTCCAATTTTATGTCCAGACATGGTTGTTGTTAGCGTCTCAACCCTCCTCCACAAGTTTTGGGTTACTGGGCATGACCACAGTCCATGTTCTATATCTGTCATCGGGGTCTTACATTTGGGGCAGACTAGCCATCTCTGTGGTCCTCCCTGCTTCGATGGGATATTGAAGCCCTGGATAGTCCCATGCATCACCCTATATTGGGTGTCTCTCCATCTCTCATTTCCTAAGTGTCGCCTTGCTAATTGCCATCCCTCTAGTAATTTTGATATCAAGTCTTGGTCTGGGAAGTATTTTTTCCTTCTTCGGAACAATTTGTCTGGGGTAGTCGGTCTTAGTATCTTTTGTAGCCCTGCATAGAGAAACGAGATGTTTATGTTGGATGGATTCGAGTCAATCGTGTTTGCCCAGAGCTCATTATTTATCTCTCCTTTTATATCTAGGAGATTATCCATTAGTTGATGTCTTATCTGGTAATACTGCAGAAAATAGGTACTTGGGAGTCCAAATCTCTGCAATATCTCCCGACCCGACAACCACCTCTTCTCACTTAAGTTCATGAGGTCTTTCATGGTGTTTACTCCCTTTTCCCTCCACTCCCCAAAAAGTTTATTTAGGCGGCCTATTTTGAATCCAGGATGATTCCATGGGGATAGATGTGCTGAGATTTTCCATGAGAGTCCATTTTTTTTCTAATGGCTTTCCATGTGGCAATGGTGTCTCTGCAAACCATCGTGTCCTTAATCTTTTTTGGTATAACCGATAGCGGGGAGTGGAGGAGGGCCGGTAACCCCCACGGCTTGGCCAATTCACCTTCCAGCGTAACGTCAGAGTATCTGTCTGTGTTATGCAACCAGTCTGCTACATGTCTGGCCATACAGGCGAGGTTATAGCCCCTTATATCTGGCAGTCCCAGTCCGCCCGAGTCTTTTTTCTGTAAAAGTGTGTGCATCGCTATCCTCGCTCTCCCCCCTTTCCACAAAAATTTTGAAAATGCTTTATTGAGCCGCTTGACATCTGCGTGTTTCAACAGTAAGGGAATAGTTTGGAGCGGGTAAAGGAGTCTCGGAAAACTGATCATTTTGACCAAGTGCGCCCGACCCGATAGAGACAAGGGTAGGTATTTCCATCTCAGTAGTTCCTTTTCAATCTTTTCAATTATGGGAGCAAAGTTATATTTATATATCTGTGCAGGTGATCTGGCCAGAAGGATTCCCAGGTAACGTATCTTATCTTTTGCTATCGGTATATTATCATACTGATTTCCTGTTGACAGGGGAGGTGATTTCTGAAGAAACATGATTTTGCACTTGTTTTTGTTGAGTGTGAAACCCGAAGATCTGCCCAATCGTTCTATTTCTGTAAGGACATTTTTGAGATCTTTGGGTCGTTCAAAAAAAGAATGACATCGTCGGCAAACATCGCCAGACGTATCTCTTTCGACCCCACCATGATGCCCCGGAACACCTTATGGTGTTCTAGATATAGTGCCAGTGGTTCGATTGCCATATTGAAAAGTAAGGGTGAGAGTTGGCATCCCTGTCTAGTTCCTTTATTAAGGCTAATGGCGTCTGACAGGAATCCCGGTATGCTCACCTTAGCTTTCGGGTTGTTATATAGGGCCCCAAGATATGTCCTAAAGTTACCTTTAAGGTTATAGGTTTTGAAGACTTTATCCAGCCATATCCATCGTACATTGTCAAAAGCCTTTTCGGCATCTAATGTGACTATGGCTGGATAGCTTCTCTCACCTCTCTCCCTCCCCCTCACTACGTCCATTATCAGCATTGCTTTACGTATGTTCGTTGTAGTGGATCTGCCTTTTATGAAGCCTGCCTGGTGAGCGGGGATTAAGTTTGGCAAAATTGAGGCTAAGCGATCGGCCATTATTTTTGACATTAATTTTAGATCTTGGTTGATTAACGATATTGGTCGGTATCCCGATGGGTCTAGGGTGTCTTTTCCTGATTTGGGAATTAATTTAATGTAGGCCATGTTCATGGCCTCTGGTATTTGGGCTCCTCGTAAGAATCCGTTATATAGGTCGGTAAGTATCGGGGCGAACTGTTCCTTCGGAGCTTTAAAATATGTTCCGTTGAAACCGTCAGGGCCGGGCGCCTTGTTCGCACTTAATCGTCCTATTGCTCCTTTGACCTCGTCTTCTGTGACAGGGCTATTGAGGAATAGCAAATTATCGTCAGTTAGTTTTGGTAAGGGGAGCGAGTCTAGCCAAGCAGCATCTCCGTTGTCAGTGTCTCCAGTATCTTGGTCTAAATATAGGGATGCATAGTATTTTCCCAATATCTGGACTACCTCTTTGGGGTTGTTTCTAATTGTTCCGTGTCTGTCGCGGATTCTAAGGACATGTGCCTGTGGTCGTTTCTCTCTCGCCAGATTGGCCAGCAGACGTCCGGCCTTGTCTCCAAACTTGTGAAGATTAAGATCCATATGTGTCTTGTATAAGGCCTCGCGTCTGACCGCCCACTCATCAAATTCTTTTTTCGCCTGCTGCCAAGATTTCTTATTGGCAGCCGTTCCTACTTCCTGGTAAATACAGTATGCTTCTCTAACTGCTGAACTGGCTTTGCTATATTGGTCTCTTATAAATTTCTTGCGTCTTATTTCGTGCGCCATAATATGTCCGCGCATTACCGCCTTCCCCGCTTCCCAAAACAGAGGGGGATCCGAATGGTGAATCTCGTTATCTCTAGAGTAACGTTGCCACCACTCTTTCAACACTGTCACGAAATTTTCTTCACGCGCCAATGCATCTGGAAACCGCCACAGTATGTCCTTTCCTTTTGGGTAAGAATCACTGATTTCCAGAAGTACTGGGCTATGATCGGAAATGACCATCATTTCTATATTGATTTCCATCACCCTCTGGAGTAGGCGCAGGGAGGTCAAGAATGTGTCTAATCGTGACCACGTGCTATGTGCATGTGAATAATGCGTGTACTCCCTACCCAGCGGATGTAGGGAACGCCAAGCATCAGGTACCATGCAGTTAACTGATAGCTCTGTCAGGAAGCTCTGTTGCCCATTTCCACCTTTCCGTTGTGAGGTTCGTGACTGAGCCCCTCGTCTGTCTTCTAGTTCATTAAAAACCATATTGAAGTCGCCCCCTATTAGCTTAATAGGTTCTCTGTCAGTCAGAAGGCGCTGTCGAATGTCATTAAAGAAAGTCCGTTGGGCTGTGTTGGGAGCATAGATATTATAAACACTCAGTACATCATTCTGTAATTGTAAGACTAAGTGGCTTAATCTCCCCTCATCATCTGCATCATGTGTCATAACTTCATGTGCCAAGGATTTATTAATCAGAATTAAAACCCCTGCTTTCCGGTTGACTGCCCCCGAGCCATATATCTCGCCTACCCACATCTTTTTTAGGCGAAAGAAGTCTTCTTTGGTCAGGTGGGTTTCCTGGAGTAGCGCCACGTCTACTTTCAGTCGTTTGAGGTGTCTCAATATCATGCGCTTAGCTGGGGAGCGCATCCCCTTGACGTTCCAGGTTACCCACCTGACCATGATGGTGTTATAACTTTTAGTGATGAATAGCAAAGTTTACATATAATATGGGAGTGAACCCACGGCACCTCAATTTCCTTGTCACGTGTCACTACCTTACACATTTTCCCTCTTGTGTATTTTCCTGGGAGAGACAATTTTATATTAGAAACAAATTCGCAGTATCTCAAAAAACCTTTAAAGACAACTATGATATCACTTTCCCTTCCCCTCCCTGTACAATCCCTCCCTTTTTCCATTTTGCT
Organism: Allobates femoralis; assembly: GCA_033576535.1. NCBI lineage: Eukaryota > Metazoa > Chordata > Amphibia > Anura > Aromobatidae > Allobates > Allobates femoralis. The sequence continues at coordinate 654,264,231 of JARQOC010000003.1, read as the reverse complement.
CACTTCTCTTTTTCCCTTCATTATCGTCTCCTCTGGCACCGCAATGGATCCAGGGCAAATAAACGTATCTGTATTTGAAAACCGCCACTTGGGTCAGTTACAAGATATGTAGGGCTGACGAGGCGACAGCAGGAAGAAAAGGAGGAGATAAGCACGACACTTCAATATTATATATATTCTCTTCCCTCTCTCTCCCCCTCCCCCACCCGTTCCATTCCCCACCCTCTCCCCCCATGAGTTCACAGGATCAGGACACTATTTGTTTTTTCCTCACGTGTGTGCGGTTTATCAGTTCGACTCTGCAATTGGTTGTCTTTTCTAATAGGGAGACATCTGGAGTGTCCGTGTACATCAGCAGTCATGCCTTGAGATGTCAGGTCCTTTGACCCGACGACAGTCTTCAGTAAGTAAATCAATCAATCAAAAGACCGTACATTCCATCGGGGTGTCTGTTATGTTCAGTTCAGAAAGAGTATCCAGTATGTGTTGTCACATGGTCTTGGATATATGACTGGGTAGATGTACTTTCAATTAAATCTCATCGCTTGGACGTCTTTTTTGGCTGTGCCAGATTTCTTCCTGGACCAGCCCGATTTTTGTTGTCTTTGATTGCTCGGTGGTAGTCGATCTGGTGTCGCCGATCTCATACCCGCTCCTGAGCGTAGATGATAGGGACGTTGTGGTTCTCCATCTCCCGATTCTGACAGCTGACTGTTTAGCGTATTTCTAGTGTCAGGAGAGGACTGGTTTGAAATGGGTGGGGGCGTTCGTTGTCTTAGTACAAAATCCATGGCTTCTTTAGGCGAGTGAAAGGACATCATCTCTCCTCCTGGTGCTCTGAATCTCAAAGTGGCAGGGTATAACATCTGGAATCTCACGTTTTTCTTATAGAGTAACGTGCATACCTCGCTGAATCCCTTGCGCTTTCTCATAACTTCCGCGGAGTAGTCCTGGTAAAGGAGAACTTTGTGCCCACGTATGTGTAGGGGGATACGGCTTGCTTTATACGCTCTCAAAATCTCCTCTTTGTCACGGTCATTCAGATATTTCGCTATGGAATGTCTGGGTTCAGTCGTATCTCCTCCACGACTTTTTTGCGACGTTCCCGCGGATCCTGACTCCTCTGGTTCCATTTCCCTTGGTGGGCCAATTCTGTGTGTCCTCTCAGTAGGGCAGGGGTGTGAGAGACCTAGTGTTTTCGGTAGGTCCACTTCAAATATGTCTATTAGTTGGTTAGGAGAAATTGTTTCAGGGTGGCCAACTAACTTAAGGTTGCATCTGCGACTGCGATTTTCTAAGTCATCTAGTTTATTTAGTGCATAGGAAGAGTTTTTATGTAGCGCGTCTAATTGTTGTTCTAAATCCAGTATACGTTCCTCTGCGGCTGCCAGGCGCTCCTCCGTTTCACTTAGTCTCTGGTCATGGCTAGTCAGTTTTGTCTGCATCCCTTCTGTGGTTGAACGGATCATTTCCGTCATTGCTTGGCGAAATTCATCTGCCATATATGTCGCCATTTCCTTTGCTAGTGGTTTGTAGTTAATGGCAGGTAGCAGATTTGGGATCACCATGTTATTAATGTCTCGTTTATATGGAGGACAATCAGGAAGTATGCGCGCCATCTTTCCTCCCGCCTCACCTCTCTGCTCTTCATATCCCCCTCCATTCTCTTCTTCCACATATGCCTCCGCCTTGTTCTGTCTCTCATCCCCCTCAGTACCTGCTTCCAGCATCGGTCCTGGGTTATGGATGTTTTCCTCGGCCGTCCTCTCCTCTGTCTGCCGCTTCTTCAGAGCCGCGCCGGGCGCCGCCATAGTTGGCCCTGCTGCTGGTGCGGGTGTTCCCGCCTTTGTGTGCCCGTCCTTATCTCCGCCGCGGAACACGAACCGATCAAGTGCCGTCGGCTTCATGTGTCCTCCGCGACCTCCGGTGGCGGTTTACGGCGGGTTGTGGTGCTATTTGGGTGGGTTATTCGGCCCTGGATTCCGGAGCTTCTTCTCTACCGTCTCTGCATGGAGGCGCCGAAACCGGAAGTGTTTGTGTCCATTTTTGTCCTCTGTGCCCAAAATCGGAGCAGTCTCTGATTCTGGGTACGGAATAAAACAGGACACAAACAGATCCCTTACTGAATTGACACAAACAGATGGCCACATAGGACCAATCCATGCCCATAGGGATATATGGGAGGCAAAAAACGGATCCCTGCCTATCCATTTCAAAACGGATTCACACGGATCCCCAAAAACGTGGTGTGAAGCCAGCCTAACCCATGCAATAAATGCCATTTTTTTTTATAAAAAAACTAATCAAGCTAAAAATATGTTAAAATAGTAATCAAAAGGAGTATAGAAAAAGATATGGTATTACTAAAAATGTAATTTAGTTCTACAAAGAATACGTCCCTCTAAATTACATTTTTTTCTATATACGGCTCACATACCCAGTATATTTTCTGCATCACATAAGCATATTTAGATTTTTTAAACAGTTTCACACAACAGAAATGTATTAATCATTTATTTCAAGTACTTTTTTTGTAAGGGCAGCTTCACACCACGGTAAGGTCCGATCCGGGGCTGTCAGGGATGAACCTGAGAGCTCCGAACCGGATCAGCACACAGAACCGGAGGGCAAATATGCCCTCCGATCCGGTGTGCAGCTGGACGTAGCTGCAGCTGCTAATGAATCAGGACCGCGGCTGGCGGGGAGCTAGCCGCGGTCCTGAAATAACAGCAGAGTGCAGCCACAGGTGTCCGGTTCCCGGATCCTCCCAAAGCGGGACAATCCGGCCCCATAGGCTCTCATGTTAGTGAGCGCTGGATTGCATCGGATCAGGGAGGATCCGGGGGAATCCGGGAGAATCTGGGATACGGCAATTTGGGGAGATTTTTCTCCCCGGACACAAAAACGTTGCAAGCAACATTTTTGTCTCCGGTGAGAGAAATCTGAATTCTCCCAGATTCTTCCGGAGATATGGAAACCGGATGGCAGAGAGCTGCCATCCAGCTCCATCTGGCCCCATAGAATGCTATGGGGCCAAAATCCAATCCGGAGCTGTCTGGTTTACACCGGACAGCCCCGGATCGGACCTTACCGTGGTGTGAAGCCAGTCTAAGGCTGGTTTCACACTGCGTTTTTTTGCCTGATCAGGTTCAGGAACTTGCAGAGAAAAACTATAATTGAAAGATTGACACCTGTTCTTGGTTACTGAGAATATGTTAGTAGATTTTTGCTTCCCTCTCAGAGCAGCATGATGTAGGGGTAGATACCCTGATTTCAGTGATGTGTTACTTACTGGGCTGCATGTTGTTTGATGGAACTGTTTTCTCTGCTGCAGATCTATTAGTTCTCTGAATATTGAGCTCTGTATATCCCCGCCCATATCACTGATTGACAGTTTTCTGTCCATGTACTCAGAAAGATGCCAATCAGTGGTTGGGGCACGGTTATACAAAGCTGATGCATATGCTTGACTACCCGGCAACAGGTTTACTAGTCTTCTAATGATAATATCCCATAAAACAGTGATTGTTTTCAAAACTATGCTAAGCAGCTCAGTAAGTGATACATTATCCATTAATCTGCTCTCAGATTAGGTGACAAAAACCGGGTGACAGATTTATTTCAGAGAATTCAATAAATTCCTATCATAGATTCATGTTTTACTTTGATACTGATGATTTAAACTGTTTACACTAACATCCTGGTTCCTACTCATCAGACTTCCTTTGCTCTCAGAAATGATGGATCCGTGATTAGTCAATGAGATCAGTTAGGATCCATTACAATATAGTTCTGTTTAAAGGGAACTTGACCCCTTTGGTTGTATGTACAGACCTCACGCTGCACATGCGCAAAGTGTTATTTACAACTCGCGCATGTGCAATGCGCAGCATGAGGTCAGTCCATAGTCACAGCGCCGGAAATGACACAATTTGTGTCATTCCGGCTAAACACGCCCAGCCATCCGACACAGGATTATCAAAATTAATTTTCACGTCCATTGAGGCGTGAAAAACAACTGTGGAGGCGGCATTAAGGAGCCAGAGGACACGCCTTTTGTGACTCCTCAGGGCAGCAGAAGCCACAGATTTGAGAGGTAATAAATGTGATTATTCCACTTTACATAATCTCTAAAGGGAAAGAGAGGGATTGCTCGAAACCTTATAGGAAGGTGCAGGGACAGGTTTTTAGAGGCTGGGGACCGATTTGGAGGGGTCAGGTTCTCTTTAAGGTATTGTGGATGTTTTTTGAATCACTGCCCAGGGTGATAACTATTTGGTTTTATATTTACTTTCCGCCGTTACAGTCTTGGATATATTTTTTATCAATGGTTGATTTTTCTTTAGAGACCTTCAAAGATGGAATCACTTATGTGATTTTTTTTCTATTCCTTTATATTTTTATGAAGCCTGTAGAAATAAATATGTCCAGTTGTTTCATCTTTTTTTTTCATAATAAGACCTTAGAAGGTTGGAGTAAAAAAAATCTTGTTTTCCATAATGGTCCTATTAAGTTGATTATGCATTACAGAAAGATAAATCCTACTGGGTTACTCGCCTTTGGTAATGCATCTTAAAATTGATTATATTGAGTACATACATATTAAGTATTTGTTCTATGCCCCTAATAGAAAAAATGTTTCCATAATGCGGAGAGGGCATTTAGCTAGTGTTATTTAGAATGGATTTGTTTGAAATATTTCTCTATGTCGATACTCAGAGCATGTACAGCGCAATATGATTAAATAACAGAAAGCTTAAAATAGAGAGGTTTTGTAAAGGTAAAAAATGTTTGTACCATATTAGCCAGTAGATAGAAAAATATTAGAATCTGAAGGTACCGTCACACGTGGTAATATTGCTTGCAATTTCACTGGCACTTTGCTGGTTGCAGTGAAATCATGGACACATTGTTCTATTTGTACACAAACAATGTGTCCATGATTTCACTGCAACCAGCAAATTGCCAGTGAAATTGCCTAGCAATATTGCCGCATGTGACGGTACCTTTAGAGTCCTCAGTGGTTGATACCTTTCAATGACTAAGGCTGGCTTCACACTTGCAGATGCATCTGCAGCGTTTTGCAGATGCATCTGCAAGTATCAGCATGCAGACAGCGGCCGTGGTGTGAATGCTCTCATTCATTCCTATATGTGAGCCGTAAGCAGGCGTATGCCTGCTTACAGATCACACTCTCCCGCCCGCACTATGGACGCGAGATGTTGCGTCCAAGGTGCGGGGCGGGAGTGTGTGATCTGTAAGCAGGCATACGCCTGCTTACGGCTCACATATAGGAATGAATGAGAGCATTCAGACCGCGGTGCGCCCTATTATAAACATAGGGACCGCGGTCTGCATGCTGATACTTGCAGATGCATCTGCAAAACGCTGCAGATGCATCTGCAAGTGTGAAGGCAGCCTAACTGAAAAGATGGTAAGAAAAAGCAAAGCAAGCTTTCGTGACTCTATGGGTACCTTTACACATTTGTAGCTTGTCACCAGGTAACTTACTGGTTGAAGTGAAATCATGGATACATGGTTCTATCTTGTTGCTGTGTACAAATGGAATCATGTATCCATGATTTCACTGCAACCAGTAAGTTACCTGGTGACAAGCTACAAATGTAGCCGTGTGTAAAGGTACCCTATGGCCTCTTCATTTGGCTTAATGATACAACTTCTGGAGAAAAACACACACATTATATATATATATATATATATATATATATATATATATATATATATATTTATACATATACAAATGCAGGGTGGGATAATGCAATACATAACACAGGTGAAGTGAAGCATGTAGTGCTCAGTTGTGAGGGAGAGGTTTTGTAGAGATCCAATAAATAGCATTATTACACAGTGGTCCAGATCCTGCACTCATTGGTTACTTTTTTTCATCTGCTCTTCTTCTACAGTCTACATTGGCCGAACCTGTTGATAATAACTGACAGACACGGTGGCCTACTGGTTGTCTTCGACAGATGTTGTAGGGACAGAAGGATCCAGCATGTCCAATTTTGGATGCCAATCGTTTTGTATTCCTAGAGTTAATGCACATTCAGACGACCATGTAAATCGGACCAAGATCAGACCACAATGCACAGACTGGCTGATGGGTCTCCCAACCTGAGTGTGAGACCTCCATATATTTTTTTTAAGCTGTAACGCTTTGGTTGGGAGACCTGCCGACCAGTCTATGCATTGTGGTCCTATTTATTCCATCGTCTGAATGCTCCCATAAGCTGCCACTAGAGAAGTCAGCATCTCTGTCATAGAGCAAAGTGTGGGCTTGGTAGAATGTAATCACAGATCAGGAATGCCAGGGATATTATTGGGGCTTTCCAATAAATAGATATTAAATAATCATGAGAGAGAGTCCACACTGTTCTTCAGTTTTCTCTCTGAACAATGTCAGGGGCTGGCTGGTGGAACTTATACCGGGTGGATGCCTGACCCTGGCAGCCCTTAGTTGCCTGGTGAGGAGCAGGGCGGGGGGTGTCAGGTCTAGCCGGGTGAGGAGTGGGGGGAGGGGGGCCTTTCACACACTCACCGCGCTCTGCTCCCGCTGTGTCTTTTCATTAAAGGGGCAGCCCTACATTAGGGCAAAACCTACATTAGGGCAAAACCACCAGCCTGGGGGGCACTTGCCCCCCTGCCACCTGGGCCAGTCCGCTCCTGAATACAATGTAATCTTTTTATTTTGATTTATTAGCAGTAAAATTTGATTAAGTTCAGTATTGGTTTTAGGTGCATTCCTTATTACTTGTCCAAAGTGCAGCTAGCATTCATACAATTAGAGGAGAAATTATTAAGAAATACATTTTGCATAAAATTTATTATTTGATTTTCAATATTCTAGATTTTGTTATTGTTTTGTTTATTTTACTTTGGTAATGATTGAATTTCTTGTATGCTACAAAATCAGAAGCTACTGTAAATGTGCGGAATCTAATGTAACAGAGGCCAGGGGTCTGTTCCATCTCGAGCAACCATCTTTGAATTTTATCACATATATTATTATCTTCCAAGAGTAGTAGAGGATGAAGAGCAAGAGTTTGCATCTCCATTGCAAGCGTTCTTGAGTCTGGATACTGCTGTTTGCCTCTGAATCTCATGCTGTTTTGGCTCAGACTCTGAATACAGAAGCCATTAAATGAGTCGGGAACTGAATGCATTAAATTTGGCATACAATTACAGTGTTATGTAGATATGATCTCCTGTGACATAAACTAAATAAAATATTGTGATTGGGTGAGATTCTGCAATAATGTCCTTTTTGGCACGTTAAAATAAAATAATAGCACCAGTCTTAATATATATGTTGTTTATGGTTGGACTACTAGTATAAAATGGGTTCAGACATACAGCATCTGTTTATAAAGGGGTTAAAGGTTGATGGTAATACGCGCAATATTTTATGTAATAAAACCAGATACCGTATATACTCGCGTATAAGCCGAGTTTTTCAGCCCAAAAATTGGGCTGAAAAGTACCCCCCTCGGCTTATACGCGAGTCAGTGCTGTATACCGATGTATACATCGGTACATACCGGTGTATACTCGGTATACAGCAGCCCCCGTAATCCAGGGCCCCCCCAGCCTCTCTCCGGTCACCTGGAAAGGAAACTATACTTATCAGTGTCCGCTGTCCGCGCCCGCTCGCATCTGCCGACATCGCGATCCTCCATCTTCATGCGGCGTCTTCCTGTTTCTGTGCTCGTCGCAGCAATGACGTAATTCCTTGCGACGCGCACAGGAAACAGGAAGACGCCGCATGAAGATGGAGGATCGCGATGTCGGCAGATGCGAGCGGGCGCGGACAGCGGACACTGATAAGTATAGTTTCCTTTCCAGGTGACCGGAGAGAGGCTGGGGGGGCCCTGGATTACGGGGGCTGCTGTATACTACCGCGGGGGCTGCAATATACTACCACTGGGGCTGTATACACTGCTGGGGCTGCCTGTATACTGCTGGGGCTGCCTGTATACTGCTGGGGCTGCCTGTATACTGCTGGGGCTTCCTGTATACTGCTGGGGCTGCCTGTATACTGCTGGGGCTGCCTGTATACTGCTGGGGCTTCCTGTATACTGCTGGGGCTGCCTGTATACTGCTGGGGCTTCCTGTATACTGCTGGGGCTGCCTGTATACTGCTGGGGCTGCCTGTATACTGCTGGGGCTGCCTGTATACTGCTGGGGCTGCCTGTATACTGCTGGGGCTTCCTGTATACTGCTGGGGCTTCCTGTATACTGCTGGGGCTTCCTGTATACTGCTGGGGCTGCCTGTATACTGCTGGGGCTGCCTGTATACTGCTGGGGCTGCCTGTATACTGCTGGGGCTTCCTGTATACTGCTGGGGCTTCCTGTATACTGCTGGGGCTGCCTGTATACTGCTGGGGCTGCCTGTATACTGCTGGGGCTGCCTGTATACTGCTGGGGCTCCTATATACTACCACTGGGGCTGCTGGGGCTCCTATATACTACCAGTGGGGCTGCTGGGGCTCCTATGTACTACCACTGGGGGGGCCTGTATACCACACTGCTGGGGGCTATATACCTGTGCTGAGGTCCACCCTCGGCTTATACACGAGTCAATAGGTTTTTCCAGATTTTTGGGGCAAAAGTAGGGGGGTCGGCTTATACACGGGTCGGCTTATACACGAGTATATACGGTAATCAAATGTATACAAGCAATATTGTGAGAAAGCACCTATTTTTACAGGAGTGCATATATGCTGGGTTAGTTTTATGTTTAGAAACGCAAAAATGTGTTAACATGCATCTTTGCAGACAATCAACACATATTTTCTCCTTAATTTACTGAAGTGACTATTGAGCTTATTGCCTTGGAACCATTTTTTTAAGACTAGAGGGGACAAACTAGTATGTTTCTTAAACAAATCCCAAGAGAAACAAAATTAGCATATCTAATATATAAAGCTGAGTGTATGTGTGTATGTATCATAGTCATGCCGCTTCCACATAGCCCCATCCACATAATAGTTGAACCCTGCATAGCCACACCCACTTAATAGCCACACCCCTTCAGTTAGCCCCACCACTTTATATATGTATCATAGCTCTGCCCCGTCCACATAGCACTGCCCACTTCATAGCACAGCCCAACCGCATAGCCCCACCCTTTCATACTGTAGCTCTACTCTTTATATACCCACCCCTTTAGAGGATGCATATGGCTCCACCCACTCTGGTTAGCTCCACCCCCTTTATAACATCTCCTTTATTATTGTTATGTCGCAATATAATGTTAGCCTCTGTGCACATATAGCCCAGTCCCCTTCATGGATGTTGCTCCTCCCCTTCAGGAAATGTTTTTATGTGCAAAATAATCATTCTATTTTGTTATAACTAAGAACAGTTAGTTACCAACCCAGTATACCACAAGTGATCACAAACAATCCCCAGTATACAGCAGGACGCCACAATAAGCCCCCCGCATATAGCAGGAGGCGGCACACAGCCCTCAGCATACAGCAGGAGGCCGCACACAGCCCCCAGCATACAGCAGGAGGCCGCACACAGCCCCCAGCATAGAGCATGAGGCTACACACAGCCCCCAGAATACAGTATGAGGCCGCACACAGGCCCCCAGCATACAGCAGGAGGCCGCACACAGCCCCCAGCATAGAGCATGAGGCTACACACAGCCCCCAGCATACAGCAGGAGGCCGCACACATCTCCCAGCATACAGCAGGAGGCAGCACACAGCCCCCAGCATAGAGCATGTGGCTACACACAGCCCGCAACATACAGCAGGAGGCCGCAAACAGCCCACAGCATGCAGCATGAGGCTGCACACAGCCCCCAGCATACAGCATGAGGCTGCCCCCAGCATACAGCAGGAAGCCGCAAACAGTGCCTTGTATACAGCAGAAGCCTGCACAAAGCCCCCAGTGCATAGCAGGAGGCTACACACAACCCCCAGTGTACAGCACAAGGCCTCACACAGTCCCAGTATACAGCATGAGGCTGCATACAGCCCCCAGTAAATAGCAAGAGGCCGCACACAGCCTACAGTATACAGCAGGAGGCCGCACACAGCCCCCAGTATACAGCAGGAGGCCGCACACAGCCCCCAGTATACAGCAGGTGGCCGCACACAGCCCCCAGTATACAGCAGGAGGCTGCACACAGCCCCCAGTATACAGCAGGAGGCCACACACAGCCCCAATAATACAGCAGGAGCCTGCACACAGCCCCCAGCATACAGCGGGAGGCTGCACAAAGCCCCCAGTACATAGCAGGAGGCTGCACACAGACCCTAGTGTACAGCACAAGGCCTCACACAGCCCCCAGTATACAGCATGAGGCCGCACACAGCCCACAGTAAACAGCAAGAGGCCGCACACATCCCCCAGTATACAGCAGGAGGCCACAAACATTGCCCAGTATACAGCAGAAGCGTGCACACTAAGCGTGCATAACTATTAGGAGTTTCTTTTGATTCTCCTTAAAACTTTCCAGCATTTGTTATGGACATAGTGTGGTGCATCATTGTCCATTGACTATCTGTCCTATTAAAGCACCACCCAAGTGTTTGTTTTGTCTCAGCACTGGAGTGGCACTTTAAATCTAAGTTCCCTGTCATATACTCACCTTCACCTTTTAATAACGCCGCTCTGGTAACGCCATCTGACTCCTGTAACTTCTGACTGGCTGGAAGTCAGAAGTTACATCACAAGGTCTAAATGCAACTCTATTACAGCCAGACCAGGGTCAGACTGAGGCCCTCATAGAGTTGTATTCAGTTGTGACCTCCTGAACTCTCCATGAAACAATGGAGCTGCTGAGAGGTCACAAATCACAAGAGACTTACCAAAGCGCCGCTGGTAACAGACAAAGACAACAGAAGGTGAGTATAAGACAGGGATCAGGGGAATTAGATTTGAAGCAGCACTCCAGTGATGTAATAAAAAAAGAATGCTGGAGTGTTGCTCCTGTTACTCAAGTGCCGGCCGGAGGAGGGGCGGGAATTTTCAAATTGCAGGGCGGGTTTTGCCGCCAGTGGGTGGCGAGGACGTTATACATCTGGACCATATAGCATGCCTCCCGGACTCATGGACAGAATTTAAATTCATATCTCAGGTATGAGGGGCATGTCTGGGCACATAGAGAGGTTATAAAAAAACCCATTTACATTATGTGTGAGCTGGTGGGCAGATTAAAATGCCCAAAGGGGGGTGACAGGTTCCCTTTAAAGTGTGAACTGAGCCTTAGCTTTTCTTTCTCACTTTTACATTGCATGTTGTTCCAACCACCCTCTGTTCATTTACTTGAAACATCATTTTACAGGTTTGTGAATAATTTGCATTACTTATCTTGGTTAGATCCTGAGTTACAATATATATTATAGGCCATTTTCACCCAGAGCTGCTTTCATAAATCAGCAGGAGGCTGAGCTGAAATCTCTCATCATTCTATTCTAGGTGTGTGTCTGTGCAGACCTAACTTTGGTGCATTTCATAATAAAAAATGTAGTCATTACAGCGGGAGCTGTATACTGCCGAATATTATATAAGAGCAGTTTCACAAACCATTTCATCTGTATGTCAAGCAGCCTTTGGCTGATCTCAAAAGCCATTATTAAAATTACGGTTATGAATCTTCCAACTTGGGATCAAATTCAGATAAACAATTTATTTGCAACGTTATTTTAAAAATAAAGCAAAAGTAGTTGGGTGTCACCATGGTGGGATCATCAGTACCACAGTAAGAAACATACATAAAAAGCACAAAAAAGTACTGTGTATATTGACTGAGATCAAAAGCGTAAGTCAATTTTCATAAGAGATTGACAATTTTATTGGATACAAAAACATCAAGACAGTGGTATTGCACACGATTGTGGTAGCACAATCTTTTACTTGTGTTTTAATTTTTTCATATGCACTGTCTTGATGTTTTTGTATCCAATAAAATTGTCAATCTCTTATGAAAATTGACTTACGCTTTGATCTCAGTCAATATACACAGTACTTTTTTTGTGCTTATTAGTTATTTTAAAAATAAAACTATCATCAGAAAATGGCTAATAGTTAAATCATGCATCACAATTTGTATTAAAAAAAATTTCATATCTTGATAATTTGCAAACACCACTAAGGCTTTTGTAGACGTTAATTCCTGTTGTTTCAGGAAACATTACATGGGCATTAGCACAATGAACAGATTCTGACCCTATCCTATGTATTGAAACATCTAATGATCATGTACAAAGTTCATTGTGAAGGAGGAGCAGGGTTAGCTATGACATCACCACTGTGATTGGTGGATCCTGTGTTATCAGCCATGTATGGACGAGTTAAAGCATTAGAGTAGTGCTTTAAATATAAGTCCCTGTCCCCTTTTTTATAATCACCTTCTGGCATCTGTTTCTCCTCTGCTTCTGTTTGTGTTAGTCAGTTTGTGACCTGCTGGCTACCTCCAAATTTCATGGAGCACACCAGAGGTCACAACTCAATCTAACTTTATGAGAGCCTTGTTCTGGTCGCGTTCTGGCTCTCATAGAGATTCATTTAGTGCTTGTGATGTAACTACTGACTTCTGGCCAATCAGAAGATATGAGCACAGGGTGGTGCGGCGAGACTTGAGTGGCGCCGAAAAAAGATGAAAACGCTGGAAGGTAAGTATAGAACCTGGGGCAGGGGACTTCGATTTAACACACCACTCCAGTGGTGAAATAAAAACACAATGTACTGCTTTAAAGTGATCCTTTCGCATGAAAAAATACTATTAACCTGCAGACATGGGGTTAATCTGCACATTCAACCGCGCTACTGAGAGGAAATGAACTTTAATCCTCCCGGCACCGTTCTGGTTTCAGTCATGGAGGTGGCACCAGCGTGGGTTCACTCACCTCTCTGTGTATTGTGAGCAGCCATTGTAACTGTGTCCCCCACACTGACTGACAGACGCTCTGCACTAGAACCGATTGTCAGCGGTGACTGAACCCATGCCGGCCATCTCTGAAAAGGCCTATAATCACCTCTGCTACTGGCGCAGTTCCCACAACATCAGAACTCGCATGCTCATGGCCCATGTAGCATTGTTATGACAAGCGAGCCCCACGACTAACACTGCCGGCTTCCTTCTGAAGATTAAGTAATTAATATGGAGTGATTGGCAGCTGCCTCTGTTGTGTACTCCTGTGTCTGAAGCAGAGTCATGGGTTGCACACGGTATGAAAATGTCATGTGGGGCCAGGGAATGTGAATTTGACATAATTGAAACTGTGTCGGCAGCAGAGGTGATTATAAGCTTTTTCTTGGGGCAACATACATGGAAAACAAAACCCCACAAGAGTATGTCTAATTAATAAGACACTGACAAACAAAATATGGTTGAAAGATGGCCGTGAGGCTTTACTTAGGGTTTAAATTAAATTACAGATCAAAATCCATATTCAGAACTCACAAAATAAACAACTTAGATGGAATATACCCATCATAAAGAATAAAAATTTTTATTTATCCACAAATGCCCAATTTTATGGGCAGAATTTCCCCACTAGTAAACCTCACAACGAAGTCCATAAACTTTGACAGATCCAGAACAAACAGGGAGGGAGGGTGGTGACGTTTGAGTGACTGCAAAAACACCTCAGCACAGGTAAAAAGATTTGAATTTTTGTGAAGAAACAATGAAGTCCTCTTGTATGCAAACATAGGCGATTGAACTGCTCCAAAAAATTAAGCCAGACCCGTAAATCGGCCTTCATTGCCGGCAATAAACGAACATGGGCATTAGGTGAAGAAATACCTTTACTATCGTCATAAGGCAACGGCAAAACACACGACCGGCAGGCATGATACACGGGGCAAAGTTAAAAGGATCTTGTCACCCCCAACATCGCCTCCTAAGCTATCAAAACATGTCCCTGCAGCATCCCATCACTAATCCCACATTTTTTGGCTCAGAAAAGCATCCTTTGAAAGTGTAGAAAAACGTTTTATAACGTACTCATTAGTGATGATAATGAGCTGTGGCTATATTCTTTGGTCACTAAGGCTGACCATCTTCGTCCTAATATCACGCCTTAATAGATGTGATCTTCAATGCATATTGTATTCAGCGCCTCCCAGCTCTCCTGGGCGCTGCCTGGGCTGCAATTGGACTGTGATGACACGAATCACGTCATTTCCGGCATCGGGTGACGTCAGTACACCCACGCTGCATGCGCAGTGCGGGGCTTGAAGCCTACAGAGTGGCGCGGGTGTACTGATGTCACCCGATGCCCGAAATGATGCGATTCGCGTCATTATAGCCCCATTGCAGCCCAGGCAGCGCCGAGGAGAGCTGGGAGTCACTGATTACAATATGCATTGAAGATCATGCCTATTAAGGTGTGATATTATGACGAAGATGGCCAGCCTTAGTGACTAAAGAATATAGCCATAGCTCATTATCATCACTAATGAGTAAGTTATAAAACGTTTTTTCTACACTTTTACAGGAGTGTGGGATTAGTGATGGGATGCTGCAGGGACATGTTTTGATAGCTTAGGAAGTGATTTGGAGGTGACAGGATCCCTTTAAGGCTGCCCAGGAGAGATTAGAGTTGTGATAATAAAATCTTATCACTTTCCGAGAACACTCAATATTTTTTATTTAATCGCATTACATATTGCTACAGGCAAGCTCATCTCCATATTAGATGAATCTGTCTGGATTCCAAAAAATTCAGTGCGTTCACAAGGGGTGACAGTTTTGTCATCCGCCAGGGGGATACCGAAAGATTCCAGCAAGGAACAAAAACCCAACAAAAGCTGACCACAATCAGAAGTAAAAGGATCACCTAAAATAAAATCATAAAGAAAATCATCCAGGTAATGCAACATCTTACCCGTGAAAAAGAAGCTTCAGTTGACCACTGCAGAAAAGAGGAAAAGAACTCAAAATAATAACAGGAAAGAGAAAACCCCTAGGTAAGCACCGATCAAAGAAAAGTGGATCCTTGAAGTGGAAGCCCAAAGAATTGAACCCAGTGGGGGAAATGGGTAATAAGCGGAAGACTGATTGATTTAATATCCGCCATTGCAAGCAAGGCATGCCTGTCAAGCTTGCGAAAATGATTGATCGCGACATCAAAAGATGTATAAGATACAGCCAATAAAATAGAGGTAACTTCATCATTTAAAGAAGATCCTATAAAAAAGAGAGGTAGTGAATGACCCTGATGGAGCCTGGCTCCTTTTTAGGAACTGCACAAAGCGGGGAAACGTTAAAATTAGAGAATGGCAGAGCAGGAAAGGGGCCAGAAATTCTACTCAAACTCAATTCCCTCAAAATATGTTGTTCCACAGCGGATGAATGGTCAGATACCGAGGCCAAGTTGTTATAGATTTCACAACCTGAACCTCTAAACTCGGAACATGAAAGCCGAACATAAACCCTTCATTCATTTGAAGTGCTTTCTCCTTGTCGGGGTATAATTCTAGAAATGGTCAGATGGCGGCCAGGTTCACCGGTGTCCTACCCTTTTGAATCCCTAGATAGCTATTTCCCGCATTAGCAATTTGCTTTTTATAACACCTGGAAGCTGGGTGGCTTCCGGCACAGAATGAACATTCGTGCCGAAAGCGGCAGGTATTCGGCCATTTACAAGTCGTGTCATTGAAGGCAAAACAGATACCGCGTTTGGGCACCTGAGTAGAAGATGCCTTGGAAGATAAATGTCTTTGTGGCATCATAAGCCTGACCCAAAGCCCGACGTCTTTGGTACCCCATTTAATGTGGGGGTGAACGGATAATTTTTGTCTAAAACATTCATCGTAATGTAACCAGGCAACTCCTTCAGAATTCCTGTAAGCTTCCAAAACTATGTTTAAATGCTGAAAGAGCCCAGAACAAAGCCCTGGTTCTTTTTCTCCAAGAACAGCAGAATAGATAGAAAAGGTTTGGATCCAGCTGTGAAATGACCCAAAAAGGCTTCTTTCTGTCAATTTCCTGATCCTTATCCTCTTTCTTGTCATGAGATAAAAATGAATTAAGCTTGCCAGTAGGCAACAGGGAAAATAAGTCGATATACTCATGATGCCATATTTTTTCCTTAGTGACCATATGTAAATGGAATCCTAAAGGAGAAATTTGGCAGGTTAAAGCTTCCTTAAGTAGAGAATTAGCTACCGTAGCTGAATTGAGGTTATTGCATAAAACAGGGCAGGGAAAACATTAGCAGCCTGCCCAGCCATGACTTCATAAATAGTTTGGCGAACTACTGCCTGAATATACTGTGCAGTTATAAGGGGAGAATTCTTCTCAATACCCCTTCTTGCTTGGTTAAGCCAGCCAGCTACAGAAATGGGCTCCTGAATAACAGAGCTTTGCATAATATTAATATATGCATTGCACCTGGTCTGACTCTCCTCATCATCATCAGAGGAGGGGACAGAAGCCCAGGCGTGCACAGCTTCCATCATGTCCGGGACCCTGCACAATGGTATTGAGGGCGTTGGTGGCCAGCGCAGCTGCCATGCTCATATCTATACCCCATGTCCCACTGTGAGAAGACGACATAGAAACCCAGCATAAGTGCTGATCCAGAGAACTGACATCCCTTAAGACCCAGGAGACCTTACCAGATCCTCCGGTTGTAGGCAAATCAGCTGTAGCGGCTTCTCTTGGGGCTGCGGGGCTGTCCTTCTTGTCCCGCCTCTTCTTCTCATGGACGCACGCTAAAGCAGAGTGCTTGTCTAGTGCGGCTGCAGCTTGACGAGCTCTCACATGAGACTGCCTTTCTCCTCGCCGGCGCTTGACAGGGGATTGTGGTGGTGAAAACCTCCTACTCGCTGTCCTCTTCCTGATTGAGGCTCCTCTCCCAGGCTGCTCCATACAATCGCCTGGTGTCGGTTGTACGGCTTCTTCTGTTGCCGCCAGCATGGCGGAGCTGCAAAGTCCTGATGTAGATGGTCCATTAGAGGCTAAACAAGCCCTCAGCCAATCCAGGCCACCCTCGGCAGACACCCTCTGGCAAAATTCAGTCAGCAGCTCCTCCATGACATCTTCAGCTCTTCCAGCCGTCGAGTGACTGCAGAAACACCTCAGCACAGGTAAAAAGGATTTTAATTTTTTTGTGTTCAGAAAGCATCAGCCAATCAGCAGGCGGCTCACCTCACAGCAGTCCAGGTGGCCACTCATAACACACCTGGACCCTGTAACCTAATTGATGCAGCAGATTTTACCTCAGAAACAGCACTGAGGTTGCTGCAGATAAATAATCACAGCATAACATTTTAAACGAAAACAAACATTAAATAATGCTTGAAAATAAAAACATAGACATGTAAAGAATGGAGAATAACAGTAAACAGTGGGAGGGTGGTTGTGTTCCCATATGACCCCTACGTTATAGTCTCCCTGGGTCACCCATGAGGAATGAGAATGGGTTGTCCATGGTTTTGATTCTCTTGTTGTTTATTATCTTTGGCCTACTAAGTCTTTTCATTTTTATAGTCCCGTGGTTTCCAAACACTTTTGGTTTTCTATTGTTTTAGTAAAAGTAGACTATGGCATCCTCTAATCATTTTGGGTATACATTACTCCATAAACTTATTGTGCTGTTACAAAGGGCTAAGATACGTTTTGAAGTTTAGTTGCCACTTTTCCAAAAAATGAAGCAATTTATGAGTCGAGGTCTTTACATACACAAGTGCTCCTACCTCCTACTACCACCTGACTCAATTCACACACACAAAAATGAAATCCACTTCACAACTCAGAATGGAGTTTTGTGTATCGATCATTGAGCGACTCTTAAGGTACAGTAATCCTATAGCAAATAGGGTTAAGTTCCCCGAGAGTGTCTTTCCTTTAGCTCAGAGTTCTGTTTGTCGGTATAGTTCGCCATTGATCTTGTAGAGGTGAGGGAAGACCAGATCAATACTTTGTAATTAACGTTGTTTTGTGCTTGCTGAATTCTGCCAGTGTAATAAGGAACTAAGTTGGTGACTTACTGCTGTCTTCTGCAATAGTCCTGTAAAATTAGGTTTTCCAACATGTATTTTTATTGAGCTTGTTAATTGTCAAAGATCACTAACACATAGTCAGCTTTTCCAAATATCACATTACTTTTCCACTCCTCCTATATTGTCAGCTATATGGGAACCCTGACAGGCACTTTTGCCATGAGGCTGTATGTACACGATCAGTGTTTGCGGCGTTATGGACACATTGTGCAATGGACGCAGAGTATTTGCACTGGGCCCATAACGCTGCATTGTGCAGTACAAGCACAGTGCATGAGGTCTACAGAAATCCTGTATCCACTGTGCTTCTTTACTCCGTCGAGTTAACTTACATGCCAGGTGGCTTTCCGGACTGCCTCTTGTCTGCAACATGCCAATTTAGCACTGCGGATTCGGAAGAGTGGGTGGGTGCAGGGAAAAAGCACCCTGCCCTGAACGCAGGTCGTTGGCACAGGTCAGCTGCGAAAAACCACGGAGATCGGCAGGTCCGCTCAGGCCCTGAATGTAGTGCCTCATCATCATCTTCACATACTCTTTGGTTAACAATATTTTTGGATTTATATAGTCACAATCTGAAAGATAATTTCCATTGTTTTACTTTAGTTAAGTATTAGAACATTTTCTGACATTAGATTACCTTTTGACGGATTAGAGATTTGATTTGAGATCTGAAACTCGTTGTGCTGTGTCTGATATTGCAACTGGCGAACATTAGAACTGGCCTGTAGACAGGCAAGGTTCTGTTTCTGGGAAAATATTTTTTCAAGACTCTTAAGTTTCTAATAAAAAGATGTAAGGTAGCAAGTATAGCAGCTGTTATCAGGTGCCGTATTAATCATAGTTTGCCGATTTTCTTTACTTGTTGCTGATCATAGTTGAATGTTGCTCCATCCCAAGTTTTTCTAGCTTTTCCAATTGTTTGACCTTGATGTCATTATATTATTAGATAACCCCTTGTCTCTACAAACAGTTTTAGCTTTTACCTTTGGATTTCTCCTCCCCCTTTTTTTTCAAAATCCATAACTTTTTTTTATCATTTTGATGACATACAGTAGCTGTATGAGGCGTAATCCTCAACAATAAAAACAATAGAACTGGAATGAAATGATGAAGAAAAGGCAATTCTGACATTGTGTTTTGAGGGGGGGGGGGAGGTTTACAGCTTTGTTCACTGGTAAAAATTTAGCTGTAAACATAATTCTCTATATCAGTAAGATTACGGCAGTAGCAAACTTGCATACATGTTTTCTTTTAGTTATCCCCTTAATGTCCTAGGACATAACGGTACGTCCTAGGTTGCCTCCCTCCCTTTATATGAGCTCACATGCTGAGCTTGCATCATTTCCTGCACATGCCAAGTGATCTCATCAGCCAGCATGTGTAGCTAAGAGATGTGGGCTGATCAGCGACCAGTGGACTCCATTATTCCCTACCGGCATTGGCAACCCCCTTGGTGCAATTATATGGTTTGCCATGACAGTGAAGGGGCCCTGTGAGAACAACGTTTTTGTGTACGGTGAGAAAAATCAGATTTCTCCCAGATTCTGCTGGAGAGATGAAAACCGGATTGCAGAGAGCTGCCATCCGGCTCCATCCGGCCCTATAGGATACTATGGGGCCAAAATCCGGTCCGGACAGCCCTGGACCAGACTCTGCCGTGGTGTAAAGCCACCCTAAGTCAATTACAAGTGCAACTTGTCTCGTAAAAAATAAGCCTTCATATGTCTATATTGACAGAAACATAATAAAGTTATGGCTCTTGGAAGAAGGGGAAAAATGGCTGGGGGATAAAGGGATTAAGCAGGGGAAAAACGTTTTAAAAACTTGTAAAAAAAAATAAATAAAAAGACATATTTTGCCTTGTGTCGCCATTTTCTGAGACCATTAATATTTGGATTTCTGTCAATGGAGCTGTGTGATGGCGTGTTTTTTGTACAGCAAGCTATTGATTTTACTACTTATAGCCGTGTTTGCCAGTATATTGGAATCTTCGACCAATCACTAACGGTATACCGCTGAGGAAAGTTGATTACATGAAGACGGCATATAGATAATATAAGCTGTAATGTCTGCAGCCACTGTAAACAATATACAGGGGAAGAATGGCTGGGATGAATAATTTTATTACAATGTTACAATGTTGTGTGTTTTTGACGACAACACCTTTAATGCAGTAAAGGTAAAACATAAGACCACTGCAGGATGTATTTTTCTGTCTTACATTAGAGCTCCTTAGACTTCTTTTTAATGTTATAGTTTATCTTCTGGCCGCAGCGTATAGCCATGTACAATGGCGTGAAGTTTGCAGATTGATCAGGCTACAGACTATTTCTAGTCTACTGACTGGTAAAAGTGAAGCTGCAAATCTATGAAGCAAAAAGAAGCTTCACAGCTGGAAATTCCTCCATTTTTTATGTTGCAGTCATTTTTCTGTGTATTTTGAATCGTGTTCATGGTGGACAAACGTCACTTTGAAGTCCAGATGCTGAATGTAAATGAATAGCAACGTTACACTGGGACATTTGTCTTTATCTGTATTGAGGGCTGTAGGTTTGGTGTTGCTTTATTAAGTTTGTGGCCTTTTTCTAAGTGGTAAGAGCAGACACCGAGTGCACTCTTGTTTACAGGCTTACTATTGATGGCATACTATATGCCTCCTGAATTGGTTATATTGGTTTATGACCTCAGCACATGAATATTCATTTACTACAGATTTGTGCAGATAAGTAAGCATTAGGAGAATGGTTTGTTGTCCTATTGCCACTTATTGGCCAGATTCGGTACTGCAGCCATTTAACACCTTTAACACTTTATTTGGATTCTCTGTGTGAAGCATACATAACTTTGGATAATTTCCTTTATTGCAGGAATGAGCTATAGTACGGGTTCACTACTGAAGAATAGTGGTTTGGATGTTACTGTAATTTATTATTAATAGTTTGATGCCTCAGCTCCCTTTGCCTGACTTGCCATTGTAGGTATACGAATTGACAAGTCCCTTGATTCCTAATTGCTCTTTCCGTGAATTGCTGGAGTGTGATATAACATCAGCACAGTCTGGGTGTCCGGCATGCAGTGCTGAAATTGATCAGCAAGCCATGATTTACTGTAAAATTCTCCTGATCTCGTACAGGAGCAGTCATCTCTATCTGCATTCTCCGCAGTATTTAATGGATAATTTATTAAAAATACATCCTTTTTTTCTGGCAAATACTAGATTTGATTCCATCTGTATCCTCTATGTTATCCCCTGTGATATACAACCTACTCATTGTATTACTGCTTCTCTTGGTGTTGTTGTGAAACTCTGTTCACGCTAGACCTATACAGATGGAAAGAGCTACCTATTGACTCCCATTGTATATATATATTGTAAGTCAAGCTAATAAGGCCGTGTTCAGATTGCAAGATTTTGCACATATGAAAAAAACGGAGTGAGTTTCATTTGTAATTATCGTGAGTTTGGTCCAATATTCATCATTTTTTATGTGAAAAAAAAACAAAATAGAATAGTTTCTCCACTTTATCCAGTATACTGCGAAAATGAAATTGGACAACACTCGGATGGCATCCGAGTGCAGTCTGTTGTTTTAAGACTTACATTGTTGATTTTGATGTGACACTTGGATCAATATTGGGCATGTGTAAGTGATTGTGCATGGACCACTTCACTAACATGGATAACAGTCATGCACAAAAAATGGATGCCTGAATAAGCCCCTAGGAGAAGTGACCCACCACCATCTAGTGCCCCAGGACCTGTATGGTAATGGTAAACGGATCCATTTATTCTACGTCCATTTAAAAAGTGCAGCATAAAATAATGACCTTTTCAACAATTGGCCTTTTTGTAGCCATGGTTATGGGAAGAAAAGATGGTTAAAACATCAGAAAATTTTTTTTCTACCAAGCGATTGTTTACTCATTTCTTGTATTAAAAGTTGTAATTGTATATGATTTTCGATAGTTAAACAAAGCTAAGTGTGTATGTCGTGGGAATGTTTTCCCGATGTGTGACAAGTATTCTACACACTTACGTACATAGTGTGAACACAGCTTGATACACATTAAGTTCATTTACATAAAGCACAAGTGTCACAGCATATCTCATGTCAAGCTGTGTTTTGTTATAGAATGAGAATATATACATGGTAAATCCTAAGGTTTATAGTGGTCTATGTATATAAAATGTAAGGCTTAGATTTTAGTGTATACGGTGGATCGCCGTTCACAGGAACCCAATGATATCACCTCTCATTATATTAATATAACATACGTAATTGTAAAAAATAAATGAGCAATACATTGTTGTGCCACAAGAACCAATTCTCACGCTTCCTTCAAGAGTCTGAGGTTTGTCCAAAGGAAATGTGAGCGAAGCCTCGTGTAATTGCTTTTCTGTTGATAATTGCGTTCACAGAGCTGTCTCTGTTGGATCCATGGGTGTGACACCACATGATGATCCCTCTGTTTCATAGATTTATATATATAATTTATATTTATTTATTACTAGCTGGTGCCCGATGCAGATGCATCGGGATTCTAGCAGAGCGAGTCTCTGACTCGCAATGGCCGCTTCGCGGCCAATGCTTCACGCTGCTAAGGCGACTCGCCATGCCCGCTGCGCGGGCATAGCGAGTCGCCTTAGAACTGCTCGCAATGGCCGCTGCGCGGCCAATGCTTCGAGCGTATCCACATGACGACATTGACTCGCAGCGTGAGCGGACTCAAAGGGGCAAAAATCCCATTCGTGATTATATAATAGATTATTTTTTTAATAATCCATGCCCATAACATTTTTTTAACTTAATAATAATAAGAATATTTATTCTCTTATACAGGGCCGTATTTGCAGTTCTGCTGCCCTAGGCACTGTCAGCGGTTGCGCCCGCCCCCCACATCTCAGACATTCCCCCCAAGTTTCATGTAGCTTCTCCCCCCATCCTTGTAGCTTCTCCCTCCACATTCCATGTAGCACTTATAAAAGGCTTTTAGTTTTGCCCAACCACACTACAGAGACATACTGATAGGATGTTTACATTATGAGAACCAATGGGGACAACATTACTGATGTATGTAAAGTGCTGTGGAGTTCATAGTGTACTATAAGTGCAAAAAATATTATTCTTATATGATGTCACAATACCAGGATCTGAGGATCTTCTATTTCGAGGTCAGGGGCTCTCTGATGCCATGTTGCTGCCTGTCTCGTTGTCTTCCTCTTTTGACACTACAGTGCGGTGGACAAGAGAGCATTAACTGGTTAATAACAAGAAGTATGGAGTGTGTACTGACTGAGCCATAAACATAGGATTACTTTATGGATTTTATTATTAGGGTACAGACTCACTGGCATGAAACTCGGATGAGTGCAATGTGTGATTTTATCGCATTGCACTCGGATCAATGTTATTCAGTGTCTGAGAGCACTGATGAGTGTCGGATGCTTTTTTCTCATCCAGAGTTTGGATGAGAAAAAAGTCGCAACATGCTGCGACAGTCTGCGATTCACGCATGAGACTCGTCAATGCAAGTCAATGGGTCCGACAAAATCATGGACCGCCAACGGACCATCCGAGAGGCATCCATTATTTTCACTGATATATTATCATTCTGCAGCTCAGACAACTGGAAAAAATGTTCCTGTAAATAATTGTACAGTAAAAGCTGCTGAGAAAAAAAACTGATTGCACGCGGATGTCAAACAGATGTGATCTGAGAAAAATGTCGGACACTCGCATAGCACTTGCATGCAAAACGGAGCAAAAAACAGATGACTGTACCCAATCTGTTATATATTTTAGGAGTCGGTCCATTTTGGCTCTACCAAAATGGGCTCCAACTCCGACTCCACAGCCCATGCTGCAGGTCTGTGAGCCGCCCCCCTCCCATTTGGCATGCTGCAGCTCTATGGGCTGCCCCTCCCCCATATTGCATGCCAATCAGTCCTGCAGCAGAGTGACAATGCATCCTGCACCAGGGGCCTACAGAGAAATAATGGGACACCTTAGTAGAAGTTCTTATTGCCCCCCCCAAAAAAAAATATTTGCCTGGGTCACATAATAACATATCTCACAACTGCTGCCCTTACAAAGTAATTTTCCTCCTATTGAAGCCCCTGGATTCCCCTTTCGTTACAGCCATAAAGTGTGATGCCAACAAAAGTGCCCCCCAAACACTGTATGATGCCCCCACAGTGAATTCCTCCATACGCACAGTATGATGACCCTACTGTATGCCCCTCAACTACACTGGCACAGTATGATCTCCAACTGTGACCCCCACATAGCCCCCCTTGCAGTGTAATGGACCTACATACAGTACAATGGCCCCTACACCTCTTCACACTGTATAATGGCCCACAACACAACCCTCAAACAGCCCTGCATAAAGTATAAAGGCTCCTCACACCCCTCCAAGTATTATCATGCCCCCCACAGAGCTCTCCACCTAGTACACACGCAGATCTGCTCCGCACAACATGTACACACGCAGCTCTGCTTTGTATGACCTACATACACGCAGCTCTGCTCCATACACCTAGTACACTCCCAGCTCTGATCCGTACACACGCGGCTACGCTCTGTACACCTCATACACTCTCAGCTCTGCTCCGTACACCTCGTACACATGCGGCTCTGCTCCGTACACCTCGTACACACGCGGCTCTGCTCCATACACCTAGTACACACTCGGCTCGGCTCCGTACACCTCGTACACATACGGCTCTGCTCCGTACACCTCGTACACACGTGGCTCCGCTCCGTACACCTCGTACACTCTCAGCTGTGCTCTGTACACCTAGTACACACGCGACTCCACTCTGTACACCTCGTACACACTCGGCTCCTCTCCGTACACCTCGTACACACTCGGCTCCGCACACCTCGTACACACTCGGCTCTGCTCCCTACACCTCGTAAACATGCGGCTTAGCTCCGTACACCTCGTACACACGCGGCTTAGCTCCGTACACCTCGTACACACACGGCTCCGCTCCATACACCTCGTGCACACACGGCTACGCTCTGTACACCTCGTACACACTCGGCTATGCTCCATACACCTCGTACACACGCGGCTCTGCTCCGTACACCTCGTACACACGCGGCTCAGCTCCGTACACCTCGTACACACGCGGCTCAGCTCCGTACACCTCGTACACACACGGCTACGCTCCGTACACCTCGTACACATGCGGCTACGCTCCGTACACCTCGTACACATGTGGCTCAGCTCCGTACACCTCGTACACACTCGGCTCTGCTCCGTACACCTCGTACACTCTCAGCTCTGCTTTGTACACCTCGTACACATGCGACTCAGCTCCGTACACCTCGTACACACTCGGCTCTGCTCCCTACACCTCGTACACACCCGGCTCAGCTCCGTACACCTCGTACACACGCGGCTCAGCTTTGTACACCTCGTACACACACGGCTCAGCTCTGTACACCTCGTACACACACGGCTCAGCTCTGTACACCTCGTACACACGCGCTCAGCTCTGTACACCTCGTACACACGCGGCTCAGCTCTGTACACCTCGTACACACGCGGCTCAGCTCTGTACACCTCGTACACATGCGGCTCAGCTCCGTACACCTCGTACACACGCGGCTCAGCTCCGTACACCTCGTACACACGCGGCTACGCTCCGTACACCTCGTACACACGCGGCTACGCTCCGTACACCTCATACACACGCGGCTACGCTCCGTACACCTCGTACACACGCGGCTACGCTCCGTACACCTCGTACACACGCGGCTCAGCTCTGTACACCTCGTACACACACGGCTCCGCTCCATACACCTCGTGCACACACGGCTACGCTCTGTACACCTCGTACACACGCGGCACAGCTCCGTACACCTCGTGCACACGCGGCTCAGCTCCGTACACCTCGTACACACACGGCTACGCTCCGTACACCCCGTACACATGCGGCTACGCTCCGTACACCTCGTACACATGCGGCTACGCTCCGTACACCTCGTACACATGTGGCTCAGCTCCGTACACCTCGTACACATGCGGCTCCGCTCCGTACAACTTTTACACACGCAGCTCCATGGAAAAATGAGTCAGAAGAGAGATTTCACGGGCTCTGAAAAGTCCAAAATTGTGAGATGTCTTGCAGAGGGATGCAGCAGTCTTGAAATTGCCAAATGTTTGAAGCATGATCACCGAACAATCAAGCGTTTCATGGCAAATAGCCAACAGGGTCGCAAGAAGCGTGTTGGGCAAAAAAGGCGCAAAATAACTGCCCATGAATTGAGGAAAATCAAGCGTGAAGCTGCCAATATGCCATTTGCCACCAGTTTTGCAATATTTCAGAGCTGCAGCATTACTGGAGTATCAAAAAGCACAAGGTGTGCCATACTCAGGGACATGTCCAAGGTAAGGAAGGCTGAAAAACTACTACCTTTGAACAAGAAACATAAGATAAAATGTCAAGACTGGGCCAAGAAATATCTTAAGACTGATTTTTCAAAGTTTTTATGGACTGATGAAATGAGAGTGACTCTTGAAGGACCAGATGGATGGGCCAGAGGCTGGATCAGTAAAGGGCAGAGAGCTACACTCCGACTCAGACACCAGCAAGGTGGAGGTGGGGTACTGGTATGGGCTGATATCATCAAAGATGAACTTGTGGGACCTTTTCGGGTTGAGGATGGAGTGAAGCTCAACTCCCAGATCTACTGACAGTTTCTGGAAGACAACTTCTTCAAGCTGTGGTACAGGAAGAAGTCGGTATCATTCAAGAAAAACATGATTTTCATGCAGGACAAAGCTCCATCACATGCATCCAACTACTCACAACGTGGCTGGCCAGTAAAGGTCTAAAAGAAGGAAAAATGATGACATGCCCCCCTTCTTCACCTGATCTGAACCCCATAGAGAATCTGTGGTCCCTCATAACATGTGATATCTACAGGGAGGGAAAGCAGTACACCTCTCGGAACAGTGTCTAGGATGCTGTGGTGGCTGCTGCACGCAATGTTGATCGTAAACAGATCAAGCAACTGACATAATCTATGGATGGAAGGCTTTTGAGTGTCATCATAAAGAAAGGTGGCTATATTGGTCACTAATTTTTTGGGGGGTTTGTTGTTGCATATCAGAAATGTTTATTTCTAAATTTTGTGCAGTTATTGGTTTACCTGGTGAAAATAAACAAGTGAGATGGGAATATAGTTGGTTTTTATTAAGTTGCCTAATAATTCTGCAGAGTAAGGGTACCTTTACACGTCGCGATATCGCAATGCAACATCGACAAAAAGTCATGTGGTACGGTCGTTGCAGTTGATATCGTTCGTGCGTTGTGTTGTGTAAATGGGCAATGCGACAGGAAAAAATCATAGCTACGATATTGCAAGAACATTGTGCAAGCCCTTCAACCGTACGATATTGTGTATGCGATCTGGCATGATCGTGCCGCGTGACGGCACAACTACGATTTTGAACGCAAGTTCCCCTATTCACTACAATGTTAATGTGCGTTCGCTGGGTTGCTCATACCCAGCGGAAAAAAAGTTGCGTACAACGTCGTAGTTGCGTTGCCTGCCGATATCTCCCTGTGTGACAGCTCCTATGCGATCTTGGACAAGTGCCAAAAACTTGCGCGCTCCCGTGAAATTGTATGCAATATCGGAACGAATTGCGACGTTAAAGGTACCCTAATAGTTACCTGCACAAACAGATATCCTCCTAAGATAGCCAAATCTAAAAAAAAAAAACACTCCAACTTCCAAAAATATTAAGCTTTGATATTAGAGTCTTTTGGGTTGATTGAAAACATAGTTGTTGATCAATAATAAAAATAATCCTCTACAATACAACTTGCCTAATAATTCTGCACACCATGTATTAATGGGGGTACCAGAAAAATATATAAAATGTACGTTTAATGTCCATTGTGGTGAAAGTACAATATAAGCAAAAGACAGAACTATAAGGCCATGTGCGCACATTGAGTATTTGGTGAGTTTTTTACCTCAGTATTTGTAAGGTCATGTGCACACATTAAGTAATTTGGTGTTTTTTACCTCAGTATTTGTAAGGTCATGTGCACACATTGAGTATTTGGTGTTTTTTACCTCAGTATTTGTAAGGTCATGTGCACACACTGAGTATTTGCTGTTTTTTACCTCAGTATTTGTAAGGTCATGTGCACCACATGAGTATTTGCTGTTTTTTACCTCAGTATTTGTAAGGTCATGTGCACCCATTGAGTATTTGGTGTTTTTTACCTCAGTATATGTAAGGTCATGTGCACACATTGAGTATTTGGTGAGTTTTTCACCTCAGTTTTTGTAAGCCAAAACCAGGAGTGGGTGATAAATACAGAAGTTACGTGTTTCTATTATACTTTTCCTCTGATTGTTCCACTCCTGGTTTTGACTACAAATACTTATGAAAAATACTCCCCAAATACTCAACATATCCACATAGTCTAATAAGGTAAGGAACTGTGCATTAGTAACTTCTATTTCAGAAAAGAGAAGCTTTTTTCATATAAAGGACCCTGAACCTACATAGGCCTTACATTATGAGTGTAATATCCCACTAATGTGTATAGTAGTTGTGATGTGGGCTATAGTGTATTCATTTTCTTCAGTCTTATGTGGATAGTCATGTTCAGCAGATTATCCACCGCATCTACTTATTCCAGTTCTGCCTTATCAGCAAAATTCATAATAACCATGGCCAGATTTAGCAACAGTCCATAACATGCCTGATGGCAGATGGCAACCTCCTTGACTTTATACAGTATTAGATAGATTTCTTCTACTTTTCATTACTAAGCAATTTGATGAAATAATGAACACGCGGGTGGGCACTCTGTGAAATTCTGAGTTGAGACTAGAAAAGCCAGGATACACAGGTGTGGATCAGACCTGCATGTAAGAGGTTAAAGAGTTTTTCCATGATCATTAGGGCATCACAATGGCTGTAATATTGTAAAGTAAGAATTTAGTGAGGTGCAGATTACACATGAATATAAGAAGTCTCGGTATTTTTTGGGTAGAAAGGGTTGTTTTACTGGTGGGACAGAAGATAACTGTAGGGCATTTACAATAAGGCCTTGGTTCAATCAGCGTTTCACATCTGATGCAAGTGTTAGCGGAGTGTCATAATCCTTTTATTGTTGTCTGTCTCGATGTATATTGCATTGCAGTCGGTTCACATCCAAGTGCAGTCGGATGTTTGTCTCGCACCACTGACTTGCATAGGTGCGGTTGATCCGAGACTCACTGCCAAATGCAGCATGCTACGATTTTTAACGGCATGATAAAAAATTTGCAGATCGACACTGATTTTTTTTCTTTACAATGGTCCATTGTAAAAGCAAGTGGAATCGAGACCTTAGGGAAAGGCCAGGTTCACACATACAAATCTGTTTTTTAAGCTCTTAGAAAAATGGATCCATTTTTCTATTGGTGCCAATAGTGTCCCCTGAGGTCCTGGAAGTTTTTGGCAAATTTAGGGACTTAGTAATTTTTTCATTAAAACACTTATGCGTTAACGCAAGTGCCTATATGTGCCATGCGTTTCCCATAGGGGCCCATGTTAAAAAAATGCATGCGTTTTTTGAAAGCACACCAAAAAGAGTGCAGCTACGCATAAACGCGCGCACACACATGCTTTAACGCATATGCGCTTTTGGACTTTGAAAAAAAAACCTCCAAAATGTTCCCAAAAACGGATTTAAGGCAAAAACGAATTGTATGTGTGAACCTGGCAAAAGGCTGCAGTTGGCATTGCTTCCATCAGGGCAGGTACCTTATGTTGTCAGTAAGCAATACCCTTTGTAGGGATAAACAAAGGTAGACATCATCCCACCACCACTAGGCTAGAGCTACACATCAATATATGTCACACAACAGTGCACATAATGATTGCCTATAGTGTCACATTGCAACCTGCACGATTAAATGGACAAAGTGGCAAATGTTTCCAAAGGTGTTGAATTTTCTGTTCTAAAGGCCCTGTCACACATGACGAGATCACTAATGAGATCGCTGTAACGTCACCGATTTTGTGACGCAACAGCAATCCCGTTTAGTGATCTCGTTATGTGTGACACGTACCAACGATCTGGCCCCTGCTGTGAGATCGTTGATCGTTATACACTGCTCTGGGTCATTTCTACGTCGTTGTGCTCTCCGCTGGGAAACGCTACACATTGTGTTTGACAGGGACAATGACCAACGATCTCAATGCTACGCTATGGAAGGACAATTCCCAATCACCTTGGTATAATTCTGGATCGCTGGTGTGTCGTTTTTCACATCGCTGGTGAGATACCTGATTGACATCTTACCAGCGATGTTAAAAACGACGCACCAGCGATCTCTGCACATCGTTATCGGGATGCTGATGCGTCGTTATGTGTGACTGGGCCTTTAGTCCCAAGTGGGATAATACACATTTGCCATATACTTCAATGCAAGTCGCAACTAGGCTGTTTCATTTACAGCAAAATCAGAGCTGTAAAACATTCAACAGTAGGTCACAAAGATTTTTTGTTAGCACAATTTTTCTCAGAATTGCTGTCATGTTGCCTTTGTAGCTCCAGCCTAATCCATTAACTACTTAATTTGGACTACCAAACAATTTACAGCTACTTTACAGGACCATTCTCTTTGCATGTTTTGAATTATTTATGTTAAGGTATTTTTTGTTTCATTATTTTCGTTGATTTGGTTTTAATAATGTGATTTAAAGTTTTTTTTATATGTATTAAAAGTTATATTTTTAGGGCTCAACCCAAATGCTTGATGTACGTTCTAATGTGACATTTTCACAGCATTTCCAGTAGATTTTTGCCATTATTGTATAAAAATTCTAGGAATAAATATGTCCATCATCATATAAATGAAAACATGGCAACAATGTTGTAAACATTCTTCAAAAAGGACATGTATGAGCCTACCTTAAAAGTGTCACATATAGGGTATGCTCATTAATAGAGAACCCTGGCACACAAAAGACGGGAAAAGTTGTTTAATGCAAAATAAGATCCGTTTTTATTAAACACAACGATTGTTTCAATCTTTCACAATTTTCATCAGGGGTTGGATCTCATTCTCAGTGAGATCCATCTTCAGCTTCTCACACATAGAATACTGCCACATCTATTATATAATTGCGAATGGGGTTTTTTGCCCCTTCTGAGTCCACTCGCAATGCGAGTCGGCGTGGTCATGTGGATATGCCCGAAGCATTGGCCGCGCAGCGGCCATTGCGAGCAGTTCTAAGGCGACTCGCTATGCCCGCGCAGCGGGCATGGCGAGTCGCCTTAGCAGCGCGAAGCATTGGCCGCGAAGGCGGCCATTGCGAGTCAGAGACTCACCTTCTAGAATCCCGATGCATGTGCATCGGGCACCCAGCTAGTAACCATATAAGGGTGGGGGTGTATTCTTCACAGTGTGTCTGTCTAACGTGGCTACAACTGATCTGTGTATTGTCAGTTTACCTCATGGAAGGACAGTGTGAGCTCAGGACAGCTCCTGTGAGATATTATTTCCTCCATTCACGGCCCTGCTCCTTGCAATCATCAGATAACAAGTAGCAGGGCTGATATGAATGATGGAGTAAGATAACATCCCACAGGAGCTGTGTGCCAACTGCCTGAGCTTACACTGTCCCTGTATGAGGTAAATTGATACACTGATAAGCTGTGAATGCTGTTTAGACCCTGCCCCCCGACCCAGCATATGTCACGTTTAGAATCAGTGGGGACATCTTCTGGAAGGTTTTTGAAAGGTTTCTTCCAGATTTGACTTATGAAGTATATTTGAAAGTTTATTATCATCATTTGCTCTACATTATTATTAAATAAAAATGTAAATAGTGGTTATACTTTAAGATAGGTAACTGTCCTTTTAAGATAGGTAACTGTCCTTTTCAGCAGCTTTCTAGCTCAAGTGTCCTCCCCTCCTCAATGCATCGTAGACTACAACTACATGTGTCACAGCGACCCAATGCGACTAATAGTGTAAGTATTTTGGTGTGAATAATTGAAGGTTAATAGAGAGCAAACTAGTTACAAATACTCATGTGATTCCTCTGAACTTTGCAGTGAATTTTAGATGTTTTCTTTTATTTCCAAGTCGCCACATGCCTGCATTCATACACGTACTGCTGTTCAGAGATTATTTCTAAGCAGCGGGTACTTTTTATTTTATTACCTGCATGTTTACAACAGGTTTTATGTGTATTTTTTATGACATTTCCCAATATGCACGGCACTTCTCGATTATGTAGAACATAATTTTGCTGTGGTCTTGACTGCAAAGTTTGCACTTGTAAAGTTTGAAGGTGTGATAAATCGACACGACAGCTCATCCCTGATGCCCACCTGTTTAATCAGCATTACAGCATGTTCATCTCCTCAAGAAAAATTTGTCTCTTAATTGTTCATGAGAGATCTGCTCCGAGTATTCCTTCCAGAGGCCGGGGCCATTACCACTATCCTCTTCAACCTAATTTATGCAAACCTGACACTTCCAATAAATTGCTTCCTTCAGACTTGGCTGTTTTGAATGAATTTTTATTTCTATGGCAGCAAAGATGAGTTTCATTTAGTAGGAAATTGGATCCCTGGTGATTGACAGACAAACCTGAATGCTGACTACAGTAGGGACCTGTTTGTGAAGAAGCTTAAAAAAAAAAAGTTGCAAAATTTACATGGAAAACAAATGTAACCTACAGGCAATCAGTCTGTGAGCTGGCAACTAATGACATTGTAGCTGTCATGTGTTTATTTGTTCTTTAGTATTTGTGTTATTTAATGTTTGTAGTTCACATTTTTTCATGAAGCCATATAACATCAGTGCGCACATGTATACAGGGTTGTTTTTTGATACTGAGCTCAGAGCCGTTCTTTATATGTTCTTTCTCATAGGAATCATTTGTGATCGCTACAGCATATCTCAGGATTACTGCTCTAACAATCAGCTGATCAAACAATTCAGATTTTCCTCGTCTCTCATATACACCCCTTTCCAATCGGATTAATTCCTCTACCATTATCATATATTCACTTCTACTCGGGGGGTCTTCCCGAATCCAGTGTCTCGCCATCAATTTCCTTGCCACAAATAGTAATCTCGCGATGACCACTTTTAGTATATTGTCAATTGCCACCTCCTCGACGTATCCCAGCAGACAGATAATAGGATCCCTTGGAATCACACACCTAAATGCTCCCTCTATCCGATTGATAACTGTGGTCCAATATGAGAACAGTCGTGGGCAGGACCACATCATGTGATAAATTCCAGCGCTCTCCCCCCTACATCTCGGGCATTCTGAGTCATTTCTCAATCCCGTTTGGTGCATTATCACTGGCGATCTATACACTCTATGTAACACGTATAAGTGTGATAATCTAGCTGATTCGCACACAGACAGTTTAGGAATATATTCCATTAAAACTAGTCCATTGGTCATCTGATATGGAGCCCACATCCTCCTCCCACTTCAGCCGGGACTCAATAGGAAAAGAAAGAAGAAATGTATGCAGTAAATCCCTATATATGCAAGATATCACTCCTCTCGTCGCCCCATCGTGGCAGATATAATCGAGAACAATATCAGAGTGTATACAGAGATTCCTCCCAATGCCTTGTGCTCTAAACGCATGCCGGACCCTCAGATATTGATACCATTCCTTGTCGGACAGGCCAAACTCCGATCTCAACTGTTGAAAGGATTTCAGCCCTTGTCTATCCAACAATTGGTATACATAGAGAATACCTCCATGCAGCCACTCTGGTAGTCCGTCCATGTATTTCAAGCCCGGATATCTCTCGTTGTTCCCACAGGTGTATATTTCGTCAGACCCGTCACTCCTCTCAATTGTTTAGTGCGTTCCCAAAGTTTGTGAGCGAGGTCAAGAGTTGGATATCTCTTTCCCAAAACACCCATTGACCCATCCTCAAGTCCAGCCACCAAAGGGGATCTACCTGTCATGCCCTCCAAACCTCCCTTAATTGAGGTATTGTCCGCAACATATGCCCAACCCCGCAAATGCTGACACTGCGCTGCAAGGTAAAAAATCCACGGATGAGGCAACGCCAACCCACCCTCATCTTTTGGTCTCTGCAACGTCTCCAGTCGTATCCTGGGCTGTCTCTTTCCCCATATCAGGTCTCGAAATATGTCATTGATTGGCTTAAGTTTCCGCTGTGAGATCCATAAGGGGGAGTTGTGTAGCACATACAGTACTTTGGGCATTAATATCATTTTGATTAGATTAACTCTCCCCACCACCGATAAACACAGCTTACTCCAAGCATTAACCTTACGCCTCAGTATCAGCAACAAAGGGGCAAGGTTGAGCCGCAGGAAATCCGTGATGGGCAAAGCCACCTGAATACCCAGATACTTAAATTGCCTCACTCTTTGTAACCGTTGTGCTACTGTCGGAATTACATCCCGTCTCCACTCTCATCAACCTCAAACAAACTTGATTTAAGCCAATTTATATTAACTCCTGACAGTGTCCCAAACCTCTTAATGGTTTGCATGGCATGACCCAGCGAGGTCCCCTGATCTTCCAAAAATAATAACATCAAAGTAGAAAAATAGGGGGGGCAACAAGAGGCGCAATAGTGCCCTATCACTAGTGACACTAATGTATGTGGTGGGTATGAATTCACTCACCTAGCACAGTTGTGAGACCCACAACTGGTGTAAAAGCATTTAGCATTAAATGCAGCTGCTGCAGGACTTTCACCTTCCACATGCACGTGGGAACCATCCAGAAGTTACTTCAGGGGAAATGGTGTATCAGTGTCCGCGCTGCTGAAATTCCAAGAAAACGATCCGGAAACCATATGTAGGTTGCATCAATATTCCATTTATTCCTTTTCCTACGCGTTTCTGCACTGTCCTAGTGCCTTCCTCAGGGATCCCTGAGGAAGGCACTAGGTCAGTGCCGAAACGCGTAGGAAAAGGAATAATGGAATATTGATGCAACCTACATATGGTTTCCGGATCGTTTTCTTGGGATTTCAGCAGCACGGACACTGATACACCATTTCCCCTGAAGTAACTTAAAAATAATAACATGTCATCCGCGTATACTGCGATTTTATCCTCAAATCTACCATATTTAAACCCCTTAATCTCCTTAGACCCTCTAATCGTAGCCGCCAGGGGTTCCGCCCGCCCAGCTGCTTCTAACACACATTCCCATAGCATTCTAACGAAAGGCTGATCATGTAATAATGGTCTGGATGTGTCCACTAGAAAGGCCGATCATGTAATAATGGTCTGGATGTGTCCACTAGAGAGGCTGATCATGTAATAATGGTCTAGATGTGTCCAGTAGAAAGGCTGATCATGTAATAAAGGTCTGATGTGTCATAGAAAGGCGATCAGTAATAATGGTCTGGATGTGTCCAGTAGAAAGGCTGATCAAGTAATAATGGTCTGGATGTGTGCAGTAGAATGACTGATCATGTAATAATGGTCTGGATATGTCCAATAGAGAGGATGATCATGTAATAATGGTCTGGATGTGTCCAGTAGAAAGGCTGATCATGTAATAATGGTCTGGATGTGTCCAGTAGAATGACTGATCATGTAATAATGGTCTGGATGTGTCCAGTAGAAAGGCTGATCATGTAATAATGGTTTGGATGTGTCCAGTAGAAAGGCTGATCATGTAATAATGGTCTGGATGTGTCCAGTAGAATGACTGATCATGTAATAATGGTCTGGATGTGTCCAGTAGAATGGCTGATCATGTAATAATGGTCTGGATGTGTCCAGTAGAAAGGCGGATCATGTAATAATGGTCTGGATGTGTCCAGTAGAAAGGCGGATCATGTAATAATGGTTTGGATGTGTCCAGTAGAAAGGCTGATCATGTAATAAAGGTCTGGATGTGTCCAGTAGAAAGGCTGATCATGTAATAATGGTCTGGATGTGTCCAGTAGAATGACTGATCATGTAATAATGGTCTGGATGTGTCCAGTAGAATGGCTGATCATGTAATAATGGTCTGGATGTGTCCAGTAGAAAGGCTGATCATGTAATAATGGTCTGGATGTGTCCAGTAGAATGACTGATCATGTAATAATGGTCTGGATGTGTCCAGTAGAATGGCTGATCATGTAATAATGGTCTGGATGTGTCCAGTAGAAAGGCGGATCATGTAATAATGGTCTGGTTGTGTCCAGTAGAAAGGCGGATCATGTAATAATGGTTTGGATGTGTCCAGTAGAAAGGCTGATCATGTAATAATGGTCTGGATGTGTCCAGTAGAATGACTGATCATGTATAATGGTCTGGATGTGTCCGGTATTGTGGAAGCCACTTTTAATTAGCAAGTCTCTGCCAATAAGCAATCTAAGGCTGGGGTCAGACTTGTGTTATGCTAATGACACTCAGCTCAGGGTCTGGTAGGAGCATGAACACTTGTGACATGCAACTGTGATTCAATCCTGCGATGGGATCACAGTGCAGAGGAGAGGGAGAGATTAATCTCTCCATCTCCTCCATTGCCGACCTTGGTGAATATCATGCTGCACTCAGATGTGTGCAGAGTGCAGTGTGATGGTTTTCTCGAACCCTTCGACTTGTACTTGTACTGAGTAGGTCTGAGCAGGTCTGAGCTGCCTAACTGTCTATCTGATTTCCTCATATTGTACTCATGCAAGTCACACGCCAGTGTCACTACAGTCTTAATATGACTAAAAAATGTTATGGATAATTAAAGGGAACCTAGCAGGTGATACATGCTGCACGAGGCTTGTGCAGCATGTATCAGATGCTGTATGATTTCAGCCATGCATGTTAACTGTAAAACTCATACTTTAACAGGTGTTGGGGACCAAGCTACAATGGAGTCAAGTTGGCAGGTTCTCCCTAAACACTTCCAGTAATTGACAGGTCTCTCCCTATATACTCACACAAGAGAGAGATGTAACTCAAGGGCAGTTGGTGGGAAGAATCCCCGACAGGTCAATCTGCTTGACTGGTTTCTTGTCCGTTTTGTTCCCTGGCAACTTTTAAACTAAGTTTTTCTCTGCATTTCACACTGAAGCATACCTGGCTGAAAATGATACAGCCAGTGTCGGAATTACGCTGCCCGTGGGTCGTGCAGCATTTATCATAAATCAGGTTTACTTAAAACAAAAGTAATGGTAATAAAAAAATACAGGATGAAATAAAACAAATTT
The DNA here is from genome assembly GCA_033576535.1 of Allobates femoralis. Taxonomy (NCBI): domain Eukaryota; kingdom Metazoa; phylum Chordata; class Amphibia; order Anura; family Aromobatidae; genus Allobates; species Allobates femoralis. The sequence continues at coordinate 654,227,035 of JARQOC010000003.1, read as the reverse complement.
TCTCGCATACTAGGCTTGACAATTGAGTGTAGCTTAGCAAAAGATTAGTTTAAAAGTAAAAGTGCATTTACTCTATTCAATGCATAATGTTGAGTCTGCCGACTGGCAACGTGCTTGCTTAATTGCATTTATTTGGAGGCTGACGGTCATCGGCTGCCTGATAAGACAGAATTATTATCGTCGTGAAACAAGTAATCTTAAGAAAGCTCTTTCATGATAATTGTGTTGTATATTTGGACCTTTAGTCAATCAAGTGGTGCTGTGAAGTTGATCGTAATTGTCTAAAGATGAGCCAAGTTTATCATCCATCCTCAGTGACAAGCTTGATGTATTTTCAGACTGTCCGGTCCAACGTATCCACTATCTATATAATGACAGGATGAGTGAATTTGACCCAAAATGTTCTGTAGCCACTCAAGTAGTGCAGTCCAGGGGGGGCCCACATACAATAGATAGCTGTCAATGGTTTGGCCAGTCGTTTGATCAGTTGACATCTTTCCTGACATTTTTATGAGAGCGCCACTGCCAGATATTGGAGACTTTGGCTGCCATTAATCTAATATGTATATGGACCTTAAGGTTCTTTACTGTTAGGGCTCTCATCCTATCTAAGGTCAGAATAGTGGATCATTTTTGGTATTCTGTCCTGTAAAAAACAAACAAACAAAACATGAACCCCAAAAAACAAGTTACTTTTGGACCAACAAAGGTTGTATACTACTGCTTCATACCAGATTCCAATCTTTACATACTGTAACTATTTTTTAAGATTTTTATTATACTTCTATATTTTGCCCTATATTTATATTCAATCTTTGTTTATTGAACCAAAACAAGCAAAATAAAATATTTCAACACAGCAGCATGTTTTCCTTCAATCCGACATCTCTTAACATCTTAGACCATCACATCTAACATGTTTGCTCATGAGATATCTTCTAAGTTAATTCAAAATCCAATACATTGTGACTGTTTGAACTAGGAGATCGAGGTGACGTTATCTCCTAAACATTGATGAGTCTATGTCCTTCTGTAGATCACCATATTCTCCAGCCCAAGGAGTTAAGTTAGTCATGTTATCAATATTTGTGATTCACAATCTTCGTTTGATAATAATACTAATACCTTATGTATTATATATGCCGTAAGGCAAATACGTGTAGTTTCTTACAAACACTTCAATATTCCAACTACATTTGTACTTCAAACAAGAGAGTAACTATATAAACAATTAACGTACAACTCTCAAACTTGGTAAATTGGAGCATCCTCTTATCTGAAATTTTCAGTATTTTCGTAGTTATTTAATGGGGGGAAGTAAGGAAAAGAGAAAAGTGGGAAAAGAAATAATAGAGCAACAGAACAACCAAAAAAGAAAAAGAGGGGGAAGGACATAGTATAAGTAATAGAGATCTCTCTTCTCTCCGGGGCCTCACACATTTTATTGTATATCGCCTCTCCCCTACTCTGCCTGTTCTGTGAATGCCTCTCCAAAATCCAGGGATCCAAGAAACCTCACCCATGAGCTCCAAATGCGCAGAAATCCATCCCTGGCATCGGTGACCTCCGCCGTGAGCTCCTCCATCCGGTAGATCCTATTTATTTCTCCCAACCATTCCACCAGGCCAGGAGAACGCGTTGTTCTCCAGTACCTGGGGATGACCGTCCTTGCTGCTGTTAGGCAAAATCTCAACATATCGGATTTCTGAGACTTGAAGATCCTGGCAGTATAGACAACAGTGCCACTGCGGTGTCCTCTCGGGTTCCCGTCCACTAAGTTTTTTGTATATCTCAAATACCGAATCCCAAAATGGCCGTATTTCCACACACTCCCACCAAATATGCAATCATGGATCCCTTACTGACCCCGCATCTCCAACAGACTTCCAGGACGGAGGGGAAGGCCGCGTGTATGTTGACTGGGCCAAACTAATAACCCCTGGCGAATGGGTTTTCGACACCTTCCAATCCCTGACACAAATTCTTCTTCCCATCTAACAAAAAAACTGGGTCTGTTCTTGATCTTACCTCTATCTAATATGGTATAAATTTTGGAGATCAGGTGTGTGGGCGGGGATTCCAATGGGAACAAATCCTCAAACTGTGTCGTGTTAACTAAAAAGTTGTTTTCATAACGGTTCCGCTTCAGGAATGATTCCAGTTGTGCCTGTTCCATCCACAACCTCCCACGTCTCGTCGCATCAGTGGGAAGGGGGGATTAGCAGGATTATGGAAAATTGGAGTGAGGGGAGCCCGTGAGTTAGATATTATCCCCCATCTGACTTCTCTATCCACAACCCCAGGACGAGGGGTGCCAAGTCCGTCTCCATTCCAAGCCTGGGTCTGTACAGGGGGAACCCAAGACACGCATCGAAGAGGAGTGCCAATGCCCGACTGTTCCACCGTCATCCATTGCTTAGTAGTATGATGATACTGCCAGTCGAATAGCCTCCTAACATAGCAGCCTTGTAGTAAGTTTTGAAATTTGGTAGACCCGCCCCTCCCTGAAGTTTGTGGCGATAAAGAGTATTAATTCCGATTCCCGGTCTTCGTCTACCACAAATGAATCTAGTAATGGTCGACTGTAGTTTTACAAAAAAGTATGCGGGGACATTTATGGGGACCCTTCGAATGAGGAACAGATATTTGGGCAGTATGTCCATCTTTACTGCGTTTATACGGCCAAACCATAAAATCCGTCTCCTGTCGTAGGTCTGTAAGTCCTTGACTGTCCTCTGAAGCAGGGGGAGGTAGTTCAGGCCAAACCAATTGTTAGGGTCACTGGGCACCATGACCCCTAGATACTTAAGAGCATCTCGTTGCCCGGGAGGGAAATGTTTAGGGTTTCCATTTTAGTGATATTGACTTTAAAGTTGCTAAACCTTCCATACTCATCGAATAATTTAAGCAAAGAGGGGAAGGAAGTACGAGGTTGGGTGACGAACAGGAGTAAATTGTCCGCAAATAATGCCGCCTTGTATTCCTTCTGGGTCCATAGTATCCCCTTTATGTCCGGATTTTGTCTGATTGTTATGGCCAGATGTTCCATTATGATGATATAAATCAACGGGGACAAAGGACATCCCTGTCGAATCCCTGTTCCCAAACGGGAAAGAAGGGGATAGGCCTCCATTCGCTCTGACCCTCACTGTTGGGCAACTGTAAAGGGACATTACTGTAGCCATGAATCCGGCCCCCAATCCCAACCGCTCTAATGAAGTCCTCATGAATCACCAGCTGACCGGGTCGAAGGCCTTTTCCGCATCCACTGAAAGTAGGCACATGGGAATAGATCTGGCCCTCGACTGCGCCATGAGTAACATCAGCTTATTAGTGTTATCCCTAGCTTGTCTCCCTTGCACAAAACCCACTTGGTCATTATGTATGACCGTGGGAAGGAGAGGGGCCAAACGATTGGCAAGCAGCTTTGAAAACAGTTTGATGTCTATATAAATCAGTAAATGGGTCTATAATTCACTGCCTCCGTGTGGTCTTTGCCAGGCTTAGGGATCACACTAATATGGGCCTCAAGCGATTCAGGTGCCCAAGAGCTCTCGGGGGGAAATTGTCTTAAAAACCTTCGTCAAGAACGGAGCAATCTGGTGGCCAAATTGTTTAAAAAATTTAGGGGTAAAGCCATCAGGTCCCGGAGTTTTCCCTCCCGGGGATTGCTTAAAATTGTCACCTCCAAAACGCCGCCTAAGCTTCAAAATCATGTCCCTGCAGCATCCCATCACTAATCTCACACTCCTTTTGTCTCAGAAAAGCATCCTGTGAAAGTGGAGAAAAACGTTTTATAACTTACTCATTAGTGATGTTAATTAGCAGGGGCTATATTCTTTAGTCCCTAGGGGGGCCCTCTTCGTCATAAGATCACGCCCTAATAGGCGTGATCTTCCATACATATTGTAATCAGCGCCTCCCTGCTCTCCACGGCGCTGCCTGGGCTGTAATGACGCGAATTGCGTCATTTCCGGCATCTGGTGACGTCAGTACACCAGCGCCGCTCTGTAGGCTTCAAGCACCGCATTGCCCATGTGCTGTGCGAGGGTCTGCTTATGCGAGCACTCTAGTTGTGATATCAATTTTGACAGAGACTCTATTTTTTTCTTTTTTCTTTTTTGAGTCTAGCTCTGTGTTTTAATAGAACTCCTCGCACCACACACTTTAAAGCCTCCCACTGGAACGGGGCAGCAGTAGGGTCCGCGGCATGGACATCAAGAAACTCTGTGATCGTGGTCTTAACCTCGGAATAACACATAGTGTCATTTAGCAGGTTATTATTTAAGCACCCAGTGCTTATGCTGTCCCCCCGGCATGTTCAGCTGGCAGAAAACAGGAGCGTGGTCAGACCAACACATCTGACCTACTGACGCCTGTGCTTGCCACGTCCGGACTCTCTGGCTGGTTAAAAATAGGTCAATCCTACTATACGACTCGTGCGCGAAAAAGAATGAAAAGAATGTATAGTCCCTGTCGTTTGGATGCAAGGCCCTCCAAAGGTCTACCAAACATAAGTTCTGAATCGCTTTCCTGACTGCATTTAGTTTTGATTTAGAGAGACCGTGTCTACTCAGGGAGTTGTCCAGATTTGGATTAAGGGTAAAATTAAAATCCCCTCCCACTATAAAGACCACTTCAGCAAAATCGGCCAATGTGGACAGGAGGGAAATACAGCCCTCGTTGGGTCCTTATTAGGCAGGTACTAATTAGCAATGGTGAATATAGTGGAATTTTCTTGCAATTTAAAAAAAAATGTATCTGCCCTCTTCGTCTATTAGAGTATCTAAAATAGAGTGAGCAAAGGATTTGTGTACCGCTATGGAGACTCCACCAGATCGTGCAGCCGGATTGGAGCTATGGATCCAAACAGTATAGCGACGGTTACCGACGCCAGGGATGTGGCCACTCTTGAAGTGGGTCTCCTGTAATAATAACAACATAACACCTTGTTTGTGGTGTCACCCAATACCTGTGAATTTTTCTTTTGGGTATTGAACCCCTGGACATTCAGGGTGCAGAGTTTAATCAGAGACATCTCTAATTTAGGGCCAGGCAGGATAGTTGCCCCTTCAAAACTTTAATCCTATTCAAAATAGTGAGGCGATTCAAGGGGGAGGGAACTAAATTCAGGTAAGGTGCAGGAAAGAAAAAAGAAAGAAGAGACAGGAAAAAAGAAGGGTAAAATGAAGAGAAAGGTGGGAAGGCCTAGGGAAGGTAGGCCACAAGCAGTATAGCTATCGAAAAGCAAGCAGGTGATGAAACACTGGTTTTCAGAGGGAAACAATTATCCCAGCACTCCTGCGTGTCAGGGATTCCCTAATGAGGTGTGGGCCTTCTACCAAGGAATCTTCCGTCCCAGGCTATGGCTAAAGCATGTTACAGTAGAAATAATTAAACAAATATTTAGACACAAAAGCGAGGAAATTAAAACCAACGAATAGAAAAGTGAAGATCTCCCAAGATGTCACGCACGGCAGTCCCGGCGGGCATCAGTATATCTAGAGTCCAGAGCAGAAATGAAAAGGGGCACCACCGTAGCAATACTGGGGTTCCCACTGGGGAACTCAATTAGTGTGAGGGGGAGACACAGGACCGTTGAGGTGCCAGATACAGTCTCAGTACTGGAAATCAAGCAAAAAGAAGAAAAAACATCGGCACTCACCAGAACAGGCATATAGCGGGATTTTTCTTTTTATTTAGTCAGGAGCAGCATACACAGGGGTGCCGTCGTCACCTCTGCGCCCCCTCCCTGCACCCCTGTGTATGCTGTTCCTGGACTAAATAAAAAGAAAAATCCCGCTATATGCCGTTCTGGTGTGTGCCGATATTTTTTCTTCTTTTTGCTTGATTATCAGTATAAGGAGCTGCCGGATCGATGGTAATCCAGCAACTATCCCAGCAGACATTTCAGGGTCCCAAAAAGAACATAAATGTCCACTAGGCAGGCGTGGCCACGTCTCGCTGCCGTCTGCTACTATCTTAACCCATAAACATCCAGGGGGAAGAGAATAGGAGGGAGGGGAGGGAAGGTAGCAAGGACCAGGGTAGGGGTAAAAAGGGTCTGGGAAACTTGGACAAGGGAAAAAAGAAAAAAAAATTCAAAAATGGGTTATCAAGACAGACAGCTACATAGGAACACCGGAAAAGAGACTGCCCAGACCACCACGCCCGTTGTAATCACTCTCTTCAACTGAGGGGCCTGCGTTCTTCATTCTGCCTTAGGCGCCACCGGATGGCCCCAAGGGCCTTTGGGGAAGACCCTCCGGGGCTCTCATGGGGAATTCGGCCATCGCTGGGTAGGCACTGATGGTATATTTAAAGCTGCCGTGAATGACGGGACATCAGCAGGGGTGCGGAGAACGTGCACCCGTCCCCCTCTCTTCACTGGAGCTTAAAGGGGAAGCCCTAGCTGTAGGCCAAATTGTGCTCTCTGATCATATGCAATAATGGGCCAGAGCCTTCCTCTTCAGTAAGGTCAGTCTGGACAGGTTAGGCAAGATAGTGAGAGTTTTGTCACCAAAGCTGCACGACTTTCCATTCCGATTTTGGTCATAATGGTCTCTTTTATGATGTAATGATGGACCCTACAGATCACATCCCCAGGCCAATCAAGGTCTGAGGGTTTGGGACCCAATGCTCTATGGGCCGATCCAGCTCTATCCTAGTCGAGGGTGGGTCTCCCAGTAGTCTATTAAATATCGTCTGGAGCACTTCTGGGAGATCTTTGGTTTCAACAGTTTCGGTCAGCCCCCTGACCCTGATGTTATTTCAGCACCCACTGTTTTCCCCGTCATCCAGGGCGTCCACTAAGTGCTCTATTTGGCTGGATTGGGTTTGCAACATAATCTGCTGGGATTTGCACATTTCTTCCAGGGCTGTGATCCTATGTGCGTGATCTTACCAACTGCGAGTCCACCCTGTTGACCTTTCCTTTTAAACAGGACAGCTCACTGTGGTAAGCCTGTTCAAGTGTGGTTATATATGACCCAATGTCCTCCCTGGTGGGAATGGAGGACATGCGAGCCCTTAAGTCACTCAGCTCCACCAGCACACTGTGGCTATGAGGGTGACCCTCTTGGAGGGAGAATACTGCAGGGTTCTGTGTGAGAATAGGGCGCTGGGTCCCCTGAGGTTTTGCCCTATATTTATGAGTCTTTTTCTATAACATTTTTATGATTTACCGTATATACTCGCGTATAAGCCGAGTTTTTCAGCCCAAAAATTGGGCTGAAAAGTCTCCCCTCGGCTTATACGTGAGTCATACGGGACCCCCTCACTGTTTGGCGCCCCCACCTCAGGATGGCCCCCCCGCATGCAGCGCTGCGCATATACATTACCAGCCTATCAGCTGTCACCCTCCGGTGGCGGATCGCGGCTCCCGGCTCCGGCTTCCATCTTCATCTGTGTCTTCCTGCATGTCACATGACCGGCCGGCGTCGTGATGACGTCATCGCGATGAGCCCCGGCCACAAAGCAGGAAGACAGAGATGAAGATGGAAGCCGTAGCCGGGAGCCGCGATCCGCCACCGGAGGGTGACAGCTGATAGGCTGGTAATGTATATGCGCAGCGCTGCATGCGGGGGGGCCATCCTGAGGTGGTGGCGCCAAAAAGTGAGGGGGGCCAGTGTACTACCCCTGGGGCTGCTGTGTACTACCCCTGGGGCTGCTGTGTACTACCCCTGGGGCTGCTGTGTACACCCCTGGGGCTGCTGTATATACCCCTGGGGCTGCTGTGTACTACCCCTGGGGCTGCTGTGTACTACCCCTGGGGCTGCTGTGTACACCCCTGGGGCTGCTGTGTATACCCCTGGGGCTGCTATGTACTACCCCTGGGGCTGCTGTGTACTACCCCTGGGCTGCTGTGTACTACCCCTGGGGCTGCTGTGTACACCCCTGGGGCTGATGTGTACTACCCCTGGGGCTGCTGTGTACACCCCTGGGGCTGCTGTATATACCCCTGGGGCTGCTGTGTACTACCCCTGGGGCTGCTGTGTACTACCCCTGGGGCTGCTGTGTACTACCCCTGGGGCTGCTGTGTACACCCCTGGGGCTGCTGTATATACCCCTGGGGCTGCTGTGTACTACCCCTGGGGCTGCTGTGTACTACCCCTGGGGCTGCTGTGTACTACCCCTGGGGCTGCTGTGTACCACCCCTGGCGCTGCTGTGTACACCCCTGGGGCTGCTGTGTATACCCCTGGGGCTGCTGTGTATACCTCTGGGGCGGCTGCTGTAATAATGCTGGGGTCTGTATATACCACTGGGAAGGCTGCTGTATACCACTGGAGCTGTATATACTTCTGGGGCTGCTGTGTACTACCTAAGGGCTGCTGTATACTACCCCTGGGGCTGCTGTATACCCCTGGGGCTGCTGTGTATACCCCTGAGGCTGCTGTGTATACCCCTGGGGCTGCTGTGTATACCCCTGGGGCTGCTGTGTATACCCCTGGGGCTGCTGTATATACCTCTGGGGCTGCTGTGTACATCGACAAAATGTCACTGGGTTGCTCATACCCAGCACACAAAAGTTGCGTACAATATCCTAGTTCCGTTGCCTGCCGATATCTGTGTGACATCTCCTATGCAGTCTTGGACGAGTGCCAAAAACGTGCGCACTCACGTGAAGTTGTATGCGATGTCAGAACGATATTGCGACGTGTAATGGTACCCTAAGGGCCACGTCACACGCATCAATTTAGTGAATGATATAGTTTAAGCGACCTGCTTTTTTGATCACTTAAGCGATATCGTTTGTGCGTCGCTGCGTGTAATGAAACGATTTTTCTTTGAAAAATCGTTTGATTGTTTGATTGCAGATTTGTGAACATGTTCACAAATCTGTCGTTGGTCGGCCGGTGGACACGCAGAAGCTGCATGTGACACCAGCAGAGCAACGATGAACGAGCTCCCAGCGCCTCGCAGCCAATGCTGGGAGCTCGTATAAACATGGTAAACATCGGTTACTAAGCGCCACGCAGCGCCTAGTAACCCGATGTTTACCATGGTTACCAGCGTTCTCGCTGGTCCACATCATTGGTGAGTCTGCCTGTGTGACAGCTCACCAACGATGTGAACGATATTGTTAGCGATCGCGCGTGTATGTGATCGCTAACAATATCGTTCAGTAAATTGAACCGTGTGACGGGCCCCTTACAGAGATGTCAGCGGCAACTGGCGGGAGCGCGCACGCTTTTGGCACCCAGCCAGCGTCACCGCCCCCCGTATACACAGGGAGACACCTCCGGCGATGCACCGGCGAACTGACGGGGTGTCTCAAAACCTCAGCGGCGATGCAGTACAATGAGAGCCTATGGCTCCCATTGCCTGTCAGGTCGGCGTCGGCCGTTTACATGGGGCGATGTGTGCACACTGCCCCAGATCGGCCGCCTGGTTTCAGAGCAGTGCTCCAGTAAAAGGCGTCGCCATCGCCTAATTATATTAGGCGATGAAGGGGCGATATCGGTGCCGATAGGCCACGCCCCTGCATCGCCTAACAAATTGACGGTACCATCGCCACGTGTGACGGTACCCTAAGACCTCCTGTATGAAAGTCTTGACCTAAAAATTACTGATCCTAGAAAGTCAATATTTTTAAGGTGTTAAAATCACATCTATAGCCCAAAAATAGCTTTCCTTCTTTCTAAATATAATTAAATACACTTATTACTGGAACTACTGCATGAATGGAGATGATTAGAGAGAAGCATACTTCCAGTATAGATACCTGATGTCTTAGTGGAGGTTTGAATGGAGGACTAATATGCAATTGACTTGTTTCATTAATGCATTTGGACTATTACGGTACTTTGCCCTCTCCTATAGCTTTTGGCTGACTGTTTATTGAATGTTTCCAGAATCTAGCTGTTTTGGGAAATAATAGAAAAAAAAGATTTTGGAGACTCTGGGTGTGCCACCTGGACACAAAGCGCTATAATCACAGTGCCATCTGGTCAGCAGTGAGTAGATTAATTTACAGGAGGGAAAGAGACATACGCTGCAGAATGCTGTTATAATGTCCTAGGAGTATATCCTGTCTGAGTTTACATTTATTGATTCAGTCTTACTATAATCATTTACTGCAGGGTTTCTTAACCTCTTTTATTCATGACATGACATTCCTAACATTTCAATTCTGATTCCAGTTTAGAGCCTCTATACATCTAATGTATAAAGCTGAATGTGTGTATGTGTGTGTGTATGTCCGGGATTGGCATCTACACCGTCGCAACTACAGCCACAAAATTTTGCACAGTCACACGTCTGGACCCCGAGAGCGTCATAGGCTATGTTGTCAGACAAAATTTTAACCCTGCGCGTTCTAGTTCACCAAACAATTTTGCCCCTATCTACATAATGTGGAAAAAGTGAAATGAAAAGTATTGGAGGAAAATCGACAGCTGCCAGCTACAGCCACAAAATTTTGCACAGTCACACGTCTGGACCCCGACAGCATCATAGCTATGTTATGAGGCGAAATTTTAACCCCGTGCATTTCAATTCACCAAACAATTTTGCCCCTATCTACATAATGGGGAAAAAGTGACAGTTAACAGATGATAGCTGTGAATGAGAGGGGCTTAATGACCGCACCAAAGACTAACAGCATATACCAGCATATAGTCACTAAGGTGGGGCCCCAACATGGGATATTAACCACACACGGGGACATGTATACACACCACACGCACACAAAGAGTAACAGCAAGTGTATAGTCGCTAAGGTGCAGCCCCAACATTGGATACTCACCACGCACCCGAACCACACACACACCACAAAGAGACAAACACAACACAGAGACACACACACCCTATAGCGACACATGCACTCACCCCACAGGGACACACACACCACAAAGAGACACACACAACACAGAGACACACACACCACACAAACCCCCCCACAGGGACACACACACATACACACCCTATAGGGACACATGTACTCAGCCCACAGGGACACACACACACCACAAAGAGACACACACAACACAGAGACACACACCACACAGACTCCCCCCACAGGGAAACACACATACACACCCTATAGGGACACATGCACTCACCCCACAGGGACACACACACACCACAAAGAGACACACACAACACAGATACACACACACCACACAGACCCCCCCCACACGGACACACACACATACACACCCTATAGGGACACATGCACTCACCCCACAGAGACACACACCCCAGGGAAACCACACAGACAGACACAGATGTGCACAAATCGCCTCACACAACTCGCTTCATACGTGTGCTATCTTTAATTTCCAAAAATAAACATCTGATAAACAGCCAATGTGCAACACATGTGCCATATAGGGAATTGAGGAAAATGTCAGTCACATGAGCTGTCTATTATGTGTATGTGTGAGGTAACATATACTGCCTGGCCGGGGGAGGGTTTACTGTTGGCTGGAGATTTATCAGGCTGCCTATAGCAACCAATCACAGCTCAGCTTCTATTTTCCTACAGGTCATTAATATGACATATTCAAATTCTATCTTGTTATAGCTAACATCAGTTATTTATTAACCCGGGTGTAGCCGGGTAGTACAGCTAGTGATATATATAGTCCCATATTTAGCGATATTATTGTAACGAAATGCTGGCTTTATCTAGATTTGTTTGGAAAGTTGTCATATCCACAAATAATTTCCTTTTTTAGCATACTTTATTTGTAGTCCATATGAAGAATCCATGTTGATCACACATAGGGAAGATGATAATAGAGGGTAAGAAGTTTTAGTGATTCTTTTTATTTGCACAAAGTTGTATAGAGTTGTTTGGACCCCTGCTGTATTTTTGATGACCCACTACAGTGCCAAGTAAAATTAAAATAGGAAATTACCCAAAATTTTTTCACATACCTTTTGAAGCAGTGACCATATTTCCTGGTTCCTGACTTAAAAACTCTGACTGATTGTCTGCTACGCAGACTCTTAATATGAGCAATGAGATTATGCATTATTAGTATGGAGTCTAATAGGTTCACTAATGAGTGATTACAACTAAAAACTGTAGGTTAAGGTAAAGTCTCCCTTTAAGGCTGGAGTCACATTAACGTATGGATCCAATGTGAGAGATTTGGATGCAACATGCTAATGACATTCGGCTTATGGTGGGTTTACACACTAGGATATCCTGAACGATATCCTTGAAACGTCACAGATATGTGATCATTGAAAAGATATTGTTCGGGCGTCGTTGCGTGTAAACGAACGATATAGGATAAAAAGATTGTTGGACCGTTCATCCTAGATTTGAGATCCTGACCTCAAATCTATCGTTCGTCGTCCAAGTAACGCTGCTTCAGGAAGCAGCATCGTTCAGTGTGACACCTTTATGAACGATATCGTTTAAAAAGCTCCTATTCCTGCTGCTTTATTACATCACTCACTCCTTCCTCTCCTATTTAACAGTTGCGCTGCTGCATAGGATATCGTGTGACAGCACACTAACAATGTCGGAACGATCACGGTCACGTGATCGTTCCAAGGATATCGCTAACGAGATCCTGGCGTGTAAACCCACCATTAGGCTCTGCTGCAAGTGTGAGCCAAATGTTGTTATACTGTGCTCCGATCTCCTCCATTTCCGGCCTCAATGTGTATCGCACTGCCCTTGGATGACATCCGAGTGCAGTGTGATGTTTCACTCGCACACATAGACTTGTATGGGTGCAAGTGATCCGAGACTCAGTGACTATCGTAGCCTGCAGCGATTTTTTTTCCTTTAGTCCGATTAGGACAGATCATCGCCTAACATTTGGCCCAGTGAAATGTGAGATTTTCTTGCATTGCACTCTTGTGAGTTATACACCAGTGTGACTCTACTCTAAGAGTGGGACTACCAGGCGACTTTGGCTGCAACATTTGTCCATTGACCAAAGTTCACTAGGTGTAGCAACTATATCACAGTGGAATACAAATGAATCAAGTTCACAATACCAAGGGTTAGACTTCTTGTGACTTACATGTCACATTGCTTTAACCTTGTGCCTTGTGCTGTAACCTTGCGCCTTACATTTAATTGCAACACCTAGCAAACTTTGGTCACAAAACAGGTGTCGCAACCCAAGTTACATCTCCATTCTTAACCTCTTTGTGATCCAGAGCTAAGGGCAAATAATTAGGCAGGCTTCACACCCTGTTTTTTTTGGGTCTGGGGCTGTTCGGTGTGAACCTGACAGCCTCGGACACGATTTTGGACATGATGTAGCCCTATGGTGCCGGATAGGGCCGGATGGCAGTGATTTGCCATCCAGTTTTGTCCCTGTCCGGCAGTAGCAGGCGGCTTTCGATTTTTGCCCTGGACACAAAATTGGAGCTTGCAGCATGTCCGGGGCAAAAAGTTAATCAAAACCGGATCCTCTCGAATCCGACGTGATCCGGTGCCCGTTAATATGGGAGTCTATGGGCGCCGAATTGCGCCAGATTCCGACAGAAAATTGGATCTGGCTGCCGGACGCCTGGTGCTGAGGTTCAGCGGTGCTCAGCACTAAACTTCAGCACCTCAAGAGCTCCCCGCTGAGATGTCAGAACTGCGGCTAGCTCCCGTAGCCGCGATTTTGAAATTTGAGGACCAGGCCAGCGGACTCGGGTATCTGGGCCCTCTGCTGCTGTTATGTCACTGGTGGCCGCCCAGACCTGTGGCCCTGGTGGTCAACAAAAAGGGGATAAAGATCACAGTTCGCCACCCGCAGATTCTGGTGATTAAGCACCAGAGCTGCTTCAGACTTCCAGAGGGCGATGGTACAGCAGCCGAGATGGTACAGCTCCCTGTAGGTGGAGCTGGCCCTCCGGGGCAGGCATGCACCCGCAGTGATCGAAGTGCTGATGATGGAAATAAACAAGTTGCAGTGCAGCAGTGAAACAAGCACATGGAGACTCTGTCACTCTACCCGGGTACTTTACTGGAACAATGCTGGTGGTGATACAGTTCACGGTGGACAACAGTCGTTAGGTAAAAGTAGCCGGCCGGATAGTCACAGTGGGCTGCAGAGTTTCTCAGAGTCTCCTGTGGTATGCTTCCTTGCTCTAACCCGTGCTCCTGCTGCCGCCTGTCCTGGAACAGCCCGCTTAGTACCAGGCCGATTAGGGTGGTTTCTGAGTATCCCGGCTTCCCGCTCTCCCTCTCTCCTGCACCGGGACTTGACCCCGGTGGGTTTCCTTCTGACATGGTGTAGGGCCGGTAGACGGACCTGCGACATCCGGCGTTAATGACTTAGGGGCTGAACTCCCTGTGCTGCATCTTCGGAACCGGCACTCCGGTAAGTGGACCAGGGTTCCCTCCCGAAGTATGGGCGCTCCATCTGGGGGGGTCCCCTCCTTCAGTCTGGGCTGCCTGTTCTCTCATTCAAGGCCCCCTCTCTTGGAGCTCTCTTCTCTCTCAGAGCTCCCGTGCTCCTTCATCCTTCGAGGCAAACTAGAATCCCCCGTTTTGCTACCTCCCTCCTCCCCTAACTCCCCCCAGGGACTGGTCTCCAAACGTTTTTCTAGGTGGGTGTGTGGGAGTGCTGGGATGGGAGCCTCCTACAAACCCTGCATTCCCACTGTGACAGGGATAACCGCACACTTATTTATGGGTACAGTACTCCAATTGTGACGCCTGACCAGTGGGGCGCCACAATTACTCTACGAAAACCTGGCAGTTTAACAGGGGTGTGTAGACTTTTTGTATCCACTCTTCATAAGCATAACTTCTGCAGAGACCTGTATACTTCAAGATATTTTATTCTTTTCTTATGTTCTGCCATTATCTTTGTAACAAAGTACCTTCATCTAAAAAGAACCTGGCAACAAGACAGGACTTCTTACTAACATAAGGTTGGATGTCTGGAAGAAACAGGCAGTCTGTAGGCATTTGATAAGATGCCCTTAGTAAGTCCTCCTTTTCCCTGGAGATTACTATCCCTAAATGCTTCGAGTCCTTGTAAGTAGGACAAAGAATTAAACAAACGACTTTACATAATTAAAGCTGTTCTTCTTAAGATGTCCATATGTCTTTCAATACCTTTTCAGTTGGAGATAGTAACTCTTCCTGATTGCACCCTCAGCAACTTACAAGGCCCTGTTCAGTATAGCTGAAAAACAATCTGGAGCTGATGAAGATAGAGATGCATAAAATATGAATTCTCGAGAAGAATGGTACACAAAAAGGGCACAGTTTCATGAAGAATGAAACATTACCAGCAGCTGTGCCTAGTTAAACGTTTAAAGCCGAGAATGGGAAAAGCTTCATTTTTATGCATTATGCGAAATGATACTGTGCTGGCAATGATAAGGAAGCTCTATAAGCAATCTGTGTACATTTTGTTTCTGTTTCCTCAATTTTATGTATTCATTGGAGCAAAATATTCAAGAATCCAGAAATAAAATCCCACCCTGGCCTTGTCTTTGATGCCTCCTGTACACGCAAACACTTCAGATGATGTTTCGTCATATTGTCCTCTAATTAAGAGGGCTGTTTGCACACTGTATTACCCTGGATTACTTGGCTTCACCACGAGCTGCATTATTTTTTGGCAGTGGCACATGGTTTTGTGCTGTTGTGTTTATGACACATTGCCTGTTTGCTTTCTGAGATGATTTTTTTTTATGGAAAGACATATATTGGAGCAAACAAATTGGCAAATAGACATGTTAAGAATATTGACAAATTTGTAATTGCTGTCTATTAAAAAGGTGAATTGCCTATTTAGGAGTTCATATGGGATATGTTTCGTGATCTAATCTATTTACGTGGTGTACAAAGCTTTGTGGCTTATACAATAGGACAACAATCAAATTGCCAACCTCAGTAATATTTGAAAACATGCAGTCTGAGAGCTTTCGGTTTATCAATATGAACTTTCAAGCAGGAGCGCTCATTCGGCTCAATGTTCTGTATAGAAAGCTGGCATAGACATGTTGACAGTGACTATTGGAGAACAAATCGACCAGCAGCCTAAAATTGGAAAATGACCATTTCGACAAGTGTTTGGCCCGTATAGCCATACAAATTAGATTGTTGGCCAAACTCATCAATATCAGTGGGTCTGGCTGACATTCATCTAATTGTATGGGGGGCCTTAGACATTTTCTACAAGCTTAACAAAATCATCTCACCCATTATCATGATCCTCGGGGTTTTAAGGCTCCAGAAGGTTCGATACTATTCTAATAATAATGGGGGGGGGATTACATACCTGGTTTAAGAGAAAATATTTGGTGTCCCCACCTCTAAATGTGTGCTGCTGAATCCCTTATTGAAATTTAGTGAGGAATTTTATGGAGTACATCTACATTTTTTTTGTTTCTCCGGATAGTGTATATTAAAGGGGATATCCAGTACTTACAAAAACATGTGCCTAAACACTAACAGTCATGTAGTTGCTACCTACCTGCTGTTGTACACCGACACAGAGCAGTGGTTCTGCAGCTTCCGATGACATTACAACAGAGCAGAGGCTTCTCATCTAGTCTGCTCTGTTGACGAGCATCACCACCAGTTAGGCAGCGGGGAGCCAGCTCTCAATCAGCATGACATCGGCGGCCGCATCCTGCCTACTGAGCAGAGCGGAAATAAAACCATTTCTCTGTTGACGAAGGCATAGTATGTCTGGCAGAAGTGGTCTGTTACCACTCAGTGTCAGCGATGAGAGGCGCCGAGCACAACAGGCAGGTAGGTAGCAACTACCTGCCTGTTAGTGCTTAGGCACTTTAGTTATTTTTTAAGTTTTGGATATACCCTTTAACTTAATATAAAATGTATCATTTTATACTCTAGTTTGTGAATCAATTCCCTACAGTTTTCAAGAAATTCACTCATTTAACGAGAAGCTTCATACTTTACTTCCAGAAAATGTGTCCTCCAAGTGAAGGCATATCCTAGGTTAAAACCCCATTCAACTTTTATTATGCAATAAAATACTTTATTTGGTAAAACTGGAATTCCTTTTAATAATATAAAATAGTAAGGCAGTAAAGTATTACTATTATATACGGTAAGTAAGCCACATGCAAAGCAATATTCCTTCCTAGCTTGCCATTAACTAATGTGGCCTTTCTTTATCAGATGCGCCACAGGCAAAATATGGCTTACTACATTGGGTTGTCAGTAGTTTATCTGTCTATGGTAAATAATTGCCTGATACACAAGTGTAAGCTCATTTGCTCACTAAAAATACTGGCATTTACATAGTTCTGCCTCAGGAAGAATCATCAATTTTTTATTTCCTTTAGCTGGAAGCCTTCTTACTACTTTGCTTCTTGTTTTTTTTAGCTCAGAAGTGCACTTTGTATGACTGTTAAAGGGAGAATCTTTAAAGTTTTAACTATCTTCTTGATCTTTTGATAGTATAGTGTACAGTACAGACCAAAGTTTGCACACACCTTCTCATTCAAATAGTTTTCTGTAGTTTCATGACTATGAAAATAGTAGATTCACAATGAAGGCATCAAAACTATGAATTAACACATGTTGAATAATATACTTAACAAAAAATTGTGAATCAACTGAAAATATGTCTTATATTCTAGGTACTTCAAAGTAGCCACTCTTTTGCTTTGATTACTGCTTTGCACACTCTTGGCATTCTCTTGATGAGCTTCAAGAGGTAGTCACTGGAAATGGTTTTCACTTCACAGGTGTGCCCTGTCAGGTTTAATAAGTGGGATTTCTTGCCTTATAAATGGGGTTGGGACCATCAGTTGTGTTGTGCAGAAGTCTGGTGGATACACAGCTTATAGTCCTACTGAATAGACTGTTAAATTTGTATTATGGCAAGAAAAAAGCAGCTAAGTAAAGAAAAACAGAGTGGCCATCATTACTTTAACAAATTAAGGTCAGTCAGTCCGAAAAATTGAGAAAACTTTGAAAGTGTCCCCAAGTGCAGTTGCAAAAACCATCAAGCACTACAAAGAAACTGGCTCACAAGAGGACCGCCCCAGGAAAAAAAGACCAAGAGTCACCTCTGCTGTGGAGGATAAGTTCAATCCGAAGTCACCAGCCTCAGAAATCGCAAGTTAACAGCAGCTCAGATTAGAGACCAGGTCAATGCCACACAGAGTTCTAGCAGCAGACACATCTCTACAACAACTGTTAAAAGGAGACTTTGTGCAGCAGGCCTTCATGGTAAAATAGCTGCTAGAGATCTTTGGTTCCAACCACCGTGTCTTTGTGCAACGCAGAAAAGGTGAACGGATGGACTCCGCATGCGTGGTTCCCACCGTGAAGCATAGAGGAGGAGGTGTGATGGTGTAGGGGTGCTCTGCTGGTGACACTGTTGGGGAGTTATTCAAAATTGAAGGCATACTGAACCAGCATGGCTACCACAGCATCTTGCAGCTGCATGCTATTCCATCCGGATTGCGTTTAGTTGGACCATCATTTACTTTTCAACAGGACAGTGACCCCAAACACACTTCCAGGCTGTGTAAGGGCTATTTGACCAAGAAGGAGAGTGATGGGGTGCTACGCCAGATGACCTGGCCTCCACAGTCACCAGACCTGAACCCAATCGAGATGGTTTGGGATGAGCTGGACCGCAGATTGAAGGCAAAAGGGCCAACAAGTCACAGAAGGAACAGGGGCACCAATGCTGCCGGCATCTCTGGGAACTCCTTCAAGACTGTTGGAAGACCATTTCCGATGACTACCTCTTGAAGCTTATGAAGAGAATGCCAAGAGTGTGCAAAGCAGTAATCAAAGCAAAAGGTGGCTACTTTGAAAAACCTAGAATATAAGACATATTTTCAGTTGTTTCACACTTTTTTGTTAAGTAAATAATTCCACATGTGTTAATTCATAGTTTTGATGTCTTCAGTGTGAATCTACAATTTTCATACTCATGAAAATAAAGAAAACTCTTTGAATGAGAAGGTGTTTTCAAACTTTTGTCTGTACTGTATATTTAAAGAGGACCTGTCACCCCCCTGGTGCTATGCTAACTTAATGCAGTACTGAATGCATCGTGTATGCTGCATTCAGAGAAGAGGTCCCCCATATTTCAAGCCCCCCTGTAAGTTGTTAAAAAGACTTTATAAATTGTACATGTAAGGGGTCCATAGGGACTTACTCAGTAATGAGTCATCGCTGTTGCTGGTGTCCTCCCTGCCTCCAGCCTTCTCTGTGCCACCTCCAGCCCTCTTGTTTAGCCTCCTGAATGTGTCATCGCTGTTGCAGGTGTCCCCCCCGCCTCCAGCCTTCTCTGTGCCACCTCCAGCCCTCTCTTGTTTAGCCTCCTGGATGTGTCATCGCTGTTGCTGGTGTCCTCCATGCCTCCAGCCCTCACCCAGGGAGGTGACAGGTCCTCTTTAAATAGATTTGTTACCAGATTTCACAATACAAACTGTATACATTATTACACAAATCCCTTAAAGCTAATAAGGCTAATCTATTTGCGTTGAAAATTCCTTATCAGAATGGCTTTATGAACCAGATATAAAAATGAGAATTTTATGAGTCCAGCTATACAATGAAAAAGCTCATGAGTCCTAGTGTATGCAATCCTCACCCACCAAGCCTAATAGCTTGTACTGAGCACTGTGAGATCTCAGCAGCAGAAAGTAAACTGAGGAGCTGTCAATTTGATTAGGTGGGATTAGACTGAGTTAGGCTGGGTTCACATTTGCGGACCCCTCCGCAGCGTTCTGCAGAGGGGATCCGCAATGTGACCGCAGCGGCCGCCAGCTCCTATATTTATAATGGGTGCGCACGGTGCTGCGCTTGACCGCGCATGACCGTGCGCACCCATTCACTCCTATATGTGATCTGTGCGCAGGCGGATGCCTGCGTACAGATCACACACTCTCTTCCGCACCAGGGATGCGACATGTTGCATTCCTGGTGCGGACGAGAGTGTGTGATCTGTACGCAGGCATCCGCCTGCGCACAGATCACATATAGGAGTGAATGGGTGCGCACGGTCATGCGCGGTCAAGCGCAGCACCGTGCGCACCCATTTTAAATATAGGAGCTGGCGGCCGCTGCGGTCACATTGCTGATCCCCTCTGCAGAGCGCTGCGGAGGGGTCCGCAAATGTGAACCCAGCCTTAAATTTTCAGAAAGGATTGTATGGTCATCCTGACATGGATTTTCAGTGTAAATACAGCATCCTTACTGAGTCTAATAGGTCTAATTAATAATGTATGCAGTTTGTCTTGTGAAATCTAGAGATAAATCTGATTTAATATATTTTTAAACATGTATAAATCAGAATTTGATGATAAGCAGAAAAACAGTAGAACTTAATTTTTATAACTCTGTAATCAAAGACTTGACTGCAGTTGTTGGCTACCAAACCCGGATGGCATGTCACATAAGGGGGTAAAAAGGAACCTGTTAGCAGCATTTTCCCAAATAAAAGGACTATGTCAGCAAAGAATAACTGTTTATTACAGGCATTCGGTGCATCGTAGCGTAGCCAAACATTTAAGTGCACTTCCCTACTTGCATGTTTCCCCGTGTACACCCTTCCCTCTTCTTTATTGACCTTTTTTTACTTCATAGTATCAGAGAAGATCAGAATTAGATGGAAAACATGAAGTAGGAAGGTGCACTTAAATGTTTGTCCAAACCATGCTGAGAGTAGCTGTACTTGGTTTGAACAGTTATTCTGTGCTGACAGAGTCCCTTTAATGCATGCAGGGATGCTCAACCTACAGCCTAAAACATGCAATCCTTGAAGCCATTCCATTTAGCCACCAACCATATAGAAAAATGCTTGTCTAACATGTTAAAGGGGTTGTCCACTACAAGGACAACCCCTTCTGATTCTACTTGTTTCCTACAGTTAAAGAGAACCTGTCACCCCCCCCCCCCTAGTGCTTTCCAAACTGAAAGTACCACTGAATGCAGCGTGTTTGCTGCATTCAAAGAAGGGGTCTCCCATGTTTCTACCCTCCTGCAGCCTGTAAAAACACTTTAGAAAGTGTGGGAGATAAGAAGTCCGGAGAGACTTACTAATTATGCTGTCCTCGCTGTTCACGGGGGTCCTCCTGCCACCTGCCTCTCTGTGCCTCTGTGCTGCCTCTTGCCTGTGTGGTTGTCTCTCCTCCTCGCCTGCGGCTGCACTTCATCGTCTCAACTTACGCAGGCGCACAGCGAGGAATTGTTAGGAGCGGTTTGCCAGCAGCTGAAACGCCTCCTGCCTGTGACGTCAGTGCTGCAGCGCTGACGTCACAGGCAGGAGGTGGCACAGAGAGGCAGGAGGTAGCACAGAGAAGCAGGAGACGGCACAGAGAGGCAGGTGGCGGGGAGGACCCCGTGAACAGCGAGGACTGCATAATCAGTAAATCCCTCCGGACGCCTTATCTCTACAATTTCTATAGTGGTTCTTACAAGTTACAGGGGGCTAGAGACATGGTAGACCCCTTCCCCGAATGCAGCATACATGCTGCATTCAGTGGTGCTTTCAGTTTGGAAAGCGCCAGAAGGGTGACAGGTCCTCTTTAAAATAAAAGCCCATTTTTTCACCCGCGTCCAATCACCGCTGCTTTCTGTCTCCACGCCGGTCCAATTACCAACAATGCTGGAATGGCACCATCACAGGAGGTGAGTACAGGCTTTTTTATTTTAACTGGAGGAAACAAGTGAAATCAGAAGCTCCGTTCTAGTAGTGGACAACCGCTTTAAGTATATGTGAGCAGTAACACACGCACATTAGTAGTGGCCAGTACTAATGGTCCATTATGTAGACATACACATTTGAACAGTCCAGAAAGAATGTGTATTAGCTTTCCGTGGTTTCTCACTCCACTATAGATTGAGGGAAT
This sequence comes from Allobates femoralis, assembly GCA_033576535.1. Taxonomy (NCBI): domain Eukaryota; kingdom Metazoa; phylum Chordata; class Amphibia; order Anura; family Aromobatidae; genus Allobates; species Allobates femoralis. Next base: position 654,205,263 of record JARQOC010000003.1, on the reverse strand, counting down.
TGTAAAACATTAGGCAACAACCACAGAACCCATGATGATCTAATGTAGACGTGCATTCATCAATTCCTGCCTCTTTAGGGCTTTATTCATTGTCTGTGTTGGCTTATATTGAACTGCACTTGGATAACATCCGAGTGCAGTAGGATGTTTTGCACAAACCTATTGACTTAAATGTGTGCGCGCCATCTGACATACGCTGCCAATCTCAGCATGCAGCAATTTTTTGCTCATGCTGGGTCAGCATGACAAAAAAGCATTGGTCAGCACTGCCCCTTAGTATAACATTGCGCTGTGTTTTATCCGACAAATCACCAAATAACACGTTATGCGCTCAAGTGAGGAAGCCCTATTCCCTGGACCCTGGAGAAGGTAAACAACTCTGGCATACAAACCATTCTCCGCTGAGAACCAGTGATCTGTGTTGACCCAGGTACTGACAACCACTGTACTAGGAATGATAACCCATAAGATTCCCTAGCTACAGTGTATCATGGGGAGACCCATGCAGCAATGCAAAATGACGCACTCACTCTCTGATGCTGTAGCAGTTTGGGAAATAGTCCTGTCAAGCTGTTTCTTTTTTTGTAAGGTCTGGGAACTTGCTATCTACCTTATGGAGACAGCTATGTAGGTGAGGAGATTGTAGCCACTTCCCTCCTCTCAGATATATGCAAATTTGCACTTCATTAAGGAAGTGGAGAAACTCCAGTGCCACATTCCTTAATGAAGTGCAAATTTGCATATATCTGAGAGGAGAGAAGTGACTACAATCTCCTCACCTACATAGCTTTCTCCATAAGGTAGATAGCAAGTTCCCAGACATTGTCTTTGCCCACTCACACAGCCAGATCAGAATATCCCACACACTACATTGATGAGGGGCAGTTACCCCGAAACGCAGCATTTGTAGTTTGGGGTTCTGATCTGGCACAAATCCCTTAGTCATATTAAAAGCTTGTTGGAAAGCAATTTTGATTTTGAGGAGCTGCTTAAATGTGGCACTGGAATTTCTCCACTTCCTTAACCCCTTCACGACCTGTGACGTCGTGGGACGTCATAGAAGTCGATGCGTTCCCGACCTGTGACGTCCCACGACGTCATGGCAGGATCGCGTTCCCGCGGCACCGGTGATCGGGGCCGGTGACATGTCACTGGTGCCGCGGGAACATGAGGACCTGTACTTTGTCCTGGGGGGGTGGCTATTTCCCCCTCGTCGCTGAATTCGCTCTGATTGGCAGTTTAAACTGAACTGCCAATCAGAGCGATTCTCCCTCCAAATCTGATTGGATTTCTCCAATCAGGCTTGGAGGGGTGGGTGCGCGGGTGCCCTCCCCCTCCTCAGCCCCTCCGAGTCCAAGCTAACCCCCCACCCACCACCGGACACCGGCACCGGCACCGATCCCCTCTCAGCAGCCTGCCGCATGCCGGCGCTGCTGCAGGCGCCGGTGCAGGCACCGGCGCGGTCTGGAGCCGGTGGATGCCTAGTGCCCCGCAACTCTCCTGCCCCGGTGCCCGGGTGCCCTGGTGCCCAAACCCCCCCCGTGTCCCCTCTCACCCGTCCTCCGTGGTGCCGCGGCTCCTCGGTGTGGCGCTCCTCCTCTTCTCCCAGGCTCCTCCTCCTCACTGGAGGATCTTGAGAGAGGTAAGTATGTGTGTGTGTGTGTGTGTTTGTGTATGTGTATGTGTGCATGTTCATGGGTGGTTGCATGGGTGCGTGCATGGGCGCATGGGTGCGTGCATGGGCGCAAAGATGGATGGGTGCGTGGAGGGATAGGCGCATGGGTGCGTGCATGGATGGATGGACGCATGGGTGCATGGATGGATGGACGCATGGGTCCGTGGATGGATGGACGCATGGGTGCGTGGATGGATGGGCGCATGGGTGTGTGCATGGGAGCATGGGTGCGTGCATGGGAGCGTATGTGCAAAGATAGATGGGTGTGTGGATGGATAGGCGCATGGGTGCGTGGATGGATGGGCGCATGGGTGCGTGCATGGATGCGTGGATGGATGGGTGCATGTGTGTAACAAGGGATCAAGTGTCCTCTTGTTGTAGTCACTGGTGTCAGTCATGGTGCACTGTATGGCAATGATCTGCCATACCGTGCACCATGACTCTGACCCCAGAGACTACAACAAGAGGACGCTTGATCCCTTGTTGTAGTCTCTGGGGTCACAGTCATGAAGCATGGTACGGCAGTATAATTGCCATACAGTGCACCATGACTGACCCCAGTGACTATAACAAAGGATCAAGTGTCCTCTTGTTGTAGTCTCTGGGGTCAGAGTCATGGTGCACGGTACGGCAGATAATTGCCATACAGTACTTCATGACTGTGACCCCAGAGACTACAACAAGGGATCAAGTGTCCTCTTGTTGTATTCACTGGGGTCAGTCATGGTGCACTGTTTGGCAATGATCTGCCGTACCGTGCACCATGACTCTGACCCCAGAGACTACAACAAGAGGACACTTGATCCCTTGTTGTAGTCTCTGGGGTCACAGTCATGAAGCATGGTACGGCAGATAATTGCCATACAGTCTTTCATGACTGTGACCCCAGAGACTACAACAAAGGATCAAGTGTCCTCTTGTTGTAGTCACTGGTGTCAGTCATGGTGCACTGTATGGCAATGATCTGCCGTACCGTGCACCATGACTCTGACCCCAGAGACTACAACAAGAGGACGCTTGATACCTTGTTGTAGTCTCTGGGGTCACAGTCATGAAGCACGGCACGGCAGATAATTGCCATACAGTACTTCATGACTGTGACCCCAGAGACTACAACAAAGGATCAAGTGTCCTCTTGTAGTCACTGGGGTCAGTCATGGTGCACTCTATGGCAATGATCTGCCGTACCGTGTACCATGACTCTGACCCCAGAAACTACAACAAGAGGACACTTGATCCCTTGCTGCAGTCTCTGGATGTAGCAGAGGTGATCGAGCGTCGTGGGACCTTCGTTGTGGACTACGTCGGAGTCGATCGAGCGTCGTGGGACCTTAGTTGTGGACTACGTCGGATCTTTATAATAAAGATGGAGTCCGAATTTTGTTTGTGTTTTTTTTCAAATAAAAAGATTTTTCTCTGTGTGTATTTTCTGACTATTTACCAGAGATTCCTAATGGCGGGTCTAACATTGGCCCTATATTATGAATCTCGGGCTTAGTGCCAGCTGCCAATAAAAAGCTGGCATTAACCCCTTTATTACCCAGTTAGCCACCGGCACCAGGGCAACTGGAAGAGCATGGGTACAGCGCCAGAAAACGGCGCTTCAATGAATGCGCCATTTTCTGGGGCGGCTGCGGGCTGCAATTCACAGCATGGGGGGCCCAGAACGCTTGGGCCTCACTATGCTGAGGATTCCAGCCCCCAGCTGCCTAGTTGTACCTGGCTGGACCAAAAATATGGCGGAGCCCCACGTAATTTTTTTTCTAGGATTAGTTCTAGAAATTAAAAAAAAAAAAAGGGCTTCGCTGTATTTTTGGTTCCAGCCAGGTATGACGAGGCAGCTGGGGGTGGGTGGCAGTTCGTAGCTGCCAAGTTGTACCTGGCTGGACCAAAAATATGGCGGAACCCTATGTCATTTTTTTTCTAGAAATAATTCTAGAAATAAAAAAAAAATAGGCTTCACTGTATTTTTGGTTCCAGCCAGGTATGACGAGGCAGCTGGGGGCTGGTGGCAGTCCGTAGCTGCCAAGTTGTACCTGGCTGGACCAAAAATATGGCGGAGCCCTATGTCATTTTTTTTCTAGAAATAATTCTAGAAATAAAAAAAAAATAGGCTTCACTGTATTTTTGGTTCCAGCCAGGTATGACGAGGCAGCTGGGGGCTGGTGGCAGTCCGTAGCTGCCAAGTTGTACCTGGCTGGACCAAAAATATGGCGGAGCCCTATGTCATTTTTTTTCTAGAAATAATTCTAGAAATAAAAAAAAAATAGGCTTCACTGTATTTTTGGTTCCAGCCAGGTATGACGAGGCAGCTGGGGGCTGGTGGCAGTCCGTAGCTGCCAAGTTGTACCTGGCTGGACCAAAAATATGGCGGAGCCCTATGTCATTTTTTTTCTAGAAATAATTCTAGAAATAAAAAAAAAATAGGCTTCACTGTATTTTTGGTTCCAGCCAGGTATGACGAGGCAGCTGGGGGCTGGTGGCAGTCCGTAGCTGCCAAGTTGTACCTGGCTGGACCAAAAATATGGCGGAGCCCTATGTCATTTTTTTTCTAGAAATAATTCTAGAAATAAAAAAAAAATAGGCTTCACTGTATTTTTGGTTCCAGCCAGGTATGACGAGGCAGCTGGGGGCTGGTGGCAGTCCGTAGCTGCCAAGTTGTACCTGGCTGGACCAAAAATATGGCGGAGCCCTATGTCATTTTTTTTCTAGAAATAAAAAAAAAAATTTGCTTTGCTGTATTTTTGGTTGCCAGCCAGGTACAACTTGGCAGCTAGGGGGCTGGAATCCTCAGCATGGAGAGACCCAAATGTTTTGGGTCCCCTATGCTGCGAATTGCAACTACTAGACTAGTATGTTTTTCACAAAAAGTTTCTTTATTCATTTATACGGCTCAATTTGTGAAGCACATGGGGGTTCAAAGTGCTCACTGTGCATCTAGATAGGTTCCTTGGGGGGTCTAGGTTCCAAAATGGGGTCACTTGTGGGGGAGCTCCAATGTTTAGGCACACAGGGCTCTCCATACGCAACCTGGTGTTTGCCAACAATTGGAATTGTTAGCGGACACCAGGTCGCGTATGGAGAGCCCCTGTGTGCCTAAACATTTGAGCTCCCCCACAAGTGACCCCATTTTGGAAACTAGACCCTCCAAGGAACCTATCTAGATGCATAGTGAGCACTTTGAATCCCCAGGTGCTTCACAAACTGATCCGTAATGAGGTAAAAATACTTTTTTTTCCACACAAATTATCTTTTTTAATTTTTACGGATCAATTTGTGAAGCACCTGGGGGTTCAAAGTGCTCACAATGCATCTAGATATGTTCCCTGGGGGGTCTAGTTTCCAAAATGGGGTCACTTGCGGGGGAGCTCAAATGTTTAGGCACACAGGGGCTCTCCATACGCGACCTGGTGTCCACTAACAATTCCAATTGTTGGCAAACACCAGGTTGCGTATGGAGAGCCCCTGTGTGCCTAAACATTGGAGCTCCCCCACATGTGACCCCATTTTGGAAACTAGACCCCCAAGGAACCTATCTAGATGCATAGTGAGCACTTTGAATCCCCAGGTGCTTCACAAACTGATCCGTAATGAGGTAAAAATACTTTTTTTTCCACACAAATTATTTTTTTTAATTTTTACGGATCAATTTGTGAAGCACCTGGGGGTTCAAAGTGCTCACAATGCATCTAGATATGTTCCCTGGGGGGTCTAGTTTCCAAAATGGGGTCACTTGTGGGGGAGCCCCAATGTTTAGGCACACAGGGGCTCTCCAAATGCGACATGGTGTCCGCTAACAATTTGAGGTGATTTTCCATTCAAATTGTTAGCGGACACCATGTCGCGTTTGGAGAGCCCCTGTGTGCCTAAGCTTTGGAGCTCCCCCACAAGTGACCCCATTTTGGAAACTAGACCCCCCCAGGGAACTTATCTAGATGGGTGGTGACCATATTGAACTCCCAGGTTCTTCACAAATTAATCCATAAAAATGAAAAAAAAAAATTTTGTGGAAAAAAAAGTATTTTTTTAATTTTTACGGATCAATTTGTGAAGCACCTGGGGATTCAAAGTGCTCACAATGCATCTAGATATGTTCCCTGGGGGTCTAGTTTCCAAAATGGGGTCACTTGTGGGGGAGCCCCAATGTTTAGGCACACAGGTGCTCTCCAAATGCGACATGGTGTCCGCTAACAATTTAGGCTGATTTTCCATTCAAATTGTTAGCGGACACCATGTTGCGTTTGGTGAGGACCTGTGTGCCTAAACTTTGGAGCTCCCGCACAAGTGACCCCATTTTGGAAACTAGACCCCCCAGGGAACTTATCTAGATGGGTGGTGAGCATTTTTAACCCCCACATGCTTTACAAATTGATCTGTGAATATGGAAAAAGTACTTTTTCTTCACAAAAATGTTCTTTTAGCCTCAATTCTTTCATTTTCGCATGAGTAACAGGATAAAATTCATCCTAAAATTTGTTGGGCAATTTCTCCTGAGTACACCGATGCCTCATATGTGGTCATAAACCACTGTTTTGACGCGCGGCAGGGCTTAGAAGTGAAGGAGCGCCATTTCACTTTTTGAATGGAAAATTAGCTCCAAAAGTCAAATTGCGCTCTTTCCCTTCAGAGCCCTGTCGTGCGCCCAAACCGTGGTTTATGATCACATATGAGGTATCGATATACTCAGGAGAAATTGGCCAACAAATTTTAGGATCCATTTTATCTTGTTGCCTATGTGAAAATGAAAAAATTGAGGCTAAAGGAACATTTTTGTTAGAAAAATTAAAATATCCATTTTTTTGTTTCCAATTTGCTTAGTTCCAATGAAGCACCTGAAGGGTTAATAATCTTCTTGAATGTAGTTTTGAGTAGCTTGAGGGGTGCAGTTTTTGGAATGGTGTCACTTTTGGGTGTTTTCTGTCATGTACACCCCTCAAAAAGACTTCAAATGTGGCGGGGTCACTAAAAAAATAGTTTTGTAAATTTTGGTGGAAAAATGAAAAATTGCTCATGAACTTTGAACCCTTACAACTTCCTAACAAAATTTTTTTTTTTTTCCAAAATTGTGCTGATGTAAAGCAGATATGTGGGAAATATTATTTCATAACTATTTTGTGTCACATAACTCTCTAGTTTACCAGAAGAAAAATTCTAAATTTGAAAATTGCTAAATTTTCAAACTTTTTGCCATATTTTTGATTTTTTCACAAATAAACGCAAAAATTATCGACCTAAATTTAATACTAACATGAAGCCCAATATGTCACGAAAAAACAGTCTCAGAATCCCTAGGATCCGTTGACGCGTTCCCGAGTTATAACCTCATAAAGGGACACTGGTCAGAATTGCAAAAAATGGCCAGGTCAGGAAGGCCAAAATAGGCTGGGTCATGAAGGGGTTAATGAAGTGCAAATCTGCATTTTTTTTTTTTTGCAAAAAATTTGAATTCATTTGAAACCACAAATTTCAGAAAATTCAACTTGAACTTGATCCTCCACAAACTGATCTCCTCATGTCTAGTAAATGAAATAATTGTGCTCACCTGCAGAAAAAGGTTACCAGTCATTTTTATCTGTGTAGTGAACATCGTTAACAAAACCAGAGCAACAGTGGTTTAATTGTGGCAATTTTTTCATCATCATATCCCACAAAGAATTTTTTCGTTCATTTTAGGCTATTTAGGATAAATTAAATTGTGGTTTTCAAAACCACAACTCATCCCATAAAGACCTCATGCATCTATGTAACTTGGAAAATAAGAATGGAACAAAATAATAAGACATAAAAAGGGTTTGTTAGCAGTGGATTAATACTAAAACAGCAGCTTGCATAAGTCAGTGCCTTACAGACAGGAAGATGAAGGTTGACAGGGAGAGGAATCTTCATATCTCTTTGGAATTGCCCTTTAAGCAATATGTCCTCTGTGATAATGTGACCATACTTTAATCACAACGCTGCTTCTCCCGCTATTTCATTTAGTATACACAGATCAGTACTTTTGTATTGCTTGTTATTCTCTACTTAAACCTTTTCTTTTCACCTTTATTTCATTTGTGGAAAAGTTTTGTCAGTAGAAAGGACTGTCTCATTAAACATTCATAGAGGTCTGCTTTCTGATTCCCTCTCAGTGTGTAGTACCAATGTTCCTCTTAATTAGGAGTGACTCTCAGTTTTCATGTACAGTGTAACAGTTGGACGGTGAATGTAGTAAGATCCTGTATGGGAAAAGTTACCAGCGGTCGGTAGAAAATAATGTATTATTACAGTTATTGGATATACAATTTAAAAACTCTTTATCATAGGGACACACATTTCTCTAAAGAGTAACCATTAAATTTAATAATACACATACAAATAAAACAATTTTGTAATATATGTCTTATTAAATAAATGTGTTTTATTTTCCTCCTGGAGTAGTCTTTTATTCTCAGTTCATTAGTAAATTCTGCCTCAAGTGAATGTAGATTTTTCCAATAATCAGATATAGGCGATGGCAGTTGTTGCTGTGTAGAGTGGAGCAGTTCGAGGCAGATCCTGACATTTTACTGCAGATTCTACTGTAACAACAAATTCCCTTTAAAGGACTTATCCGGCTTAAATCAATCTTTACAGTATTGGGCTACACAGTTACAAGTAGATAGATGGTAATTACTAGAGATGAGCGATGTTCGACTCGAATAGTTCGCCAATCTCAAATTCGAGTTGATTTTGGCGCTATTCGAGTCATTCGCCGAATTCAAACAATTTGGTTCCAATTCGGCGAATTTCGAACATGTTCGATTTTGGTTCGAAAATGCGGCAGATGCGGTCAGAAAACCGCATCTGCCGCATTTTGAGCCAAAATAAACATTACCTAAATGAAAAAAAGTGTTAAAAATAAAAAAATAATCTATGCTCACCTGTACCGGAGTTCCGCGAGAACATGACGTCACCACAGGTCCTGGAAGCACAGGACCTTGCCGGAAAGCTTAAAATAGATATTTTTATGATTCGGACCCTTTCTTTAAGTAAAAGTTACTTAAAGAAAGGGTCCGAAACATAAAAATATCTATTTTAAGCTTTCCGGCAAGGTCCTGTGCTTATAGGACCTGTGGTGACGTCATGTTCTCGCGGGAACTCCGGTCACGTGACCGGAGTTCCCGCAAGAACATGACGTCACCACAGGTCCTATTAGCAATAGGACCTTGCCGGAAAGCGTAAAATAGATATTTTTATGATTCGGACCCTTTCTTTAAGTAAAAGAAAGGGTCCGAATCATAAAAATATCTATTTTAAGCTTTCCGGCAAGGTCCTGTGCTTCCAGGACCTGTGGTGACGTCATGTTCTCGCGGAACTCCGGTCATGTGACCGGAGTTCGCGCGAGAACATGACGTCACCACAGGTCCTAGAAGCAACAGGACCTTGCCGGAGGCTTCAGTGGACCGCGGACAGGTGAGCATTGATAATTTTTTTATTTTTAACACTTTCTTTCACTTTTTTTCACTTCCACAATGTATGTATATACATTGTGGAAGTGAAAAAGCCCCACAAGCCCGGTTTGTTCGTTTTCCGGGGTGTTCGACGGTGTTCGTCGAGCATTCGACGAACATTCGTCGAACACCCCGTCGATTCGACGAATCGAATCGAATTCGAACACCGGGGTGGTGGCTCATCTCTAGTAATTACCTACCTGATCTGCTGTAAGCCCTTCTCTCCTGTCAGCACCTGGCTCAGAGCGGTCACATGACCTCTCCTGCAGTGATTTTGCTGCTTCCTGTGATGTCACATCCCGACCACACAGCATTAGTTTATCCCTCGCCCTGTACACAGCATCACAGCCCAGTGACTGTCAGTGACAGCCGACTCCCCTCTGCTAACACAGCCCATGTGTGCTGAGTAGAGAGGAGCTGTTTGAGGCAGGATTGCATGGACACTGCAGCTCCCAGACAAGTGGCTCTGTGGCTCTGTATGCAGTGCCTGCTCTTACCCAATTTTTCCCTCCTTGCACTTTCAGGTCCATTGCTGTAGGAGTTGCTTGCTGGACCCTGTTTATGTAATAATGATGAGTTGTTTGTTCACTGCTGTTGCTGAGAAGTGTTGGCTCTCTACAGGGAGCTGAGCCAATTTTTGTTTTGTTTTTAACCCCCTGACTGCTGGTGACTGGGTACTGGGAGAAAAGCAGGAATTGCAGTGCTAGCTGTGCAATTGTGAAGACTTGTGTGGCTCCTCCTAAATGCAGGCTTACATTCAGTCATTGGCTCCTTAGTGCTCATGATCTGTGATATCATTATCATTAGGCTCTTTTGCTGGCACAATATATAAAGTGTCAGTGCCTCAGATAAACTGACAGTTTTATTTCAGAGTTACCATATATACTCGAGTAATGTAATGGGCACAATGCAGGGGATTTATTCAGTTCTGATCAATAGGACAAGAAGTCACAGGATGGCTTCACTTGAGAATAGCAGAGTCCTGGCCAATCAGGGTGCAGTGGGCATGCAGAGAGGAGTGTGGAGGGGGCAGAGAGGGGTGTACAGGGGGTGGTGATCAGCACAGGCTGTAAGAAGGAAAAAAAAAACAGGAAGCTACCTAATCATGAAATGCTGCATGTAAACATCCAGCATGGAGGCACTGAACCCAGAAATTGAGGAAATGATGGTAGGAAAACAAAAAAACACTGTGGGAGGCTTTTTTAATACAATTCAGCACAGATTAACTTTTTAAAAATAACAAGTTTTGTGGTCGGATAAGTCCTTTAAGTCTGGTTTCACACTATCGTTATTTTGGAATCTGGGGGCATGCAGGAAAAGCCTACATGCCCCCGGATTCCCCTGCAATGATAAACTGGATGCACTCGCACCCTGTGCGAGAGCATCCGTTTGCATGTTTTTCCTGGATGGTAAATTTTTACAACTGTATTCTGCAAATGCGCAATTCATAGAACATGGACTGGAAATCCGGATCCACCAGGATCTGGAGTCCGGAAGAATCCATGTTGCGTACACCTCATTCAGATTTTACCCATGGTGCCCTGGATCTGGGTGGATCCGGGGCTTCACGTTTTTTTCACAGAGACTAAATTGCAACAAGATACAGATTTTGTCTCTGTTTAAAAATGTGTGAACACCTGCATCCACCTGAATCCAGGGTGAATCGTACACAACTGGATGCACACGCAAGTGTCTCGGACCCCAATGAAAGTCAGTGGGGCCAAAAACTGATGTGGCTGCATCCAGTTTATGATGGATTCACGCTGATGCCAAAAAAACAAGAGTGTGAAACCAGCCTAAGGGCCCTTTCACATCAGCGTTTTTTTCAAATCGCGGCAGATGCGGTGATAAAACCGCATCTGCCGCGATTACCGCATACCGGCTGCACTTGCGGCGCAGTTGCGGTAAACGCCATACAAGGTATAGGCGGACTTGCGGCAGGTGCGGCAAGTGCGGTTTTGGCACTTGCGGCAGGTGCGGCCACGAAAAAAACGCAGCTGACAGCTTTTTTTTTCGCGGCCGCACCTGCCGCAAGTGCCAAAACCGCACTTGCCGCACCTGCCGCAAGTCCGCCTATACCTTGTATGGCGTTTACCGCAATTGCGCCGCAACCGTGCCGCAAGTGCAGCCGGTATGCGGTAATCGCGGCAGATGCGTTTTTTTCACCGCATCTGCCGCGATTTGAAAAAAACGCTGATGTAAAAGCGCCCTTAGTAATGTTCTGCAATAAAACTTGGAAAGTTTTCTCTAGCTAATTGAATAGTGCTATTAAATTTTGACAGTGTCAGGCTGAGGTAATTCCAATTACAGAGAGAATAATATTAGAAGTATATATATTATGTAATGTTAAATGAGATGACAGGTTTTAGTCCCACTGCAGGGAATAAGATTCAATAGATGTAAAAAAAAATCAATACGAGCACGTCCATGTCATATCCACTTGCGGTCCAGCATAGTTCTCAAATGTAACTTTAAAAATAGGCCGGTTTAAATCTTAATAGGGCATTTGATAAGGGATTGAAAATAAAATACCTTTAAAGGGGTTTACCTATATGAGTAAGTGATTACATGTCTCAAACAAATTATCAACTTGGAGTTGTTAAAAAGTGGCCCTGTGGGCACAACTTGCAATTTTACTTTTGCACTAATGGCCACTAGTAAGAAAACTGATTTCAGGTCGTTATTTGCCCTTGATAAATGATCACTTTGATGACTTCCTCACATAGTGACCACAACTTTAATGTTGTTTGAATAGAAAACATTATTGTGCACAATATGGAACTATATGGAAATTAGTGTTATAATGAGTTCAGAACTGTGACTAACAAGCAACATAGAAGCTTTGCTCACCACGAGATTAGGCTAAAAATACGACTGTTTGAGTAATTTGATGTTTACAGAACAAGCATACACATCAGGTGTGCAGGTACCCACTGTGTACTCATTTCATGTCCCTCTTTTTTATTTATTTAAAAGCAAAGTGTCAAATTTAATACCTTCACCCCTGAGGAATTTTCTGATTTCCATTTTCCAAATTTTTCTCCCCTTGGAAGAGTCATAGGCTGGCTTCACACCGCTGCAAGATCCGATCCGGGGCTGTCCAGTGTAAAACAGACAGCCCCGGACCGGATTTTGGCCCCATAGTATCCTATGGGGCCGGATGGAAGCCTGATGGCAGCTCTCTGCCATCCGGTTTCCATCTCTCTGGAAGAATCCAGGAGAATTCAGATTTTTCTCCCAGATACAAAAACGTTGCTTGCAATGTTTTTGTGTCCGGGGAGAAAAATCTCCCCAAATTGGCGTCTCCCAGATTCTCCCAGATTTCCAGAAATAACAGCAGCGTGCAGCTGCCGGTATCCGGATCCGGTAACATGGATCCGGGAGCATCTGGGAACCAGATACCGGCGGCTGCACGCCGCTGTTATTTCAGGACGGCGGCTAGCTCACTGCGAGCCGCGGTCCTGAATCATCAGCAGCGGCAGCTGCGTCCGGCTGACAACCGGACCGGAGGGCATATTAGCCCTCCGGTTTCTTGTGCTGATCCGCTCCGGGGTGGTCAGGTTCATTCCTGACAGTCCTGGATCGGATCTTGCCGTGGTGTGAAGCCAGCCTTACCTTTTTTATTTTGCCGCCAATAGGCTTCTTTTTTGCTGGTCAAGTTGTACTTTTGAATAACATCAGTCATTTCACCATGTAGTCTACTGGAAAATGACAAAACTTCCAATTCCAGTGAAATTGCAAAAACATGCAATTCTACAATTTTTTTTGAGCTTTATACAGTCATATGAAAAAGTTTGGGCACTCCTCATAATCTTACTCATTTTTTTTTGTTTAAAATTGGGTTTTTGCAACAGTTATTTCAGTGTGATATATGTAATAACTGATGGACACAGTAATATTTCAGGATTGAAATGAGGTTTATTGTAATAACTGAAAATGTGAAATATGAATTATTTCAAAATTTGACAGGTGCAAAAGTATGGGCGCCTCAGCAGAAAAGTGACATTAATATTTAGTAGATCCACCTTTTGCAAAAATAACAGCCTCTAGTCGCTTCCTGTAGCTGTTAATGAGTTCCTGGATCCTGGATGAAGATTTTTTGACCATTCCTCTTTACAAAACAATTCCAGTTCAGTTAAGTTTGATGGTCGCTGAGCATGGACAGCCCACTTCAAAACATCCCACAGATGTTCAATGATATTCAGGTCTGGGGACTGGGATGGCCATTCCAGAACATTGTAGTTGTTCCTCTGCATGAATGCCTGAGTAGATTTGAAACAGTGTTTTGGATCATTGTCTTGCTGAAAGATCCATCCCCGGCGTAACTTCAACTTTGACACTGATTCTTGAACATTATTCTCAAGAATCTGCTGATACTGAGTGGAATCCATGCAACCCTCAACTATAACAAGTTGCCGTCATGTGCCACACAGCCCCAAAGCATGATGGACCCTCCCCCAAATTTGACAGTGGGTAGCAAGTGTTTTTCTTGGAATGCTGTGTTTTTGTGGCGCCATGCATAACGCCTTGTTGTATGACCAAACAACTCAATCTTTGTTTCATCTGTCCACAGGACCTTCTTCCAAAATGAAACTGGCTTGTCCAAATCTGCTTTTGCATACCTCAGGCGACTCTGTTTGTGGCGTGCATGCAGAAACGGCTTCTTTTGCATCACTCTCCCATACAGCTTCTCCTTGTACAGTGTGCGCTGTATTGTTGACCGATACACAGTGACACCATATGCAGCAAGATGATGCTGCAGGTCTTTGGAGGTGGTCTGTGGATTGTTCTTGACTTGTTCTCACCATTCTTCTCTGCTTTTCTGATATTGTTGTTGGCCTGCCACTTCAGGCCTTTACAAGAACTGTCCCTGTGATTTTCCATTTCCTTACTATGTTCCTCACAGTGGAAACTGACAGGTTAAATCTCTGAGACAACTTTTTGTATCCTTCCCCTGAACAACTATGTTGAACAATCTTTTTTTTAAGATCATTTGAGAGCTGTTTTGAGGAGCCCATGATGCCATTCCTCAGAGAAGATGCAAATAGGAGAACAACTTGCAAATGGACATCTGAAATAGCTTTTCTCATGATTGGATACACCAGGCTATGAAGTACAAAGCTCAATGAGTTTACCAACCCAATTTAATGCTTCAGTAAGTCAGTAAAAAGTAGTTAGGAGTATTCAAATAATGAAAATCAGAAGGGTGCCCATACTTTTGCACCTGTCAAATTTGGAAATAATGCATATTTCATATTTTTGGTTAGTGCAATAAACCTCATTTCAATCCTGAAATGTTACTGTGTCCATCAGTTATTACATATATCACACTGAAATAGCTGTTGCACAAACCCAATTTTAAACCAAAACAAATGAGTAAGATTAAGAGGGGTGCCCAAACTTTTTCATATGACTGTATGTGGTGAAACAAAATCAGAAATGTGTCACCTCCAAAAATGGCGCATTTATCGCCATTTTCTGAGACCCATAACGTTCTAATTTTTTTGGGATCTAGGGCTAAATGAGGGCTTAAAGGGAATCTGTCAGGTCAAAAATACATATGTAACTGATATCATTTTCTAATTCCTTTTTCTAAGCTCTCTCTATTCATGTATTTTTATCACTTATGTTTCCCTCCCATCCTCTGTAAACTTTAAAATAAAAGATTAATTCTATGTCAATCACAGTGAGCTCTCTGCTGCCCACTCTCCAAGGAATGAATGCATTATTACACTGTCCTGCCCTTCTAAGGTCTGTTATGTTGTGTGACTCATTGCAAAGCAGAAAGGAAGGGGAGAAGGTGTGCGCTCTTGCTCTTAGTTGCAGCTCTGAAATCTTCATGTCATTGTGTGTATCTAATGGTGGGTTTACACACTATGATATCCTGAACAATATCCTTGAAATGTCAGACATGTGATCATTGAAAAGACATTGTTAGGGTTTCGTTGCGTCTAAACGAACGATATAGGATGAAAAGATCATTGGATCGTTCATCCTAGATTTGAGATCCTGACCTCAAATCTATCATTCGTCGTCTAAAAAGCTCCTATACCTGCCGCTTTAATAAATTGCTCACTCCTTCCTCTCCTATTTAACAGTTGCGCTGCCGCATAGGATATCGTAAACGATATCCTTGTGTGTGTCAGCGCACTAACGATGTCGGAACGATCACAGTCACATGATCGTTCCAAGGATATCGTTTACGATATCCTAGCATGTAAACCCACCATTAGACATATGTTCAGTGTATGCAGTCTGAGCTATTTTTTTGTGATTATAAGAACATTTGATCATTTGCTCAGCAGATTCACACATTACACGTCTGCAGACAAACCAACATTCATGAAATAGAAATCTTTTACAGATATCACACAGCGCAGGACAAAACACTTCCCGCCTCTAAGAACAGAGCACAGAGGGGAGGGACAGAACATCAGCTTTGGTAGGCGTAGATATTTAAAAAACATTCATACAGCCAGACTATTTGGCTGTGAATATAATGTAGAGGACTAATGTGCCAGCTCCCTGCAGGGTGTGAAAATGTTTTTAGCATGGAAATTACAACTGGTACAGTAATGCTTTTACATGTTTTTAAAAGGTCTGCCCAGACACAATTCAAGGGTAATAGTAATATAATACTGAAAAATGACCTGACAGAGTCCCTTTATATTTGTGTCCTGAGCTGATGTTTTTAATTATACAATTTTGATGTATATTCGATGTTTGTATGTCAACAGCAGGGCACACACATCAGAATGATAGTATCATAAATTACGATGATTCTGTCTCTGCTATATGCCGTGAGTATACCAGTCTACCTGGACAAACAGCCGCTATAGTTCACTCTCAGAAATGTTAGCATATTTAGGATTACTGATAATTACTCTTACATAAAGGCAAGAAGATACATTTATGTTGGGACTTTATTATAAGTGAATTGTTTTTAGTATATTTTATGGCTTTTAAATGTCTATTTCTCACATTTTTATATTAGCTTAATATTACTTAAATCATTAATTTGTAATATAGAAAATGTACACGGGCATCCACTGCATAATGCTAATGTCATTGCATTATGTTTTCACTGGACCAGTGCTCGCCAATTAATATTGTAAACTTCATCAGTGATTTTTAGTGTCCATTGAGGACAGATATAAGTAGGGAGTTTCTGCTTTATTATGTTGCTCAATAATTGTACCTTCTTTAGGGGGTAATAATATTTTTACAGGCAGGCAATTTCTGATCTCCATTTCTTCTAAGTGCACTGCTGTTCTTTATGTTCTTCTTGTAATAAGTATTGCATCTTCAATCAACAATGTAGTTCTTATTGAAGACGTACTTACGCCTTGTTCAAATGCGTCAGACAGGGGCGGACATATCATTGGTGCCACCTGGGCAGTGACACAGGGGGTTCAAGAGGTAGGGGGCCCATTTCCATATCTAAAACAGGTAGAATTATGCATTGTGATGAGCCATTGAACTGCAAAGGGCCCATATATTGTTTTTACACAGATTCCCTTTTCTGTCTGTGTCTGTCATTGGTAAGATACATAGCATGATTTCCTATCATCCAAATGAGCTGGTGGAAGCTTATAAGTGCTATAATATATTTTTGTTCAATTTTACATACCGTAAGTTAGGATCCTTTATGAAGTTAGCTGTGACGGCTGCTTTCTGTATGTATGTCTGATTATAGACGAGCACTCTATGAGAAAGATAAGACATCTCAGGATAGCAATCTAGTCGTTAAGAAAACTCAATATTAGAATGTCTGACTGTGATAGCGGGGTAGGTTTTATACAGTTTATTTGCCATGCATTTCTAAGGATAACATAAGGCACACGTTCTATATGTTGTCCAGATTTCATGTAAGGTTTCACTATTTGGAAATGCCCATTTGACAAATTTATAATGAAGTTACAAAGAACGAGCTATGCTCTTCAACGTGTAAAAATGATGTGGATTAGTGCTTAGTTAAGGTAAATCCATAAAATGCATAAACAGTGTCTAAATCTAGCAATCAATGTGTAATAAATGTAGTAAATAAGGAGATTTGTGTACTCACCGTAAATCCTTTCCTTAGCCTCTAATTGGGGACACAGACCGTGGTGTTATGCTGCTTCCCTAGGAGCGACACTAGCAAAATCGCAAAAGTAAGTGTCTCCTATCAGTATACACCCCTAACAGGAATGATTCTCCAGTTTGTGCTAAGCATAGAGAGCAAGACATCACAGTGACACGAGTCACGCAGCAACCTGTGTAAACAATATGTTAAGGAATAACATACAGAGCCGCCAGACAGGCCGTGTGAACCGTCAGGTTAGCAGAATAATACTATACCACAAGTCCTAACAGCAGCGCGCTGTGAAACAGTGAAGTTAATGAATAACAATGATAACAGGCCTTAACTAACAGGTACAGTACTACAGAGCCTGACTAAACAGCACAAGTTAACCGTCACAGTACAGCGTATAGCAAACATGGTAACTGTTAACCTGTAAGTGAGAGCTAGCAAGACTTAGAAAAGGCCACAAGCAACAGGGGGTGCTGTGTCCCCCAATAGAGGCTAAGAAGGTTTACGTGGTACACAAAATCTCCTTTCTCCTTCGTCATGGGGACACAGACCTGGGAGTTACCAAAGCAGTCCCCTGGGGGAATAGCCATGGAACAGAGACACTGAACTGTCAGTGGGAAATATGCCGTAGCGGCCCTGCGCCGCCTGGGCACGGTACCCAGACCTCCCTTCGGGACGAGGCAGCACTAGTGGTTGGGTATGGTAGGCTGACCCTGGCTGCCTAAAACACAGTTCGCCGATACCTCTACCGAACTGTCAGAGGCTTCCACGGCTATAGTAAATGTGCCATGACTCCGAAGGAGAGTTTCGAAGGTATAGGTCTTGGATGGTACAGAAAACCCCCTGGTTAGGGACGCAGAGGCTGACGTGCCTTTATGGCGGCCCATTGGAAGAAGGATAAAAAGAGAATCCGACTTCTTAGTAGGGCGCTGTGTTGGGCACCTAGACGCGTCGGGCCCTGACAAGGTCCCGCATATGTATGTCCTTCGCAACCGGACAGACCGGAGACGGGCGCGGTGATGGCAGAGAGATGTCTTCATGTAGGTGGAAGGAGTAAGCCTACCCTAGAAAGAATAATGGAACCAGCCATAGGACAAGCATGTCCAGATGGAAGACTAGAAACAAATGGATTACATGAGACCGCTGCAAGTACCGATACTTCTGCAGAGACAAATAAATGCCACCGAACCATACTACTATTTGGATGAGGATGCTTATGGTAACATCCCATCGAGGCTGAAGAGGTGGTTCTTGTAGTACCGTGAGGACCAAGTTCAGGTCCCCGCGGGTGTAGTCTTGTGGTATGGAGACCCTAAGGACAGACCTGAGTCCAGGTCTGAGTGGAAGAAACGGAGAGTCCCTGGCATGAAGTAAGGCCAAGGGGAAAAACCCCTAGAGGTGCCCCAGGCACCAAACTAAAAACGATTACGCGTGTGATCGGATATCGCTGATAAAGCTGGTGTCCTCTCTGTGACTACGGTTGTCACAATATCCTGGTGAAAAAACCTCTTGGGTTAAATTCTAGGTCTCAAAGGCTACACTAGTAACCTTGGATGAGAGGAATCTTGAGGGAGAACTGGCAGTGATCGAGCAGGTCTGGACTGTCTGTTAGACGTCCTGGTACTGCTGCTATAAATTGGACGAGTCTGCGCAGCAAGCGCGTGTGGGCAATCTGAGACCACGAAGACGATCCCGCAACATTCCCGTTTGATATTCCAGACTGTTCGTGGAGAAAGAATATAGGAGAGACGGATACCGGTCCAGGCTTGGACTAGTGCGTCTGTCCCACTGACTGTGGATCCTGAGATCCTGGCAGTGAGGCGTGACTCCATCAGGTCCATATCTGTGGTGTCCTGGCGTTGCCGTCTTAACAGAGGACTTCTAGATAAAAGGGCCAATCCCCTGGGTCCATTCCTTGGTGGATTAGAGAATCAGCCTCCCAGACGTGTACACCTGGTATGAGAACAACTGGCAGTACAGTGTTCCAAGGTTTCCACCTAGTGAAGGATGTGGTGAACTTGTCATCGCTTAGAGACTACAGGTTCCACCCTGGTGGTTGACATATGCCACGGTTGTGGCATTGTCCGACTGTATCCGGACATGTTCGAATGCCAGAGGGAGAATGATTTCAGTATTAGAGATACTGCACGAATGTTCATAGATTGAGGGGCATCTTCGAGACAGGGCAAGGCTACTGCCATGTGCATTGTGATGGGGGTACATCGCACCCCATCCTGTTCTCGCGCAACACCTAAGCATGTATAATTGCAAATACCGGCGATTCAGCTGAACCAAAGGAACCGACTTCCAAGCTGCTTCTATGCGGTCTCGGACTCTCATAGCAGTTGTGAAGGATTGGAGAGACCTCTGACTGAGGCTGTGGGTTCCCAGACGAAGAATACGTGTCCT
Source organism: Allobates femoralis (assembly GCA_033576535.1). Taxonomy (NCBI): domain Eukaryota; kingdom Metazoa; phylum Chordata; class Amphibia; order Anura; family Aromobatidae; genus Allobates; species Allobates femoralis. Next base: position 654,185,636 of record JARQOC010000003.1, on the reverse strand, counting down.
GTCTGGGAAAATTTGACTATAGCTGTGGATGTGCAACCAAAGGCCGCCGTGTTCATGCGATGCTGTGTATCCAATACGGCTGAGACTCCATACGTGATGCTGTAGCAGTGGCCGTCAGGAGTATGCAGCAGGGCTGGGGCTCCTGGAATGCGTGTGCTGTGCTGCAGCATGTGCCTTGGAATTGCAGTAGACCTGTGGAGGTCGATGCTACCAAGTCTCCTCAACGAGCACGGTGTAGATGCCCTGTTCGCAGACCTTGAAAGTGATGCATTGATAAAGGGTCATCCAGATATGGGAGACTGCTGAAATGTAGAATAGACATTGCCAACTTCAGGCTGGGAAAAAAACCTTGTAGTCTTTGCGCTTCAGTCCTTTTTGGCCTTGGCCCACTCCTTGTGCTGGCGCTTCGGAGGCTCCGACGTCAGGAGGAGGGTGGGCGTGGTGGGTGAAGGGCGGACAGAGGGTGGGCAAGTCAGTGATGTCACATCTAGGCCGAAGGCAGGGCCTCGCGTTATTCGCGGGACCCGGAAAAGGCAGAGGCCCGGCGCGGAGCCGGAAGTCATGAGCAGCGCTGGCCGAAACCGGAGGCTGTGCTCGCGATAGTTCAGTCGCCAGTGTCCTGCGCAGCACACAGCGAGCGCTATCCACCGTGAGTATCCTCTTTTGACTCCCGAGTCGAGAAGGGACAGATTGCGTGGAAGAGTGTTCGGGCCACGGTCATACGGGGTCCAAAAGGGCCCTCCATTGGTTAATGCGGTCGGGGGTCTGCAAAGTCCAGCTTTGAAGCGGGCTGTGCAGAGTGCTCGCACGTGTCATCTGAACCCAAGTACCTAATATAGGTATAGGGAGGAGATTGGCAACAGGGCTCGTATTCCACGTTCTGCGACCCCGAGTTTCGTTTTGTAGTTTGGGGACGGAGACCGAACAGGCCTTGGGCCGTCACAGCTTCAACCCGAGTCCCCCACAGTGGGAAGTCGAGGAGGAGTATGGTTTATAGTAATCTCGGCCACGACCCAGCGCCCCCAACGGTGGGGAGCTGAGGAGGGAGTGTGCTATGGGTCTTAGGTCCAGAGACCCGTAGCTAACTTACTCGTGCAGTTGCGGGTCACGGTGTGTCAGCCTGAGCCTTGTGAGACTTGACTGTCATCACCGCCTACCAGAACTTCAGCTGTGGGATTTGGAGAGAATTGGTAAGCGGTCCTGGGACCCTTGCCATTGTCAGGTAAATGTAGAATACATCAACTTCCACTGGGCACTCCAACAATGGAGGGCCAAGTAAAACGTGAGAGTCAAACTCTTAGTAATTCCATCACCCTAGTCCTCTCAACTGTGTGGGGGCCTGGGGAGGGGTCTGATGGACGAGTATTTTGAGCCGTTGGAATAGTAACTGGGCTCCGCCAACGTTGGGGGACCAAGGAATAGGCATTTTCGTCTCGCTTCAACCCAGCTCCCCCAGGGCAAAGCCATAAGGTTGGACAAGTGTACCAACAGGTACCTGCATCTGGCACGGTGTTAGGAAAAAAACAATACGTGCGTTGGCCCGTGCGCTGATTACTACTGTAGAGGCAGTTACACTGCTCCTCGTAGTATTGTCCTGAGGGGGGGGACACAAACTGGAGCAGGATATATCGCTGCTGATTGTCCTGCCGTTGTTGTTGGAAACTGCCGCACAGCGAAGCTGCGCATTGTACACTCCAGAGTGTGCCCCCCCGCCGTGCTGTACTCGCTGTACCCCTGCATAGCGGATGCTGAGCCATGGCTTTTGGAGAAGCCAGAGAATGATGGGGGGGCATTGCAGACCGGCCGTAGCTCTGTGGCATGGCAGGCTCTGCCGTATGTCCCTCTTCCCTTTGATGCAGGCACTGTAGGACTCCTAAAACCAAGGCCCCGGCTGCACCGGTGTGCCTTGAAGGGCACAGCAGGGAGGAAGCACTGTTGGGCTCCCAGTGTTTGTGGGGGCCTAGTGCTCGTTGTACCCCCTGCTGGCTGTGCATATGTGCCGCCATGCCAGCAAGGTGTGGGCACGTGACTGTCCGCACACAGGACAGCTGACCTACATGTGTAATTCATGACATGTGTCAGCTGTCTGTGTAGTGTGTGCACAGTGCCCGCACACAGGCTAGCCTGTATATGTGGCTGCTGTGTGCAGTGGCTCAAGGCTGGCAGCTGCGGTGACAGGAGCAGTGCCTGTGTCCTTTAATGGCCGCCGCTGCTTATAGGAGAGGGGTCATCCTCATCCTGTGCCCCCCGGAGATATGCTCTGTTCTCCTCAGGGGGATCGAACTAGCAGAGATCAGACTTCTCAAGCATATGTATTTGTTAACTGGAGTGAGGAGGGAGGGGGGCGGAGCGCTGAGCAAAAAAGAGCGCGGTCCTTGTAAAAAACGCGCCCTCTGTGCTCCGGCCCGCCCCCTGCTATGACGCTGGCAGCGTCATCCTCGTTATCCGGGGGGGCGGGCCGGGGGCGTGGAGAAGGCGGCGGCTTCGGTGTAGGCCGGAGCCGCGGCCTAAATTTGAGACCTGCGGCCGCAAATATCGCCAGGGCGGCGCGGAGGTGCGGAAGGGGGTCCGGAACTAAACCGGACCCCGCCGGACCCCCTGGGCAGACAGCGGTGGCGGGATGTGGGCCCCCACAGAGGACCCAGCGTGCTGGGTCCTCTGGGATCATCAAAGTGCAGCCCTGCTGGCTGCTGCAGGGACACAGGCAAGCTGTGTCCCTGCTAGGGAAAGATCTCCCTCTGCTATAATAGCCCCCGCAGAGGACCCAGAGCACTGGGTCCTCTGTAACCACCAGGATGCAGCCCTTAGTGCTGGCTGCTGCAGGGACACAGGCAAGCTGTGTCCCTGCTAGTGCTGGTTGCCCCGTTGTTGGTCCCCCGGCCCCTTCAGGAGGTACACAGCAGAGCTGTGTGCCCTGGTACTGCGGCGAGCAGGCTGCCGCTGAGGGGTAAGGAGTCTTCAGCAAAGCTGGGGACTCCTAGGTGCCTAGAGCAGGTCCGAGCTGCTGCACCAGAGGCTCTACCTGTGGTGTCTCAACCTAAATGAACCCCAAAGGGGTATTTAGGGAGGGATGCTGCTCCACCGTCAGGTGCCTTGTCCTTCGCCTCAACCTCAACCCAGTAACCCCAACAGTGGGGAAATGGGGAGGGAGGGTCGTTGTCTCCACCTTAACCCAGCGTCCCCAACATTGGGGGGCCGAGGAGGGAGCGGCATGTTAGGGGGACCAGTCGACCTCAACCAGGCGCCCCCAACAGTGGGGGGCCGAGGAGGGACCATGCCGGGAGTCTCGTCAGAGACCCACTTTTCTTCTTCTTGAAGAAAAAAATTCAAAAAGAAAGTTTTTTTAGGAGCACTAAAAAATCTGTGTGTGCCTCCTAGACACTAAGCAAAAACTGGAGAATCACTTCCTGTTCTAGGGGTGTATAACTGCATAGGAGGAGCCACTTAACTCTTTTGCAGATTTTGCCTAGTGTCGCCTCCTAGTGGACAGCAGCATAACACCCACGGTCTGTGTCCCCCAATGAGGCGAAGGAGAAAAGGAGAGATAAGGAGGCACGTCACCGTCCTTACCCAGTGAGCAATGCAAAAGAGCCCTGCTCAAATGTGTGTTCGCTGGCTGCTGCTTGCCTGATAGAGCCTCATTTTTCTACTATTGAAATTAATCTACTATAAATAAAGGACTCATTTTCTGACTGGCTAAATATAGGTTAATAGCGAGAAGGAATTAGCAAATCGATCAGACATTTTTCTTGCTTTTGGTGCATTTTTTTCTGCCTCTGGTTTTTTATTTCTTGCCCTAGTTGTAGCACTTTCAATTATTTTCCCATTAATTCTCTATAGGAAAACAAGACATAAAAATCATCAACAATATGTACACACAAAAAAAAAACACAAAAAAGCTGGCGTCCCACTTGTGAGAGATGTGCAAGACACTCGCACGCATCTGGTATCGCACCACTCAGCATTGTCACCAGTTGTCCAAACAGGAGCATGCCTCTACATAGATATACATGCAGCTGCATGCTCCTGTTCGGAGAGCCGTTGGCCATCTTGGGTGATGCAATGTGACAATTGTGTTAGTTTCTCGCATGTCTCTTGCAAGTGGGACCCTGACCATACTGAGATAGTCCAGCATGGTTCAAGATGCTGCTTTCCCTCCTGCCATGGCTTTGCCTCCTTAGGCTATGTATACAGTCTTTCTCCAGGTTTTTCAGACTGAAAACTCTCCAAATCCTCCGCCAAATCTCAAAACTTCTCAAAATGTTTGAGTTTCCGCACACATTCTGCTCCAATAATACACCAAAAAGAATCTGTGTGCACAAACTCTTAGGCTGTGTGCCCGCGATGAGAGTCTGATGCTGTGTATTTTTGTAGAGTCAAGCATAGCGTCTAACATTTGCAGCAAAACAGACTGGATTTATAGAAATATCATGCCCATTGGGCTTTTTTTTTCACTTGACGTAGCATGACCTACGTTACGTATTTCAAATGCGCAACATGTTTATTTCTCTTGTATGCTGAGGTTTATATTCTGGTTCTATAGACTTGCATTAGGTGCTAGAAAACCACAGGTTAAAAACACACTGGCATTTTTAATATATTTCTGTCTCAGATCTGCATGTGAAGTTTTGTTAAAGCCAAATAACAGGAAGGATCAAAAACAAAGCAGCTTCAATTAAAACATACCAAGAAGAGACAAAAACCGTTGTGTCCAAAACATGTGAAAAACGCAAGTAATCTAATTTACATATTAGGTGCCAAAATGATGTTGAAAATCTGCAACATCAAAAATTCACCAAAATCTCATCATGGAAATGTAGACTAAGGCCATGTGCACACAATGAGTATTTGGTCAGTATTTTACTTCAGTATTTGTAGCCAAAACCAGGAGTGGGTAATAAATACAGAAGTGGTGCAGGTGTTTCTATTATACTTTTCCTCTGATCATTCCATTCCTGGTTTTGTCCTACAAATACTGAGCTAAAAATCTCACCGAATACTTAACATGTGCACGTGGACGTAATGTTTTGTTGGATTCTTCTACGCTCAGTGAATGTCTTATCCCGCTCTGTTTTTACAGATCAGACCCGACCATCCGTTTTTTATGAAACAAACACAAATAATGCTTTGGTTATCCAGCATGTTAATATGGGTTTATTTCTCATTAAAGAATGGTACATTTTATAGATTTTTTTTTTCTAATTTGATAATCTACAGCATACATTAATGACAGGTTGGAGAAGCAATTCAGGTCTGGTTATATTTAGCCCAGGTATACTCTTAGCATAGTAACCCCCATCGTCTGCACAGCCGTGACATTAATGCAGTGTCTAGCACTCATACAATGTATTCAAATGCAATCCCCTTATGTAATATCGGCTGCTTAAGACCACAAATACCTAAGGCTACTGACTGAATAGGTCTGTGATCTAATCACATTAGACAAGCTGCTAAATCACTAGTGTTCCCGATTCCATTGTCCACAAATTAAATTGAGATCTAGCGCCCCAGATATGTCAGCCATCAGCACCCAGTTATATCATTCTCCCTTACATTTATTTGTAACCTTCCATTTTATGGTGCGTTGCACAGAATTAATTATTCACTTACTCGTATCAGTCCTAGTCCTCAGTGGTTTCCTTATCTCAGGCACACACATTATAGGGTCCGTTTCATAGAGATACACTTTGTATTTACCGGCGTGTTTGGCAGTGACCTGATAACCTTTTTGCTAATATTTTGTTGTGTGCTTATGCTCAACAGCTAATCTGAATAAGACCATATTCACACAGCAGTATGCTGGTTGGTCATATCTGGTAAAAATAAGACCTAGTACAGCATAGATATTGTCCTGCTTAGCACATATATTTCCTATATTACATTTGCTGTTTGATTCAAATATCCCAACATGTGTGGCAAAGGGTTACCAGGTTGTAATAAAAATATGATTACACGATACTTTGTCACAAGCTGTCTAATGGTACCTTTACACGCCGCTACCTAAGGTAGCAATAGGTAGGCACCGCACGTGCACGCGCGCATTGCTAACAGTACCTGATACCGCAAATACACGCCGCTACAAGGTGCTCCACATAAGGTATTTTCGTTCCCCGGAAGTGCCGACGGGTGCCGCAGGTTACCTTCTGTGGAGCACCTTCCCTGATTTACACGCCGCTATAACAAGGGAATATGGGCGTACATATTGTGCGCCGTAACTACATAGGCGTGACGGAGTTGTGTATTACTCGACGCCCGTACGGTGATTGGACAATGCAATCACATCATGATTGGCCAGCCAGCGCAGGGAGGCTGGCTAATACATGACGCTATAGCAAATGTGTAGTGTGACTGGTCAGCTCGTTAAATATGCCGTCCTGTGCAGGGACAACCAATGGGTACACAGTAGTCCCCACCAATGATCGCTGATGGGGCGTGGTATACATGATGTTGTGGCACGCCCCAGGTAACTCAAATACTGTACCTGTGCCCCGATTACACGCCGCCACCATAAGGGTTATACCTTCTTGTTTTTCAGCACGGCTGAAAGACAGGTATCCAAAGAGACAGGAAGGTACAACCTGAATTACACGCCGCCACTTCGCGGTGTTTTGAAGGTAAAAGGTACAATTGTCTCCGATACCTGCCGGTTTCTACCTTTCGGTAGCGGCGTATAAAGGTACCATAAGGGTGCCTTCACACTGCGGCGTGATCCGCGGCGCCGCAGTCCTGACCTGTGTGAAGGCACCCTTAGATGTATGCTGATTTTTTAGTGGCCACCCAGGGGTTGTAATTTACATTGCAGCCTTTCTTGGGTTTTGTTAGCATGTTGCAATATTATATTGAATTTTTGTGTGCGATAAATTCTTGGTACTTAGCAAAATTCAATAAAAGCTTAGGATAGACAGTTATGGTAAGTACCGTATAAACCTAACTAAGGGCCCTTTCACATCAGCGTTTTTTGAAATTTGCGGCAGATGCGGTGAAAAAACCGCATCTGCCGCAATTGCCGCATAACCGATGCACTTGCGGCGCGGTTGCGGTAATCCCCATAGAAAATATAGGGGGACTTGCGGCAGGTGCGGCAAGTGCGGTTTTGCACTTGCGGCAGGTGCGGAAGCGAAAAAAAACGCGGCTGACCGCGGTTTTTTTTCGCTGCCGCACCTGCCGCAAGTGCAAAGCCGCACTTGCCGCACCTGCCGCAAGTCCCCCTATACTTTCTATGGGGATTACCGCAACCGCGCCGCAAGTGCATCGGTTATGCGGCAGATGCGGTTTTTTCACTGCATCTGCCGCAAATTTCAAAAAACGCTGATGTGAAAGGGCCCTTACCTGATTTTCATCCTCAAGTTCTTTGTAATTCTAGGCTAAAAATATATCTTTGATATATAATTGAACATATAACTTTGAAAAATAATGAAAAGAGCAGCAAATTTATTCTAACATAAAGTCATTATGGTAAAGCAGATATATTGACAATCTATAGAAGTTCAGTTCTCATTGTATATAGTGCCCTGCATAAAATATTAATTCTGACTGATTACTTCGAGCTTCAAGGAGTAGAGATGCTGAACTGTAAAGTTTGGTGTTTGTGCTGAACACAGGCTTTACATTAAAATCAGTGTAAAATCGCTGTGCTTGGGTACACTCTGTGCTCGGCCAGTGCGAGCCGCTTGCAGTGTTTCATTGGCTTGCTCCGAGGCTAAAATCGGTGTTGTTGGATGTAATGTGGACCAAAAAAGAAAATGACAAAACCTCACACTCCCCCTGAAGTGCTTTGTTTTTTTGTGGCTGGTCCACTCATCTCTATCAAGGAGGTGTTTTTTTTTCTGTTAAGGTACCGTTAGGCTGGGTTCACATTTGCGGACCCCTCCGCAGCGTTCTGCAGAGGGGATCCGCAATGTGACCGCAGCGGCCGCCAGCTCCTATCTTTATAATGGGAGCGCACGGTGCTGTGCTTGACAGCGCATGACCGTGCGTACCCATTCACTCCCATATGTGATCTGTGCGCAGGCGGACGCCTGCGCACAGATCACACACTCTCGTCCGCACCAGGAATGCAACATGTCACGTCCCTGGTGCGGACGAGACTGTGTGATTTGTGCGTAGGCATACGCCTGCGCACAGATCACATATGGGAGTGAATGTGTGCGCACGGTCATGCGCTGTCAAGCGCAGCACCGTGCGCTCCCATTATAAAGATAGGAGCTGGTGGCCACTGCGGTCACATTGCGGATCCCCTCTGCAGAACGCTGCGGAGGAGTCCGCAAATGTGAACCCAGCTTTACACACAGAGATATATTGCTTGCAACTCACTGGTTGCAGTGAAATTATGGACACATTCTTCCATTTGTACACGGCAACAAAATGGAACAATGTGTCCATGATTTCACTGCAACTAGTGAGCTGCAAGCAATATATCTCTGTGTGTAGCGGTACCTTTAGACCATTTGGCTATAAGATCTTTGCATAAGTCAACTTCCATAAGTGGAAGTCGATGATGGACGCCATTAGGTAAGCATATAATAGATAGAGATGAGCCACCACCCTAGTGTTCGAATTTGATTTGATTCATCGAATTGGGGGTGTGTTCATCGAATGTTCGTCAAGTACTGTCGAACACCATTGAAAACAATGGCAGGCCAACACAAACACATACAAACACATAGAAAACACCTTCAAAAGTGTCCAAAAGCTGACAAACTACTCAGAAAATACAACAAACACACGGAAAAGTGACAAGTACATATAGTCATGCGAAAAAAAAGAGGTGGAGGAGTAAAAGGAGGAGGAGACACAGATATAGGCATGTCATGCCCTTCTAAAATCATGTAAAACACAGCAAGGGGACTCCAACAAGAGTCTCCATTTTTCCAAAAATATGGACACAAGCACCACTTAAGTGGCATCAATTGCCTCAGAGTTGCAAGCTTAAAATGGTTTGTGAGGTGACTTCATTCAGCATATTCAAAAATCCATCACATCACAAAAACCGTCACATGGATATGAAGCATAAGTCGCAATGGGAAGCTGACTGTGCTACAATGCGACCTAGTAGGCTGGGCCAACCACCGTCTGCCCCATCAAGTGCATCTGCAGCCTATTCATTCTCTGTGACTGTGGGGACAGCAGTCACACATGCTTTTGGACGCAGACCTTCCACTTCTTTACCCGCAACAGCCAGTGTGATTGGCATGTCATCAGTTCTTTTGGAAGTGGAAACATCTGCTGGTGTTGAGCGCTCTCCCACATCGAGAGCACCACCTTTGGATGAAGGCAACATAATATCCCCACCTGCACCTTCCTCACAAACCAGCAGTTTGCCGGGGACACCTTACCCAACCCCGTCTCAGCACAGCAGCCAGCCCTCGGTCCCTCAGATGTGGACAAGTAAAAGACCAGTTCCTTCTAGCCATGACAAAGCTAAGAGGTTGAATTTCACCATCTGCAATCTGTTGGCTACAGAAATGCTGCCTTTCTGCCTGGTGGACACAGAGGATTTTCGAGACCTTATGTCCGTCGCAATGCCCCAATACCAGATGTCCAGTCGCCAACACATCTCTAAGAAAGCTGTGCCTGCGTTACACCAGCATGTTGCACACAACATCACCGCTTCCTTGAGAAACTCTGTATGTGACAGGGTGCATTTCACCACAGACACTTGGATGAGTAAGCTTGGACAGGGGCGTTACATATCGGTGACTGGGCACTGGGTAACTATGGTGACAGCAGTAGAAGGGGCTGCTGTCCAAGTCTTGCCGTCCCCTCGAGTTGTGCATCAATCCTCTGTATGTAGAAGTTCCTCCACTGCTTCTGCCTCCTCAACCTCATCTCGGTCCTGCACACCTCCTTACTATGCTGGCAGCAGGACTCAATGGCATCAGGCGGTGTTTATGTTGAAATGTCTGGGAAATGTGAGTCACACAGCTGAGGAGTTGTGGTCAGCTGTGGAGAACGAGTTTCATCAATGACAAAGAAACCCCTTGAGAAAGCCTTGCGAAACGGTCGTAGGGGGGGGCCACAACTGAGGGCACTGACTGGATCAGGGAACAGCACAAACATTATGGGTGAGTAAACCAGTGATTGAGTGATTGCGTCACCACTGATTCCCCATAATAATGAATAAGACTAACCATTTGGTATTATAAGGTGTAATATTGTGTTACCCTGAGAGTGCAATTACCTCTATGTGGTTCATATCTGGATTCATCCACAAGAACACTTCAGTTTTTAACGGTGTATTGTCTGTTACTTTATATGTTTAATAAAGTGTTAATTTATGAAACATTAACTCCCTAGTGCTTGCACTTATTTTGGAGTTTCATCAATGGTTGTATCCACTGAACCTGCAGCAAGGGAAGGCCGTGTGCGACAATGCTGCAAACCTGGGTGCAGCCCTTCGCCGGGGCAATGTTACACACGTGCCTTGTATGGCTCAAGTCTTGTAGCTGGTTGTCCAGCAATTTTTATCCCACTATCCCAGCCTAGATGGGCTTCTGCAGAGGGCATGGTCACTGTGTGCTCACTTCCGCCATTCGCATCCCGCAGCTTAACGACTTGCATCTCTACAGAAGTCATTCGGCCTGCCGGTTCACTGGCTGAAATGCGATGTGCCGACACAATGGAATTCAACTCTGCACATGTTGCAGTGACTGTGGCAGCACCGACGAGCCCTGGTGCAATACGTTATGACGTATAGCCCGGGCCAACGAGATCCAGAGGTGGGGCAAATCATGCTGCTGGAGTGGTCTCAGATCAAGGACCTATGCACCCCTCTGCACAGTTTTGAAATAGCGATGAAGATGTTCAGTGCTAGCGATGCCATTATCAGCATGACTACTCCGGTCATTTACATGCTGGAGCACACTTTAAACAGTATTCGGAGTCAGGTGGTGGGACAAGAGGAGGGGGAGGAAGTAGACGAGGAGTCGTATGCGGAAGGGATAACAAGATCTCCAAGGTCCAGACGGTCGGCAGCACCAAGACGGCAGGCATGGGAGGGTGGGGGAGAGGGACTAACGAGGGCGCATAGTAGCAGCAAAACTGTTGAGGAAGGTGCAGGAGCCGAGAAACAAATGGAGGATGAACTGGCGATGGGCATGGAAGACTCATCAGATGAGGGAGACCTTGATCATATTTCTGTTGTGCAATGTTGGGGAGAGAGGGCAGAGGAAGGAAGCATGATTCCTACCTTGCCACCACCAACACAACAAGGGCCTCCTGCATGCGCAAGACACATGAGTGCCTTCTTGCTGCACTACCTGCAACATGACCCTCGGATTGTCAGAATTCGAAGTAATGCCGACTACTGGGTTGCCACACTCTTAGATCCCCGGTACAAGAGTAAATTTGGTGAAATAATTCCTGCCATAGAAAGGATTCACGCATGCAGGAATATCAGCAGAAGCTGTTACGGGATCTTAGATCTGCTCTTCCACAAAACACCAGTGGTGCACATAGTGAATCTCACAGTTCTAACTTGCCAACTGTGGGACTGTCGAGTCATCACTCAAATTGTAACAGTAACACCGTATCTGGTAGTAACAGTAATTTTGTGGAATCATTTCACCAATTTTTTAGACCATCCTTTGCAAGACCAGAGGAGACAAGAAGTCTGATACATAGTCAACGCCTAGAGAGATGGTACAGGAGTATCTCCAAGTGAACATCGATGCCATGACTTTGGAACTGGACCCATGCTCATTTTGGGCTTCCAATCTAGAAAAATGGCCTGAGCTCGGCACTCACACCTTGGAGATCTTGTCGTTCCCCTTAGCCAGCATTCTCTCTGAACGTTTCTTCAGCGCTGCTGGTGGTGGCCTGACAGATAAGCGCATGTGTCCAGTGACAATGTAGACAGACTAACGTTCATCAAGATGAACAAGTCATGTATCCGCAAGGACCTTTCTAACCCTGTGTCATCCTGAGTTGGGTCATCCTTTGCGATCTCAAAAAAGGGCCAGGCTAGGCAAGGCTTAGAGCCCATGTGACCTGAAGAAGAGCCACCACGACGTCTGCTCAGAGAAGGAGCTGTGGTTGAGGATGCAGTTGTTGACGTGGTTCCAGTACTCCGTCTCTGTCCAGGAAGGCGCAACCTAACCTAATCATCACTAGCATCCTCCTCCACCTCCTATGCTGACTCTCATTGACTGGCTGACTGTGGGTTGACAGTAAGTGGGATCTCCAACCTCATCATCACCCTGTGTGCTCTGACACCCGTCATCCTCAGAGCCAACCTCTTCCTTCCCTGACTGAAAAGTCAAGTTTTCGTTCCAATCAGGTATCTCAGTCTCATCAGCATCTTCCTCATTGTCTCCACCAACAGGACTTAGTTTGGGAATGAGGGTCTACATTATGCTTGCTCAGAACCTTCTTCATGTGGGCCTGGATCCAACTCACAAAGCTTCTAGGCATCAGTGCAGATCATTTCCTCATCTAGACTCACAGAAGCTTTGGAGCAGACTTCTGATTCCCAGGCTATAGTATGAGTAAACAGCTCTGCATACTCAACCATCTGTCTTAACCCATACTCAGACAGGCGCTGGAGACTTGGGAGCTGTGTGGAAGCAAGTGCGATTGGGGTGACACCTCTGAGGACTGTTGTATTTGTGATGTTGAAGTTGAGGTGGAGAGCCCACTTGATGAAGCGCTTGCTATCCATTGCTATCCACCTGCTCTTTTTGTGTCTCATCTACAATTGGTAGTGATTGTCGTGTGACTCGTGTTCGTAAGAAAGGGATCATATCAGGTTGTCCACGAAAATAAGTAGACATCTTAGTTTGGCTGGAAGATGGTCTTTCTCCTGCAGATATTACTGTTGCTTTACCACCTATCCCACAGACACAAACTTTTTTTTCCCTTTCCAACACGCCTATTCCCTTTCCACCAGAAGCAGGCCTTTTGCCACTCATTTTGGAGGTTAACTAATTGGCAACTCTGTAATTGTTGTCACAAAAAACTATGGATGGAAACCGAGCAGAGCTGAGTGGCGAAACTGTGCTACTAGGCCCAAAGGATTGCCTGGGTTAGATGCAATAAAAAATTGTTATTAGATACACAGGCGGTGTAGCTTGCACAGCCAATGGCACATGCCCTTGCTTGTGTGCAAAAAATGCACTTTGCTGTGTGTGTGCTGACAGACTGACAGACTGCACCGCCCCACTGTAAATGCGGTAAGGAAAAAAAAATGGAGATCGGCATTATTTCAGATCTATTCCCCGCCCACTATACACTAAAACTGTTTATTAACATTGAATAACAGTATTAGTGTGAAAATCCAGTTACGCTTTTGGTGAACGAAGCGTTATCGAACATAACCTAGAACTGACGAATTTGAGGCAAATTGTTCGCATTCGTCGAATGACTCGAACACCGATCAAAACAGGTTGAATTTGAAATTGGGAACATTTCGAAGCGAACACCGCTCATCTCTAATAATAGATAAAAGGGGCATTACCAGTGTGAGACATATAGATCAGGAGAGCAGACTTTCAGTCATTATATGTCTCACACTAGTAACACCCACTTTCATTTAAAATAAACTCTGGAGGAAGATTATCAGTGAAATCTATGTCTGGCCCAGAGATCTTAACAGCTCATTTACATATTAAGAAAAATGTGAACAGCCTGTGATCTGTAAAAAGCCATCAATTCACAGACTGGTCACATGCAGTATTGGGGCAAAGTCAATTACAACTTGTAACCCTCAAAAAAATGGATCAGTTTCAGATTTTGTTTTGGCCACAATGCACCAATATAAGATATAGGCATAGACTGTATCTACAGCCAGCTGTTATGGGACCCAGAGGTGCAAGTCTGGAGGGCCCTCTCAGGTGTAAGAACATTGTGCTTTCTGCTTTATCTGTGCTGATAATCAAAAATACAGGGGACTCCCACATAACTTTTTATATTTTTTTTATTTTTACACCCATATAGTGCCTTGTGAAAGTATTTGGCCCCCTTGAACCTTTCAACCTTTTGCCACATTTCAGTCTTCAAACATAAAGATATAAATTCAATTTTTTTGTGAAGAATCAACAACAAATGGGACACAATCGTGGAGTGGAACTAAATTATTAGATATTTTAAACTTTTTTAACAAATAAAAAACTGAAAAGTGGGGCGTGCAATATTTTTTGGCCCCTTTACTTTCAGGGCAGCACACTCACTCCAGAAGTTCAGTAGGATCTCTGAATGATCCAATGTTGTCCTAAATGATTGGTTGCACCTGCTCTGTGATAGTCTTAGGGTTCTCTTTCAAGTGCAGAGAGCATCATGAAGACTAAGGAACACACCAGGCAGGTCCGAGATACTGTTGTGGCGAAGTTTAAAGCCGGATTTGGATACAAAAAGATTTCCCAAGTTTTAAACATCTCAAAGAACACTGTGCAAGCGACCATATTGAAATGGAAGGAGTATCAGACCACTGCAAATCTACCAAGACCCTGCTGTCCCTCTAAACTTTCATCTCGAACAAGGAGAAGACTGATCAGAGATGCAGCCAAAAGGCCCATGATCACTCTGGATGAACTGCAGAGATCTACAGCTGAGGTGGGAGAGTCTATCCATAGGACAACAATCAGTTGTACACTGCACAAATCTGGCCTTTATGGAAGAGTGGCAAGAAGAAAGACATTTCTCAAAGATATCCATAAACAGTCTTGTTTGAAGCTTGCCACAAGCCACCTGGAGACACACCAAACATGTGGAATAATATGCTCTGGTCAGATGAAACCAAAATCAAACTTTTTGGCCACAATGCAAAACGATATGTTTGGCGTAAAAGCAACACAGCTCATCACCCTCAAAACACCATCCCACTGTAAAACATGGTGGTGGCAGCATCATAGTTTGGGCCTGCTTTTCTTCAGCAGGGACAGGGAAAATGGTTAAAATTGATGGGAAGATGGAAGGAGCCAAATACAGGACCATTCTGGAAGATAACCTGTTGGAGTCTGCAAAAGACCTGAGACTGGGACGGATATTTATCTTCCAACAATAACAATGATCCCAAACATAAAGCAAAATCTACAGTGGAATGGTTAAAAAATAAACATATCCAGGTGTTAGAATGGCCAAGTCAAAGTCCAGACCTGAATCCAATCGAGAATCTGTGGAAAGTGCTGAAAACTGCTGTTCACAAACGCTCTCCATCCAACCTCACTGAGCTCCAGCTGTTTTGCAAGGAAGAATGGGCAAGAATTTCAGTCTATCGATGTGCAAAACTGATAGAGACATACCCCAAGCGACTTGCAGCTGTAATCGCAGCAAAAGGTGGCGCTGCAAAGTATTAACTCAAGGGGGCTGAATAATATTGCACGCCCCACTTTGCAGTTTTTGATGTGTTAAAAAAGTTTAAAATATCCAATAAATTTCGTTCCACTTCACGATTGTGTCCCACTTGTTGTTGATTCTTCACAAAAAAAAATTTGAATTTATATCTTTATGTTTGAAGCCTGAAATGTGGCAAAAGGTTGAAAAGTTCAAGGGGCCAAATACTTTCACAAGGCACTGTATGACGGCAGGTTTGCTACCAATAGCAACCAATCACAGACTCTGTTACAATCGGTGAGGGCATAACAGCAAATCATAGATGCTATCACTGAGAATGGGTGTCTATGATTGGCTGTTGGAGTCGAACTGCAGTGAATAATCAGGAAGTTAATAAGCAGGACCCGGACCTGATGTGCCTGTAACACCGGAAACTTGGTAAGTATAATGCTCCCACTTTCATCCCCATTTTGCTCCTGAACATCTGTGGGTTTGCTCATCTCTATTCGCTACCAGTGTCACCTTTTTTCAGGTACCCATTATAATGTAGATATTGTCTTATGTATTGCCCAGTGACTACAACATAATACTGTTCAGATATTGCCCAGGGGCTATTATGTAGACATTGGCCATTTATTGCCCAGTGACTATAATTTCCTATATTTGCCAAGTTCTAATACTGTAAAGTGAGGATCAATTACAGAGCACAGCCTATTTTCACTTAGCAAAATCTATCTAAAAATTCTGAGTGAGAAACTTCTGCTTATACTTTCTTGCTGCTAAAGGTCATAATGACATCTCTGGCATCTTGCATCCTGACATCTACTTTCTTGATGGTGTAAAGATGAGCTCCAGAGCTTCTTCATACACAATAATGTCTAGATTGTCTCCCAGACTAGCACATGCCAGTAAAGGTTGACATGCACTGGAGTGTAAAATTGCCTTTAAATTTGAAATGTATTAACTCCCTCTCCGCCATTTCCTAGAATTTAACAAAAGCTTTCTCCAAAGCTCAGCAATCCTAGTTGTCATCAAGCAGACAATAGAAGGTTTATCTAATCCCGGATTGCTGAAAATGACGTCTACCCTATTTTTACAAACGTTAACACGACCCAATCATTCACTTGTCTTTGTAAATTAATCCCAAAATGTGACCCAGTGTATATCATTCATGGGCTGGCATATAAACATTTATTAAGCAATTTAGTATTTTGTGTATTTTCTACATCATTGGGTCATGAACAATCCCACATTTTGTGTCCTCTCCATATTCACACATTGTAGAGTAGATTGCAAAGATGACAAGCAATAAACAAATCAAATGAGATTAGCAGGATAAAAATGCAGTTTTCCCCTTTTTTCTATAAATAACACTGCATCCCATTAGCGGTTGTATGGCACGTCACTACTTAGACAGCTAATGCGTAGCAATGCATAGCAAGGTTGTTCTGCTGTCTGATGTGTCTGCATGATCTGAAAGACTATTCTTGGCTAGCGTTGCAGTTGTCTGTTTTATCTCTTATTTACAAGCAGCCACCTTCACCTTTTATCATCACTGTGTAACACTCCATCTCGTCTCTAAGCATGACTATTTCTACAGGGCTGCTGTTATAAAGCCATAATTATTACTCTTTACTTTTTATATACCTCGGGTATGGTACTCAGGGCGGAAAACAGCCTGTATCGTCAGACCGATCCCGGAGAGTGGTGATTTGTATGTGTTTTACGAGGTTGGAAGGTGATTTTAGCGGCATGCAGGTAAAACTGACAATTGATTTATCTTCCACAATAGGTTCCCACTATAAAAATGATTTTGCTGTTGGGGAGATAAATCTCTGATGTGCCACAGCTCTGGTATATGAAGCATAGACCATGCCGGCAGCCGTGTGGATTTCATTTCTGGAAAACAGATTGTCATTTCCGGCCTCATATTGATCTAAGAGTAACAGAAAACTGCACCATCTTGTTGTACATTGCAGCAAATATATTTTATCAAAATGTGTAAAGTTCACTGAGAAACATACAGTAGATCATGGTGTGACGCATATTTTGTGTCTTTATAGCTGTACCCAGAAATAAACCATACAGCAATTGACGTTTAGTCATTGTAGCTCTATTTGGTGAATTCCAGGGTTGCCGTTACATCTGGTATACTGTCGGCATGTGTGATATAAATTAGCAGATTTTCCCATTGAAAGGTTATTCCAATTTTTAGAAGTTATTACTTATCCATCAGAGAGGTGATGGCTTTCTTATAAGTGGGGGTCCTACTGTTGGAACTCCTAATGATTTTGAGAGCAGGGCTTTACAGTCCTCATCTAAATGGAGCAGTGACCTAGCACACACAACATCGCTCAATTCATCCCCCATGCAAATACTGTTAAAAGCTGAGCAATATAATACCTCTGACAGTGTCATATACAGGGATTGGTGCACATAAGCTTGGCAATTACTCAGTTTAACCAAAGCTGAATGTAGTCCCACTCTTGGGATTGCTAGGGCTCTCAAGGATTAAGACCAATGGATAGATGATAACTTTTAAAGATTGCAATAACCATTTAAGATATCCTATTATGGTATACAGCATCCCATCTTCTACTGTTTAGGAGTCCTAAGGAGAAAAAAGAATAGTAATGTACACTTAGTGTCCTTGTTCACTTCATGTTTAGATTTGAAGCTTCCAACATACTGAATATGGTAGAAGTGTCCATAGACTTAAGTGCTCTTTTGGTCTTTGTCAAAAATCTTTATGTCAGAATGCCACATAAAAAGATATGGCATAACTTCGTAAATGGCACTATTTCACCTTATGATGGCTAATAAAAAACTTATGTAGTTAACTTTGTTCATAACACCTTACGAATGATGGATAGCAACGTATAGCAACCACTATTGGCCTTCATTCATAGGATAGCACTGGGAACTGCATTGATTTCATTAAGGTAGATCTACCAAAATTCTCTAATGGAAAATTGTCTTTGTTGTCCACAGCAACCACTGAAAGTATAGATTTGATTTAACCAGTGAACATTAAAAAATAAAATGCCAAGC
The DNA here is from genome assembly GCA_033576535.1 of Allobates femoralis. Classification (NCBI taxonomy): domain Eukaryota; kingdom Metazoa; phylum Chordata; class Amphibia; order Anura; family Aromobatidae; genus Allobates; species Allobates femoralis. The sequence goes on along the minus strand of JARQOC010000003.1, from coordinate 654,167,318 downwards.
TCTGATTGGTTGCTCTAGCTGACAGTTTTCTTTTTAGACAGTTTGATACATGAGGGTCACTGTCAGGGGCGTAACTTGAAGCTCATGGGTGCCGATGCCAAAGCTCCAACGGGGCCCACGATTATTGAAAATCTTTAATAGCATTAGTCTTTTTCTATAGATAAAAAGGGACTTTTGCTGCACCCTAGGCACCAGGGCCTGGGTGCGATTTCAACCCCTGCACCTATTGACCCCTGGTCACTATGTATTTATTGACAAATCACTGTAGCTGCAAGGAGTTGTCAATCAGTGTGCTGGGCCTGACAGGCCTTCCATTAATGGTACCAAGATCTGCATTTAGACGCAGAAAATATGTCACCAAGGACAGTACATGTCATAGTAAACATCCACAGTTTCCAGCCTATAGAGAAGTAACTACAACATCAAAAATCCCTCTGTACAGTGCTGTGGTTAGACTAAAGGGATGGCACTGATGTCAGTGAAGGGAGGTCACAAGGGGATCAGAGCCTGCCACAATCCTTTCTGCTACTGCATTGGGACCCCAAGTAGCTTTACCACCAGGTACTCCTGGAGCTGGGGATGTTCGTTTCTGCTAAGACAAAGGAGGTGACTGTATAGTTATCATATCCCACAGCAACCTATTCAGTGAGATATAATGCTGCCAACCGTTGAAGGTTACGCTTTCGGAGTCCTAGTAACGTATACCTCTGATAAAAGGCTCCAAACATAATGTGCCAGATTTTTTATAAAGAGCAACTCCCACTGGACTGTTTCTGTCTCTAGAAATTCTTAGCCTTAAACTGTTAATGGCAAATCTGCCTGGTTACAAAATAATGCTTTACTCCATATACAGTAGCTAAATAACCAAGTAGATTTGTCTTGCAGGCATTTGGTAAAACTGGGAGATAATTTCTTTGGTAGCTCTGCTGTGGTTCATATTGGTCTTTCAGCTTTTCTGAATGCAAATACAGTTGAAATCAGAAGTTTACATACACTAAAATAAAAGACAAAGATGCATGTTTTTCTCACTATCTGACATGAAATCAGAATAATAGCATTAATTGTGAGACATTGGCCTCTTCGCTTAGGGTTCTCACCAAAGAATATTCGCAGGTGCAGCTCTCCTGGGTGGCTAAGATCAATTTGGTAAAGATGACCCTTCTCCCTAAAATTTTATATACCCTTCGGTGCATCCCTCTACTATTTCCTAGGCGATATTTGAACCTTTTTCAAACAATCTTGGGACGGTTTATTTGGGAGGGCAAACCCCACAGAGTAGCTCTGGCGACCCTAACTCTGCCCAGCTCGCTTGGGGGTCTGGGCATGCCTAATATCCTCACGTATCATGCGGCTATCACCCTGGACTTGGCTAAGACGTGGTGGGCAATGGCTTCTCCTCCTTTTTTTTCTGCCCACTGGCTACAGATTGAGGCCCATTTCTCCCCAATGGGATCCCCCAGGATTCTGCTGGAGGTCGCATTCCTCCAAAGGACCCGGCCTGTGGTCCCTCTACGCTCTATGCAAGCTGTACTGGCTGTATGGCATAAATTAGCAAGGTTACACCTCCCATTCCTTACCAGATACCTCTCCCTACAGGTTTTAGAGGCATGTATGATGGATATGTCGCTCGCGAGGTGGCGGGAGGTGGGCATACAAGGGATATGGGATTTGTTGAGAGATGGGCGTCCGATCCCCTTTTCAGCGTTAGTAAACAGATACTCCTTGCCGTCAACGGCCTACTTCACTCACCTGAGGATATGTCATTTCCTGCTTTCCTGCTCCCTCCCCTCTTGGGATCCTACCTTGGTAGATCTCAATCTACAGTCATTCTTTAAACAATCTGCACTTTCTAGGCGAGGGGTCTCTATAATCTATAGGGCCTTGACTGCTGCCTGCACAAAGCATAAACTTCCCTTTATGGCAAGATGGGAGACCAAACTCTCTTTCTCGGTGCCGTTGGATGGGTGGCGGGCTGCTGCGTCCCATGCAGATAAGTATACAAGGTGCCTCACTCACCTGGAACAGTCCAAAAAACTCCAGATGGGGTGGTACTTGGTCCCTGCACGTATTGCCCGATTTGGTGGACATGGAGACTCTCCCTCGCCGCTCTGCTGGCGTAACTGCGGTCAGACGGGTACTGAAGCTCATATCTGGTGGTTTTGTCCAGGAGTGGTTGCATTTTGGTCCGATGTCGGGGCTCTGATTGCTGAGCTGACGGGACTGACGATTCCTCTCTCGGCCCCTATGGCTCTGTTGGGCATAGACTTGGATACCTGGCCGACTATTCTTAGGCCCATAGTTACCAATATCCTGATAGCAGCCCGCCAATCCATCGCGGCGCATTGGAGGTCTCCGACCCGCCCCTCCCTAGGGGAGGTGACAGTTAGACTAAATCGCCACCTGACACATGAACTCCTTCTCTCGCATGATCTTCCCCAGAGGATCAAGGTTCTTAACTGGTGGGACCCTTGGGTTGGCTCCAAATTTAATGAAGTGACAATTCCTGACTGACGGATTACTTGACAGCAGACGAGTTCCTCTATTATGCTACCCTCTCCTAAACTGATATTGTGACATTTCTGTTGATGTGTTATATATGTAATTAAATATGCTGCATAAGCCCCATCCTGTCCCCTATACTTTCCCCTCCCCTCCTTCCCTGCTCTTCTTGTTGCTCCCTGCCCCCTGTTGTTTTGGTTAAATCTTTAATCCTCCTATGAGGTATATAGTTTTCTTTCCTTGTATTTGAAAATGGATACACATTTATAACTTGCATTGTATTTGTACCCGCCGCTTTGGCCTTTACCTGATTTTTATATGTGCAATAAAAAGAATTGGTTTAAAAAAGAAATCAGAATAAATATTTCCCATTTTAGGTTAGTTAGGATTACCATAATTATTTATATTTGCCAAATACCAGAATAATGAGAGATAGAGAATGTTTAAAGGCATTTTTATTATTTTTTGCAAAGTCAAACGTTTACATACACTAAGAGTACTATGCCTTTAAACAGTTTGGGACAGCCCATATAATGATGTCATGTGTTTGGAAGCATCTAATAAGTTTATTGGCAACATCTGAATTAATTAGAGACACTTCTGTGGAAGTATTTTAATGCACACCTGAAACACACTGCTTTTTTGTGTAACATCATGGGAAAATCTAAACAAATCATCCAAGATATCAGGAAGAGAATTGTGGACTTTCACAAGTTTGGTTTATTCTTGGGTGCAATTTCCAGATACTTGATACTCTTTCATCTGTACGAACAATTATAAGCAAGTACAAACAATATGGGATTGTCCAGCCATCATACTGCTCAGGAAGGAGACTGGTTCTGGGTTTTCCAAATGGACAAGAACCCAAAAAATACTACCAAACTTTTCAAAAAGTGGCTAAAGGATAATAAATTAAATGTTTTAGAGGACATCACAAAGCCCTGCCCTCAGTTCTATTGAAAATTTATGGGCAAAGCTGAAAAGGCAGGTGCGACCAAGGCGACCTACAAACATGGCTCAATTAGACCAGTTCTGTCAGCAGGAATGGGCTCAAATTTCTACCAACTATTGTGAGACGCTTGTGGAAGGATATCCAAAATGTATGACCCAAGTTATACAGTTTAAGGCAATAGTACCAAATACTAATGAAATGTATGTACTAAAAATGGATCAAAACATTCTCTCTCTCATTATTCTGGCATTTGGCAAATATAAATAATTATGGTAATCCTAATTGACCTAAACCGGGAAAGGTTTATTCTGATTTCATGTCAGATAGTGAGAAAAACATGAAAATGTGTCTTTTTATATAGTGTATATAAACTTCTGGTTTCAACTGTATATATAAGGAATAGGTCAAGTATTGCAAATTCAGTGGATATCAGAACAGGGGCTGTGGAGTAGAGAGTGGGTACAGTGGAAGACCAAATCATAAAACTGCAGAAAGCAGAAAAAAAGTATATGCAGCAGTTGTCAGAGCTCGCAGCTAAAACAAATGACCTGGAGAATCGCTCCAGAAGAAACAACTTAAGAATTATGGGCATACCAGAGAAATCTGAAGGGAGAAACCCCACTGAGTTCATAGAATCATGGCTCAGAGACGAGATAGGCACAGGCACCCTAACCAGGTTATTTGCAGTTGAAAGAGAGCACAGGGTTCCAATGCAACCCCAGCTGCCTGGCAAGGGACCACGCACCATACTGGCAAATATTCTCAACTATAGGGATAGGAACAACATCCTGCAGTAAGCGAGAGGCATTGTAGACCTTACAGTAAATGGTCAGAGAATTGCTATATACCTGGACTATTCAGTCATGGTGCAAAAGCAGAGAATGAAATTTGGAGGTGTAAAGAGGCGCCTAAGAGAACTAGGAGTACAATATTCCATGATGTTTCCCGCAAAGCTGCGTGTCATGGCACTGGAGAAAGTATATTTCTTTGTGGACCCGGAGGAGGCTTCACAGTGGATTGACATGAATGCCAAACGCATCAAGGCAACAGGAGACTGATACAGCTGTCCGGCATGGTTATTTAACTCCATAGTACTGCAGCAGTTATAACTTTTCAATCCTAGCTTTTAGAGCAGTCCGTTTCTGGAGGACTGAGCCCACAAGAGGGGCTTGTTGTGGTTGTTTTTTCCTTTTTCAGTAAGGGGGAAAAGAGGGTTTATTTTTCCCTTGTTTGTGTCCTTTTTCACGAGAAAATTTTTTTTATACCCCCTTGTTAGGCTTTTTATTCTTTTATTTTTCATGTTCTTCCCTGGGACCCTCTTGGCTGTAACTGGGATGTGAATGGAGAGGAGTGAGGATCTCGAGGAGAAAGGGAGGACTCTTGGAGGTGAAGTGTGGCGGTTACTCATGTTTATAAAGGTTTAAGCCTTAGAGGTTTTTCTATACTGACATTATATGTTTTAAGAGAAGGTATTCATACTACACGGCGGGAGGGAGCATAGGATGATGTGGAGAGGTACGGAGGACTGTGCCTTAAGAATTGGGAGACGGATGAGGTACTGTTCTCTTGGCACATTGGGTCCAGGTATGAAGGACCCCACTCTCATAGAGAGTACTGAGGTTCAGAAATGGGAGGGGAAGAGGAGTTCTGTGGGAATAAGGGAGGGGGGTAAGGGTTGGGGACGACAACAGCGTAGGGAGATAACAGCAGCGTATAGTTGGAATTTCATACAGCAATATGGGGGAGAGGACTAACATAATTTGTTGGAATGTACGGGGACTGTCAGAGAAGACTAAAAGAGCAGCAGTTGTCCAGTATGTCTTGGATCAAAAGCCCTCAGTGATATGTCTCCTGGAGACCCACTTAACAAGTGAAACGTTTCAGATCCTGAACAGACGATGGGTGCAGAGGGCATACCACTCTCCACGTATGCTAGGGGTGTCTCTCTGTTAATTCATAACTCTGCACAATACGAAGAGGTTGAGGTCTGCATAGACACTGAGGGGCAGTATGTAGTTGTGGTATGTAAGTTGTTTGGTCAATTGATCTGTATTGCGGCCATATATATACCACTGCCATACTCTAGCATCAAGATCAGAGAGGTAAGAGAAATAGCTGAACGGGAAGGGGGCATTGCCATTCCTACTTATCGGGGATTTTAACAATGTTGTAGACTCATATTGGGACAGGAGTAGACGAACCAGAGGGCAGCAGGAAGTTTATACAACCCCATTCGGAAACTTCATTCAAGAAATTGGGCTGGTGGATATCTGGAGAGTTAGAAATGTAGGGAGGAACTGTTTTTCATGTTACTCGACATGCCATGACACTCTTTCTGGAATATATACCCAAATTGTCCATGAGCGAACCGGCAAGATTATCCCATCTTCATATAATACATAGAGTATATAGATCCCCGGAGGTGATTTTTAAAGCAGGATTGAGGAATGATTTGGAATGCCCAAGATGTAAAGAAAGCAGGAATTTTTCACATGATGTGGTCATGTCCGAGATTGGCCCCCTTCTGGATAACAGTTATCAATCGGATAGAAGGGGCATATCGATGTGTAGTCCCCAGGGAACCTTTAATATGTTTATTGGGGTATGTGGAGGAGCTTGCTATTGAAAATGCACTGAAGACAGCAATTGCCAGACTACTTCATGCGGCAAGAAAATTGATCGCAAGGTTTTGGATACGGAAGGATCTACCAAACAGAGGAGAGTTCATGAGACAGGTGGATTGTATGATTAGACTAGAAAGGGGAATTTATGAGAAAAGAGAGAATCCTAAAATCTTTGAGAAAATGTGGTCACCCTGGCTGCAATATGGCTGAGGAAGGGGGTCATTAAAGACAGAACTAACTGCTGGAAAAGGGGGGAGAGGTAGTCAGATATACTCCTACAAAGTATGTGATTGAACTGCTAAATGTACTAAATGATCGAAAAGCTGCTGTTTGACTTCCGGGGAGAGGTACGCTGTCGGGGAATAAGAGGAGGGCTGTGCTATTAATGGGAAAATGTAAGTATTCTTGAAAAACTGTGATTGGTAGATCTGATGAATAAGCTGTATTTATAATCTGCAATAAAAATCTATCTGATTTTAAAAAGTATTGCAAATTCACAGAACTCTTGAGTATAAATTATCAAAGCAGAGTGAACTTTGGTGTCCACGTCTAACCATCAGAAAATGCTGTGGAGCAATGCGATGTCACACCTTTACCTCTTGTACACCACCATTGTGGTAGGATGCCTATATTATTGTATTACATGCTGAGCATTACCCATTAAAATCTTTCAGTTGTACTTCAGTTAATATGAAGCAAAAAAGTACGCTAAACTGCTTATGTGCACCCGGACACTGCGATTGTGATGAGTGCCCAGATGCTGGGAATTAATTTTTGATATGCTCTGTGTTGAGTTGTCATACTGAGTAAAATGAGAACTATCAATCTGCTGTTCTATGACATGGCTTCACTTGGACATGAACATTATTTATTTATTTTTCGCTTTCTGAGTTGTCAAGCATGCTGTCATTAAAATTATTAGGACACGGTGGCCCTTGTGGAATCCGTACACCTGCTTGGCAGACTTGACCCAGGTCCTTCTGGGATTCATTTACTAACATCCTGCACTTGTCTGATGTCATTTTGTAACGACCGGTGGCATTTAAGAATGGCAATTTTACATCTGACATTTGGAAAAGAAATGTTGCTGAATCCTGGAGTTGTCAGTGTGGTCTGATGTATGTGTTTTCTTATCTACATACAGAATTTGTGATCACTCTCTTTTTTAGCATATTATAGCCAAGGGTTAAAGTCAAGAATATCTGTTTATTGTCAGTTATAATGATGTAATGCCCGCTACACAGAGCAAACCTATCGCTGTAGGTCAGACTTGTTTGTGAGACATATTTACCCACTGAGAAATGGTGCCATTGAATTTCCTGAAATGTCCTTTGTGTCTACAATGTAAAACTGATTGTGTCTACATGGGGGAACTTATCATGAGAGAAATGTTAAAGTCAGTTTTGTTTGTGGCTGACCAATCTTTATTATGATATAGTGTTGCATGTTGTGTTTGATAAATTTGACGTGTCTCTAAATGATAGTTTCCTGTGATGTTGCCCCAATTTTTATTCTACTCCCTAACTGAAGTTAGAAATACAAGTCTTTAAAAAGTCACAAAATCTTGTTAATTGATTGATTTTCATAGCTAAACATACCCGTTTTACAACCCACATTTCAAAAGTGGCAGAAGCATTGAAAAATCTTAAAAGGTTTCTAAAATCTAATGTTTTTGTTTTTTTTAGCTATTGCACAACAAAACTCAAAGCAAGGAGTTTTGTATGTTCTCCCATGTTTGCATGGGTTTCCTCTGGGTTCTCCTCTTTCACCCCACACTACAAGGACATACCAGTAGGGAATTTAGATTGTGAGCCCCAGTGGTGACAGTGATAATAATGTATGTAAAGAGCCGTGGGATATGTTGGTGCTTTATGAGAAATGTATAATAAATAAAATGAATGAGCTGGAAGAGATAAGGCGCAAGTGTTACCATCTCCACAGTGTCCTTGTCTGTTATGTTACTATTGTGTGGAAGCTGTCAATCTGTTTTGGTTGTGCTGGGTCTGTGCTGCAAACATATGTGTTCACTTCCCTTGATTAGTCCTCTACTTAAGCATGCTAGCTCCTACATCCAGTGTCAATCGTACACTTGCTATTGCCTGTGTAAGTGTAATCCTTCTGTGCTCTGTGCTTGACTCTGGACTTTGACCCTTTTCCTGTGATCTGACTATTCTTTTGCCTGCTCCCTGTAAACTGTCTTGTCTTGCTGTTTTTCCTGACCCCGGCTTGTGAATTGAATTTTGTTTCTGACTACCCTTGTTGTACTGCATCATTTCCTCGATCTGACCTCGGATCGTTTGACCTCCCTTTACTTATCCAGTAAGTAGTAATATAATAATTACTATCTGTAATGGTAGACTTTCTCTTCACTTCTGGGACTAGTTATTACTGTAGTGACTCACGTTACAGCAAATAGGATCTTATCTATGATAAGATCAAGGCAATAAATAGTTGGAGGGTCACCTGAGGGGGTTGTGGTAGTCACAACCAACTATAAAAGCATAGACCCAAGACCACTGCAGCCATTACGAGGAGATATAACAAATTATGGATAGAAATGGTATATACGTCGTGCTGTCAGGGATCAGTCAATGCACAGCCAGTGGACTATGATGGTGATTTATTTATTACGTGTTTTAGAGCCCAGACATGCTCCTTCAGAGAAAATCACCAGATAATAAAGCATCACTCCAGGATTTTTTTTAGTGCACCACTGGAGTCATACTTTTAGGCTGGCGTCACAGAGCATATGACTTGTGCAAAGATAGCATTGCCACAGGTCTTCTGACCTCCGCATGACAGCTTTATGCATAATTATGAGAGCCAACAGCTACTCCAGGCATTTTGATGCTATCATCGCACACCTCATACGGCCATATGACTCCAACCTAAATCTATGTCCCCTGACCCCTTTCTGATTGTCACCTTCCAGTGGATTCACCTTTTTCCAACGGTACTCCTGTCTGTCTGCGGGGATTTGTGACCGGTCTGGAGCTCCAGTGTTTCATGTGGTGTGCCGGAGGACACAACTCAATGTAACTCTATGAGGGCCTCGTTCTGGCTTCTTTCTGGTCCTCATAGAGATGAATTGAGCTCTTGTGACATAACTTATGGTCACTAGATGGCGCTGCCGCACCTGAGCAGCATTGGTAAAAGGAAGCCGTTAGAAAGTGAGTATATTACCGGGGGCTGGAGGGTTACATTCAAAGCGTCAATCCAGTGCTGAAAAATACAAATCTGGAATGGTGATTTAAAATATTTTGATGCCAAAAAATGATAAGGTGCTTTGATCATTTTGGAACCAATTATATTTTAGATTTGGATTCCCATGGTAATTGTGATGATCTGTGAAAGACATTTTCTATGAGGCATGGGAGGGTTTATGATGTGCAAGTGGACAATGCTTTACCCAACTTCTCTACTACAGACGTTTACGCTTATTTCATGGTTTTATCTGCATTTGTTTCTAGCATATAACTATTATGGGGTTAAATCACTATTAATACGAGATGTTTGAACTATATGTTGTTATATCATTCCATGATGGTTGTTATATATGTTGTGTACAGTCAGGGCCGCAGCATCCATGAGGCGACATGAAGTGTCAGCCTCAGGCGGCGAGCCCTGCTGGTAGACAGGGGGTGGATCCTCAGGGGCGCATGGTGGTAGTGCGGCCCCCTGCCGATGCCGCTCCCTCTCCTACAGTCCTGGCCGCCGACGCTGCGACCAGGCTTGGCGTATCTGGGGCTGCTGGCGGGGCATCTGTCCCAGGCTCAGCAGACCCCTGCTGCAGCTGCAGCAGCAGCGGTCTCCAAACACCAAACCCCCCCCCCCCCAGTGTGGCAGTGTGAGCCGGCTGTGTGAGCCGGCTTCATGCTTCACTGTGCCCCGCACTAACAGGACCTGTGATGATGTCAAAGGAGGGGAGGAGTCAGGTCAGGGGGTCACATGATCAACTCCTCAGTATGCAGCCAGGACTCCACCGTTGTGCTGGATGAGGTGAAGTTTATGTGTGGGGCTGAGGATTTACAGTGTAAATTAATGTAGCAGAGCTGTGTATGTATGAGGTATATGGAGTGGAGCGGAGTGTACAAGGTGTACAGAGCGGACGTGCGTGTGTATGAGGTGTATGGAGTGGAGCTGTGTATGTATGAGGTGTGTGGAGTGGAATCGTGTGTGTGTATGAGGTGTACAGAGCGGAGCCGTGTGTGTACGAGGTGTACAGAGTGGAGCCGTGTGTGTACGAGGTGTACAGAGTGGAGCTGTGTGTGTACGAGGTGTACGGACGGAGCGGGAGGCCGAGCGTGTGTACGAGGTGTATAGAGTGAAGCCACGTGTGTACATTGTGGAGCTGAGAATGTACAAGGTGTACGGAGCGGAGCCGCGCATGTACGAGGTGTACGGATCGGAGTTGCGCTTGTGCAAGGTGAACGGAGTGGAGCTGCGCTTGTACAAGGTGAACGGAGCAGAGCTGAGAATGTACAAGGTGTATGGAGAGGAGCCGAGCGTGTATGAGGTGTACGGAGCGGAGCTACGCTTGTACAAGGTGTACGGAGCAGAGCTGTATGTGTATGAGGTGTGACGGAGACCAGTGTGTACAAGTTGTACGGAGCCGAGCTGTATGTGTATGACGTGTACGGAGCAGAGCCGAGTGTGTACTAGGTGTACGGAGCGGAGCCGCGTATGTACGAGGTGTACGGAGAAGAGCCGTGTGTGCGAGGCTTTCGCAGCGGAGCCCAGTGTGTACGAGGTGTACGAAGCGGCGCCACGTGTTTTACGAACCGGAGCCACATGTGTACGGTGTATACAGAGCGGAGTCATATGTGTACGAGGTGTACAGAGCAGAGCCACATGTGTACAACGTGTACGGAGCAGAGCCGCTTGTGTACGCGGTGTACGGAGCAGAGCCGCATGTGTACGAGGTGTACGGAGAAGAGCCGCTTGTGTACGAGGTGTACGGAGCAGAGCCGCTTGTGTACGAGGTGTACGGAGCAGAGCCGCATGTGTACGAGTTGTACGGAGCAGAGCTGCTTGTGTACGAGGCGTACGTGGTGTACGGAGTTGAGTGTGTACTAGGTGTACGGAGCGGAGCCATGTGTGTACCAGTGGTGGCCCCCCCGAGCATGCCGCTCCTATAGTCCCGGCCGCCTCTGCCGGCAGCATTCTTCTCCCAAGTCCTGGCCGCTTCTGTCCACCCCTCTCCAGCTCAGCACGGCGGGGAACAATGATGTCATCACTTAGCACCGCTGTGCTGAGACGTGCAGAGTGGCAGAGGAGATGCTGAGGAGAAGAGGTATTTACTTTTTATTTTTTTTTTTGTTTTTTTTAGTGAGTACACTGATGGGAAACTATGTAATGTACAATATAATATAGGACAATGGGGGTGCAATATACTATATGGAGAACTATTGTGGCCCATTATATTATATATATTATATGGAAGACTATGGGGGTGCATTATACTATAAGGAAGGCTATAGGGGATGCATTATACTGTATGGAGGACTATGAGGGTGCATTATACTATATGGAGGACTATGGGGGTCCAATATGCTGTATGGAGAGCTATGGGGGTCAGGGTGCATTATGCTATATGGAGGACTGTTGGGGTTCATTATGCTATATGGAGGACTGTGGGGTGCATTATACTATTTGGAGGACTGTGGAGGTGCATTAATCTATATGGAGGACTGTGGGAGTGATTATTCTATATGGAGGCCTGTGGGGCTGCATTATTCTATATGGAGGACTGTGGGGTGCATTATACTACATGGAGGAGTGTGGGGGTGCATTATTTTATATCAAGTACTGTGAGGGTGAATTGTTCTCTATGGAGTTCTGTGGGGGTGCAATATGCTATTTGGAGGACTACGGGGTGCAATATACTATATGGAGGACTGTGGGGGTGCGTTTTTCTATATCGAGTACTGTGGGGGTGCATTCTATTTTATAGAAGACTAAGGGGGTGCATAATATATGGAGGAATGCGGTATACTATGTGGAATACTATGGGGGTGTATTATATTATATGGAGCAAATTATACTATATGGAAGCCATTATAATATTTGGAGGACTCTGTGGGAGGCATGATAATACTTGGAGGGCTACAAGGGAGCCTTTATACTTTATGAAGGGCTATTTGAGGGCTGTGTTGGGGGCCATTATACTGTACATAGGTCCATTTTACTACATGGAAGGCTGGGCGGGGGTCATAGTTGGGGATCATGCTGTACTGGGATAGTTGCAGGAGGTGCAGTAGGGTCATTATACTGTGCGTGTGGAGGAATGCACTGTGGGGGATCATACAGTGTTTGTGGGGCACTTTTGTTGGCATCACACTTTAGAGGGGCAATGAAAGGGGAATCTAGGGACTTCAGTAGGAGGAAAATTACTTTGTAAAGGCTGACATATTGTGAGAGATGTACCTACGTGACCAAGCCAAATATTGCTTTTGTTGGGGGGTGCCCAATTAGAACTTCTGCTATGGGGCCCTATGATTTCTATGATGCAGGATGCATTGTCCCTCTGCTGCAGGACTGATTGGCCATAACTTAGGCTGGTTTCAGATTTGCATTTGTGTCTGCATGCGCAGGGCATGCAAACGCAGGGCAAACGCTGCCATACTGATGTGAACGCAGAGGAGATTCTCATCAGTATGGTGCTTGGCCAGCCAATCAGTGATCTCGATGGCGGCCGGGAGGCGGAGATCTGTGGCGGAGATCCTCCACCTCCCAGCCGCCGCCAACGAAATTTCAATGTGATCCGCAGCGTTCTCCTGCGCCCCCATGCGGAGGACAGTGTGGATCCATTGAGATCCATGCATTGTTTGTGCACTCGCCGGCACTTGCTGATAAAACAAGCGCCTGTGAACGCACAAAAAATGCAACATGTTGCATTTGGAGGGCGGAGGAGGGCATGTAAATTATGCGCATCCAAATGGAACCGTTCCCATGTTAAACATAGGAACGCAGCGTTTGGCTGCGTTCTGTTACGCTTGCGTTCCGAATGCAAATGTGAAACCACCCTTACACACCAGGTCCAGTGCCACCCTCAGTACATTTAGGCATCCAGCCATCTTTCTCCTGAGCAGCGGTTGGTCGGTGGTGCTCTTCCCCCTTCCTGCTCCCATATCCTGTGCTCAACCCAATAGGAAGGACCCTGTTATTAATTACATAAAGACAGCCCCGTGTGTGGCGCTTGTGATTGGCTAAGCAATTCGGGAGTAAGTGTGGTCTGTTGGATGGAGGAGAAGCGCCATTTTACCAACTTAGTGCAGTGGCGGCTTGTTGATGCTCAGACTGCAGGTCTTTACCTGTGTTGTGTGGAAGGTGCGGCATGGTGACTTCTCTGAATATTCAGTGCCAGGTAGCGGTCCAGAGTTTTGCAGGCGTGTGCCAGAGGTTGGCAATCAGTTCTGCCTGCAGGACCACGGCTCTGCCAGTTGTCATTATGTGTCTAAATGCTTGTGCCAAGCTGCCATTGCCATTAATGTTTATTGTTCTGGATTCTTCTGTGTGGTTCTTGTATGTGCGTGTGATGGCGCTGACATCTTTGTGTGAACTTTTTTTCTGTTTCTGTAAACTAAAATGTCCACTCTTTTGCTCATTTTTACAGTATAAATATAAATCTGTAGGAACCAGATTTATTTTTATCAATTAAAGATTTTTTCTAGCGGGTGGGGGGGCGGCGCCGTTTTTCAGTTCGCCTCAGGCAGCAGAGAGGCTAGGTTCACCCCTGTGTACAGTGATATCTCTGGGGAACCTTAAGAGCTTGCTGTGCTGGAAAAATAGTAGCTCACGTAACCGAAATACAGTGGGAATTGCAAGCAAAATGCCATAAAATGGTACTCCGGTTTCTGACCTTAAAATCTTGTTTTAGGACTTGTTTCCTTACTAAATGGATGTGCAAGAAATCTTTACCCTGTACAGTCATTGATGCATAAAATCAATTAAACATTTCTACCTTGACAGTTCACCAGACACTTCTCAGTAGGAACATGTGCCCCAAAGCCCAGATCAGGAACAGCAGTTACCATACCACTGCTTAGTTATTATATGTAAAATAAAGTGTGAACACATACTTTTATATTAATATATATATATAATACTATTGGTATTATTATTGTCTCCACAGGCTTTTCTAGATCTCAATCAAAATGAAAACATATTATCAGCGTCCTCTTGCATGACAGGTACGTCATACAGAGCCATCTACCGCTCTGCCTAATATTTTTCCGTATATCTGATATTTCACAATCCTGTCGGCAATCTGCAGTGTCATTTATCATTTTTCAACTGAAAACTGTGTCACTCTGAATTCCAAAGATTCATCCTCTCCTTTTCTTCTATGGAACATCTGGAACGGGAGTATTTTCCGAGAATTTACACATCAGTGCTTGGTGAAAGAAGTTAATTGTTGAATCCTCATTTTGTAAAGATGCCCAAGGCTTGAGAGAATCTGTGCCAGTTAATCAGCAGTAACCTGTGAAATGGAATGTGGCATTTGCCCTTCAGACAATGAACATCACCTCACCAAACCTATTCAACAATGCTGCACTTTAACCAATTCATAGGATTTTTTTAATAATTGCCCTAGGCCTTGCTCTATCGCCTCTACTTCTCCATGACTTCAATATATCTAAAAAATATTTCACATGTTTATTTTTATCTCTTTTCAAAAAGTGCAAAGCTAATTTGGAAGTCACCAGTAAGCGCACACAATATAAATGCAAAATATGCAGACACAGGAATACAAACAGAAACTCAGATGTCAATAGATGCTGCTATTCTGCTTGCCTAGAATTTGAGTAACCTTAGTATAAATGTTTCATATTTTCTTTTTTTTTTTTTAAGAAAACCCACTTCTGTTAAATCTTTACATTTCAGTGTATACTAAGAGTAATTTCTCCAGTTCAGCAATTCTTCTTAAGCTGTGAGCTGATTCTTGCCAGCAGTAGAGATGGGCCAACCCGCAGATGTTTGAGTTCAGCAAATCAGAGCTGACTTTTTTAATGATGGTTCTAGACCGGACTTGACCAAAACTTGAGCCCGAAACCTGAATCCGGACTTTACAGTTATAAAATGGTATCAGTAAGGGCTGGGGTGCTGTAAAAGAAAGCAAAACAGTGATTAAAGCAGCAGCATTTTATTTACCAAGGACCGCGCACTTGTAACACCCACTTCTGGTCTGCTCATTAACCTCCGGTTTATTTACTGGACTCTGGCTCCAACAACCAATCTCAGATGCTTACTCTCTGTGATAGCGTTTGTGATTGGGTGTTGTGCCCCATCCATTGTGCCGATGTCTGTGATTGGTTGCCATATACATTAGTGTATTGGCACAGAACTTTCCGTCATAGGGTGTAAATATAAATAAATAAAAATTTGCATAGGGCTCCACTGTATTTTTAATTCTCAGCGCAGATAAAGCAGCTAGCTACAGGCTGCCACTCTTAGCTGCCGGTTTTACCTTGGCTGAAAATCAAAAATACAGGTGAGCCCATTAATTTTTAAAGGGAACCTGTCAGCTGGTTTATGCCTCCCCAGCTATCATTATCTGTACCTGCAGCTTAATAATACTATTTAAATCATCCCTGTCTGAGCTCATAGTGTAATGCGAAAGGCAAAAAAAAAGCATTTATACACTTACATTTCAGTCCCCACCTTGGAGGAGGGGAACAAGCTGGCAGGATAATAGTTAACTCACTTTAAACTTGGATGGCTAAAGGACCTGTGTGATGTAACGATCATGTGACTATAGTGGGTGGAGCTAAGCCAGCAAACATATTGTGTTCTATGAGAACTTAGCTCCGCCTATTGTAGTCACATTGGTTGTGACATCCCATCAGGTCTCCCAACATGTTCTAGCGCAAGGCTGAAATGTTAACTATTAACCTGCTAAACAGTCCCTGTCCTCCAAGCTGGGGACTGACTGCCTCATTACATAAGGAAATGTAAGTGTGTAAATGCTTTTTTTTCTCTTTTCGCATTACACTATGAGCTCAGACAGGGATGATTAGAATAGTATTATAAAGCTACAGGTACAGACAGTGATAGCTGGAGGGGCATAAACAGTCTGGCAGGTTCCCTTTAAAAAAGTATTTAATTAAAAAACTTTAAAAACATGCTTGGGCTTCACCCCATTTTTGATTGACATTCAGGGTTAAGCCAGGCAGCTGGGATCTGGTATTCTCAGCCTGGTGAGGCCCATAGTTATTTGCCCCCCCCCCCAGGGTACAGAATGGCAGCCCACAGCCACCCCAGAAATTGGCACATTCATTAGAAGTGCCAATTCTTCACACTTACCTAATGCTCTGTTGCACTAGTATTGGGGGTAATGTAAGCTGAGTATTGACAGCTGTCATTAAGCCCTAAATTAATAATGTCAGGCGTTCATGACACCTGCACATTACAATCCAATGAGTAAATAGTTAAAGAGCACAGACACAAAGAAACATCTTTTATTTTAAATAAATCACAGACAACCCTGTTTCACCACTTTATTAACTTCAAAAATACCCTCCAGCGATAATCCACAGCACAATGTCCCACAAAGCATCTGAGCTCTGCAACATTGCACTTAGGTAGGGAGATATTAGTGTCAAATAGCATACTTATACTGACAGCTAGCTGTGTGAGCTGAGCAATGATGGTAAAGTTGAGTTCATCTAAAGACACAGCTGGCGGGTGTCATAGATGCCTGACATTACTAATCTAAGACTTAATGACAGCTGTCAATACTCAGCTGTCATTAACCCCTTCTATCACCTGATGCCACTTCACCAGGGCATCGGGAAGAGCTGGATAAAGTGCCAGGAATTGCTACTTCAAATGAATGTGCCAATTTCTGGGGTGGCTGTGGGCTGCTATTCTGTAGCGTGGAGGGTCCAATAACTATGGGCCTCACCATGCAATTTTTTTTAAATGATTTATTTTGACACCCCTATGATCAGGGCTGCCAATAGGGGGTACAGCTCTGCCTGGAGTCAGGGGCCCCGGGCCTGACTGTAGGGGAGGTGGCCATTGAATCAGGGGCAGGGGGCCCATCCATGACACAGGGGGTGTGCCTGTTTGAATCAAGGAGGCCCATCCCCCCCCAGCCTGCACATGCTGACTCTGCTTTGCTGGGCCCATGCAAGACATGAGGGGGCGTGGCCCTGATCTCTGGCCCCACCCCCTCACAATTTGCACGGCCCCCCCTCTCCTGTCAATCACTTCAGGGCTCCACCCCCTCACCTCTTGAGCAGACCTTGTCTCCTGACCATCACCGCTGCTGCGGTGCGGCCCGCAAACCAGAAGTCACTTGGGCACCGACAGAATGAAAGGGACTGGAGTCACGATGGAGCTGCTGCTGCTGCTACTGCTGCTGCGCTACTACTGGTGGTGAGTATGCTCATCTGTCTGTCTGTTTCTCTGTCTCTCTATGTCTGTCTCTCTCTCTCGGTCTATCTCTATCTCTGTCTGTCTCACTGTCTCTGTCTGTGTGTCTGTCTCTACACAGCACTATACGCTATATACAGGTCCACACTACCTGCTGTATTTGTGTATCGATATACTGTATATATAGAGTGTGGACCTTTATATACAGTAGAGTGCTGTCTGTGTATACAAGATATACAGCCGGCAGTCTCTGCATACAGACAGCAGTCTCTGTGTATACATCCTGCAGCAGTCTCCATTGTGCATAGGTCCCGCAGCCGTCTCCATCGTGCATTTGTCCCGCAGCCATCTCCATTGTGTATACGGCCAGCAGCAGTCTCCCTTGTGTATTCTCTATTGTGTACAGCCAGCAGCAGTCTCTATTGTGTTTTTTACTATATTGTAAGGAACCATCTGGATTGCTGGTTGGGAAAGCTTTGCACATAAATTGAGTTACTTTTTGGTGCTGTTCCAATTTTTCACTATAAATATAACGTATGTTTGGGTGGAGGCGGAGCATGGGTAGAGGCAGAGTCGGGTGGAGGCTGGGCGGAGTCTCAGGGGGGCCCCAAAATTCCTAGTGGCAGCCTTGCCTATGATGGCAGGATCATTGCCAAGAAACTAATGTATATGGCAACAAATCCCAGACATGTAAAAAAAAACACAATGGATCAGGGCGCAATAGTCAATAACAGATGCTGTCATTGAAAGTGGGTGTCTGTGATTGGCTGTTGGAGTCGAGTAAATAAACCAGAGGTTAATGAGCAGTCCCAGAAGTGGTATTCAAAGCGTGCGGTCCTTGGTAAGTATAATGCCTGCTGCTTTAATCACTGTTTTGCTTTCTTTTACAGGCCCCAAGCTGAACCTGAACAGTAACATGGACATCTCAGGGAAGTCTGTGTTTGGGGTCTGGGCCCGAACACTGAGTGATCGGTACTGGCCTCGAACTTTACAGTTTGGGTTCGCCCATCACGGTATTTAGCCCTCTCATCACTGTATTTAGCCACTCATCAATGTATTTAGCCCCTTCTCACTGTATGTAGCCCTCACCACAGTATATAGCCCCCGAACCTGGTATATAACCCCATCACTGTCTATAGCCCCTCATCATGATATAAAGCCCCCCATCCTAGTATATAGCCTCCTCCCCACTGTATATAGCCCCTCCATCCTGGTACATAGCCCCTCATCCTGGTATACAGCCCACTCACCACTGTACATAGCCCCCCATCCTGGTATATTGCCCCCTCACTACTGTTTATAGCCCCCCATCCTGCCACATAGACACCCATCACATTATGTGGCCCCCCATCACGGTATATGGCCCCCATGCTGTCGCATACAAGAAAAAAATTAACAATTTAACTCACCCTCCGTCCTGCAGAACCATTTCTCCTTTGGTCTTCCTGTTGGTCCCTGGCATCTAGTCACATCAGAGGGTGCAGCAGAGTGACGTCATCACTGTGCACACTACTTATGTGGCACAAACAGGAAGACCGGTGGAGAGATGGTGCTGCAGGACAGCAACGGAGTTTTAGATAGTTTATTATTTTCTTGTGTGCGGCAGCATGGGAGCCACATACTGTGATGGGGTAGCCATACATACTGTGATGGGGGGCCATATACTGTGATAGAGGGTTTATACCAAGTGTAATGTAATATCCAGCACTCCCCCTTCCCCGCCCAGCACCATCTTCAGCGCTGAGAGGTGATGGAGGGAGAGTGCAGTGCATATAACAATACACCAATGAGCGAGCCCACGTCTTCTTCCACTGCATTTGCAATCCGCGCCAGCCTCCTCCAGCGCCCAGTCATCCTCCAAAGCCAGGCTTTCCCCACCGCACTGACACTGATCACTAACTCGAGTATAAGCTAAGGAGGGGGGAAATTTTTAGCACTAAAAGTGTGCTAAAAAACTTTGTTTATACTCGAGTATATACAAGATATATATATATACAGTACAGACCAAAGGTTTGGACACACCTTTTCATTCAAAGAGTTTTCTTTATTTTCATGACTATGAAAATTGTAGATTCACACTGAAGGCATCAAAACTATGAATTAACACATGTGGAATTATATACTTAACAAAAAAGTGTGAAACAACTGAAAATATGTCTTATATTCTAGGTTCTTCAAAATAGCTACGTTTTGCTTTGATTACTGCTTTGCACACTCTTGTGGCATTCTCTTGATGAGCTTCAACAGGTAGTCACCGGAGATGGTCTTCCAACAGTCTTGAAGGAGTTCCCAGAGATACTTAGCACTTGTTGGCCCTCTTGTTTTCACTCACCCCAAACCATCTTGATTGGGTTCAGGTCTGGTGACAGTGGAGGCCAGGTCATCTGGCATAACACCCTATCACTCACCTTCTTAGCCAAATAGCCCTTACACAGCCTGGAGGTGTGTTTGGGGTCATTGTCCTGTTTAAAAATAAATGATGGTACAACTTAACGCAAACCAGATAGAATAGCATGCCACTGCAAGATGCTGTGGTAGCCATGCTGGTTCAGTATGCCTTCAATTTTGAATAAATCCCCAACAGTGTCACCAGCAAAGCACCCCCACACCATCACAGCTCCTCCTCCATGCTTCACGGTGGGAACCAGGCATGTAGATTCCATCTGTTCACCTTTTCTGCATCGCGCAAAGACACGATGGTTGGAACCAAAGATCTCAAATTTGGACTCATCAGACCAAAGCACAGATTTCCACCGGTCTAATGTCCATGCCTTGTGTTCTTTAGCCAAAACAAGTCTCTTCTGCTTGTTGCCTGTCCTTAGCAGTGGTTTCCTAGCAGCTATTTTACCATGAAGGCCTGCTGCACAAAGTCTCCTCTTAACAGTTGTTGTAGAGATGTGTCTGCTGCTTGAGCTCTGTGTGGTATTAACCTGGTCTCTAATCTGAGCTGCTGTTAACCTGCGTTTTCTGAGGCTGGTGGCTCGGATGAACTTATCCTCCACAGCAGAGGTGACTCTTGGTCTTCCTTTCCTGGGGCGGTCCTCATGTGAGCCAGTTTCTTTGTAACGCTTGATAATTTTTGCAACTGCACTTGGGGACACTTTCAAAGTTTTCCCAATTTTTCGGACTGACTGACCTTAATTTCTTAAAGTAATGATGACCACTCATTTTTCTTTACTTAGCTGCTTTTTTCTTGCCATAATACAAATTCTAACAGTCTATTCAGTAGGACTATCAGCTGTGTATCCACCAGACTTCTGCACAACACAACTGATGGTCCCAACCCCATTTATAAGGCAAGAAATCCCACTTATTAAACCTGACAGGGCACACCTGTGCAGTGCAAACCATTTCCGGTGACTACCTCTTGAAGCTCATCAAGAGAATGCCAAGAGTGTGCAAAGCAGTAATCAAAGCAAATGGTGGCTACTTTGAAGAACCTAGAATATAAGACATATTTTCAGTTGTTTCACACTTTTTTGTTAAGTATATTATTCCACATGTGTTAACTCATAGTTTTGATGCCTTCAGTGTGAATCTACAATTTTCATAGTCATGAAAATACAGAAAACTCTTTGAATGAGAAGGTGTGTCCAAACTTTTGGTCTGTACTATATATATATATAATAATCTGGCAGCACTACCAAACAAGACCGGGTGCAACAACCTACAAGGGTAATGTCCAAACCTCATAGTAGGGCTGGGCGATTTTGGGAAAAATCAAAATCTCGATTTTATTTAAACCTATGGACGATTTTCGATTTAAATCTCGTTTTTTTTTCTATTTTTTTATATATATTATAGAATATATAAGGAGGGCGAGGGGATATAGGACCCAGCAGGTATAGAATATATAAGGAGGGGGGGAGGATACAGGACCCAGGTATATAATCTATAAGGAGGGGGAGGGATATAGGACCAGTCACCCAGGTATTATATAATCTGTAAGGAGGGGGAGAGATATAGGACCCAGGTATAGAATATATAGGGAGGAGGATGGAATATAGGACCCAGCACCAGGTATATAATATATAAGGAGGGGAAGAGATATAGGACACAGCAGGTATAGAATATATAAGGAGGGGGAGGGATATAGGACACAGGTATATAATATATAGGGAGGAGGATGGAATATAGGACCCGGTCCCCAGGTATAGAAAATATAGGGAGGAGGATGGGATATAGGACACAGATATAGAATATATAGGGAGAAGGATAGGATATAGGACACACAGGTATAGAATATATGAAGGGATATAGGACACAGACACAGGAATATAATATATAGGGAGGGGAGGGGGATGGGATATAGAACACCGGTATATAAAAGGAGGGGGATGGGATATAGAACACAGCAGGTATATAGTATATAGCGAAGGGAGGGCTATATATGGACAGAGCTCGGTTTATACACAGATTACACACACACACAACAGGATGCCTCCGCTGTGTTGTCCCCTCAGTAGCGCTGTCCCCCCCTCCGTGACCCCCCAGTTCCCCTCTTACTGCCACCCGGTGTCTCCGCCTCACACTACATAGACCGCCGCTACCTGTGAGATCGCGCCGGCCGAACATACCAAATGTCGCGAGATTCCTTGTCAGCCCCGCTCACTGCGCGAACACGCATTAACTCTTAGCCGCCCGGATCTTCTAAGCAGCGCTCCGGCCGCCATTTTTAATCGAATTTAACGATTTGGCATAAATCCAAATCGTGGCCACAGCAGGGGGGCGAATTAATTAGATTAATCGCCCAGCCTAACCTCATAGATACCAAAATAAAAAACAGCAGGCAGCACTCCAACTAAATGGTGATGAAAATTTGTGGCTTTTACTGATCCATAGGTTGTGGCGATGTTTTCATGGATTTCTCCACCTATCTCAAGCCAAAGGAGAAAGGTGAAGAAATCCACCGAAACGTCAGCACAACTTATGGATCAGTAAAAGCCACAAGTTTTCGTCACTATTTTGTTGGAGTGCTGCCTGCTGTCTTTCGCTTTGGCTTTGGTATATGTATACAGGGGTTGGACAAAATAATGGAAACACCTGGAAAAATCAACAAAACTTAGTTTAATATGGTGTAGGTCCACCTTTTGTGGTGATTACAGCCTCAATTCTCCGAGGTGTGGCTTCATATAAGGTGATATCATTGGCCCGGCGGATCTCCACGAAATAGCACCCTAGATCATCACAGAACCTCCGCCATGTTTTACGGTTGGGAGAAAGCTGTCTGGATGGAATGCTTCTTTCGGCTGTCTCCAAACGTACACTCGGTATTCGTCTGAGAATATCACATGTTTCCACAGCTCGAGGGACCAATTCTGGAGGTTTCTACACCACTCTAAACGCTTGGAAACATTTGTAATTGAGAGCAGCGGTTTTCTAATTGCAGCTCTTCCGTGAAATCCAGATTTGTGCAGCTCCCGCCGAACAGTTTTCATGGAAACTGGGTTCTGTAGGTGTTCATTGAGCTCAGCAGTGATTTTCGGATCCGTTGTCTTGCGATCCTCTCTCATAATTCGCTTTAGAGTCCGGCAGTCTCTCTCAGTCAACTTCGACTTACGGCTGGACCTGTGCTTTGCTGCGGACATTTTTCCTTCTCTTTCAAATGCAGTCATTACTTTGGAGACAGTACCTCTTGACACGCCAAGCATTCGGGCACTTTCTGTTACACTAGCGCCTGCCATACAAGCACCAACAATTTGGCCTTTGTGAAAATCCGAAAGGTCTGCCATTGGTATCAGGTTCTCATCAATGTTCTTACAATTCGGCAAAACAAACAGTTAATTTACATACATATATCACTGAACACAAAAAATCAACTACAAAACATTAACATATGTCATGGTTTGCATGTTTATAACATGTTCGAAGATTATGATGCCAAAATCCATTGTTATGTCCGACCCCTGTATATATATATATATATATATATATATATATATATATATATATATAGTGGGTACGGAAAGTATTCAGCACCCTTTAATTTTTTGACCCTTTGTTTCATTGCAGCCATTTGGCAAATTCAAAAAGGTTCATTTTTTACTAATTAATGTTCACTCTGCACTCCATCTTGACTGAAAAATGCAGAAATGTATGCAAATTTATTAAATACTAAAATATCACATGGTCATAAGTATTCAGACCTTTTACTAAGATACTCATATTTAAGTGACATGTCCATTTCCTTGTGAATCCTCCTTGAGATGGTTCTACTCCTTCATTGGAGTTCAGCTGTGTTTAATTAAACTGATACGACTTGATTTGGAAAGGCACACACCTGCCTATATAAGACCTCACAGCTCATAGTGCATGTCAGACCAAATGAGAATCATAAAGTCAAAGGAACTGCCCAAGGAGCTCAGAGATAGAATTGGGGCAAAGCACAGATCTGGCCAAAGAATTTCTGCAGTACTCAAGGTACCTAAGAGCACAGTGGCCTCCATAATCCTTAAATGTAAAATATTTGGGACCACCAGAAGTCTCCCTAGACCTGGCCGTCCAGCCAATCTCTCGTGTGAGAAGAGCCTTGGTGAGAGAGGTAAAGAAGAACTCCAAGATCACTGTGGCAGAGCTCTAGAGATGCAGCAGGGAGATGGGAGAAAGTTCCACAAAGTCAACTGTCACTGCAGCCCTCCACCAGTTGGGCCTTTATTGCAGAGTGGCCCGAAGGAAGCCTCTCCTCAGTGCAAGACATATGAAAGCATGCATAGAGTTTGCTAAATAAAACACATGAAGGACTCCCAGACTATGAGAAATAAGACTGTTTGGTCTGATCAGATGAAGATAGAACTTTTTGGTGATAATTCTACGTGGTATGTGTGGAGAAAACCAGGCTCATTGCCTTCCCAATACAATCTCAACAATGAAACATGGTGGTGGCAACATCATGCTATGGGGATGTTTTTCAGCTGCAGGGACAGGATGACTGGTTGCAATTGAAGGAAACATGAATGCGGCCAAGTACAGAGAGATCCTGGTTGAAAGCCTCTTCCAGAGTGCTCTGGATCTCAGACTTGGCCGAAGGTTCACCTTCCAACAAGACATTGCCCCTAAGCACACAGATAAAATAACAAAGGAGTGGCTTCAGAACAGCATGCAGCAACCACCACAGCCTCCCAGACACTGTTCCAAGAGGTGTACTACTTTCCTTCCCTGTAGATCTCACATTTTATGAGGGACTACAGGTTCTCTATGGGGTTCAGATCAAGTGAACAAGGGGGCCATGTTATTATTTTTTCTTCTTTTAGACTTTTACTGGCCAGCCACGCTGTGAAGTAGATGGATGCATGTGATGGAGCATTGTCCTACATGAAAATCATGTTTTTCTTGAACGATACTGGCTTCTTCCTGTACCACTGCTTGAATAAGTTGTCTTCCAGACACTGGCAGTAGGTCTGGGAGTTGAGCTTCACTCCATCCTCAACCCGAAAAGGTCCCAAAAGTTCATCTTTGATGATACCAGCCCATACCAGTACCCTACCTCCACCCTGCTGGCATCTGAGTCGGAGTGGAGCTTTCTGCTCTTTACTGATCCAGCCTCTGGCCCATCCATATGACTCATCAAGAGTCACTCTCATTTCATCAGTCCATAAAATCTTTGAAAAATCAGTCTTAAGATATTTCTTGGCCCAGTCTTGACGTTTTATCTTATGTTTCTTGTTCAAAGGTGGTCATTTTTCATCCTTCGTTACCTTGGCCATGTCCCTGAGTATAGCATACCTTGTGCTTTTTGATACTCCAGTAACATTGCAGCTCTGAAATTTTGCAAAACTGGTGGCAAATGGCATCTTAGCAGATTCACGCTTGATTTTCCTCAATTCATGGACCGTTATTTTGCGCCTTTTTTGCCCAACACGCTTTTTGTGACCCTGTTGGCTATTTGTCATGAAATGCTTGATTGTTCGGTGATTACACTTCAAAGGTTTGGCAATTTCAAGACTGCTGCATCCCTCTGCAAGACATCTCACAATTTTGGACTTTTCAGAGCCTGTCAAATCTCTCTTCTGACCCATTTTTCCAAGGGAAAGGAAGTTGCCTAATAATTAAGCACACCTTATATAGGATTTTGATGTCATTACACCACACCCCTCCTCATTACAGAGATGCACATCATCTGATTTACTTAATTGGTAGTTGGCTCTCAAGCCTATACAGCTTGGAGTAGGACAACATGTATAAAAAGTATCGTGATCAAAATACTCATTTGCCTAATAATTCTGCACACAGTGTATACAGTTAGGGCCAGAAATATTTGGACAGTGACACAATTTTCGCCAGTTGGGCTCTGCATGCCACCACATTGGATTTGAAATGAAACCTCTACAACAGAATTCAAGTGCAGATTGTAACGTTTAATTTGAAGGGTTGAACAAAAATATCTGATAGAAAATGTAGGAATTGTACACATTTCTTTACAAACACTCCACATTTTAGGAGGTCAAAAGTAATTGGACAAATAAACATAACCCAAACAAAATATTTTTATTTTCAATATTTTGTTGCGAATCCTTTGGAGGCAATCACTGCCTTAAGTCTGGAACCCATGGACATCACCAAACGCTGGGTTTCCTCCTTCTTAATGCTTTGCCAGGCCTTTACAGCCGCAGCCTTCAGGTCTTGCTTGTGGGTCTTTCCGTCTTAAGTCTGGATTTGAGCAAGTGAAATGCATGCTCAATTGGGTTAAGATCTGGTGATTGACTTGGCCATTGCAGAATGTTCCACTTTTTTGCACTCATGAACTCCTCGGTAGCTTTGGCTGTATGCTTGGGGTCATTGTCCATCTGTACTATGAAGCGCCGTCCAATCAACTTTGCAGCATTTGGCTGAATCTGGGCTGAAAGTATATCCCGGTACACTTCAGAATTCATCCGGCTACTCTTGTCTGCTGTTATGTCATCAATAAACACAAGTGACCCAGTGCCATTGAAAGCCATGCATGCCCACGCCATCACGTTGCCTCCACCATGTTTTACAGAGGATGTGGTGTGCCTTGGATCATGTGCCGTTCCCTTTCTTCTCCAAACTTTTTTCTTCCCATCATTCTGGTACAGGTTGATCTTTGTCTCATCTGTCCATAGAATACTTTTCCAGAACTGAGCTGGCTTCTTGAGGTGTTTTTCAGCAAATTTAACTCTGGCCTGTCTATTTTTGGAATTGATGAATGGTTTGCATCTAGATGTGAACCCTATGTATTTACTGTCATGGATTCTTCTCTTTACTGTTGACTTAGAGACAGATACACCTACTTCACCGAGAGTGTTCTGGACTTCAGTTGATGTTGTGAACGGGTTCTTCTTCACCAAATAAAGTATGCGGCGATCATCCACCACTGTTGTCATCCGTGGACGCCCAGGCCTTTTACAGTTCCCAAGCTCACCAGTCAATTCCTTTTTTCTCAGAATGTACCCAACTGTTGATTTTGCTACTCCAAGCATGTCTGCTATCTCTCTGATGGATTTTTTCTTTTTTTTCAGCCTCAGGATGTTCTGCTTCACCTCAATTGAGAGTTCCTTTGACCGCATGTTGTCTGGTCACAGCAACAGCTTCCAAATGCAAAACCACACACCTGGAATCCACCCCTGACCTTTTAACTACTTCATTGATTACAGGTTAACGAGGGAGACGCCTTCAGAGTTAATTGCAGCCCTTAGAGTCCATTGTCCAATTACTTTTGGTCCCTTGAAAAAGAGGAAGCTATGCATTACAGAGCTAGGATTCCTAAACCCTTTCTCCGATTTGGATGTGGAAACTCTCATATTGCAGCTGGGAGTGTGCACTTTCAGCCCATAATATATATATAATTGTATTTCTGAACATGTTTTTGTAAACAGCTAAAATAACAAAACTTGTGTCACTGTCCAAATATTTCTGGCCCTAACTGTATATAATTTTAATCTTCTTTTTATATATTTTTTAGCTTATTTTTTAAACATCTGTTTTATTTTTGGGACTATGTTAAGTTCTATAATATATTGCAATACTTCACTACTGCAGTGTAATATACTTTCCAATGTTAATGCTGACAAGTAATCTACAAGGACAGAAGCAGTAAATAGCACTATAGGGAGGGGCAAGTATTGGAGTGTTGGTTAAGGTGGGAATAAGTAAGCACTATCATTCCTACAGAAGATATGCAAATTGCCTCTTCAGAGGGAAGAACTATACTGTGGAGAGCTGAATAGATTCTGCATTAGCCATGCGCATTGTATGAGCCCATATTCAGCTCTGTTAGGCTAGGTTCACATCACATTTTTTGTCTGTCCTGGTGAATCCTGTTTTTTGCAGGACTACCTGGACAGGAACATATAGAAATGGATGTGCTTCCATATCCTGTTTTTTGCAGGATTCGTTTCTCTTTGTTTCTCCATAAAAATGCTTTGTGAATTACTACTTCATAGGAAATCATGGTATGGTGAAAGAGAGAGAGATTGAGAAAGAGAGAGAATCTGCACAATCCAGAATGGAAACAGGGTTCTAAGGAGCTCTGGATGTCTTCTGAGCATGATCAGTACTAAAAACCGGATACGGGAAACGATCCTATTTTTTGCCGTGTTACCAGCTCTGGACAGGACCGGATTAGTTTCTGTCCGGTTTTGTCCGGTGTGCCTAAAAACGGTGCATTCTCCGATTTTGGGGCCGGTAAAAAACAGGCCAAAAAATCCTGTACTGAATTCAGTAAAACGGATTGCTATATATGACACATCCGGCACCATAGGGATGCATGGGAGGCAAAAAACTATCCTGTTCTGTCCTTTTCAAAACGGACAGAACAGGATGGCAAAAAACGTGATGTGAAGCCAGCCTTAGTGTTTGACAGAAGTGAGTACAGATGACTTTTTGCCCTGTGTATTTTGTTGGAGATTAATCAAAGCTGCCAAATGTCAGTTGAATAAAGCTTTAAAAAGTCACAATTTTGTGGCCCAAACGTGAGGTCGCAGAAAAAGATGTGACTTTTTGCATGGACATGGCGCAGTATTCGCTATGCCACTAATCTTACTCTAGCAGGACTGGAATAAGATTGGTGGAGAGACACACACAGAGGGACCTGCCTCTACACACCTTCCCTGATTTATTTAAAGGGGTTGTCGAATCTATTAAATTGATAAGTCTACAGTCACTGTATGTAACTGCAGACTCATGAATCCTCCCAGCGAACACTTTATGTGCTGCAAGGATTCGCCAGTGCTTTGGCCAAGAACCCAAGAATGGCGGTCACGTGACCACAATTGTGCGCTATGCATGTTCCCTGCACAGGAACTAACGCATTCTCGCAGAGCACAGTGCGTGGTCTGGGAGGTTTCATAAGTCTGCAGTCACATGCAGTGACCCATGGAGTGACTGCAGACATTGTGGCAATGCCTGCTATATGTGAGACTGGGCTACTGAGCTGTTATAAAAAAACTGTCATGTGTGATACTCTGCTGAGCATTGTTTCTACACACAGTGTTTGTACAGCGAGTATATGCTTAAATCTTTTATTTTCTACTACTTATACAGCACTTCAACAAGTGTAAAGGCTGATGTTTCCAATATATTCCCATTTAATAGTGTATGTGTTATGTATGTGCTTCAGGTTAGGCTAGTAAAGAATAAATCAGATTTATTTCTACTGATTTTATGAGTTTACTATGGGGGCCCCGTTTTGTAGTTTTCCCCAGACAGTAGACACTCTGGGGTCACCTCTGGGTGTGAGCACTATAGCACCAGAAAAGCTGAGAAAAATCCAGTCAGGAATCACCAGACACAACAACTCTTTTATTCGGTGCTTTTGTATTTCCCTCACACGGTGTCTACCTGCCTGGATGAATTACCAGATGATTCTTCTTATCTCCTGAGCCTGGGAAAAGCCTCTGAGGAGCCTAATGTCATCTGATCCACAGACTCCTCCTTCCCTCCCTTGTATCACACATCAACTGCTGTCTGCAACAGAAACAGTTGGCTCCTGACTTCCTCCCAGAATCCTCTGCAGCACATAACTCATTTGCATGTTGATTTATGAATCAATATCTATTAGTTCCCTTATTTAGAGTCCGTTTTTTACAATTTTAACGCTACATACAATATGGACTTGGCCCTTTCAGAATCAAAAAGAGATAAAAGAGATAACAAAATCTCCATAAGTTAAAATAAAACATGTTATAAGCCAGACCCAATACTTCACTCGACATAGAATTGTGCAGCAGCACCACATATGCTAAGGTCTTGCCTTAGTTACGGGTCTTGAGGTACTTGCTTGGAGGGCATGGCAGGGCAGCACAGCTGACTCAACCCCAGCGACCAACGGGGTGACAGATGTGCAGCCAGATCATGGGCAAAGAATGGCAATGGAAACAACCACTTTTTTTTTACCATTTTCCCAGATGAAAAACAATTTTTTCTCTCATTAACCCCTTCAAGACAAACACATTTCACCTTTATTCCTTTTTTCCTCCCCTTCTTTCATGAGCCTGAAATTTTAGTTTTCTCCCTCAATATAGCAGGTTGAGGGATTGATTTTTGCGGGAGGAGTTGGACTTTGGAATCACATCATTCATTTTACCATATAGTGTACTGGAAAACAGGACAAAAATTGCAAGTACCGTATATGCTCGAGTAAAGCTGATCCGAGTATAAGCCGAGGCCCTAATTTTACCTCCCAAAACTGAAGAAACTTACTGGCTTGAGTATAAGCCTAGGGTGGAAAATGCAGCAGCCCCCCATCTTTGTATATAGACTTTATCACTGCATATAGCTCCCCATCCTGGTATACAGCCCCCCTCATCACTAATATATAGCACCCCCATCACAGTATATAGCACCCCATCCCTGGTATATAGCCCTAATCACTGTATATAGTGCTCCCAATCACTGGTATATAGCACCCCCATCAATGGTATATAGCCCTAATCACAGTATATAGCACCCCCATCACTGGTATATAGCCCCAATCACAGTATATAGCACCCCCATCACTGGTATATAGCTTTCATCACTGGTGAATAGCCCCATCACTGGTATATAGCCCCTATCACAGTATATAGCACCCTCATCACTGGTATATAGCCCCCATCACTGGTAAATAGCCCCATCACTGGTAAATAGCCCCCATCACTGGTATATAGCCCCCATCACAGTATATGGTGCCCCCATCACTGGTATATAGCCCCCATCACAGTATATAGCGCCCTGGGGGGGCAAGCCATGTTCGTTCCTCCTGTGGTACTCAGATGCGCCGGCTGGAACGTCATATGCGGCCAGGTGCATTATGGGATGATCACGTGTTTAGCTGGGGTCCGGCGCATGCGCAGTATGCATATTGAAGCCCGGCCGAACACGTGATCAGCCCCCACAATGTAGCAGGTCGGATATGACGTTCCGACCGCTGCGACAGAGTGCTACAGGAGGGGGGAATTCTAAAAAGAGGTGGAAACAACAGAAGGAATACTGTCGCCAGCGGGGCATGCTGAAAGCCAGTGAGGAAGGAGACTGGAGCCCTGGAGACCGCCAGGCTTCTAGGGGGGCAACTGCCCCCCTTGCCCCTCGTTCTAGACGCCAATGTGGGGGTATGTTCTTTTTCTGCTGTGCTGCTGCCACAGTTATGTTGTGTATCGAGTTCAAAATAAAAATTTTTTAAAAAGGCAACTCTAATGCTTTGGGTTTCCACTGGTGTCTTGAAAGAAGAGTAGACACTACGCCCAGGATCATGGGAACTTAGCCCAACACTGTGGGATCAGGTTTCAAAGAGCGTGTAAAGACAGAAAATAACTGGGAAGAAGATTTTCTAATATTTTGGAGAGGAGAGAGAAAGTAAACTAATTTAGCTGTGCCTGTCAGATCAGCTGTGCCTGACGAAGGGTTAATTCCTTGGTGTGCTGCAAATCTGAAAAGGACACTTTGGGTACAGTTAAGCAAGTCCCTGCAAAGCAGTAACATGATGTGGATAATTCATAGTTAAAGTCCTTGACTGATAAGTGTATTAGAAGGTGATATCTGAGGCTTGTGGCAAAAGAAGATGTCACTAAAGGCGCCTTTGAGATTAAAACTGGACACATGTACAAGACTTAAAGACTTCTTTATCTGTCAGTGTTTGAACTTAAGGCCCAGTCACACATAACGACCGCTCCAGCGATCCCGACAGCGATAACGACCTGCCGGGATCACTGGAGCGTCGTTACTTGATCGCTGCGGAGCTATCAAACAGACAGATCTCCCCAGCGATCAGGGCCATGGGAGCCACCTCCCACATCGCTGAAGGCGATGTCAGCGTCTTCCCTGCTTAGCACTGCCTTACAGGCAACGCTAAGCATGGAGAACGCTGGTAGCTATGATAAACAGCGATTATGCAGACAGCGAATGCTGCCTGGATACCCAGTGTTTATCATAGTTACCAGTGTTCTCCCTGCTTAGCGCTGCCTGTAAGCAGGGAGAACTACGTTCGGTAAGTCTGCTGAGGCAAGGTGTTTATGTCTGGTCTCTAGTACTCTCAAATGTGATAACAGATCTACAATCTACGGATCTCTCTCTTTTTTTAATCTGGCTCCTTGTTTTATTAGTGCACCTCTGACCACACATTGATGAGCTTCCCACACCGTCACCGGAGAGGGACCGTTAGAAGCATTCAAGTCAAAGTAATCTTGCAGTACTTTAGTTACATCTCGGAGAACTTCCGAATCATCTAGCAAGGTAGAGTTCAGTTTCCATTTCCATTGCTTCAGTATCGGAAAGGTGAGCGAGATCGAGACTGAAACCATAGCGTGGTCTGAAAATGTGATGGGTTCTATTTCTGCCCCCTGTACCCTAACCAGGTCAGCATGTCATAAAAGAAAATAGTCAAGTCTAGAATATGAATCATGAGTCAATGAATAAAATGAATAATCCCTTTGGAGCAGGCGCCATGTATCTAGTAACTGATGGTCATGTAGCATTCGTCTCAGTCTCCCCTGTGCCACTTTGGAAAGTCCCGACCTCCGCTTCAAAGTGTCTATGTCTGGATCTAAAGCTACATTAAAGTCTCCTCCAAGTATTAGAGTCTCTTCTGTGAAATCTTCCACCTGTTCCAAAAACCTCAGTAGCAAGGAAATCTGACCAAAATTCATCACTGCGAGAATCCAGGAATTCCCAGGGGAGCGATCTTCTAACTGCAATACTAGTTCCACATGAATGAGCGTCCGTCAAAAGGCTGTGGTAAACCGTAGGAAACCAGTGGTTTGTAAGTTTAAACGATTTAGCGGAACATAGGTGCATCTCCTGTAGGAAAACAACATGGATCTTATTAGACTTTAAGTAGTTAAATAGTATTGACCTTTAACCAGGATCATGCAATCGTTTCACATTTAGTGATCCTATATTTAACTCATTCATACTTCCAGATGACATTTTGCCGTGGCAGTTGGGATGGGGGATGAGGATGGGGACAAGAGGCAGGAAAATTAACAGAGGTGAAATACAGAAGTAGATGAAAAATGAAAAGATAACTGTAAACGAGAAAAGAATAGATATTCAGAGATAACAAGAGATAGGAAAGTGACTAAATCTGTCTAATCCGGCCAAGCCGGAATCCTCTCTGAGAGAATAGGAGGATCCTAGGGGTCGTAGACAACCATGAAATAGCTTGTTGCAGACCCAGGACATATCAAAATTTCACAATTTGACAAAGGAACCCATTCAAGTAAGGTACAACAAACTCTCATTTCCATCCACCCATACCCCACATCCAAAAACCCCCACAAGACCTCCACGCTTTTCAGTCTATATTACATCCTTACATTTCAATCAAGATCACAGTAGGGTGGTTGGGAAGATAAAATAAGAAACAGGAAGGGGGGCAAAGGGGCAGGAAGGAGGAGGGGAGAGTGGAGAGAAGGGAAAGGCCTAATCTACAGCAGAGTATTAAACTAGACCTGCTCAAAAAGGGGAGCCATCGGCCCGTGATCAAAATATTGAAAAATAAAACTGGAAGGAGATGCAGCAGTGAAGTCTCATCACATCACTCCAACTAGAAGAAAAATCAAATATAAACAAATATAGACAAGCTGAACATTAGTCAGGTCTCGGGAAGCTCTCTTCCTTCGGCTTGAGCTGGCAGATGAAGGCTTGCGGATCCATTTACTCGCTCCTGTATGACCCAAGGTAGTAGATCTAGTGAAGCCCTCTAATGACAACCAGTCCAGTACCTGAAAAGGTGGAATGTCCAAGAATGCAAATAGCCATTTAAATCTTCTTTCATCCAAAGGTAGCATGGTGGCTCAAGTGGTTAGCACTGTAGCCTTTGCAGCACTGGGGTCTTGAGGTCCTGGGTTCAATTCCCACCAAGAACACTAAGGACAACATCTGCAAGGAGTTTGTATGTTCTCCCCGTGTTTGCGTGTGTTTCCTCTGGGCACTCTGGTTTCCTCCCACATTGTAAAGACATACTGATAGGATGTTTAGATTGTGAGCTCCAAGAGAGACAGCATTACTCATGTATGTAAAGTGCTATGGAATTAATAGCGCTATATAAATGAATAAATTATTATTAATAATTATTAAAGGTAGTACATCTTGCCATCTCGCCTTACAATCAGATGGAAGGGGTGACCCCATCTGTATGTGGCTCCTTTTTCCTTGATCTCCACAAGAAGAGGGCGTAGTTATCTCCGCATGAAGAGCATGCAGCTAGAGACATCTGGAAACAAACATGTAGGTGTATCTTCATATGTTATCTTGCCATAAGACCAGGCAGCTTGGACGATGGCGTCTTTTTCTGTGAAATTATGGAGCCTGCATAGGACATCACGCGGATTTGCCACATCTATGGGGCCAGCACGAGACACTCTGGGTATTCTATCTATCTTGTAGGTAGAACCTGAAGGCCTTTGTGAAACCATATTAAGAATGTCCAAATTTTTTTCCATGAGGGTATCTGTAGTAACTGTTTCAGGGATGCCCTTCAACCGAACATTATTCCATCACTCTCTGTTCTCCTGATCAGCAGATTGTAATATCAGGGACACAATGTGGGAATGAGAGCGGGCGGCTTCCCTTTCCAGTGTAGTAACTCTGTCTTCTATATAGGACATGGCTTCCTCAGTGGCAATTGCCTTGTTCTTAAGAGTCTCTATATCCTCTTTAATTGAACTCAGTGCCTGTTCCTGAGAGGCTTCCATCCTAGCCACTATGTCATCTATGTCTTGTTTGGACTGCAAAGCCTGTATGAGGTCTCTGATTGCCTGCAACTCTGCCTGAGGGCTGCAAAGCGGTACAAGTGTGGGTGTCTGCTTAGAGGCTATAGCTAGAGCAGACTCCACCTTGGACTCACCGCTTCCTCTCATGTCCACTGATCCAGCTCCTGGTAAGCACAGCTCTCCGGGGGTTAATGCAGCCCCTGACCCCTTCCCCTCTCGGTGACAGTACTTTTCGGAAGCCTGATCCGGCTGCTTCTGCTGGCATGGGCTCCTCTGCTGCAGCGGGGAAATCTGAGGCAACAGTTTCTGTGAGTAGTCGGACGCCATTACTGAGGACCACTCAGTTTTCCCACCGGCGCCGCCAAACAACTTGGTAATGTCGGTTTTACCTCCCGCTCCTCCCGGTGTAGATGTGCGGGTCTTGGACGACTCTGGCCTCCTACTCCTGGACATAACCGGGCTGTAAAGTCGGGTAGCTGTAGGGTTAAAGCCCCGGGTCTGCAGAACTGTTGTGAAGCGTGTCCTTACTCCATCATGGCCAGGCCTCGCCCCCCATGATATGTAATCGATTCTTTCAGAGGTGAGCAGTTCTTTCTATAATATTTCCATACAGATGGAGTCCAAATGTAAAATATAAATTTAGAATATATGTAAATACAAAAAAAAAATGAGACACTAAATCTCCAAAATATAGCAATGCATGATGGTTAAAAGCCAACAGAGACTATGTGTCCAGAAGATTACAGGAAGACTTTATAGGATGTGATACTATGCATCTTACATAACATTGTCCACAGGGATGAAAGCAGAGAGGTTTTTTTCCTCTAATAAAGTGACCTGCTATCTGAGATACAGGAAACAAAGCAGAATTGAAGGACTTGTCATTGCGGGGGCATTCTGCAAATTTTCCAACGACAAGTGAATTTTATTCTCCAGAGATTATCACTGCAGGTACAAGACTTCTCCTTTATTATGCTCTATCTACTCTTTCCTCCTTAAGAAATATTAAGGATTCTGCAAGCATAATGCTAACAATTGTAGGACCATTTCTCTCCTTTTGAATCAGCACTAGGGACTTATTTTCAGCACTTCAAGGCTTCCTGCCACAGCACAGATTGACTTTGACTTGGTTACAGCTTAGCTAAAACTTGCTTATTGTCCTTCTTGTGCTTAATTAACTTGAAGAAAGAAAGTTTTCTGTAAGCAGTTTCTTCTCAGCACTGATGATACCTTAGAGGGGAAGAAGGGAACAGTCAAAGAGCATCTGGGTGAATCACAAATGAGGAGGCACAAATCTCAGTGGTTTTTTTTATAGGATGAACAGCTTATCCTCTTGATCCCGCTAGAACGAGAATGGAGAATCAAAAGAGGAGCTAACCACAAATAAATAGAGCAGTAATCAGGGTAAGACACTGAAGGCAGTTGGTGGAAGCTGCATGAGCCAGGTACTAATGTATAGCTTTATGCTTGCCATTTACCTCCTAGCAAGAATCACGCTGGCATTGACAGAGGGCCCTGACATGTTGTTTTTTGATTTATCATAAGTTCTTTCATCCTGAGAGCTGCTTACATCTCGACACACAAACATGAACTGTGATGACAGCCGTAGGTGCTCAAGCTAACAATTCTGTATGGGAATTACCAGGGGAGAAAATAACATACTGATTACACTCATGTCCATATTAAACACAAAGTAACATGGAGCACAAAGGACTAATTATCTCTAAACCTATTCATTTTATGCATCGCTGCATTTT
This sequence comes from Allobates femoralis, assembly GCA_033576535.1. Taxonomy (NCBI): domain Eukaryota; kingdom Metazoa; phylum Chordata; class Amphibia; order Anura; family Aromobatidae; genus Allobates; species Allobates femoralis. The sequence goes on along the minus strand of JARQOC010000003.1, from coordinate 654,130,963 downwards.
GGATTATTACCATGCAATAGTAAAAAGCATACATCTATATTAGATGATTTCTACAGCCATCAATGGCATGACGATGGGTGTAATGGTGATCTATAATATTACACATCAAAATATTACACAACTAAAACCAGCCAAACCAATCCGTCATTCAAGGCGCTGCCCCCAGTGATTCATTTTATCCTTATTGAGTGGCACAGATCAAGTTTTTCACAAGCCATTTAACAAACTGCATGACTTGATTATTCACTGGTGGCTGGCGCTCCTCCATGCATTATACCATGTAAATGACTAAAGTCACTCTAGTAATCCATATGGATCTAGGTATTTTTGCCAGTTACAACACACTACACAAGGTGCACTGGAGATCAATCTATTTCTTACAGGAACCACACATCCAGCTTTATTTACCAGTCACAGGTAGATTCATGCTGCTCTATGACATAGCAAGTTATAAGCTAAAGCTAACAAACTGAAGAGAATCTATCTTAATTCCAGCATTCATTTTTTCTTATGTTCGAGAACATCTGGCATGGATGATTAATTTATTGTAGCAAACATAACAACTGCTATGAGGACCAACAACTAAGGGGACCCATTTTTAAACAGACATAATTTACATTATTGTGTTCCCTATCCCTATGTTGTCATATCACTGTGTGTCCTCTCCATGTATTGTCACATTACGGTGTACCCTATCCCTGTGTTCTCAAATCACTGTGTACCCTATCCCTGTGTTCTCAAATCACTGTATACCCTATCACTATGTTACCACATCACTGTCTTTCTATGTTCTCACATCATTGTGTGCACTATCTTTATCTTCTTACATCACTGTGTGTCCTATCCCTATGTTCTCACATCACTATGTGCCCTATCTCTGTGCTGTGACATCACTGTGTGCCCTATCCCTATGTTCTCACATCACTATGTGCCCTATCTCTGTTCTGTCACATCACTGTGTGCCCTTTCCCTATGTTCTCACATCACTATGTGCCCTATCTCTGTGCTACCACATCACTGTGTGCCCTATACCTATGTTCTCACATCACTATGTGCTATATCTTGTGCTGTTGTGATGAGGTGAACAATTCAGCCTGTATCATAGAAATGGATATGGAAATGAACTGTGCACAGTCCGCTACTGCCCCCTTGTGGACAAGTGCTGAAGCAAATGTGTTTACTCAGGAAGAGGGAGAGCAGGAAGTCAGTATAGATCCAGAGCGGAGCCAGGGAAGATCTGCCTGTGGATGTCTGTTGAAAGTGGACTACTTTGCTACACCTTGCCGGAAAAATCACCCCGCAGAAGCCCCTGTGACTGATCTTGGGCCACTGGACTTTGGTGCTGTGTATCTGACCGCTCTGCAAAACCTTGCCCGCCGAGCACCCAGAGTGCATGTGCAGGGGCCGTGACCGACATAAGGGAGCCAGTTGTACTGCCGTGATCTCCCTCCTGCTGCTGCTCGGTGTTCCCTGAGACTAAGAGAGACATTAAAAGAAAAATTCCGTTACCTGCGGAAGGAGACCAAAGAAGAAGACTAAGGAGTTTCCCCCTTCAGCGCTGCACCGGGACCCGTCCTCGTGAGATCCCCAGGCCTGCGACGTGGGAGCGACATCTTCTTCTGTGATAAACTGGTACGTGATTTTAGGGAAAGTTAGGGAAAGATACCTTCATTGTTGTGTTTTTTTTCTTCTCTTGCTGCGTACCCGGAAGAAGTGAAGATCCAGAGACTCTAATATATACAAGTGCGCATATAGTTCGGTTGACTGTGATATAAACATGTTTGCCAGTAAAGAAACGTTATTATCGGTTAAACCTGAGTATGGGGATTCTGTTGAGAAAGATCATACACACACACCCGCGGCCTTACCACCGGTCGCTACATCTGGCGTAGTCGGCAGGAAGTGTGATCAACAGAATCTCCTCCCGGTAGTAACTTATAACTGGACAGCTCCCCCGGCATCTATTGTCAATCAGGTGAGGAAGTTTAACGGACGGAACTATCCTGTAACTGAATGGACCGAACAACTTAAGATAGTGGGGGAGATGTATAACATTGATCCTAAGACCTTAGCAGAAATGGCCATGCTAACATTAGAGGGGGAAGCGTGGACGACAGTCAGGCTGGAGACGGTTAGGGGCCGGCGTACGTTGGATGACTTGGTGCGGGTGCTGGAGAACACCTATGGGCCGACCACATATGCGGGAACATTGCGGTATATGTTCTTCCGGCGTACTCAACTCGAGTCGGAGGACATCCCTCAATATGCCAACGCCCTCCAAGTACTGCTTGAACAAGCCTGCAGAAAAGGAGAACAGATAGCTAGTACGGGCGCCCGTGACCTGGTGTTGAGAGATCAATTCGTGACTGGATTAAGAGACCCGTACCTTAACCGCTCACTGCAAGATCTACTCCGGATAAATCCGGCCCTTACGTTCGCTGAAGTTAAGCAAGAAGCGATAGAACGCTCGAGAGGACTGTTATGGAGGCCCAGACTTATACCGCGGCTTGCAGGTCCATAACTGGTGTCAGAACCCCGAACAGTGACACGGAAGAACTGAAGCAGATGGTGGCAGAATTGCAGAAACAGGTGTTGCAGCTCACCCTGGACCAACAGGCGGACAGGCAAGCGAGACAACAACCCGGCCGGACGATGGGAAGATGCTGGACATGCGGCGACCCCCGCCATAGGGCAAACCGTTGTCCGCATCCTCCACCCGTGGTCCGATATACCAGAACCAGCAAGTCATGCCCCACAACAGCAGCCACCTTTAAACTAGACGCCCCGCCAAAGCGGCTCGCTCGGCAGGGGAGATCAGGGAAAAGGGTGTGAAGAGACAGAGCCAGACCGATAAGCAAGTGCTGGCCACTCGGGTCCAGGGGAGGTGAAGTGGTTTAATGTCCGCGATGGGTATGGCTTCATCAACAGGAATGACACAAAGGATGACGTGTTTGTACATCAGACTGCCATAAAGCGTAACAATCCTCGTAAGTGCCTCCGCAGCGTTGGTGATGGGGAGGTGGTACAGTTTGATGTTGTGAAGGGAGAGAGGGGTACAGAGGCCGCCGACGTCACCGGTCCTGGGGGTGTTCCCGTTAAAGGAAGCAGATTTGCCCCCAACCGGCGCCGCTACCGCCGGCGATCCTACTCTCCCCGGGTAGAAAACGTGACTGAGTTTATTGGAGATATTGTGAGCCCTGAACAAGGGAGCGAAGGTGAACGGGGGGATGACGGTTTCCCCCAACAGAGGTCCCTACTCCGCCGGAGATCAATCCCTGTGATATCAACGGCCATCACTGCCTTGGAGCCGATGGTTGTTGACAGGGACTGTCAACCTTTAAGTGGGGGGGTATGTAATGAGGTGAACAATTCAGCCTGTATCATAGAAATGGATATGGAAATGAACTGTGCACAGTCCGCTACTGCCCCCTTGTGGACAAGTGCTGAAGCAAATGTGTTTACTCAGGAAGAGGGAGAGCAGGAAGTCAGTATAGATCCAGAGCGGAGCCAGGGAAGATCTACCTGTGGATGTCTGTTGAAAGTGGACTACTTTGCTACACCTTGCCGGAAAAATCACCCCGCAGAAGCTCCTGTGACTGATCCTGGGCCACTGGACTTTGGTGCTGTGTATCTGGCCGCTCTGCAAAACCTTGCCCGCCGAGCACCCAGAGTGCATGTGCAGGGGCCGTGACCGACATAAGGGAGCCAGTTGTACTGCCGTGATCTCCCTCCTGCTTCTGCTCGGTGTGCCCTGAGACTGAGAGAGACATTAAAAGAAAAATTCCGTTACCTGCGGAAGGAAACCAAAAAAGAAGACTAAGGAGTTTCCCCTTTCAGCGCTGCACCGGGACCCGTCCTCGTGAGATCCCCAGGCCTGCGACGTGGGAGTGACATCTTCTTCTGTGATAAACTGGTACGTGATTTTAGGGAAAGTTAAGGAAAGATACCTTCATTGTTGTGTTTTTTTTCTTCTCTTGCTGCGTACCCGGAAGAAGTGAAGATCCAGAGACTCTAATATATACAAGTGCGCATATAGTTCGGTTGACTGTGATATAAACATGTTTGCCAGTAAAGAAACGTTATTATCGGTTAAACCTGAGTATGGGGATTCTGTTGAGAAAGATCATACACACACACACCCGCGGCCTTACCACCGGTCGCTACACTGTCACATCACTGTGTGCCTTATACCTATGTTCTCACATCACTATGTGCTATATCTTGTGCTGTCACATCACTGTGTGCACTATCCCTATGTTCTCACATCACTATGTGCCCTATCCCTATGTTCTCACATTGTTATGTGTCCTATCCCTGTGTTATCACATCACTGGGTACTCTATCCTTGAGTTTTAGATCTCTGTGCCATATCCTTGTTTTCACATCATTGTGTACCCTATGCTTATGTTCTCACCTCACTATGTGCCCTATCCCTGTGTTGTCACTTCACTGTGTGCTCTATCCCTATGTTCTCACATCACTGAGTATCTCATCCCTGTGTTTATACATCACTGTGTGTCCTATATGCATTTTCTCACAACTTTGTACCCTAGCCCTATGTTCTCACATCACTGTGTGCCATATCCCTATGTTCTCACATAACTGTGTACCCCATTCCCACATTCTCCCAACACTATGTACCCAATCCCTATGTTCACACATCACTATGAGTCCTATCCATATTTTCTCACAACTGTGTGCCCTATCCCTATGTTCTCACATCCCTGTGTGTCCTATCCCTGTGTTATCATATCACGGTGTACCCAATCCCTATGTTTACACATCACTGTGTGTTCTATCCAAATTTTCTCACAACTGTGAGCCCTAACCCTATGTTCTCACATCCATGTGATCCCTGTCCCTATGTTCTCACATAACTGTGTACTCTATCCCTATGTTCCCACATCCATGTGATCCCTATCCCTATGTATTCACATCACTTTGTGCCCTATCCCTGTGCCAGGAATAGGCTAAGTTCACAGCTCAAACAGCCACAGCGTAGGAGTTTGGACACTTACTCAACAGCAAATAAAAATAGCAACCCCCTGTTTAAAGAGTCATGAATACCTTTTTCACTATAAAGTATGAAACATTGTATATATATATATATAGTGACACATCCACTTTAAGAGCACTCATTCATGGTAATTTTTCAGCGTAAATGCAGCTTTAGGCCATAAACCCCTTTCCGGTATACACTGAGTTCTGAAGATACGTTCTGCCCACTATACCATTCTATGTATTCTCCAAACATCTGCTCACAGACATGCTTGTCTGAATCTGGTGACTGCTGACATGTATCTTATATGCTGGGGAGAAGAAGAATGGTGTGTAGTAAGAAAGAAAAGAAAGCAGAAATTTCTCCTTTGCATTATTATTGTTGCATATAGTGTAATGCAGCCTCATATCACTCCATATAGTATAATGCAGTCTCACAGTATAATGCAGCCTCATAGCCCTCCATATAGTATAATGCAGCCTTATAGCCTGTCCATATAGTATGATGCAGTCTCATATCCCTCCATATAGTATAAAGCAGCCTCACATCCCTCCATATAGTGTAATGCAGCCTCACATCCCTCCATATAGTGTAATGCAGCCTCACAGCCCTCCATATAGTATAATGCAGCCTCACATCCCTCTATATAGTGTAATGCAGCCTCACATCATTCCATATAGCATAGTACAGCCTCACAGCCCTCCATATAGTATAATGCAACCTTATGTCTATACATATAGTATAATGCAGCCTCACAGACATCAATATAGTATAATGTAGCCTCATGTCCCTCCATATAGTATATTGAAGCCTCATAGACCTCCATATACTATAATGCAGCCTCATGCCCTTCCATATAGTATAATGTGGCCTTATAGCCTCTCCATATAGTGTAATTCAGCCTCATGTCTCTCCATATAGAATAATGTAGCCTCACAACACTCCATGTAGTGTAATGCAGCCTCAAAACTCATACAGGACAGCCTTATGTGTCTCTATATAGTCCAGATAATAGGTAGCCTCATAGCCTCTCCATATAGTATAATGCACTCCCCCTCCAACCCCCAAGATTTGGTGAGCAGACTTTCAATGGCCACCTTGCATTCACTTATTTAAAAAAAAAAAATCTGTTCTCACTTCTCACCTCTCCCCGTTCCTCCGCTGCTCTAGTCTCCCTGCAACTAAAGAGAAGACTGATGAGGAGGAGGTGGTGCCTGCCTGTGTTCCACCGTGGAACACATAAAGCAGGAAGTGCCACCTACTCCTAGTGTGGAGGAGGCAGCACCAGCCTGCTATATGCGTTCTACAGTGGAATGCAAGCAGTCACCGCTTCGTCCTCAAAATGCGGGTAAGAGAAAGTGAGGGGAGGATTGGCAGCAGTAGGAAGCAGGTGGCTCCCCGCCCCACCCCTCCCCTCCTCTCACTGAGACATGGGCCCTATAGCGGCCTGTGCTGCCGCGCAGTGACATGGATGTGTGTCCTCGGGGACGCACATCCATGTGAAGTGGGCGGTTGGATTGGCGGACCGCGATCATTATGCCCCTGCTCATAGCTCCCTGACTGAGCAGCACCTAAAGCATCAGGATTTAAACTGTATTGTCATCGTCAATATAGGTGCGGTGACGATCAGCATCCGATATTTAAAGAGAGTCTATAAGTACAACAAAAACAATTGGGGAATTTGCCTTTTTTTGTTTTTTAAGCATCTGGAATTATTTCCTCCTTTCCAGTGCATTACATGATGAAATGAATAAACAGGCCTCAGACAGATATGTTGAAGGAAAAATAAAAAATATAAGGCTCTTAGAAAGAGGAGAGTAATAAACGATAATGAAACAAATATAAAAATTGGTTGTGAAGGGGTCAATAAACTGCCAGTACGGTATATTTCCAGCTAGATTCAGGCTACTTCAGAGAGGAATAAATGCAAGAGCACGGTATGTGCGGTAACTATTAAGATCTTATCAGACTAACATTTTACAGGAAACCAGTTATGTCCCCAAATGCTATTAATCTGAAAATATTGAGTTAATATGAAGGAAAGGCTTCATTCACTCATCAGTACTTTGGATCAGTATTTTATCAATATTTATATGCCAAAGCCACGAGTGTCTCCAAACATGAACAGGTGTCATTCTTTCAATTATATTTTTTCTATGTTAGGGCCGCTTCACGCTGTGGCGTGATCCGGTCCGGTTCTGTCCGGGAGGACCCTGACAGCCGCGGACCGGATCTGCACATAGGACTGGGGGGCTATTATGCCCTGCGGTCCTGTGTGCAGGAATCATGCTTGTTAAAAATGGGTAGGAAGAATGGCAAGAACAGAGAAGGCGCTAGGAAAGGGGAGTTAAGTTTAATAACTACTTATAATAGATCAACAAGAGCACTAGATAACCTTTTAAAGAAATATTGGTTCATTCTGAGAAATGATTCTGTGTTGTCAAAACACTTACCGGAAAAACCTAATATTATTTATCGACCCAATCGATCCTTAAAAAATTTGATTGCTCATTTGCAAAAAATCTCTAATACTAGTCAAACCAACAGATGTTTTAGATATGGAGTACAAAAATGTCTTTGCTGTGCATCAATGACACATGGAGCCACCACTTTTACCTCCAAGACAACAGGGGAATACTTCAGTATTCAGTATAATCTAACATGTCAATCATCATATGTGGTCTATGTTATGGAGTGCACATGTGGCCTACAATATGTAGGCCGAACCATCCAGACTATGCACCAACGTCTTAATAAACACAGACAAAATATTAAAAATGGTTTCATACAACACAGTGTGTCCAAACACTTTTTTTGGAACACCAGAGGGACTGTAGGCAATTTAAATTATGGATCATAGACCACATTCCTGAAATGAATAAGGACAGGTATAGGAGTCTCATAAAAAGGGAAAATTACTGGATCTTCAAAATAGGTTGCCTGCATCCAAAAGGCCTGAATCTGACGCTTTAAAATGTGGCCATTTAAACTATAATTGAATCCCGCGTTTAACAATAGGACTCTCCCTCTGAAGTGATTCTTTTACATATGAAATGATTATGTGTCATGATGTGATGTGAGTAAGGGTCATGAACTGTCATGAATTGTGAAAGGAATGGGAGAACACCCTGTTTGGAACACAGATTACCATTATTACCACCTTCACAACCACCATGAATTTTACCATTTGAACCTCCCATTGAAATTTTGGAGGAATTACCCTTTGAGAATTGTATCAATTTTCCCCTCAAAATTTTGGAGAGATTGGTAACTGGGGATATTTTCAACCCTAATTATCATTATATTTTTTAATATGATCGTTTTTTCATGAACCCTCCTTTGAAATTTAGAGGAATTATCCTTTTTAAAAAAAACTTATTTATTAATTTTTTAAAAATATGCAATTTAACAGTTAATTATTATTTAATATTGTTTTTTAACACCCCTATTTTAATATACTCAAATAGATTAACGTATACATTTTAGAAATCATGTTTTTAAGTAATAAAGTCTTTTTAACATTATCATTCACAATGCACATAACCTACTTGGACTATTACTCATACATTGTTCAAAAATGGATTGCTCTCCATCCCTATTGATTATAATCTGTTTTGGAGTTAGGACTCTGATGAGTTAACAGGAATGAGTGATATCATCAGTGGTTCCTTTAAATACCCACAATGCTAGGGATTCCCTTATCACCTGATGAAGGCGGAGAATCCGCTGAAACGCGTTGTGACCTGTTGCTAATAAACAAGTAAGATACTAATATCTAATTGGTTCCTCTGCTGCTTTGTAGCTCCCTCTGAACCGCTAATCCTTTATTTTATCTGCTTATGTATTTTGTAATGGCCATGTCTGACCATACAGGGGCATGATCTGATCATACCACATCTCATGTGCTGAGATAATCTTATATATGTGTCCCTGCTATGTACTGTGTAATAGATGTGCCTGACTGTACAGGGACATGGTCTGATCATACCACATCTCCTGTGCTGAGATAATCTTATATATGTGTCCCTGCTATGTACTGTGTAATGGTTGTGTCTGACTGTACAGGGACATGGTCTGATCATACCACATCTCCTGGGCAGGGGAGGAAGTAAAAATTATACAGACATTACAGCACGGGATAAAGCTGAATCTTTTTATGAGGTAAACAATTTCCCTGTCTATTTTTAAAAAATATTTTGCCTCAAATAAATAATAATTTTCGATTCCATGCTGTAATGTCTATATACTCTTTTCCGTCCCCCCCTGCCCAAGAGATGTGGTATGATCAGACCATGTCCATGTATGGTCAGACACATGCATTACACAGTACATAGGAGGGACACATATATAAAATTATTTCAGCCCAGGAGATGTGGTATGGTCAGACCATGTCCCTCTATGGTCTGACACGGCCATTACACAGTACATAGTAGGGACATATATATATGATTATCTCAGCAAAGGAGATGTGGTATGATCAGACCATGTCCTGTATGGTCAGACACAGCCATTACACTGTACATAATAGGGGCACATATATGATTATCTCAGCACAGGAGATGTGGTATGATCAGACCATGTCCCTGTACAGTCAGATACGGCCATTACACAGTACACAGCATGGACACATATACAGCATAAGATTATCTCAGCACAGGAGATGTGGTATGATCAGACCATGTCCCTGTATGGTCAAACACATCCATTACACAGTACATAACAGGGACACATATATAAGATTATCTCAGCACAGAAGATTTGGTATGATCAGGCCATGTCTCTGTACGGTCAGACACAGCTATTACACAGTACATAGCAGGGATACATATATAAGATTATCTCAGCACAGGAGATGTGGTGTGATCAGACGATGCCCCTGTACAGTCAGACACATCCATTACATTGTACATAGCAGGGACACATATATAAGATTATCTCAGCACAGGAGATGTAGTATGATCAGACCATGTCCCTGTATGGTCAGACACATCCATTACACAGTACATAGCAAGGACACATATATAAGATTATCTCAGTACAAGAGATGTAGTATGATCAGATCATGTCCCTGTATGGTCAGACACGGCCATTACACGCTACACCGCAGGAACACATATATAAGATTATCTCAGTACAAGAGATGTAGTATAATCAGATCATGTCCCTGTATGGTCAGACACATCCATTACATAGAACATAGCAGTGACACATATATAAGATTATCTCAGCACAGCAACATTTTTATATACGCATCCAATTGTAGAACTTATTTTAAATCCAAGATCTTTTAATTAATATGAACCTTGTTTGTCGGAAAACCCCTTTTATAATGAAGTAAAGCTACCTGGCGATGAAAGCAGAACTACCAGGAGAAAATTAACTTAATTCCTCCCGCAGCCTCTGATTTTCAGTTACAATGGAGCACCTGGTGCGGCCATAGTCACAGCTCAGTACTCAGCGAACAGCGCCTGTAAGCATGCCCTACCATATTGACCGACAGGCAACTCTGTAGAGTATCAGTGCAGAGACAGCTGTCAGTCAATATAGTAGGGCATGCTTACAGGCGCTGCTTGCTGTGTACTGAGCTGTAAATGAGGATGGCTGGAATGACTGAAAGCCGGAGGCTGCCAAAAGTGATAAAGTTCATTTCCTCCCAGTAGTCAGGCTTTCAGTGCGGTGGTGGGCAGCTTTAGAATGCTATTAAAATGCAAAGTAACTGCATAACTGCATGTTAATAGTGTACTGGGACAGGTTTCCTTTAATACGTTAATATTATTGGCTCTTTATTATCTGGTAAACAGCGTATACTGCACAACACTTTCCAGTAATATAGATTTGTGTGTTTTTCATGTGCTTAAAAAAGCTAGCACTACTTATTAACAGATTTGCATAACATATAGATCTTTAGCACACGGGGAAATAATAATAAAATATATCTGTAGCAGCTGCTCTAATTGCTTGATCTTTTTCATTCATAGCTAATTACCACAATTATTTTCTCATGGATGCAAAATCCTTTTAATATCCTCTCAAACGACTATGAAAAGTAATTAGCAGTCCTCTAAGTATTTAACCAATACAGCCCCCGATTGTAATGAGAATCCCATATTACCAGATAATCCTTTTGTACAAAGTATCAATACACATGTAAATATTGCACTGGATATTCTGAATTCCTTGGTCTGAAATAACACGTCTGCTGCTATTCTGTTTTTTCTTTGTCAGCCATTTTTTTCAAACCAGAACGCTGCAGTCAGATATTACCGTAAAGCCTATTACTGAAAAGTCTTCATAGAAGTACCCACATTTATAAAGCACTTTATGGCCAGGGTCACACATAGTAATCAGTGTTTTCCCATTTTCAAAACCTGATTCCGATTTTGAGAAATGCTATTTTTGCATCTAAAAAACAAATGCGTTAACGCATGGTACCTGTATGTACCATGCATTAACGGATGCGTTTCCCCTAGGGCCCCATGTTAAAAAAAGCATGCTGCTTAAAAAAAATTGCTGCTTTGATGCAGTTTCAAAAATGCATAGCATTTTTTTAGCGCACTTTTGACAATGCGTTTTTTTGCATTGGAGCCTATGGATCCGTTAACGCATGCATTTTTCACAAAATTCTAAGTTGAAAAACTGATGCTTTTAACGGATCCAGTTCTCATGTGTGACCCTAGCTTATGTCACTTTTTAGAGCAAATGAAGTATAAAAAAGTTATGGTTTGTGTAAAAACTTTTAAAACGTCCCAAAATGCACAAAATCTTCAATATGTTTTTTGTCCCATGCTTGAACCGGACCAAACCTGATCAGGTTTTGCCACCATGTGTCCCTATGGTGCCAGATTGGTGCTATTCGGCCATCCGGTTTTGTGCTTTTTCTCCCTGATCGATTTTGTCCGGTTTTTGCACCAGAGACAGAATCGGAGTCAGCATCATTTTTTCCCTCCGGTCCGGTGCAAAAATCTGACAAAATCGGATACTCATGGGAGTCTATGGGCGCCAAATTGCCCGAATCCGTAAAAAAATCGGATCGTTTCCCGGATGCCATGTACCGAACAGCGCAGGCTCTGAAATGCAGCCGGGCTCATTCAGCAACATGGACAGCAGCATTTCAGAGCCGCGGCTTTAACATTCAGCACCATGGAGAGCAGCACTGCACAGATGGCTGAGATTTCAGCAGCACAGACAGCAGCAGAAATGAGCAGAAATGAATCCTGCAAAAAACTGGATCAGAGGGCATATTTGTCCACACTTTCTGGTCATCCTGTGCTGTCAGGTTCTGCCCGGTGGACCCTGCAAAACACCGGACAGAACCTAACAGTTGAAAACCGTGGTGTGAAGCCGGCCTAAGACTTGTCTAATCTGTACCAAAGTTGGGCTATGTTTACCCATTGCTATTTTGCTGTTTTTTTGTGCCGCAAAACCTGCTCTCTTGGCAATAAAAAAGCTGCTTCCAAGTTTTGCTGCATTTTTTATTCTATTTCTGCTGGTTTTACCTGTGTTTTATAGTGTCATTTGTCTACAGTACATGTTTAAGTAAACTCAGTTTCACTCACCTCAAAAGCAGTAAAATCGAGATTGCGTTTTTGCACTCTTTCATTACTTTCAACGGTGAAAAAAAACAGCAAAATGCTGAAATTGCTGACATGCTTCTTTTAAAAACGCAGCAGTTTTCCATTTCAGTCAGGAAAAAACACAAGTGTGTGTTTGTGCAGGAGATTTCTGAAATCTCAGCTATTGCTGGTACTGTAAAAAGTATGCAAAAAAGCAACGTGTGAACATACTCTAGGTAGGTAGAATTGGAAGGGACCACCTGGGTCTCTGGTCCAACCACTTTGTTCAAAGCAGGATTCACTAAATCATCCCATACAGATGTCTGATCAGCCTCTGTATGAAGACTTCCTTTGAAAGGGAAATCACCCCTTTTCATGGCAGCCTGTTCTATTCGTTGATCACCCTCACCGTCAACAGGTTTTTTCGAATATCTATTCTGTGTCTCCTCCCATTCAGTTTCATCCCATTGCTTCTAGTCTTTCCTTGTGCAAATATGAATAAAGCTGATCCCTCTACAGTGTGACAGCCCTTGAGAGATTAGAAGACAGCTATTACTACGGTAAATCTCCTCTCAGTCTTTATTTTTGCAAGGTGAACATCCCCAAATCCTGCAACCGTTTTTCATAGGACATGGTTTGCAGACCAGTCACCACTCGGGTCACTCTTCTCTGAACTTGCTCCCTATTATGTAGCATGCATAGCTGTTGCTATGTGCCTATAAGGCTTTTGAGCTTAGGTCAGGAACTCGTGGTCAGTTTGGACATTGTAATCCGTATTTGGACTGCAAATGTTGGATGTGTGAAACCGGTCTTAGGAAGAAGATGAGAGAAATAATCTTATTAGTTGCTATTGGAAAGTTCTCCACTTTTTTGGTTTGGCACTAGTTTTGATAATTCTCCCCCATTGCCTCTGAGACACTGATTGGCAGTAATACTCCAACTAACAGCTAAAGCCTTGAACATGGCAGGTTGAGTTTTTCTCAGATTTGCAGAACGCCATTTAAAATTCTGTCAGTTGCCTTTCCTGTCACCATAGAAACTACAAACTGATACTTTTTTGGTTTGCAGATTGTTGCTAAGGACCAAGTGAGAAGCAACTGACTGAGAATTTTAAATGGAATGCGGCAAATCTCAGCAAAACTAAACCTGGAAGCAAAGTGGATCCAGGAAGAGAACGTATCATCCATATTTATATGTTTCCTTCCACTTTAGTCCATTCCTAGGTTAGCTCAAAATCTGAAACATTCCAGCCAATGGTGATCAGGGAGCACATTCGTGCAACCAGTCATTTTTTTTTTAGCTCCCACCATCAGAATCTCCTAAGGCCTCATTTAAACGTCTGTTAAACATGATCTGAGTACAGATTGGCCACAGATCTCCAGACCCAAATTTGACAGTCTCATAGGTATGTATGAAGCTGTTGAATTTGAGTCAAAATATCCGAGGCAAGTTTGTATATCACTGAATGAGAAATGGCTTGATATTCGATTGAGTTGAAGTGGCCCTTTACAGTTTAGTGCCTTTGTGCCGAACATAGAAACCATATAAGAGCACTTGAAGCTGTACAGGGTAATATATTTGATCTAATTAATTTATGCCTTGAAGAAAGCAATCTTAAGACACTGACAATCAATCACTTAATTCAAAAATTAGTTTGAATGTAGATTTCGAGGGACACTTATTTTGAAGTGTTGTAAACTTTTAAAAAGTAAAAGTAATTTTTTTTTATTATTTCATACAACATTAGTGTTTCAAAAGTGTTTTAGAACCTTCCACCGATTGTTCACTATACTGTGGAGAACTGCTGAGATTTTGCATGAGCCTTACACTGTATGAGCCCATATTCAGCTTTATTAGGCTACTTTTACATCAGTCTGTTTTTCAAATCCGGATTTCCACTCAAAACCAGATCTTTTCTACTTAAGGTTTTAACGGAACTTTCACATCTGCGCTTTTCAAATCAGGCAAGATTCCGCCTTTTTTGAAAAATGCCAGAATTGGCAACAGTGCATTACTGCGCAATGCATTTTGAATGGTGTTCCGGAAATGTGTTTTGACTTGAAGTTTCATCTGGATCCGGACAAATCCAGCACTTCAGCCTTGCCTTAAAACTGCATTTAGCAGCGGTTATTATCCAAGCCTGAAGTGGCTGGATTTGTTTGGATCCGGATGAAACCACAAGCCAAAGCACATTTTTGGAACTCCATTCAAAATACATTGAACAGTAATGTAATGTTGCCGAATCTGGAATTTAAAAAAAAAGGCTAAATCTTTCCTGATTTAAAAAACGCACCCTGTCTGTTACTCACTTGGTCTTGGCTTGACTTGTTCCGGTCTGTAGGCTTTCCTGACTACTTGCTTTTCTGCTAATACAATCTGCTTTATGGAATGAAATCTGAGGTGGAAGAGGGTGAAAAAAAGACAAATATTGGTACCAGACACACTAGAAGTATACTTCATTCTCTGGAACAATTTCAAGGATGCCAACACTTTCGGCCATGACTGTATGTTACTTGGTTGACCTGATCATGGGTGAGTTGAGCCTACAGATATAATGATCAGGGTTTATCGCTCATTTACACTATGTCAAACAAACAATCTCCTTTAGAGTGTTTCCATTATTAACATTGCATTTTACAAAACAAATAATTCATATAATAATATCTTATAGGTCAGAATAATGTATCCAATGCATGTCTTTGTGTGTAGAAAGTGATGGATGTTTTCTAGAATTATAACTAATGCAGCAATGATCCCATAACACCACATATTCACGCCTCAGTATTGAGCAGAATAGTTCATGGGTGTACCTAGCTAGGGGTGGGGGGCAGCTGCTTCCCCCAGAAGCGAATAAAAATATGAAAATGGTCCGGAAGAATCTGCTCAATCTGGTCCTCGCCACCCCGCTGGTTGAAATGCCTGTCTCGCTCCTGTGAATAGGGCACCCCACTTGTGTATGTCATACTGTTCTCAAACCTGTGCAGTGGTGCGGGCTCCATGTTCAATACAAGTACAACTGTGACCGAAGTCTTGTGAGATTTGTGAAGTCTTGCGAGACTCGGTCACAGTTGCGCTTGCATTGAGCACAGAGACCTGCGTCACTGTGCAGGCGCCAGAGCAGTGTGGCATACACAGGAGGGGTGGCCTTTTCACAGGAGTGAGGTGGGCATTTCAACCAGTGGGGCGGCGAGGACTTGATTGAGCAGATCCTCCTGTACCATTTTCAGCTAATTTCCATACCGCGCGGGAGATATTAAAAGTTAATTTGTGAGGCACGCAGGGGGACCACTGGGCATATAGAGGGGTCACAGGAACCCCAAATACATCATCCATAAGATGGTGGGCAGGGGTTAGAATGGCCAAAAGGGGTGACAGGTTCCTTGTAAAGGGAACCTCTCGGCTCTTTTTGAAATTTCCACCTCCTGTGGTACTCTGATGCGCTGTCCGGAACGTCATATACCAACCGGTGCATTGTGGGGGCTAATCACGTGTTCAGCCCGGCTTCAATATGCTCACTGCGCATGCACCAGAACCCAGCTGAACACATGATCAGCCCCCACAATGCACTGTGCCGGATATGACGTTCTGACCGACCATGGCTTGTCTCCCCCTACTTTTGATCCTGGGCATGCCCATGTGCCCCCACCATAGCTTACAACAGGTTTCTCAGTGTATGAGATGTTGTGATACAGCTCTGATTTATTGTTTTTTTTTATGTGAGTCAATGTGGGGAAGGGGCAATGCAACTGTGATTAGCCATGTCACATTACAAGCCCTTTAATCAAATCTCTTCCTTTTATATCAAGTTCACCTCTGCTGTACTGCCCTTTCCACCATTGTTTTTATTCTAAGTAGATTCAAAATGTTATACTGATTTAATTTTGTAATGCAGTTTAGGTGAATGCTATATTTTGAAATACAGCCCCAAATCCCCTGCACAGAACTAGATTTAATAGATAATATGTCAGCAGCCACCAATAGAGGGAAGAGCACATTTTTTGTGAATACATTGAACTGAATTGCCATAAACTCGCATGAATGCCACATTTTTAAGCTAAAATCCACATGATGATAAAAGGTGGATATTCACTTCAAAGAATGTAATCCAATAAACATTGTCATTTTTCTGTCCAGTTTTATATGTTTATTTTGCATTGAGCTACAGGGTACTTTTGAATATGTTTCGTTTTTGGGCAGTAAACAGTAATGTAATAATTTATCTGATGCTATATTTATCAAAACATTGCTAAAAGGAATGAAATCTGTAGAAGAAATACATTATTTTTATGACTCTTGGACATTATAATATCCCAAGTGTTAGCCATACTCTATTGACCCAAGAACTCTTTTCGCTTAGATTAAAGTATCGCTTCAGCACTTTTTTTTTTTGCACTCCTGTCTTCTCCCAGCTTTATTCTTTTTGAGTGGTGAAATGTTTGTGTTTCATGGAGCGAGCGTGCAGTCACTTTTTCAATACATTTCTATGGGAGCCTTGTTATAACCTCGTTGTGGCTCTCGAAGAGATGACTTGAGCGCTTATGATGTAACTTTGGAAAGGAGATGGGAATGCAGGTGTGTCACGGTCCGCACTGCTCCAGGCTCAAAAACTCACCAAAGAGTCAAATTTTCCTTAAGCAGATTCAAGCTTTTTCTCCTTCCTCCTACGCTTTCGGCGCATCTGCACTTCATCAGGATACCTGATGAAGGTGCCAGGATAGGCCCGAACGCGTAGGTGGAAGGAGAATAAAGCTTGGAAATCTGCTTAAGGAAATTGACTCTTTGGTGAGTTTTTGAGCCTGGAGCAGCGCGGACCGTGACACACCTGCATTCCCATCTCCTTTCTGTATTTCACCACTTGTTAGTGGTCGGTGGAGGTCTTGCAGCAGCTCTTAATTGCTTCACGCTTTCAAACCAGTTGTGGGGATCACAACTGCACCAGGTGAGTGGCTTCATTACACCACCCTGATTCACAGTGTCACTAGTGATAGGGCACTATTGCGCCTCTTGTCCCCCACCCCTTTTATATTTTCTATGATGTAACTTTTGACTTCTGGCTAATCAGAAGTTAGAAGCACAAGATACTTTCTTATTAAAAAAATCCTACACATAGTCGCTGGATGTCTTCCTTGTTGCAACAAAACTTTCAGTAATAAAAACCTAATTTTATTATACATTTAGCTTTTAAGGATCTGTTCCAAAGTTGAGCCAGGTACTTGTTTGACATACAGTCATGGCCAAAAGTGTTGGCACCTTTGAAATTG
This sequence comes from Allobates femoralis, assembly GCA_033576535.1. Taxonomy (NCBI): domain Eukaryota; kingdom Metazoa; phylum Chordata; class Amphibia; order Anura; family Aromobatidae; genus Allobates; species Allobates femoralis. The sequence continues at coordinate 654,113,150 of JARQOC010000003.1, read as the reverse complement.
AAAGACTTTACTAACATAGCCATGTATCTTGTTATCTTACAAGGTATGAATTGTAGCATGTACAGGATCAGAACCAAGAACAGCATGAGAATAAATCTAGTGAGGAGAGACCCCCGGAAAGGCGCCATAGGACTGAGACAACCTTTTCAGAAATTGATCCTATATGGACTTATCAGCTTGTAATTATGGATTTTTTGGGCACCTTCAGAATACAATTTGACACTAAAGCCCTTAGGGTACCGTCACACGTGGCGATCTCCCGGGCGATGCCATAGGCGACGCACGTGCACAGCACGTATTTGCGTGTCGCCTAAGGTCGCCGTCGCTCATTTACATTAGGAAACGCTCGGGCAACAACTTAGGCGACGCTCGGGCGACAACCCGACCGGAAATTGCCTGAGCGTCGGCCCAGGGGCGATCGAGTTGCTGGTTGCCACTTCCACTTCACACTGAGCCACCATATTGGCGATGTTGGCGTAAATTTGAGCCGCATCTTGGAGATAGGTGTTAACATAATGTTGTGTGACGCCTTGAAGACGTGTGATTGGTCATTATTTTAATGTCCTTCCTTGTTCGCCGCACCAGAATAGACAACTCTCGTGTTATGTGTCGCGGATTATTGCTATATGCATTGGCGTTGCCAAGAAGGCAAAGCACGATGCGCATGTGACGTTTTATTGTACAGTAAATATGTACAGCGCTTTTGTTAAGTGTTGTGCTATTGCGTTGTCTAATAAAATCACTCTTGCTTTCTTGGTCTGGATAATATTGCAGCCTTGAAAGTATGTGTGTGCACAGATATTTGTGTGTTTGCAGTTATGGGATGTATAGATCACCTATCATTTCCTTCTCCATGCAGATACGGCTGCGTTCACACTCTGCGTATTTGTCGCGTTTTTTTACGCGCGTATTTGCCCCAAAAATGCATGTGCATCTGCGTTTCCCAGCAAAGTGAATTGACATTCACTTTGTGCCATTCAGACGTCGCGTAATTTTACGCAGCGTTTTTAGAGCAAAAACGCTCACGTAAAAAGAATGAACATGTCAATTCTTTCCAGTTTTTTACATAGGCCCCATTATAAGCACTGGAAAAAACGCGCGTAAAAAAATGCAATTGAAGTTGTTCTCTCACGCTTTTTTTTACGTGCGTTTTTCCCCTTAAAAAGACGCGCATAAAAAAAGCGGCAAATACGCAGCGTGTGAACGCAGCCTTAGGCTGCGTTCACACATCGCGTATTTTGCGCGTTTTTTTACGCGCGTATTTGCTCCAAAAACGCATGTGCGTCTGCGTTTTACAGCAAAGTGAATGGACATTCACTTTGTGCCTTGCAGACATCGCGTAATTAAACGCAGCGTTTTTGGAGCAAAAAACGCGCGCGTAAAAAGAATGAACATGTCAATTCTTTGCGTTTTTTTACGCGCGCGTTTCCATAGGCCCCATTATAAAAACGCGCATCTAAATGCGCGATTGAGTAGAAGCGAGTTGTTCTCTCGCGTATTTAGCGTTTTTAAACGCGCGTTTTTCCTTGAAAGACCGCGTAAAAAAACGCGATAAAATACGCGAATGTGTGAACGCAGCCTAGCTACGTTCACACACTGCGTATTTTTACGCAGCTGCGCTTTTTTACGTGCGTATTTTGTGAAATAACGCAGCTCCTTTCACACACTGCATTTTTTTCTGCATTTTTCTCTGCGCTTTTTCAGAGCCTATTTATCATGTGGGCAATGGAAAAAACGCAGGGAAAAACTGCAGAAAGAATTGACATGGTGATTCTTTTTACGCATGCGTTTTTGCAGTGAAAACGCGCGCGTAAAAAAAAAAGCACAAATACGCAGTGTGTGAATGGATTGTGTCAAAACCCATGGTTTGGCTGGGCTGCTTATCCAGAATTGCGTTTTCACTCCAAAAAGCGCGCGTAAAAAAACGCAGCAAATAACGCAGAGAAGCAGCAAAATACGCAATGTGTGAACGTAGCCTTAATTTGGGATGTAATGACATTTGTGTTTCTGTTAAAGCACACATTTGTGGCACATCTCTCTGCATTTTTGAACACAGCTGCAAACACAGAGGCGACATCAATGCGCTACTGTACAGTATGTACGCTCCTGGGTAATACACCATTGGACGGACACATCATCAAATATGGCGCCGAGGAACAAGACAACCAATCGTAAGTCTCGAGCTGCCACCAATCCACGCAGACCGGCAGAGGTAGTAAATACGCCCTGAAACGCCTACAGGAATGGTATAGGCGATGTGTGCTGTCGCCTTTGACATCGCTCATGAGATGTTACACAGGGCGATCAGCACACATCGCCCAAGAATGGTTTCACAGCACTGATGTGAAACCAGGCGACCACTCAGATGTGTCGCCGTCGCCCATTTACATTAGGCGACACATTGGAAATGTCGCCGGCGACAGGCCACGCCGAAGCATCGCCTATGGCATCGCCCGGGAGATCGGTACCCTTAGTGATATTAATTTTTCAAAACAAAATTATCAGTGAGAATATAATAAATGGTAGCCAAGACAAATTTATATGCCCATCAATTTTTCCCCCAAATCCCACATCATTATATACCAGATGGACCCTATAAATGCAGCAGAACGTATGACATTTTGGGGCATGTGTGTTGCATATAACCATAGTAAAAAGGCAGAGCTTCAGCAATACTGGACTACTGATATACTATTCCGTATGACCATAACAAGGACCTGGTTTTAAGCAAATCGAAGGGGTTAAGCTTGTTTAAAAATCATTGTTCTTGGCAGCACATTGTCCTGTGTAAATAGGCCATGTACTTTTGAGATTGATGATATTTTATAGGCACAGAATAATTGCATTAACCATCATTCTATGCACAGGGCAGTTTGTGTAAACAGAGTATCAAACAATCACTGATCGACCTTCATGCACCTAACTGGCGGTCTATTAGTCACAGTCGGCGTATATAAGGCCGGCTTCACACTGCGGTGTGATCCGGTCTGGGGCTGTCTGGGATGACCCAGACAGCCGTGGACCGGATCAGCACACAGGACTGGGGGGCTAATATGCCCTCCGGTCTGGTGTGTGCAGCGCACGCAGCTGCAGCCGCTGACAGGTCATGACCGCGGCGCCCGGGAACTGCGTGCGCTACACACCGGACCGGAGGGCATATTAGCCCCCAGTCCTGTGTGCTGATCCAGTCCGCGGCTGTCTGCGTCATCCCGGACAGCCCCGGACTGGATCAAGCCGCAGTGTGAAGCGGGCCTTAGTGCACCCACAGGATTAATGCCTAGTGTGAGAATTCCATGATTTCAGAGTTTTTTTAATACTGAAATATGATGAAACTACTGTATTTTTAAAAACATTTTGATAAATTCAAACTTGATTTAAACTTGTATTTTGACCATTCTCTTAGTCTCATAGCAGATAAGCTTTTTTCTTGATAAAATAGTACAAATGTTATGTTGACCACATTGAGCACACAGTCATGATTATAATTGAGTTTAGATTCTGATGGCATGAGACTTCTAATCACACCTGCCAACTTTCCCAATTAAAAAGACAAGGGCACTTGTCCATGATCCATCTTATGTAGGTAATTGAGTGATAGGTCAAGTCATTTTCAATCCAGTCGAAAAGAGAAATCATCCTAGATTTTCTTTTCTTAATAGTAAAAAAAGTTTAATACTGTTTCAATAGAATGTAAAGCACATCAATACAAATTTGGTGCAAACTGTGCAATATTCCCATTGAGTTTTGAGGGGTTTGTTTTTATTCTGTATCAGTGCTCACTACTGTCACTGGAATTTAGTTGAACTTGGCACTTTTTCTTGAACAAACAGAACATAGGGTTTATGTCCAGAGATGCCCGTACTCAAAAGGTTGTAGCTATGCTGTACTGCGTCCACGGCAAAGACTCATTTTAGTACCCCCACCTCCTCTTACCACATACAGAGCTCGAAAATGACCTGTCACTAGGTCACAAAATCTGTATTTTTTGCATTTATTATATTTCCATTGCTCTCCTGAGTATTCTGTTTTATAAAACGTAGCACTAAATAAAATGTCCCAAATCTCTGGAATTGTATGTCAGAAATAAAAAACAAAAGAACAACAACAACAAAGAAACAGACAACACCTCTGTGCCATATTCCTTCTAAACACTGCCACCTCTTCTCCATAATTTTGTGCTTTCTTGAACATTGCTCTAGGGCGGAGATGGCAGTAAACTTATTGCCACTGCTCTAGTGAGGTATTTTTAATAAAACAAAAGGATAATTTCTTCACTCAAGTGCCCCTTCATAATAATAATTAATAATAATTCATTGTAATGGTAGAAAGCGGCACTCACGGATCTTTTACCAAAGCTATTTATTAATCCAAATTAGGATACATCCACCTGGAGGTGTGCAGGGAGGGAATGCGCAAGCAACGGTATCCGTTTCGAGGACAATTTCTCTTCTACGGGCTCGTAGAAGAGGAATTGTCCTCGAAACGGATACCGTTGCTTGCGCATTCCCTCCCTGCACACCTCCAGGTGATTATCCTAATTTGTTTTAATAAAACTAGCATGAAAAAAATGTGAATCCGACTTTTCAAATTAAAAAACAAACGACAATCAAAACAAAAAACAGAGCACCTGGACTCAAAACCCACCTTCCATCATTCAATGCTTACGGGACGAACATGCAGTAACTTATAGGTCAGTGAGTTTTTCAAATCTTCTCATAGTGCCTTCATATAATAATAATTTCATATAATCATTAAGTTCGGTTTAGATTTTACTTTGTGAAATTTAAGACTAAAGTTTGGAAAATATGGGATGGATTTATTATTCAAAATATGATAGAATTATATACCAAATTGAACCATAAGGCTGGTGTTTTCCACGTTCATTGTTTTAGTCACTTTTTGTGGGGCGGTCAATCAGGGGACATGGCTTAGCAGCAAGTTATTCGCATAATGGAGAGCAGGCATGGCTTAAAGGCTAACCGTCGTTTAGTTGGGCAGTTTTTTGGCAGTTTATTTAAGTCATGTAGAGTAAGTGATTATAATCAATTTTCATATATACTTGTATTAACCCCTTCAAGACCCAACCTATTTTGACCCTAATGACCTGGCCATTTATTGCAATTCTGACCAGTGTCCTTTTATGACAGGGATGGGGAACATCCGGCCCCCGGGCCGAATGCGGCCTGCAATGTGATGTGATCCTGCCCGCGGCCACTCTGCCATTTTGTGACCGCAGGTTTTTAGTTCCTCGGAGATGCGCGCCGGAATTATGTCCGACGTTCAACATTGCCAGCGTGTGCAAGTTCTGTCTGGGAGGAGCTGCTGCTGCTCTCCAGCTCCCTGCTAAAGCCACAGAACTGTGCTGCAATCAGCTCCTGCCAGCATCCTAAGGTCACAAGTCCTTCCACCTCCTAGGCCAGTAAACATTTAGGTGACAAAATAAATATATAAAAGCTTTGTGTTCTGTGCTGAATGATGATCTCCCGGCAGTGCAGGGACAAGTAGCAAAAGGGAGATGCATGCAAAAGCAGCACAGCCAAGGGAGGGAGATACAAATCATGTTAAAATCATATATGACCATATTGATTTTTACTACCTTCCCTTGGACTTGTTGCTTAATGCATCTCCTTTTTGCTCTGGCCCGGTGTACCACTCCTGTTCTGTATTCCTCAGGCTTTGTGTACCACTCCTGCGCTGTATGCCTCATGGTCCTGTGAACCACTCATGCACTGTATTCCTTATACTCTGTGTAGTCCTGCACTACATGCCTCTGGCTCATGTGCTCATGCGCTTGTATGCCTCAGGCTCCGTGTACACTCAGCTTATCTTAGCCGTGTCACCTCATGCTGTATTCCTTGCTCTGTACTCTGCGCTGTATTCTAGCTCTGTGATGCTGTTCTGGGTCTGTACTCTGCACTGTTGCTAAGGTCCGTCCTCATCTGTATCAGCTTTGTACACTCATGCACTGTATCCTCGCTCCGTACTTCATGTGCTGTTTCTTTGCTCGTGTACATTCGACTGTATTCCTTAGCTCCGTGTACCATGCGCTGTATTCCTCTGGCTCCATGTACCCATGCGCTGTATTCCTCTGGCTCAGTGTACCCATGTGCTGTATTCCTCTGGCTTAGTGTACCCATGCGCTGTATTCCTCTGGCTTATTGTACCCATACGCTGTATTCCTCTGGCTCAGTGTACCCATGCACTGTATTCCTCTGGCTCCGTGTACTCATGGGCTGCATGCCTCAGGCTCCATGTATCCATGTGCTGTATATCTCTGGCTCCATGTACCCATGCACTGTATTCCTCTAGTTCTGTGTACCCATGTGCTGTATTCCTCAGGCTCCATGTACACATGTGCTGTATGCTTCTGGCTCTGCGTAGCAATGTGCTGTATGTCTCAGGCTCTGTGTACCCATGTTCTGTATACTTCAGGCTCCATGTACTCATGTGCTGTATAGCTTGGGCTCCATGTATCACCTATGTGCTGTATACCTCACATTATGTACCACCCATGTGCTTCTTACCTCAGAACGTGTACCACCCATGTGCTGCTTACTTCAGACCCTGTACCACCCATGTCTCTATACCTCAGGCTATGTGTTCACTGCTGAATGCTGTGTGCTTACCAGCATGAGATGAATGTGCACTTTGTAGTTGGGGTCAGCGCAAAAATGCGCCCCGGTCCCACAAAGGAGGAGCACCTGCCACAGCGTCCAAAGTATTGTATGTGCCCCCAGTAATGCCTGTGCCCCCAGTACTGTATGTGTGTTGTATATTTCCTCCAATACTGTATGTGCCCACCAATGATGAATTTACTCTCCAGTGCTGCCTTTGCTCCCCAGTACTGCCTGTGCCCCCTATTGCTGTATATGCCACCAGAATCTCCTGGGATGTATATGTCCCAGCATTCCTGTTATGTATATGCCCCCATGTCTCCAATGATGTACCATATATACAGCAGTCCCAGTGTCTCCTATGAATGTATATGATTTACAAAAATTATTATCACAAACAATTGACTGCGTTCCTGACTGACATAAACCTGGAAAGGCAGTTGTGAGCAGCCACAAAATCGTATCGCCCAACATCACAACCGCGCCAAAGAGCAGCAGCTTCATACACCACAGTTGTGGTGAGTTAACGAATTGTTTGACATAGCTGGGTAATTTTTAAGGGGATAATTTTGTGCGGCCCCCGAAGAATGGTAGAAATTTCCAAATGGCCCTCGATAGGAGAAAGGTTCCCCACCCCTGCTTTATGAAGTGATAAGTTTGGAACGCTTCAATGGATCCTAGCGATTCTGAGACAGACTTTTCGTGACATATTGGGCTTCATGTTAGTAGTAAATTTAGGTCGATAATTCTTGCGTTTATTTGTGAAAAAATAAAAAATTTTGCAAAAAGTTTGAAAATTTTGCAATTTCCAAATTCTTAATTTTTATTCTGTTAAACCAGAGAGTTATGTGACACAAAATACGGTAGTTAATAAATAACATTTCCCACATGTCTACTTTGCATCAGCACAATTTTTGAAAAAAAAAAAAAAATTTGTTAGGAAGCTATAAGGGTTCAAAGTTCATCAGCAATTTCTCATTTTTCCAGCACAATTTACAAAACCATTTTTTTAGTGACCACATCACATTTGAAGTCCCTTTGAGGGGCGTACATGACAGAAAACACCCAAAATCGACACCATTCCAAAAACTGCACCTTCAAAAAAGGAAAATATTGACATTTATTTTTTCCAACAAAAATGTTGTTTTAGACTCAATTTTTTAATTTTCACATGGGCAACAGGATAAAATGGATCCAAAAATTTGTTGGGCAATTTCTCCTGAGTACACCGATACATCATATGTGGTCATGAACCACTGTTTTGGCGCACAGCAGGGGTCGGAATGGAAGGAGTGCCATTTAACTTTTTGAATGGAAAATTAGCTCCAGTTGTTAGCGGACACCATGTCATGTATGGAGAGCCCCTGTGTGCTTAAACATTGGAGCTTCCCCACAAGTGAACTCGTTTTGGAAACTAGACCCTCCAAGGAACTTATCTATATGCAAAGTTAGCATTTTGAACCCCTAGGTGCTTCACAAATTGATCTGTGGAAATGAAAAAGTACCTGGAGGTTCAAAGTGCTCACTATGCATCTAGATAAGTTCCTTGGGGGGTCTAGCTTTCAAAATGGTGTCACTTGAGGGGGAGCTCCAATGTTTAGGCACACAGGGGCTCTCCATACAAGACATGGTGTCCGCTACCTAATTTTCCTCCAGCATTGCCACCAGTACAAGGGCAACCTGAAGAGTCTGGGTAAAGCACCAGAAAATGAATACACTATTTTCTGGGGTGGCTGTGGGTTGCAATTCACAGCATGGGGGGGCCTACATTGTTAGGGTCTCTCCACACTGCGGACTCAGCTTCCCAGCTGCCAAGTTGTACCTGGCTGGCAACCAAAAATACAGCAAAGCTCCATGTCATTTTATTTGTAGAAATAATTTAAAGAAAAAATGATGTGAGGTTTTGCCATATTTTTGGTCCAACCAGGTACAACTTGGCAGCTGCGGACTGCCACCCACAGCTGCCTTGTTGTACCTGGCTGGCAACCAAAAATACAGCGAAGCCTAACATTTTTTTATTTATTTATATAACTAATTTGAGAAAAAAAATGACTTGCGGCTCCGCCATATTTTTGTTCCAGCCAGGTACAACTAGGCAGCTGGGGGCAGGAATCCTCAGCATTGAGAGGCCCAAGTGTTCTGGCCCACCACACTGTGAATTACAGCCCACAGCTGCCCCAGAAAATAGCGCACTCATTGAAGCGCCATTTTCTGTACCCAGTCTCCACTTGCCCTGGTGCCGGTGGCAAACTGGGTAATAAAGGGGTTAATGCCAGATTTTTTTATTGGCAGCTGGCACTAAGCCTGAGATTTATAATGTTGGGCCAATGTTAGACCCGGCCATTAGGAATCTCTAGTAAATAGTAAAAAAATACACCACAAGGAAAAATCTTTTTATTAGAAAGAAAAACACAAACAAAATTTGGACTCCATCTTTATTATAAATAAAGTCCAAAACGATGGTCCTACAATGCTCGATCACCTCTGCTACATCCAGAGACTTGCAACAAGGGATCAAGTGTCCTCTTGTTGCAGTTTCTGGTGTCATAGATCATTGCCATACAGTGCAGCATCACTGTGCAAACCCAAGTCACTTGGCACACAGCGGATCGCTGTGCCTAAGCTGTCAGATTGCTTCACTGCAGCCATGTGAAGGAGGAGTCAGATAAGATCTCACAGTAGCTGTTTTAGCTAAGCACAGTGCCAGCATGAGGTAATTTGACAGTCTTATCTATATTGTGAACACTGTGTAGGCCATGCCCCCTCAAGACGGAGCAGACTAACAAATAGCAGCCTACTGAAGACATGTTGTGGAAGTTTCTTTTAAGGCGTTTCCTTCCTGATTTCATTAATAAAGTATATTTGAAAGTTAATTATATTCACTTGCTCTACATTACTATATAAAAATTTAAATGGTGTTTACACTTTAAGATGTGCTACATGGTACAAAAAAGATGTAAAATAAGTCCACTAAGGGCCCTTTCACATCAGCGTTTTTTTCAGATCGCGGCAGATGCGGTGAAAAAAACCGCATCTGCCGCGATTACCGCATACCGGCTGCACTTGCGGCACGGTTGCGGTAAACGCCATACAAGGTATAGGCGGACTTGCGGCAGGTGCGGCAAGTGCAGTTTTGGCACTTGCAGCAGGTGCGGCAGCAAAAAAAAATGCTGTCAGCCGCGTTTTTTTTTTGCGGCCGCACCTGCCGCAAGTGCCAAAACCGCACCTGCCGCAAGTCCGCCTATACCTTGTATGGCGTTTGCCGCAACCGTGCCGCAAGTGCAGCCGGTATGCGGTAATCGCGGCAGATGCGTTTTTTTCACTGCATCTGCCGCGATTTGAAAAAAATGCTGATGTGAAAGGGCCCTTAGGCTGCTTTCACATCAGCGGTTTTTGCCGATCGCGGCAGATGCAGTGAAAAAAAACGCATCTGCCGCGATTACCGCATAACCACTGCACTTGCGGCACAGTTGCGGCAAGCCCCATACAATGTCTATGTGGGCTTGCGGCTGGTGCGGCAAGTGCGGTATCGGCAGGTGCGGCCGCAAAAAACCCGCGGCTGACCGCGTTTTTTTTTCGCAGCCGCACCTGCCGCAAGTGCCGAAACCGCACTTGCCGCACACTTACCGCAAGCCCCATAGACATTGCATGGGGCTTGCCGCAACTGTGCCGCAAGTGCAGCGGTTATGCGTTAATCACGGCAGATGCGTTTTTTCACCGCATCTGCCGCGATCTGCGAAAACCACTGATGTGAAAGTACCCTGATGGTGGGTTTACACACACCAATCATTGTATCCAATCTCTGAACCAATCTCTGGTTGCAGTGAAATCATGGACACATAGTTCCATTTTGTGGCTGTGTACAACATGGAGCAATCTGTCCATGATTTCACTGCAACCAGAGATTGGTTCAGAGATTGGATACAATGATTGGTGTGTGTAAACCCACCATAAGAGGTGGTAAACAATTAAACAAAAGTCTCTATAGCTGTGCCACAATTACCACACAACAGGAACCACTGTTATAAATGTGTAATTTCTAGTCTAGACAGTGCAAGTAAATGTGCCAGTGTGTGTGTGTGAACATTCTCCTGGAGTACATCATACACTGAGAATATATCACAAATTAAACTTTAGTTTTGACGTTAACAAGCTGTAGTTCACCAGATGCTTTATATGCATTAAATAGCAAGAAATTCTAGGCTGTAGCTCTGTGGGGTTATCACCATGAGATACACTTTAGTTTGGTTTCGGTTTAGCACAACTATATAATTTGACACATTCTAAATACTTTTCTACTTCAAAAATGCATTAAATGTATCCCACACACCCTGACAAAATCCATAGTTCACAATGGATGTTCACTGTAGAATGACTGGGGCTAGGGGTATAATTTTCAGCTTTTTATGCTAACATTACGAGATTAGAAACATTTAATACTTATAATGTAAGGAGGTTTATTTGTATTATAATCAATAGTAGTGTTTGTTACAAGCAAACTAGACTATTTTTTTTAAATAATACCTGAAAAGTTTCAGAAATGAGTCTTAGGCCGGGGTTAAACAACCGTATAACACGGAAGTCGATCAAATCGAAATGCCCTGACTGGCTGGCGACTCCCCTGACCCAAGCGAGCCAAATGGTTAGAAATGCATGACACTGTTGCACTCAGGTCAGGAGAGAAATGGCCAGTCTGGGCATTTTGATGTGATCGACATCCGTTACATGGCAGTCTGACTCGGGCCTAAATCTAACTAATTTGTGTCTTCAGGTCATGTAACAGGAAGGGAATTATGGCAAATCAAAGTTTAAAGGAAAGAGCTATAGCAGTGAAAACTTGGAGTTTATCTAGTGAGAGACTTGGTAAAATGTAAGAAACGATATTGAAGGTAAATTGAACCCAGTCAATAGATACTGCCTAGTTTTAAGGATTTTTCAGTCCCCTTCTTTGTACACATAGACACAGTATGGTCTAAAAAAAATTAACTTCTATATTCTTGTGTTATACTTACTGTACTACTCCCTGCCTAGTATGTGTATTATGTTTTCCACATACTATATGTACTGTACTGCTGTCTACCTGTATTACATACCTGTAGAAAAAGACATGGGCTGCATTTCCAAAAACCATAAAGAATGATTTAATAATCATTAGTTTAATTTAATAAAGAAAGATTAAACAAAACCATACGCAGGTCTAGTGCCGCTATGCAAAAATTTATAAAACTGAACATGAGATTCTAAGTTTAATATTCTGATCAGACTGTATGAAGCAGACTGCCATATCATGGGTCCCTAACTTTAAGTAGCCTTAAGGGTGCGGCAACATGTACCAACCATTGCGGCAGCACAGCAGATGGCCTGGTGCCTTACAGCACCCATGCAGCAAGGCTCAGGCCCCATGACACCAGGCCACCCATAGAAGAAAAAACAAGGGAATCTGCTACCATGGATCTAATCCTTGTAAACAGGAAGAAAATAGTTGAAGAGGTAAGGGTGGCTGGGACTCTAGGAGGCAGCCATGTTATCATTGAAATTTGGATAACTAGAGGAGTTAAAGTCTAGATTTCAGAAAGTCAGATCTTAAGGGACCTAGAAAGAGGTTAGGAAGAATCCAATAGCTGGATGTCCTTAATGACATAACAGTCCAGGAAGGATGGGAAATTTAGAAAAAATTAGGTTCTCAAAGCACAGTCATTAACAATCCCTAAAAGAGGGAAGAATAGGAAGCATTTAAGGAAACCAGGATAGATGAATACAGAACTTAAACACATGCTAAAAAGGAAGAAAGAAATGTTTACCAAACGAAAAGAGGGAGGCTTATCTGAAGAAGAAAATAATGTAGTCTGGCTAACCTGCAGGGCACGCATCAGCTAAAATTGATAATGAATTAAGGCTAGTAAGAGACATCAAAAGCATTAATAAAGGATTTTGGGGCTACATCAAAGGTAAAAGAAAAGTCAAAGATGTTATAGGATTTTTACACAGTGAAAATGGTAAAGTGGTAAAAAATTATATTATGAAGGCCGAACTTTTAAATTCCTCTTTCTCTCAGAAAGTAAATATAACATCAACTGACCTTCTCTGTACTATTGAAGGCATGTAAAAATCCAGGCGATCTATAAACAGGGAGATACTGATAGAATATGTAGCTACAAAAAATGAATTCAAGTCTCCAGGTCCAGATGAATTACACCATTACAACCCAGGGTACTGAGGAAGCAGCAGGTCCTGCTGTGAAACTCGTAGGCTCAATAAATGGACATCAAACATACCCTTCCTGCTTTGTGGTCAGCGCTGAATCTAAACCTGGGCTTTTTTCTACACAAACGGATTTCTCCCTCACCAGGTGTCTGCAGCGACCAGGATAACAAGGCCTTGCATTGAATTATTATCGCAGATAAGACCCTATGTGCGCTCCCGTCTCTCCTTGTTTTAGTATATATTGAAGGCGATCAAACCCAGGGTACTGAAAGAGCTAGCAGAGGAAATTTTTGAACAACTGTCCATAATTTTTTGAAAATTCTTGGAGAACAGGAGAAGTCCTAGAAGACTGGAGAAGAGTAAAGTCAAGTCAGAATAACTTAATTTCCTTCAATACAGAATCACTGATATGGTGGATCAGGGAAATGCAGTGGAGATGGTATATATTGACTTCAGCATGCATTTGACAAAGTATCTCATACTATCCTTATTGAAACAAATTAGTAAGTGTGGAATGGACAAGGCAAATAACTGTTAGGTGGATTCATAACTGGCATAGTGATCAGATCCAAAGAGTAGTCATAAATGTCTACACATCCAGTTGGATTAATGTCCCACAGGGCTCTATCCTGGACCCAGTGTTGTTCAACATCTTTCAGTGATTTAGATGAAGCAATTTAGGGTAAACTGATTAAATTTGCTGATGATACAAAGCTAGGAGGGATAGCGAATACCAGAGAAGAGAGAGGGAGGATTCAAAAAGATCAGAACAAACTAGAACAGTGGGTAGCAAGTAACAAAATGGTTTTTAACAGGTGGAAATGCAAAGTCTTACATCTTGGCAAGAAAAATGAAAAAAGCATATACAGATTGGGAAGAATAGAGCTAAGCAACAGCACATGTGAAAAAGAATTGGGTATACTAATAGATCACAGACTGAACATGAGTCAACAGTGTAATGCAGCAGCAAAAAAGGCAAACACAATTCTAGGATGTTTTAACAGAAGCATACAATCTAGATCACATGAAGTCATTATCCTCCTCTTCTCCTCTTTGGTCACCATTCATCTGGAGTACTGTGTCCAGTTTTTGGCACCACATTTTTTAAAACAGGAGAAGAAAAGAACGACCAGAATGGTGACCCGTTTGCAAACCATGTCCTATGAGGAATGGTTACAGGATTTGGAAATGTTTAGCTAGCAAAAAAAAGACTGATAGAAGACTTAATAGCTGTCTACAAATATCTCAAGGGCTGTCACACTGCAGAGAGATCAGCTTTATTCTCAATTGCACAAGGAAATAGCAGAAGTAATAGGATGAAACTGAATGGGATGAGACACAGTTTAGATATTAGAAAAACCTTTGATAGTGAGGGTGATAAATGAGTGGAACGGGCTGTTATGACAGATGGCGAGTAGGGATGAGCGAAAAGCAAAATATTCATAATCGCTATGCTTGTAATAAGTATTTTGTAATACCCACATATTTGTCCGAATAGCAAGTCCAATGTTAGTCAATTAATGATAGGGTCCGCCCACACACAGCCAACCATAAAACAAGCATTTCCAGGACATGGTGAAAAGGTGGGCTTATTTGAGTTTTCACTGTATGAAACACCTTGCTGGTCCCCCAGAGAGAGCCTTCAAGCTGCTCTCACTGGGGTGCTGACTCTCTTTGTGCACTGTAGGGAGACAGCAATGTGTGTCAGATTGCTCAAGATCAACACATCACTCACGAGCACCAGTGATACTCGCTGAGTAACAAGTATCTCGAATACTGTACCATCCGTGCAAATAACGAATAGTAATGAGCATATTCAATCATCACTGGTGTGTTCTCCTTCAATGGAAGTCTTCAAATAGAGGCCGGGATGATTTAAGGCCCCGTTACACCTAGCAAGGCACCAGCGATCCTGACAACGATACAACCTGGCAGGGATCGCTGGAGCGTTGCTAAGTGGTCGCTGGTGAGATGCCACACTGGCAGACATACTCACCAATGTGGCAACCCCCGACAGTCATTGAGATCTGTCACTATCACGGGCGTAACATATAGATCGTTGATTGTTACCCCTGTCACACACACCGATGCAGCATGCCCAGCGGGAGACCGACGATGAAAATATGGTCCAGGCCATACCGTCACGATCAGCGATCTTACAGTGGGGGGCCACTTGCTGCTACGTGTCACACGCAGCGATATTGCTGGTGAGGACGCTGCAATGTCACAAAACCTGTGACGTTGCAGCAAAATCGTTAGCGACATCGCTACGTGTAACGGAGCCTTTAGTGAATCCTGCTTTGAGCAGAGACCTTGGACCAGATGACTGAGGAGGTCCCTTCCTCTAACATTCTCTGATTCTATGCCATAAACCCAAAACCTCAGCCTCTGTACATCATGGACGTCTTACATTGTCCTTTATGAACTTTGAGAAAGAAGAATGAAAAACAATATGAAATAGATTATTTCATCTATTTGACCTTTGTCAAAGTTGTCCTATGATGTTTCGTAATATTTATATTGTCCCATGTGTCTCCTGTCATAATCCTCCTTATCTCTGCGTCTGCGCGCGTGCGAGCTCTTCCGGGCCGCCCTCCCAGCCCGCACAGCGTCATTATTATCTGGTGTTTAGCTGCGTTGCCCGGATTACCACCGGGCTTCCGGCTCGGTGCTGGTGACGCTGTGCAGGCGGAAGTCGGCGGCGGCGAGTGCGCATGCGCCAATTACGGCGCTGAGATTGGATGAATTTGGACTTGTGACTGCAATATTCCATCATTTAGGGCCCTAAGCGGCGGCTGGATGGCATCCCCATGATGAAGCTCTGCACTGGCACTTTACCATAATAAGCGAAACATACGTAGGGGTCATTTCTTCTGGGATCCTTATCCCATCACATGTGTTTGCCATGACTTTCTGGACTTAATTGATACCAAGGTAGGACTTCTGATACCGGTTGTATGGGTTGATATCTATTATGAATCACCATTACTACTTATTCAATTAAATAGTAACCCTGCACTGATTATCAGTTGTATCCTCCTCTCTACACTTGACAATTGAGCTGTCTATCTTATACATCCGTCCTAATCCCCCCACAGAGTGGAACAAAGGTGTATCTATTTTTTTAGTATTTGTATATACACCATTTGGGATAGCTATAATAGCTCTGATGCTGTGATTTATGTGAAAACTTTACATGTTTAACAAAAGACTGTACGTATATCAATTGTGAATTCCAACTTTGCATGAACCAGAATTGTCTTGTAAACCATCTGAAGGCTTTTGCTGCCACCTTTTATCCCGCACTTTTAAAAATTGAAGCAAATGAAAGAAAAACGGAAATCTAGATCACGTCAATATTGGCTGTTACTGACCACTGCTTCAGAACCTCATTAAAGTATAAGCTTTTCTTTGCACAGTTTTTGAATGTGTTCAGTAGGAAGTTTGCTGTAAACATCTTGGAAAACTAAGTACAGATCTCCTGTGGATGTAGGCCTGCAAAAATTCTTCTGTCTCTTCATTTCATCTCCATAGAATTGATGATGTTGAAGTCAGAGTCTGTGGGGTCATATCATAACTTCCAGGACTCCTTGTTCTTTTTCACACTGAAAATATATCTTAAAGGAGTTGTTTAGCCTTAAGTTACAAGTCTGTCACTCTATTCCTAAGGGACGACACTTCTATTTTTGAAAAGATTTTTAACACCTGCCTAAAACTACTAACATTCCGTCATATGCAAAGGTTTGGCACCCCTAGTCAAAATTATTGTTACTGTGAGCAGTTATCAAGTTGAATAAGCATAAAGTTAAAGATGACACATTTCTTTTGTATTTAGGCAAAAAAATATATACCTCTTAAAGATCATTTAATCTTCAAACTGCTTAACTGTTCACAGCAACAGTAATTTTGACCAGGGGTGCCCAAACTTTTGCATGACACTGTTGTATTGAAATATATATATATATATATATGTATATAATTATATATATATATATATATTTACCTATATATATGTAATCCAGAGAATGGCACTATCCTTTCAGTAACAGTCACTGAGGGGAAATATTCCATGTTTGTGTATAGACAAAGATATAAATATATACATAGTTCCCAGTACAGTTGGCCATGCTCCAGGATTGCTAGCAGAGGCTCCAGACTGGCTGCATTTGGTCTAGTTCTGGCTCCAGAGCCAAGAGAAACTATCCGCTGTAGTTCCTGCTGTTTCAGGAAGCTCTGATAGAGTTTTAGAAGTACACAGAACAGCTCCATCCTGTCACTTTATCAGCAAGTTATTAGTTCAGTAAATCTGTGTTTTTAAAGGGGTATTCTCAAGTTTGAAGTAAATAGATCGTGATTGATGAAGGGCTGTTACTGGAGAACTCCATGTGAACGGACAAATGGTAGATCATGTGCACTGCTGCTCCATTGATTCTTAGTGGAACCATACCTTACTGGATTAGCCTTCAGCACTCCAGTAAGGATGAATAGAGCTGCAGTGCACATGATTGACACTGCTCCATTCAATTGGGGCTCTTCAGAGCCATGGTTCATTGGATCGATGGGGGGACCCATCAGTCGAACCGTGAGTGACTGGAAAGTTATTCCCCAAACCAAACACCTCCAACCTGCTACATGTGGCTCTCAGGCCCCTGCTGTGTGGTTCGCAGCTCTCTGCTTGTTTAGTATTTTATTGCTGTGTAAGTCATACTGCCAGGAGCAGGACAAAAGTGCATTCATAAGAAGGTTACAGTGTCACTGCCACGTCCCACGACAGCTCCCCGCCCACCTGCAGTCTTGGTGTAACTAGATCAGTCACATCAGTACGTCATCTCTTTAGTCAGCCAGTTGCTGAGCTTAGAGCTCATGTAGAGGCACCCAATACTGAACTTGGTGACTTACTGACTATAGCAGTGACGTAGAATGTTGACGTAACATCACCCCTCTAGTCACAACTCTGGGACAGCAGAATTGGCAGATATATGTGTATTATAGTGCAAAGTCAATCTGAATGTGGGGTTACAAACTATTTCTCCACATCTGAGAAAAAAGTCTGATTATCTGTGAACTCGATTATTAAAGTCTCATTTTCTCAGACGTGGGGAGAAATAAATTAAAAAAGTTTCTCCACCTTCTCCATTTTGTTCATTCTGTTAGTCCGTGAAAATCAACATGCACTCCAGCAACCTCCAAGTGCAGTTCAGTTTTTTTCTTGTACCCATAGACTTGTTTACTGATTTTGACCCAACGCTCACATCAAAATTGGACATATCTCTGATCTTTTCTGTGGACCACTCAGTTCAGGAAAAAAATGGACATGTGCACAGTAAATAGAATAGATAAATTCTAGTGCTATCCATGAAAACCACAGAAAGTGCAAGAAAATTGGTTATGTGCATGAGCCCTGAGGCAGAATTCATACGACGATCCAATCAAAGACAGCAAAGCAAAGACTGGTCACCATTCTGGATCCAGCAGGGCCGTCCTGAATGTCCGACTATATGGAGGGTAAGGGTATTCCCAACTTCAACAGTATCTCTCTTCTCAGGACCCATATACTGCTGAATATAATGGTGGAACAGGAACCATCAGCATCTTCCTCCATCATCAGTCTATGCAGAGACTCAAAATCTTGCCAGGATCCTTTGGTGCTTGGAATCAGGGTTGCTAACTGTCCAGAAATTCCAGGACAGTGCGTAAAAAAGAGCACTTTTTTGCCTTGATCGTACGAAAAAATGGATGCGTCCGTGAATATTTTTGAAGCTGACGAAAGTTATATATATTATTTTGATTGTAATTATTGTCATTTTACTGTTTACAGTGGACTGCAGATGATGTCATCAGATCATATTTATTGGTTGTAGACAGGCATCAGTGCGATCATGCTTTATTATGGTTATCACATTTGTCCGTAAAAATGAAGAACTTGGATATTCGTCTATCTGTAAACTCATGTGCCTTGATAAGTTTATTACTCCATGTACAGATACAAAGAAAAATCCAGCACTCCAAAATGATAATACAGAACGTAGATTTATTAGAATTACAATCCAAATAAATGACGTTTTGGTCTAATAATAAGACCTTCTTTAGACAGATTGCTAAGTAAATGAGCCTAAAGGCAAAGGTGCAGGCGGAGTTTAAAGTGAGAAGGTGATAACCGCCTTGATGATCTGTGCTGTTCACCAGGGTATTTATTCCCTTCTCACTACTATATTATTATTATTATTATTATTATTACATCCACTACGTATTGGGATAAGATCTTTGAAATGGGAATAATTATTTAACATTGACGGAGAGATCCAATGACAAGACAAATTGTAACGTTCTGTGGAATATGTTGGCGCTAATAAAATTATTAAGATGGCAGAGAAGAGAAGCAAGGCACATATACAAGGTGTGTGTGTTGATGTGGCATAACTGTGTGTATACTGACATCATACTGTGTGTGGGAGACATTGTGGAGACCATGAAAATGGTACTATACTGTTAGTGAATACTGACCAGAATTTCAGTGCAGTTGCATAATGAGGAGAGTGAGGTTAGGGCACTGACTTAATGTAAAATTAATATTGCCACACTGTCAAGCTTAGGGGGTGAAGGAATCAGGAAACCTGATGGTGAGGTGGGCGAGAAGATTTAGGGGGAGCTAATATGACTCTTATAATGGGGTTTCCTGGCTTGCCCTGCTCTCGGAGGTGCCTCTGAAGGTGAGAAAGTCTAAGTGTCCGCCCTTCTCCTAAGCTCCTGAAAAGCCTTGGGCAGAGAGCCCCTACCTCCACCCACGGATCAGGAATCACAGCTACTAGCAAGGAAAGACAAAAAGGGGGGAGGGGGTGGGAGCGCATGTGAAGAAAGTTTTTGAAGTGGATTTAGGCCCAGGGCTGTGTGGCCACTCACCAGAGGTGGTTGTGCAACCCTGCACAACTGCGGTCTTACGCCTGTGAATCCACCTCCGCCTGGAGGTATAGTGGAGGCACCGAACGTTGCTCCGGGAACTCCAGCTCCTGCCGCGGTCACATGACCGGATTGATGTCACCACAGGTCCTTCAACGGTGACCGTGTTGTATTGCTAGGACATGGAGCTCAGGATCTAGGATTAATGGTATCTCTTGTCCAGAGCTGCTCTTGCCAGGTGTGCACAAGTGCAAGAAGCTGAGAGTAAAAAAATCCCTGGTCTGTGGAGCGCTAGGGCTAGAGATAAATGGCACTAGGGTTATTTTAGAAAAAGTTTCTTTATTAGAGCTCTTGCATCACCTGATGAAGGCAGCGCTCTGCTGCAGAAACGCGTAGTGGCCTGTAAGAGGTTAATAAAGAAACTTTTTCTAAAATAACCCTAGTGCCATCTATCTCTAGCCCTAGCACACCACAAACCAGGGATTTTTTTACTCACTAGCAAGGAAAGGAAACTACTAGAGAGACTCCCGCACGACAGCACAAGCATCTTTACAGCACAAAAAAAACAGGAAGAATCTAACTCTATCAGCAGTAGAGATGGGCGAGTCCTAAAAGACTCGGAATCGCAAGACCCCAACGAGTCCGAGTCAAGGACTCGGGACTCGTTGCGAGTCCAGCGAGTCCAATGTTAATGAATAGGGAACCGAGTAATAGCGAATAATGACATTTACAACTCGCTGATGTGTCTCTGAAAGTGTGCGAGTCCAAACACACCGCACACTACACTCCCTAAAAAAATTGGTTTTAAGTGCGCACAGCCACCGAGATGTGGTTTGGTGTTGCTGTATGCGTCACTTGCTGGCGGGGTAAGTGTGCGCGCTCACACTTGGCAGTGAAGCCGCACACTACACTCCCTAAGGGCCCTTTCACATCAGCGTTTTTTTTAAATCGTGGCAGATGCGGTGAAAAAACCGCATCTGCCGCGATTACCGCATACCGGCTGCACTTGCGGCGCGGTTGCGGTTTTTGCCATGCAAAGTATAGGCGGACTTGCGGCAGGTGCGGCAAGTGCGGTTTTGCACTTGCCGCAGGTGCGGCCGCGAAAAAAACCGCGGCTGACCGCGGTTTTTTTCGCGGCCGCACCTGCCGCAAGTGCAAAACCGCACTTGCCGCACCTGCCGCAAGTCCGCCTATACTTTGCATGGCAAAAACCGCAACAGCGCCGCTAGTGCAGCCGGTATGCGGTAATCGCGGCAGATGCGGTTTTTTTCACCGCATCTGCCGCGATTTCAAAAAAACGCTGATGTGAAAGGGCCCTAAGGTGGTGTACGTGCTATTTAAAGGTAGGAGAGCAGCAACGCACTGGTCTGCCACAGAAAAAATAACGCTCTATGGCTTATTAGGAACAAAAATCGATCTGGTGCAAAAACAAAATGGAAACAGCACCTCAGCTAAGCCTCTGACTGCAGCTGTTAGCAAAGCTGAGTGAGTAAGCTAAGCTATGAGGTCCGTCCTGTGTGCACTGTAAGGCTTCTCCTTCCTTCCCTCCCTGCCTGCCTGCCTGCCTACACAGCACTACTCTGTCCTCCTCCTAGCTCTCAGAAGAGCTTTTTGGGTTAATATAAGGAATCTTCCCTACACTGACAATCCCTGATCTGCTCCAGCATATATCTCTCTCTCCCTATACTAGGTCAGATCGTCTCAGGAATGTGGCCAAAATGGCGGGGACAAGCCTTATATACTGCCTTGCCTGTCATACATGACATAGGCATCACGATGGACAGCAGCCAATCATAGTCCTGACACAACCAACTTTGCTATGCCATTACTGACTATGATTGGCTATCTTCACAAGTTTTCTGACCTAACACGCACGCTGTGCTGACTCGGAACATAATCATATTCTGTATTCGAGAGTCCGACTCCCGAATACAGTATACAGGACTCGGAATCGTAGACTCGTAGGACTCGGAATCGTAGACTCGCTCAGACTCGCTGCTGACAGCGGGTATCTGTGAAGAGTCAAGCTTATTGCCATTGAATTCCATTGGACTCGTCACTGTGCGAGTCCAAGCTGGGAGATTCGCCGAGTAACGAGTCCTGCGAGTACCTTCAGAATCGCCGAGTCCCGAGTCCTAGCGAGTAGACTCGCCCATCCCTAATCAGCAGCGTTTGCATGAGGAAAGGGAAGGCTGTTTAAAGGCCAGGGGCGTGGTCACCTGATAAAGCTATACCTTTACCTGCAGAGCCTACACCATACATTCAGCAACTGCAGCTTCAACATTAACCCTGACTGAACCAAGGGAAGTAAACTTTGGTTTACCTGCAGCAGAGCAATACATGTGGGCATGGAGCAGTCAACACGTGACACACACCATAGTAAGTTTCCCTATTACTAATCTTTCATATTTGGGAATTATGTATATCCCTATGAGGCTGATACTCTTTGCATCACAGTCTGTGTTCAGACTGTAAAACACGGATGGCTGAATTCAGGTTAAGGCCTCATTCAGACATCAGATCATGGTCTGAAATTGCAATTTAAAGACTGACTGCAGTTCTCTAATACCCAACTTAACAGTCTCATATATGCCTAGGACGCTATTCAGATAAGGCCAGGAGTCCAGCGGTCAGTCTGAAACATCACGGTCCATGGTGGAACCATGATATGCAAATATGTTAATTCAATCTAAGGTACGCCCAAGCAAACTTATTTTCTACCTGTGTACAGCCAAATATGAGCCTATGTGCTGTGAAAAAAATTGAAGAATGCTGTTGTCTGGTCCGATTTACAGGCAAGTCAAGGGCATATAAATAGCAGTTTCTGCACCAGTCTGCTATGTTGACAAGCACAGAGAGCTGGGCAAAGACCCAGTCAATTTCTAAAATTGCTGAAATGACTAGCCCAAGCTTTACAGTGGCTTTATGAATATAGCATAAAAAATAATACATAATCTTGCCCTCTGACCCATGATAACTAGAATAACCCTATAATGATTAGTGATTACCATTTAATAACTATTTATCTGTTGTTTGTTGCAGTATGGCATCTATAATTTCTTCACACAGATTGTAGCTCACAACAATTTCTAAGAGCAGAATGTGGCTATCAATGTGAAAAGGGTTGGGGACCACTGCCCTATACCATGGATTGGGGATAACTTCCAAAGTTTAGAATACCTTTTTTATATAATCTTTCTTTCTACACAGGGTAGCCAAAAATACAAGGAAATACAAGGAAAAACTCCTGATTGTTGAGTTTCATCAACTTAAAAGATGATGCAAACATAAGAGTGGTGATAAGAGAGAAGAAAACCATTGTATTTTTGGCTCTAAAGATTCGCTAGGTCTTATCTTCAGCGATGCCTATATTTTGTATTGATGTCAGTGATTGGGTCAACCATTAATGAAAAATGAATATTCACCGCTATCCCCTCCACCCTCTGTGCCAGTGTCAGTGATTAATATAAGGAGTGTGGTAGAGCACTCAAGGGTAAATTGGCAGTCAATTGTAAGTATAACCCTGGCACACCAATAAAGCAGAAGTGAGTAACTTGTTCTGATGCAAAAAAGATCCTTTATTGAGTACAACCCGACAATCGTTTCAATCTTCATCAAGATTATCATCAGGGGGATCTATAAGATATAAGCAATCATATAAGATCCAAAGTATTAACAAAGACAAAGTAATTATAGAAATGACATTAGCATTGCAATCGCCTGTACGAAAGAAAAAGCAACAGTACACCAGATGCTTAGTCAATAAGAGAAAGGCAAAAAATTGCTTGGTCAATACCTTTAAGGTTAGAGAATGGCAGAGCGCGTGGCACAGTAGCCCTGAGTGTGTACAGACAAGTCCGAAAGTGCGATGCAATTGTTTGTAACGGAAAAAGGTATAGTCAGTATGATAACTGATTAAGGAGATCTATCACCTGGTCAACCTATGTCGCCAATTGGTAGATGCACAAATGTTGATTAATATACCTGAGTCTGGAAGCTCTGATCAAAGGTACAAGGGCTAAAGCCCAATCCTTTTGGTAATATTCTAGAAAATACTAGAACAAACAGGAGTGAAGGCAATAGGAACGACATACTGTGTAATAGCCAGTTAGAGTAAAATAGAATCAAACAGAATTGATCATTCACCTTTTGATATCATGTCAAATACGACAGTGTATCGTCAGTGATTCATCAATAGGTTGGCCTCTTACTCCTGTATGAACATGTACAAGGAATGTGATGTGAATACTTAGTGTACTGGAGTGCACAACCTACTTCATTAATTTGCCTTGCAAAAGACTGCCGTCTTAGTGGATTATGTAAGGACCATTTGCTGATCACCTGGTGAAAAATCAGTTAATGGTTATCATCTATGTGTCCCATGTATATATATGGGATTTAGTAAGCTACACACCTGTGCTGTATCACACCAGTATCGCTCCAGCTAGGGGTATTTTAGTCCTATCCCAGGGTGCACTTATGGATGCACACCTAGGAGTAAAAAGATACATTAGTTCTTATGTCCTCTGTAGAACCTGCTCTATGCATGCCCCTGACATACCTGCTATTCGATGTGAAAAGAAGTGTCCGGCCGCCAGGGAGGGCTTGTGTGTGATTGCTAACATGTGCCGCCATTAAATGTGGTCCGGCGGGTGTAGCGGAACGAGCCCTGAAGTGACGCTGCTTCCAGCTTCCTGTCAATTGAATGCACAGAGGTCAGTGGTGGAACGCACGATGCATGTGCGCAGTGCGAACAAGGAAATAAAGCGGCACATGCGCGGTGAAGTACCAGTGCGTCCAGAGAGATTCTGATCATAATAGGCAGTGTCAGGAGGAGCTTAGTGATGAAGTGGAGCAGTGCCGTTCTGTAAAGGAAGGGAGAAGGACAGAATGAGTAATTGACATAAAACATTAGTATAACATGGTCATGGAGAAAAGAGTTCAGGTGAAAAGGGTAACAAGTAAATATCATATGACAGAGTATGACGGACCTCCTAGTGGAGGTATCAGTATAACAAATTCTTAAAAGACATGTCGTAAGAACAGTACTGTAAGACTCAAATGATGAGACAAAATACAGCTGATATAGGTTCACAGGAAAACCATTCTGACATTCAAAACAAGAGTGTTCTAAGTAATACAAATATCACACTCCCTGTTTAGACCCATTGGTGTTAATGTCTGCAAAGTGTGTATCCAGTAAGCTTCCCGCTGACGCGGTTTAAGTGTCCTATTGCCCCCCTGCATTCCCACTGGTACCTGTTCGATCACGGCGGGAGGAAGGGGGAATATTCATTTGTCAATGACACTGGCACAGCGTGGTGGGTGGGATTATAGGCAGGGAAACAGGGGAGTATTCATTTTTTCATTAATACACGTTCCAATCACTGGCGACGGCAGAGGGGTGAGTGGGGGAAGCGGTGAATATTCATTATCATTAAATAGCCGAAACACAACGATAAACTTCTGTGGCTTACAGCAACACAACTGGACAATGTACACACATTCAGTTCTTATATTGAGAATCAAATGATACCACACGTGCTGCACATCAAATTGAAAGCCTTTTCTACATACTCATCTGAGTTTCAAACACAATGCTATAATATACTGAAAAAATGTTCATTTCATTTGATGAAACTAATTATATACTATATGAAACCACTGCATTATCTGAAATGCGTACAGTTTAAAGAGAAGGATAAAGTCATACAACCCTTAATACACTATAGGGATACATAGAGCTAAATAAAGCAATGAGAGATAACATCAACAAGCTAGAAGATATCATTACAGATACCAAAAAAAACACAAAATTCCAGAGAGATAGTATGGTTTGTCTGAAAAATGAAGTACACACCAGGGGAAAAAAATATTAAAGAATCAGTGTTAAAACTATTCTAGAGAAAACTAACAAATTCAAGCAAATACAAACAACAAGTGAGAGTACGGTTTTCAAATACTAAACGCTTTTTAGAAAGACCAACCATATTGACCTCTAAGGATATTTCAGATGTATCCAAGGAGAAAATAGACACCGAGAATGAAGCCTTGTGCTGTGATCACAATGGAGAGGAGTTACTTACAGAGTAAGATCTAACAGTATTGAAAGGAAGTCTTAATATTGGGATACTGCAGAAAAGTCAAAACCTACAATAACAAGATGTTACGGTTAATGAAGACCTGCTGATTTCAAGACAATTTACAAAAAATTCTGTATGGGGAACTAGCGTAGGGGCTCTTACAAAAAAGATGTTAAGACTTCTATGGTGCAAACTATGTAGAAGTACCCAAAACTCATAGAATTCTTCTACACTACTGCTCAGATCAACAGTAGCAGGATTTTGGGGACAGGGAGAGAATTTAGGTGCCTGGATAGACCTCCTTGTTTAACCCTTAGTCCAGCAAATGCCAAGCTACGATATAAATCAGCGGTGCCGCGGTCCTGACCTGGCAGCGGCTGCAGCTGCTTGCGGCTGCACACCGGACCGGAGGGCATATTAGCCCTCCAGTCCTGTGTGCTGATCCAGTCCACGGCTGTCGGGGTCATCCCGGACAGCCCTGGAGCGGATCACGCCGCAGTGTGAAGGCACCCTAAGGCTGGTTTCACACTGCAGTTTTTTCCCTGATCAGGTTCGATCCGGTTTGTGTTCCAAAACAGGAGTGTCTCCAAAACTCAGAACAGGTGTCAATCTTTCAATTATAGTTTTTCTCTGCAAGTTCCTACCCTGGTTTTGACACACAAACCTGATCGAACCTGATCAGGGAAAAAACTGCACTGTGAAACCAGCCTAAGGCTTGCTTCACACCACGGCGCAGTCCGGTCCGGGGCTGTCCGGTGTAAACCAGACAGCCCCGGACAGGTTTTTGGCCCCATAGTAGCCTATGGAGCCGGATGGCAGCTCTCTGCCATCCGGTTTCCATCTCTCCAGATGAATCCGGGAGAATTCGGATTCTCACTGGACACAAAAACGTTGCTTGCAAAAACTCCCCAAAATCCCGGATCCCGGATTCTCCCGGATCCGGGGCAATCCGGCGCTCCCTAACATGGGAGCCTATGGGGCAGATTGCCCCAGTCCAGGAGGATCCTGGAACCGGACACCGGCGGCTGCACGCCGCTGTGATTTCAGGACTGCGGCTTGCTCCATGCGAGCCGCGGTCCTGAATCATTAGCTGCAGCTGCGTCCGGCTGCACACAAGACCAGATGGCACATTTGGTCCTCCGGTTCTGTGTGCTGATCCGGTTGGGGGCTGTCAGGTTCATGCCTGACAGCCCCGGACCGGACTGTGCCATCGTGTGAAGCCAGCCTAAGGCTGCCTTCACATCACGATTTTGCTGCATCCGTGTGTATTCATGTCAAGACGGATATACACGGATCCGATTTTGCCTTTCATGTATCCCTATGGGCAATGAATCGGATGTGTCCCTATTGGCATCTGATTTTAGCACCATCCGTTGCTGTCCAGTTTAGTCAGGGAGCCAAAATCGTAGCCTGCTACGATTTTGGTCTCCGTCTGTAAAATCGGACCATACCAAGAAACACAGGTGCACGAACTCATAGTAGCTCTTCCAGACGGACGCCGAGCTACTACTAGGCTTCTTTTCAGCACCTAGGCTATATATCATCCAATCGACTCTGTGAAAAAGGCCCCAAAGTGGTCGACTAAACGTCTGCCAGGTCGCATGTTGTTCATGACAAAATAAAAACTTTCACTTTTGCATCAAAATACCTCTGAGTGTGCAGTTATTCTCTTCTTAAATTGAGTACGGGTTGTTGTAACTCCTTCACTGGCACCTCAAACAACAACGCTTGAGTGGACGCCAATTACACAAATCTACATGTAGCTTTCCAGACATATAGTACAATACATACTATGTATAAAATATACTAAGCAAAATGTAGTAAATGAACTCAGAGTGATAGACTGGTACAGAGAGGGAGAAGAACCTGCCCTCACTGGTTTGTAATCTCCAATTTTACATTATTTTACTTTAAGAATTATCTGCATTACGTTTTAGTCATTGATACATTCTCTGAAGATTATACTGATTCTGGCCAAACCTGCCCATTTTGACCGGTTCAGTTGACAGTCTAATGTGTATGACTTCTGTTCACTCTTCATAGTCAAATGATGTTAAAAGTGATAAGATCCAGCATGTCCGATTTTAAACTGCTGATCCTTTTGTTCTCTAAGAAAAAGCTGCCGCCAGAGATGTTTGGCAGCTGCTTTCTGGAGAACACAGGAGAGTTAAACTTAGCGAATGCTACTGTGTAGTGATGAGCGAGTAGCATAATATTCATAATCACTATACTTGTAATGAGTAGTTTTTAATACTCACATATTCATCCAAATATCGAGTCAAATGTTAGTCAATTAGTGATAGGCTCCGAGCATTTCTGGGACATGGCGGAACGGTGGGCTTTTTTGCTTTTTCACTGCATAAAACACCTTGCTGTGCCCCCAGAGACCCTAACATTCAATCTTTTCTCACTGAGGTACATTGTTTACTGAAGGGAGCTGTCAATTTGTGTCAGATCTATAACGATCGACACATCACTCACGAGCACCAGCAATACTCGCCGAGTAAGGCTAGGGTCAGACTTTCATCTGCCCCCTAGCCTGATGGATGCATTCAAAACTTAGAAATTTGCAGGCTCAGCTGTTGGGTGATTTAATATGAGCTCTGCACTGGAGCTCACATCAAACACCGGGACATGGCCCATGACGTTGTATTTCATCATGGGTCGTGAAGGGGTTAAAATGTACTGGACAAGTATGGCAGTCAATAATACAGGAAGGACTTTAGGATGGGGGATATTATACCAGGGAGGTGCCCAGGATTGAAGACATTGTTATATGATAGGGATTGTTATCAAATAATGGGCCCAGAGTGGAAGACATTATTACTGGAAGAGTTCCAGGATGGGGGACATTAACATGGGAAGGAGCCCAAAATAGGGAGGATATTAAGTAAATCCAGGATGGAGGACATTAGTATAGGAATGGCACTCGGATGGAGGACATTATTAAGTAATGGGCCTGATATCGAGGACATTATTATAAGAAAGGATCCAAAATGAGGGACATTATTGTATGCAGGGGCCCAGGATGGGGGCCATTACTTAAAAAGGGCCTAGGATGAAGGAAATTATCAAAGGAAGGGGCCTAAGGCTGGTTTCACACTGCAGTTTTTCCCTGATCAGGTTCCATCTGGTTTGTGTGCCAAAACCAGGTGAGGAACTAGGAGTGACACTTGCAGAGAAAAACTAAAACTGAAAGATTGACACCTGGTCTGAGTTTTGGAGACACTCCTGGTTTTGGCACACAAAACCTAATGAACACTCATCAGGGAAAAAGCAGCAGTGTGAAAGCAGCCTTAGGGTGCTTTCACATCTGCGTTTTTCGTAATTCGCGGCAGATGCGGTGAAAAAACCGCATCTGCCGCGATTGCCGCATAACCGTTCCACTTGCGGCGCGGTTGCGGTTTTTTCTATGCAAAGTATAGGCATACTTGCGGCAGGTGCGGCAAGTGCGGTTTTGCACTTGCGGCAGGTGCGGCCGCGAAAAAAAACGCGGCTTACTGCGGTTTTTTTCGCGCCCGCACCTGCCGCAAGTGCAAAACCGCACTTGCCGCACCTGCCGCAAGTATGCCTATACTTTGCATAGAAAAAACCGCAACCGCGCCGCAAGTGGAACGGTTATGCGGTAAACGCGGCAGATGCGGTTTTTTCACCGCATCTGCCGCGAATTACGAAAAACGCAGATGTGAAAGCACCCTTAGATAGGTGATATTATTAAATAGAGGGTCCAGGATGGAAAGCATGGTTACAAGAAGGGGCCCAAGATGTTGAGCATTATACCAGGAAGGGGTTTGGATAGGACATGTTATTAAATAAAGGTACCCAGGATTGGGATCATTATTACAAAAAGAGTCATTATTACAGGAAGGGACCATGATGGGATACATTAATACAGGAAGGGGGCAGGATGGGGATATTATTACAGGTAGGTGCCTGGAAGGGGAGCATTGCTAGAGGAAGGGGCCAGGATGGTGAACATTATTACAGAAAATTTCTAGGATGGGGACATTATTACAGGATGTGGATATTATTCCAGGAAGAGGCCCAGTATAGTTAACATTATAGCAGAACAGGGCCCAGGATGGTGGACATTATACCAGGATGGGGTCAGATGCTCAGTATAGGAAACAATAATATAGGAAGAAGTCTAGGTTGATGGACATTAATATAGAAAGGGGCAAGCATGGGGTCTTTATTAAGTAAAGGGGCCAAGATGGGGGACTTTATTACAGGAAGGGGCCAGTATAGTGGACATTGTTACAGAAAGGAACCAGGACAGGAGATATTATCCCATGGGGGAGGAGGATTTTCAATCACACATGTTTTATAGGATCTAAAAAGCTACAAGAGTTTATGCTTCTGACCAATAGGCAGTTGGGGGCCGGGTCCAAATATTTTGCTCCAAGGCTCATCAGATTCTAATTACACTGCTGAATTTATTGACCTGATGAACTAGCTATTCAGTTTAGGTGTTTTTAATTGTTGTTTTGTCCCAGGCAACTTGCATGTAAATCCTTATGGCAGCAAAGTCATTGAGACTTCTGAAGTTTTGTGCACATGTTGCTTTTTTCCCTTCATAGATATGGTGCGGAAATAAATCTGCAGCATGTCAATCCTAGCAGTGTTTTTCCACCCCAAATGTATGAAAGAGACATTAAAAACTAATCAGAACTACGTTAAAAAATGTATTGTGTTTTTGCTGCCAGGAGAAGTAGATTTGGTGCACAAATTTCTACAACCAAATACTCAACGTGCACACATAGCCTAAATAAATGCTTTAGCTGATTGGCCATTCAGTGCCTTTTTACAGTAAGGTTAGATATTATAAGCTACTCTTTTGGACGCAAATATATTCAGCCTTAATTTGCCTACCCTACATTACTAGAAATTTCTGTCTTGTAAAATCAACTACAATTAGGTTTTGGAAGTCATACCTTATTTTCTAAAGTAAATGCTGAAAAATTAAATGAAAGAAATATTGAAAGCACAATTAATTAGTGCAGGTCATGTATAGTCTTTCATGTTTAATGAGATGTATTTCATTAAAATAATGCAGAAATGTTGCAAGAAAAGACACCTAATATGTGCAGCTTAAAATAAGCACTCGAAATGTCAAAGCAAAAATGTCAAATTAAAGAGCACGTTAACCCAGGTTTGACATATCAAAGTGTGTTTTTCACACAGCTGAAAAATATACCAAAGGTGGTATCTGGAATGATAGTTTACATGAAGCAGGTTACTATGTTAGAAGGGTCTGATATAATTATAATGACTAATAATAATTAGCCATTAGATAATTATTACTTAATAACAAAAATAATAGAATAAATCAGTCATTTCATAGAAATGTGCTATAATGTTGTATGATAAGTGCGGGCATAAATTTGTCAGTCGCACAACATTACAACCATGCAACACTTTGCAGTGTTTAATCATGGTGACCATACTACAAATGTCATTGGTATTAAAGGGTTTGTCCAGTCTAAAACTGATAATTCTGCAGTCACTCGATGTTACTGCAGAGTTATCAGTCCTCCCAGCGCCCACACTGAGCGCTGCAAGGATTTGCTGGTTTCTAAGCTGGGAACAGACCTCAATTATGCGGTATGCATTTTCCCAGTAATAACATAACAAGTGGAGGGAGCATCTGACAAGTGAGAGCTGTACAATATAAGTGTATGGAGTGGGCACGTCCGACAAGTGGGAGCTGCCTTAATAGTGGGCACGGCCTTGCTCTATACACTTGGGGTTCTGGCCTGGAACATGCATACTGCATAATTGTGCAGTGTGGGGGTGTATTGGGTGTACAGGTCTGCTTCAGAGCATGCGCAGTGCACATTCTGAAGCCAGCGTGTACACACAATAGACCTCCACAATGCACGGGACTGAAAATGACGCGACCATGTCGCGTCATACTAGAAAGGAGGCCACAGATTTGAAAATCTGGGCTGGAAATTAGGATATTACGTCGCACCTGGGCTTGATAACCATGGAGCACGGGGAAAATGGAGGCCGAGAGAATGCCCACAGTGTCTGCACTAACGAAGACACCATCCTAATTACCATAGGGACATGTACTGTAAGTAATAAAATCATTTTTCTCAGCAATTACAGTACACATTTAGTAGTAGGAAGCTGCAGAGACAGGTAGTGATGGGTTTGGAGGCATAAATGACCTGACAGGTTCCCCTTAATGACAAATGTGGCCCTGTAATTAGTTAATAGGGGCAAATCCTCCTGTCAGTTTCCCTTTATAGGCCAGATAATCTAAGGACACTATTACAAAAGGGTTATTCTTCCCCCTCTATAACTCTTACTCTTTTACCTATCCCTTTTTCCTTTCTATTCACCCCTTAAATATGTGGTATAAGGCATTGATTGAGATCTATATACGATGTATATGTTTCGGTATTATATTAAATGAGACATGAGCCTTTTACCTGACAAGTGAGGATTATATATTTATTTTTTGACAATTTGTAATGATAATACTGTTGCTATATCCTTTGTTATATTTGAAAACTTAATAAACATGATGTTTTTTGAAAAAAAATATTAGAAAGCATATACTCAGTCCACTGTTGGTGCAGTTCTAGCAATGTTATATCTCACGTTCCCGGGGGCCTGCATGACATTATGACATGTGAACCCTGTGACCAATCAGCACCGATTTCCTTATCCCTGTCTTCAAAAATAGGAGTACTAAATAGGAAGTGAACGACAAGCCGCAGCTCTCACTTCCTGTTTATTACTTAAGTGTCCGAATGCGGGGAGAAGGAAGCCAGCAGTGATTGGTAACGGGGTTCACATCTCATAACAATGTCATGTGGACCCATGGAATGCGAGCTCTGACATCACTGGAGTAAAGGATTTTTTATGGGGACACACAAGGGGAATGAGCAGGGGTTTTCCACATCGTGGACAACCTCTTTAAGACCGCTATTAGCAGATTATGTTGAGGAAGTTAAGGGATAAGCAGTTTGAAGTGTACCACCATATTCCTTTGTTATTCAGGTGTTAAGCCACTATTGAAGAGATCTGCAGTCTGATTTCTCAATTTCCCCCCTTTAAAAAACATTAGCTTTTAGTTGTGCCTGTGGCCAACATTTGAATATAAGGAAGTTGAGAGAGCAGCAGACAAATGATCATTCATCTGATAGCTATTTAATGAGTATGGTTTGGTTCTAGAAAGTAGAAAAATAATGTAGAAATATCCCTTCACAACAAAACATATTTTCATGTGCTAAAAGAAAAAAGTTTCAGGGCACTAAGCGGTATCAACTGTCATGTTTCGGGAAATCATCCCTGGCGGGTACCCCTCCAGCGGTGCACATCCAAAGCACCAGAACGTAATACAGAGATTTAAAGAACAAGGCAGCACTCACCGGTATGTGCAGGGTGGTCTTTTAATCCAGATTGTCAAGGATAGACAGGGTGCAGGGAGGTGACCACGGAGGGCCGGTGGACAACGACGCCGTTTCGCAAACGATGTTGCTTCTACGGGTCCAGGTATGCGCAAGTGAGTGGACCTCCATGTTAAATACATGTGGTCACATACCTCACTTCCGCCGGCCAACTTCCTGTTTGAATTGGCCAACTTTAACAAAAGTATCAATACACCATGTAAAAGTAACAAAACAGTGAAAATAAAAGCAGATTTATATCATACATACCAAAGGCACTTAGAGCAAAGCTCCGCACACGGACTTGATCAAGTACTCTCAAGGCAACTGTTATTGTGGCTGCGGCAGCGAAAATGCGCTCGATGACCTCGGCACTCCGCCGCTTCAGGCTGGATGGGGTCATAGCAACAGAGAGACGCTAGTCTCCAAGCCAATCGATGCTACTCACAACATCTCAGGCCGAAGCAGCAGAGCAGAGTCAGCCGACCATTGCTCTCAGCGATCCCCAATAAAATTGTGCATACTGTGCAATGCCGCTCTATAAAACAGTAATCCCGCTATAGATACCGGGAGGGAAAAAAATATTATTATTATTATATGAATACCCCGATACAAGAGTGAAATACTCAGACCTTCAGCCGGGAGGCGGGAGAGCACAGTACGGCAGGAAAAAAGATCATATCACAGTGTTACACAACCTGGGGAAAACATGAACACAATGTTCATGCTGAGAAACCAGGACACCAGCTGTAGAAAATAGAAATATAAAATATACAAAATGATAATAATATGACGATCATATCATCCTCCTGTCATCAGCACATAGCCCCTTCGTATCAACAGGGGCAAAACGCCACAACATCACAGCAACCTAGCCAGCCTGTAGAAATTTAAGCACAAATGTGTATGGCAGAGGCTAAGTGAAACGGGTCTAGTGGTGATACGTGGAGTATTACAAGCCATAATTATACAAACGTGCATGTGCACATATAGGCCGATATGCCTACACGTGCACCAGCACGTAAATACAACAACCTACAGCGGGGGGTGGACGCAGCAGAGCAACACGTGGGCATATGAATGGTAAATCACAGGAACACAGTGAGATCTAACTTATCGTTAAGGCCCAAAGCTCCTTGGGCATCCGTATTTAGGATCCATCTCGCTTCTGTCCTTAGCAATTGCCTATGAACATTACCCCCTCTCTCGCCTGGGGCGACCTTTTGAACACATGCGAAACGTAGCAGCTCAGGGTTTCCCTCGTGAATCTCCCGCATGTGTTCAATCAGTCTCGGTGACCCTTTACCCGATAAGATAGAATTATAATGCTCGCGGAAGCGATGGAACAGTGGGTTGCCGCAGCCACAATAACAGTTGCCTTGAGAGTACTTGATCAAGTCCGTGTGCGAAGCTTTGCTCTAAGTGCCTTTGGTATGTATGATATAAATCTGCTTTTATTTTCACTGTTTTGCTACTTTTACATGGTGTATTGATACTTTTGTTAAAGTTGGCCAATTCAAACAGGAAGTTGGCCGGCGGAAGTGAGGTATGTGACCACATGTATTTAACATGGAGGTCCACTCACGCGCATACCTGGACCCGTAGAAGCAACATAGTTTGCGAAACGGCGTCGTTGTCCACCGGCCCTCCGTGGTCACCTCCCTGCACCCTGTCTATCCTTGACAATCTGGATTAAAAGACCACCCTGCACATACCAGTGAGTGCTGCCTTGTTCTTTAAATCGCTATATTTTCATGTGCTACTGGTTGCAACAGTGCGTTTTAATTAAATAAGCATAAACTAAGATCACTAACAAACCTTTTCAAAATACAGACTATAACAATACATTGTAATTTTGCCATTCCAGAGGGGTAGTGTCAGTGTCATGTGCCTTTTTAGCCATTCCTACTTCTGCAATCTCCTTATTTCCAGGTTTCTGGCAGGCGGGCACTCCTTGATTCTTGATTGACATTTCTCGTCTATAGCATACCGGTAGCTGTAGCATTAGCAGAATTTGTGCTGATCTTTAGGCGGCTATGTTCACATGTCCAGTGATCATCCATTAGAAGGGATCCAGCAGCAATCCATTGGCAAAAAAGTTGTGCCAACACATTTATTATGTCCATGTTTAATAAACCAATATCAGCTCTATGCGTTTCTTTAACATTGAAGTTTATGAAAAACAGATCCATTAATTAGCCATCCATATTCTTCCATTTAAAACTGATCCTGTAAGGCCCCCTCCATACCGATCAGGTCTGGGGCTGTCCATTGTAAATCTGATAGTCCTGGGCCCGATTTTGACATAATACAGCCCTACGGGGCTGGATGGAACTGGATGGCAGCTATCTGCCATCCGGTTTCCAGCTGTCTGGGAGGATATGGGTGAATTTGGAGTTTCCTCCCGGACACAAAAACGTTGCTTTGTGTCCGGGGCGAAAATCTGCCCAAATCGGATCCTCCCAGATCCGGGGCGATTCAACGCTCCCTAACATGGGGGTGTATGGCGCCGGATCGCCCCGATTTTTTGTTGAACCTTTAGATTTGCATTGGTAACTCTCGCGCGAGAATCACATACTGTCGCAGCATGTTGCAACTTTTTTCTCATCCAGAATCCATTAGCTAACATGGGTCCGACTGCAATGTGATAAAATCACACATTGCAGTCGTCCAATTTTCACGCCAGTGTGGTCGTACCCTTAGGAGTTAACTCCTCTCCTGGAATGTGACTACTGCACAGAGTTGGCCTAGATATGATGGACTGTTTCCTTTTAATCAAGCTCTACACTATGTAAGATTAAAGCTTTCATTGCAAGAGAATGACAGCAGTTACAAACTTGCTTATTTTCATGCCGTCTAACTAAAGCAATTTAAAAAAAACATAAAAATGCCCCTTTAAAATGAGAGGAAATAACATAAAAATGTCAGCTAAAAAATATAAAATGCATATCGCTGTAATATACCTCCATGGCAAAATGGGCAATGGAACAATCTGTGTTCATCGTTCTTCATGGGAAATTTTAGTTGAAAGGGCAAAAAGGGTATTCCTATCTTTTAAAATGATGGTGTATTGTTACTATATGCAGTCACGTTTTTATTGTGGGATTAATCATAACAACAAAGAGAACTCTTCTGTTATTTAATGCTGAAACCCCTTCATTGGTTTTCCCTGCATATTTGCCGTGGCCTCAGTGCCAGAAAATTGTGGCACAGCTCCATTTAGCCTCAAAACTTTAAGGAGAGGTAGCGATAACGAAATCTTGTAACGTCTTTATTTTTAGGATTGATACATTTCCTAGAGATCTGATCCCCACAATCATAAAGTCATGGCAAATAATTGTGAAATGCCATCCCTTCATCAGGTAGGAATACCCCTTTAAGAGATTGATCTTTTATTAAGGATCTAATTTTTTTTAATTGCTTCCAATTGGCTGTGCATGGCAAGTGATTTTTTAATTACTTTATATTATAGTGATCTTGTTTAGAGGCCCATTCTTCCAATTTAATGTCCCTAAATCAATTCAGTTTAATGAGATAGACAATCATTAATGTCAAGAACAGTTAGGAGTTTCTGGGCTGGAGTTTTGCTTAGGTGATAAATGTTTGGAGATTTAACACTTAAAATCACATTGTCCTCAGTAAAGGATTTTTATAAGAAATCACATGACTTCAATTATCTATAAATCAGCCATGAAGCATGTGTCTAATCTTGAGGACAGTTTTTTGTTTAGCACTTCATATCGAAAAGCCCATTACTAAGTTCCTACATGTGGTTTGTCCAGCAGGTTCCTGTTTCAGAAGAATAGTCACAGTTACTAGAGTGTTGTGATCGGACCAAACACAACCATATGACTCAGCGTTTCTCCTAAAAATTACTAAAACAAGCAATTTTTCATTTTTGTATTTATCACGTAAGCCTGATTGTGATGCCACCTTCCTCTATGTTCACTTGCACACGTGCAGTCTCTTTTTTAAACATTTATTAGCACGGTGGCTCAGTGATTAGCATGTAGTCTCAGTGGTTGACTGACGTGGCTCAGTGATTAGCACTGTACGGTGGCTCAGTGGTTAGCCACGGTGGCTCAGGTGACTGTACGTTTGCTCAGTGTAGACTGCAGCTGCAGCATGGGGCTGGATTCAATTCCCACCAAGGACAATATCTGCAAGGAGTTTGTATGTTCTCCCAGTGTTTGCTTGGGTTTCCTCCCACACTTGAAAAACATACTGATAGGATATTTAGACTGTGAGCCACAATTTGGACAGTGTTGCAAATGTATGTTAAAGTGCTATGGAATTAATAGTGCTATATAAATAAATAATTGAATAATGAATATTATTATTATTGTAAGCCACAATGCCATTTATTGTGAGAAAAGCATCCAGCCCTTTTTTAAATGCTGTTATGGTGTCTGCTATTACTACCTGTTGTGGCAGAATATTCAACAGTCTGTCTCCTCTAACTGTAAATAACCCTTTCCTATTTGACTACCAGAATCACCTTTCCTTCACATGACCCCTGGTACATTGTAAGGTGTTTGGATGGAATACGTCATGTGCCAGTCCTATGTATTGACCACACTTGTATTTATACATATAAATGAGATCTCTTCTGAGATCTCATTTCTAAGCTAAACAAGTCCAACTTTTACAACCTTTCATCATAGGAGAGGCTTCTATTCCAAATAATAATCTAGTTGCCCTCCTTTGAACTGACTCCAACTTGAAAAACTGGATCCTATATTCCAGATCCTTTTACACACCCTAAAATCTTGTTTGCTGCCTGACATTGAGTACTGCTGCTCAGCTTACTTTTAGTAAGAATACCCAAGTCCTTCTCCTGTTCTGCAGTCAGAGTATATTTCCATATACTGTATATACTCGAGTATAAGCCGAGTTTTTCAGTACAATGTTGTGCTGAAAAGTGCCCCTCTCGGCTTATGATCGAGTCAGTGTTTAGTGTCAGTGGGGGGAAGCAGTGACTGGGGGCAGAAGGAGGCGGGAGCAGGCTGCAGAGGGAGGAGTCATGTAGGCCTGCTCATTAGTGTAATGTAATATGCACTGCATCCCCCTGTCCATCACCGACGGAGGGAGCAGCGCATATTGCAAAACATTGAAATCTGAGAGTCCTCAGTGGTTGATACCTTTTAATGGCTATCTGAAAAGATGGTAGACATAGCAAGCTTTTGGGACTCTATGGCCCCTTCATCAGGCTGATAATGACACAAATTCTGACGACACATACATATATACACAAGCAAAGGAAAAAAAACACTGTTAGATGCTGTAGTAAATACGACAGGTGACGTAAAGCAGAGTCAGGTTGGGGTGGGGTGGAGGAGCTGGGAAAGAGAAACCAAAATTCCAAGATAAGCAGAACAAATTGTATTATTGTTATATGGTTAGTGCCTGTGGAGACCTGAAAATACTTAAGTAAGTTGTGGAGAGCAATAAATTGAAGCGAGAGAGTTCACATGCAGTTGCTCAGACTCTGTCCAGATGATTAAAATGCCATCGTAGGCCAGAGGCCGATAGGACAAGAGGATAAAAAGTCACTTCAAGTTTAGGCCATGAAAAGATTTGCATATTGTGGTGCCATTTTGCTTCCCATTGCTGTGCCAGTCTCCTGTAAATATATGTTGTCATCAAATGTGAAGTAGTTGTGCGTGAGGATGAATTTTATAAGCTTCACCACAGAGTCAGCATCAATTCCTGTGTTTTCCAGGAAGGTTTTGCAGGCATTTAATCCATCCTCATGTGGGATGTTACTGTACAGAGATTCCAC
Organism: Allobates femoralis; assembly: GCA_033576535.1. Lineage (NCBI taxonomy): Eukaryota > Metazoa > Chordata > Amphibia > Anura > Aromobatidae > Allobates > Allobates femoralis. Next base: position 654,074,167 of record JARQOC010000003.1, on the reverse strand, counting down.
ATCCATGGTAGCGAGGATGGTTCCTTCTGGCAGAGGACCTTCTGGTAGATGACCTTGAGACCTCAGAAAGACGTTTTTGAACCAGGCTACCATCCAAGAGAAATCGAAAACCAGATTACAAAAGCCTCCGGAATATCAAGGAATCATCTCCTACATTACAAAACTAGAGAAGAAAACAACAGAGTGCCTCTCGTAGTCACCTACAATCCAAATCTGGAGGTGCTAAGAGGAGCTGCACGGAAACTGCAACTACTCCTACAAAAAGATGCCCGACTAAATCATTATTTCCGGATCCCTCACTCTTGTGTTGTAGACAACCTCCAAATCTAAAAAACATCATTGTCAGAAGTGCCCTGTCCTCTCCAGCAGCAACAGGAACCTTTCCCTGCAACCAGAACAGGTGCAAAACCTTTCCATCTATAATGACATCCGACAAGATAAAGATTCCTGGGACAGATCAAGACTACAAGATCCCAGGTAACTTCAGTTGCACCACAAGCAATGTGGTGTATATAATCATATGTACCAAATGTTCAACAGGTGGCATGTACGTAGGGGAGACCGGACTACAATTCAGAACAAGAATGAATTCTCATCGCCACTCAATAAAAGAAAAGCGTATGGATCTACCTGTAGCAAAACATTTTTCCAGCCCTGATAACAACAGTGAAACCCCGATATGAGGCTGCTCATTTTAAAAAGCAACTTCAAATAACAGAGAGAGAGAAGAATTTGGGAATACAAATTGATAACGACATTTGACACATTCAAAACAGGATTAAATGTTTCACATAGATTCATGGTTTTTTTATATAAAATGAATGGGCATTTGGGACATCACAGATTCATGCATTTTTATATAAATAGTACTCCATAGTACTTAAGTATTTTCAGGTCTCCACAGGTACTAACCATATAACAATAATACACTGTGTGCAGAATTATTAGGCAAGTTGTTTTCGCAAGGATTATTTTTATTATTGATCAACAACTATGTTCTCAATCAACCCAAAAGACTCAAATATCAAGCTTAATATTCTTGGAAGTTGGAGTGGGATTTTTTTTAGATCTGGCTATCTTGGCAGGATATCTGTTTGTGAAGGTATTACCAACATAACTGCACAAAATTTAGAAATAAACATTTCTGACATGCAAAAACAAAACCCCAGAAAATTAGTGACCAATATAGCCACCTTTCTTTATGATGACACTCAACAGCCTTCCATCCACAGATTCTGTCACTTGCTTGATCTGCTTACGATCAACATTGCGTGCAGCAGCCACCACAGCCTCCCAGACACTGTTCCGAGAGGTGTACTATTTTCCTCCCTGTAGATCTCACATTTTATGAGGGACCACAGGTTCTCTATGGGGTTCACATCAGGTGAACAAGGGGGCCATGTCACTTTTCCTTCTTTTAGACCTTTACTGGCCAGCCACGCTGTGGAGTAGTTGGATGCATGTGATGGAGCATTGTTCTGCATGAAAATCATGTTTTTCTTGAACGATACGACTTCTCCTGTACCACTGCTTGAAGACGTTGTCTTCCAGAAACTGGTAGTAGGTCCGGGAGTTGAGCTTTACTCCATCCTTAACCCGAAAAAGGTCCCACAAGTTCATCTTTGATGATACCAGCCCATACCAGTACCCCACCTCCACCTTGCTGGCTCTGAGTCGGAGTGGACTGTCTGCCCTTTACTGATCCAGCCTCTGGCCCACCATCTGGCCCATCAAGAGTCACTCTCATTTCATCGGTCCATAAAACCTTTGTAAAATCAGTCTTAAGATATTTCTTGGCCCAGTCTTGACATTTTATCTTATGTTCCTTGTTCATAGGTGGTCGTTTTTCAGCCTTTCTTACTTTGGCCATGTCCCGGAGTATGGCACACCTTGTGCTTTTTGATAGTCCAGTAACGTTGCAGCTCCTAAATATTGCAAAACTGGTGACAAATGGCATCTTGGCAGCTTTACGCTTGATTTTCCTCAATTCATGTGCGGTTATTTTGCACCTTTTTTGCCCAACATGCTTCTTGCGATCCTATTGGCTATTTGTCATGAAACACTTGATTGTTCAGTGATCACGCTTCAAAAGTTTGGCAATTTCAAGACTGCTGCATCCCTCTGCAAGACATCTCACAGTTTTGGACTTTTCAGAGCCCGTCTGTTATGTATTGACTGCCTTGTAGTATGGACGTGATGCTGCTGTAGGTTTAAATGAAGCCTTTTTTTTTCCCTGCTTAGTGTGAGTAGATGAGGCTGATAAGCGGAGCATACAGTAGCAGGTGTTGTGTGTGAATGCTTAGGTATGCTGAGGGGCATGTCTGGGCTGGTTGCTCCCCACCCCTCGGCCTTAAATGGATCAGCTCATATACACTTGTTGTCGCTGATTCAGTTCACTTCTGGACTGTGACCTGTCGTGAACAGAAGCTGATCCTGAGCTGCTGTAATATTCTCCATTGGAAGTTACTGGGTTCCTTGTCCGTGGGTGGAGGTAGGGGCTTATGCCTAGGGCTTCTTAGGAGTTAGGGATTTAGGTTGGTGGCTCGAACCTCCTCACCTTCAGAGGTACCTTCGAGATCAGGGCGAGCCAGGGACCCTAGTATCAGGGCCAAAGTAGCCTAACTCCTACATCCCGCTCCTTGCTACCCTGGCCTCCTCAACGTGTCACCGTCAAATCTCTCCTCTGACCCATTTTGCCAAAGGAAAGGAAGTTGCCTAATAATTAAGCACACCTTATATAGGGTGTTGATGTCATTAGACCACAACCTCCTCATTACAGAGATGCATATCACCTGATTTACTTAATTGGTAGTTGGCTCTCAAGCCGATACAGCTTGGAGTAGGACAACATGTATAAAAAGTATCATGTGATCAAAATTCTCATTTGCCTAATAATTCTGCACACAGTGTATAATTCGTTTCGCTTATCTTAGAATTTTGGTTTCTCTTTCCCAGCTCTTCCACTCCTCTTTAACCTGACTCTGCTTTACGTCACAGTCATATTTACTACAGCATCTAACACTGGTTTTTTTTCCTTTTTTTTTTTTCTCTTTTGCTTATGTATATATGTATGTGTCTTCAGAATTTGTGTCATTATCAGCCTGATGAAGGGGCCATAGTGTCATGAAAGCTTGCTATGTTTACCATATTTTCAGTTAGCCATTAAAAGGTTTGAACCACTGAGGACTCTCAGATTCCAATATTTTTCTATCTACTGGCTAACACAGTACAAACATTTTTTACCTTATTGCAAAACACTAAGTTATCTTGTTCCCCCATCACAGTATATGACTCCCGTGCTGCTGCACACAATAATATAATAACCGATTGAACTTACCCTTTGTCGCATCCCTGCAGGCACCGTGGAGTTCTCCCTCTGGTCTTCCTGCTTGTACTCGGTTTCTAATCACGTGATCGGCGTAGCAGCGATGACGTCACTGATTCGCCGGTCACATCAATAGAAGCCGGAGACAAGCAGGAAGACCGGTGGGAGAACACCACGATGCCTGCAGGGATGCGACGGAGGGTAAGTTCAATCGGTTATTATTTTATTGTGTGCAGCAGCACGGGGGCCATATACCAGTGATGAGGGCTGTAACCAGTGATGGGGGCTGTATACCATTGTTGGGGGCTGTATATCAGTGATGGGGGCTGTATACCAGTGATGGGGGGCTGTATAATAACCAGTGATGGGGGAGCTGTATACCAGTGATGCGAGTTATATATTAGTGATGGGGGATGTATATCAGTGATGGGGGCTGTATACCAGTGATTGAGGCTATATACCAGTGATGGGGGGCTATATACCATTGATGTGGTGCTATATACCAGTCATGAAGGTTCTATATACCAGTGATGGGGCTATATACCAGTGATGTGGGGGCCATTTACCATGATGAGGGAGGCTGTATACAGTAATGAGGGGCTATATACCAGGATGAGGGTTTGCTGCATTTCTCACCCTAGGCTTATTCTCGAGTCAATAAGTTTCCCTAGTTTTGCGGGGTAAAACTAGGGCCTTGGCTTATACTTGGGTCAGCTTATACTCGAGTGTATACGGGTAATTCTCATGCAAGAGGAGCTCTCTAAACTAGGTGCACTGCTCCACATGTATCAACATTATACGTCATCTAAACAACCAAGGGATCAAAAATTATCTATTGTAATAGTACCGACATTTGCATTATACTTCATCTGCCATGTGTTTTTCCATGTTCCTTAGGTAATCAATATCAGATTGGTAATCCACCCCCCCCCCACACACACACACAGGTTGTCTATTACCTACTTCATCATGACCGGATGTGAGCAATGTGCAGAGCAGAACATCACAGCTCCATCACACTGTTTAGTGACCTCTCTTGGGCACTGCCAGTGGCATAACGATCACGGTCACAGGGGTCGCAGCTGCAATGGGGCCCGGACCTGTAAGGGGGCCGCGCCTCCAGCCACCCCCTGCGCCCGCCGATCGCAGCTCCTGCTTCACATGGATGTGTGTCCCTGAGGGCACACATCCTTGTGACTGCGTGGCAGCACAGGCTGCTATAGGGCCCATGTGTCAGGGAGAGGAGGGGAGGGAAGCCTCCTACTTACCACTGTTTCTCACGCCCCTTTCTTCCTCTCCTCTGAACTGCCGGCTTTCTGGCCTGTGTTCCACTGTGCCGCCTCCTCCCACTTCCTGCTTTATGCGTTCCACAGTGGGATCGCAGGTCGGCACCTCCTCCTCCTGAGCCTTGAATCTTCAGAGGAGACTGCCGAAGCAGTGAGGAAACTAGGAAAGGTAAGTACAGATTTTTTTTTTTTAAATAATTGAGTGCACTATGGCCAGAGGATTATGGGGAGGAGGGGGTTTATTATATAAGGCTGCATATATAATACTGCACTATATGGAGAGATATGAGGCTGCATATATAAAGCTGCACTATATGGAGAGTTATGAACCTGCACTATATGGTAGGTTTTGAGGCTTCATCATATGGAGAGTTTAGAGGCTGCACTATATGGAGATTTTTGAGGCTGTATTATACTATATGGAGAGTATTGAGTATATGGAGGGCTATGAGGCTGCATTATGCTATGTGGAGAGGCTATGAGACTGTATTATACTATATGGAGAGGCTATGAGGCTGCATTATACTATATGGAGAGTATTGAGCCTGCACTATATGGAGTGCTATGAGGCTGCATTATGCTATATGGAGAGGCTTTGAGACTGTATTATACTATATGGAGAGGATATGAGGCTGTATTATGCTATAAGGAGGGCTATGAGACTGCACTATGACATATGGAGGGATGTAAGGCTGCATTATACTATATGGAGGATAATGGGGGTTTATTATAATAATAATTGAATGACTATGGGGGCTACCTTATGAATGGAGGACTATGGGATGCATTATAATACATAGAGTACTATGGGGGTACATTGTAATTTATGGAGAAATATGGGGATGTATTATAATAATTGGATCACTATGGTGGCGGGAGCAGGAGGACCATATAAACCAGGATGGGGGACATATATACCATGATAAGGGCCATATTCCACGAGGAGGACCATGTATAACATGATGAGGGACATTAATGCATAATGAAGGGGGGTCAATTTGTGACTCTTTAGAGGATTTAGAACGTTACATGAGGCCCATTCATCTGACCAACGTGTGCGCGGGAAGGGGGGACTCAGGTGTAAATTTCGTATCGGGGCCTGCCAGACTCTGGTTACGCAACTGGGTACTGCTGTTCAATTCTTACATATTTGAAAAGCCCTTTTAAATAAACATCCAAAAGAGAAAAAAAAACGAAGCAAAAAATTAAGTAACCACAGTTTATGATTTGTATCATTTAAAGGAGTTGTCAGTGAAAAATTGTCCAGAAACTGGCAGCATTTGTTAAAAATGTCATCTCATATTGAAAATTTTGTTCAGAATGTCACTGAATGCATGCATGTGACCCAGCATCCATAGGTTTCAGTCCCCGTAGCCAGCACTGTTTACCATGTAGAATCAGTCTTCCCAACATTTTTCTTGTTTCGCACTTTCTAGAACAGGGATGAGCAATTTATTTTCCCAAAGGGCAACATAAGAAATTGTGACTGTTTTTTAGTGCCGAACCAATAGGCTGAAATTAATTCTTCTCAATACTATTATTTACATATTAATTACAATTATTTTAGATTAATATTATCACGTAATATTTAGCAAAATGAAGTATTCTGACATTACCATATATACTGTATGAGGTCGCACATAGCCCACTACATAATGTATGAGCCCCCAGACAGGTCCCTACATACAGTATGAGTCTCCAAATAGCCCCTCTATATACAGTATGAGACCCCATATAATTTCCTGTATAAAGTATAAGCTTCATATAGCCCCCTATATACAGTGGGGGGAATTAATTATTTGATCCCTTGCTGATTTTGTAAATTTGCCCACTGAGAAAGACATGCACTGTAATTTTAAGGGTAGGTTAATTTTAACAGTGAGAGATTGAATATCAAAAATAAAATCCAGAAAATCACACTGTCTAAATTATATAAATGTATTTGTATTTTGCGGAGAGAAAATAAGTATTTGATCCCCTATCAACCATTAGGAGCTCTGGCTCCTACAGACTAGTAAGGCTGGCTTCACACTGCGGGTTGGATCCAATCCGAGGCTATCGTCCGAGAGAAGAATATCTCTTCTAATTGTCAATTCCCGGATTGCTCCGGATTCACCCAGATCCTCCTGGATCTGGGGCAATCCGGCACTCCCTAACATGGGAGCCTATGGGGCCGGATTGCACGGGTCCGGCAGGATCTGGGAACCAGACACCTGCGACTGCAGCCGCAGTTGTTTCAGGACCGCGGCTAGCTCCCTGCCAGCCGCGGTCCTGATTCATCAGTGGCGGCAGCTGCGTGCAGGTGCAACCGGACCGGAGGGCATATTAACCCTCCAGTTCTGTGTGCTGATCCGATCCGGGCTGTCAGGTTCATCCTGACAGCCTCGGATCGGATCTGACCTGCAATGTGAATCCAGCCTTAGACACTCCTAATCAACTCTTTACCTGCATTAAAGACAGCTGTCTTAAATTGTCACCTGTATAAAAGACTCCTGTCCACACACTCAATTAATCAGTCAACTCTAACTTCTACAACATGGGCAAGACCTAAGAGCCTTCTAAGGATGTCAGGAAAAAGGTCCTCGAACTGCACAAAGCTGGAATGGGCTACAAAACCGTAAGGAAGACGCTGGGTGAGAAGGAGACAACTGTTGGTGCAATAGTAAGGAAATGTAAGAAATACAAAATGAGTGTCAATCGACATCAATATGGGGCTCCATGCAAAATTTCACCTCATGTGGTATCCAGGATCATGAGAAAGGTGAGAGAGCAACCTAATACTACACAGGGGGAACTTGTTAATGATCTCAAGGCAGCTGGGACCATTGTCACCAAGAAAACCATGGGTAACACATTATGCTGTAATGGATTAAAATCCTTCAGGCTCGCAAAGTCCCCCTATTCAAGAAGGCAGATGTTCAGTCCCATCTGAAGTTTGCCAATGAACACCTTGGTGATTCTAAGAGTAATTGGGAGAAGCTGCTGGGGTCAGATGAAAGAAAAATTGAGCTTTTTAGCATTATATCAACTTGCCATGTTTGGAGGAAGAGAAATGCTGCCTATGACTCAAAGAACACCATCCTCACAGTCAAGCATCGTGGTGGAAACATTATGTTTTGGGGGTGTTTCTCTGCTAAGGGCACATGACTACTTCACCGCATCAATTGGACAATGGATGGGACCATGTACTGTATAATCCTGAGTGACAGCCTCCTTCCCTCCGCCAGGAAATTAAAAAGAGGTCAATACTGGGTCTTCCAGCATGACAATGACTCAAAACATACAGCCAAGGCAAAAAAGGAGTGGCTCAAAAAGAAGCACATTAAGGTCATGGAGTGGCCTAGCCAGTCTCCAGACCTTAATCCTATTGAAAACTTATGGAGGGAGCTAAAGATTCGAGTTACTAAGCAACAGATTCAAAATCTTAATGATTTAGAGATGATCTGCAAAGAGGAGTGGATCAAAATTCCTCCTGACATGTGCACAAACCTCATCACCAACTACAAACAACATCTGACTGCTGAGCTTGCCAACGAGGGTTTTACCAGCAAGTATTAAGTCTTTTTTTTGCCAGGGATCAAATACTTCTTTCTGCAAAATGCAAATAACTTTATATAATTTAGAATATGTGATCATCTGGATTTTATTTTTGATATTCTATCTCTCACTGTTAAAATTAACCTACCCTTTAAATTGAAGACTATGCATGTCTTTTTCAGTGGGCAAACTTACAAAATCAGCAAGGGATCAAATACTTATTCCCCCACTGTGAGCCCCCACAAAGCTTCTCTGTATACAGTGTGATCCCCCACAAAGCCTCTCTACAAATTATATTAGCCCACACATAGCCCCCTATAAATAGTATGAGCCCCCACATAGCCTCCTAAAAACAGTATGAGTCCCTACATTGCCATCCTACATACAATATGGACGCTTACATAGCTCTCAAATATTGTATGATCCCCAACATAGCACCCCCTATTTACAGTATTAACCCCCACATAGCCTCTTAAATACAGTATGAGCCCCCTATGTACATGCAGATATTCCATACACATAAGAAAAACAAAACATACTCATTCCCACTGGCACTCTGCTCCAGTCACCAGTGTATTGACTCTTTCGTACAGTGCACTCGATGATGTGACAGCGGCTCGTCTGCACTAATGTATTTACCACTGTCTGTCAGGATGCAGATAGTGATGACATCAGAAAGCAGGTGTTGCCAGTAAACAGGTGGCGGGCAATGTTCCTGTCCAGCCAATGGGACGCCCTTTGCCCAGCTCTGATCTAGAAGAAGTACATTCTCACTTGAATACAGTGTTCTACACCCACACCTGCTAGTTTATACATTCACTTTCATTTTGGTGTCCATCTGTTCTTCTTTTACAAGTGTCCTAACACCCTACACTTTCTGAATTGTAAAGAGTTCCAAAGTTTTCAGCTCTATTTAAACAAAGATTATTATTTTTATATGAACAATGGCATAAGTGTCAGAGGCTATGCTATAAGTACCTGATAAGTTGGGGTTGCAAAACATAATGAGTTGCACTCCATTAATGCACACCTCCAGCATTTTGGTTATTTTTTTACTACTGGAGATCGCTTTTAACCTAACATCCCTGCCCCTACTCTTATACTTACCCTCCAGCATCTTAACCTTTTACCAACGTTGTGCTGGTCCTTTGGTGCCATCTTGTGACGCAACTCTTGACTATCCAGAAGTTTGAATACAAAAGCTCTCTATGAGAGCCAGAACAAGGTCAGAACGAGGCTCTCATACACTTGCATTGAGTTGTAACTTCCAGCTAGCTCCATGAAACACTGAAGTAGATCAAGACGTTGGAGGGTGAGTGTAAGATTAGGGACAAGGAACTTAGATTTACAGTACCACTCTGGTGGTGAATTAAAAAAGATAGATGGAGTGGTGCTTTAAAGTGTATAGGCATTGCTGAAACAACAAAGAGCAGTAGGTCTTTTCGTTTTAAGTTGCGTCATATCCTCTGGATATCCCATAAATATCTTTGATCATAAAGGCCATCATAAGATGGTAATAGTTACATGCCTTTCAACGGTAGCTTTTTGTCTCTCTCTTCTTATAAAACCTAGAAGTTGGTAAAGCTCAACATCTTTCATTCATTCATGCATTATACAGTATATTCCTCTATTCTGTTTTGTAAATATTTCAGAGTTATGAGATACGGTATGTCTCTTACAACCGTGGGACCCAAAACTGATGTAGAGAAAATGTATTATTACTTTCTCATGAGACCTGGTGATTTCTACTTCATGTTTCCTTCTCAGACTTTGTAGAAAACTGTTAAATATAATAACAAATCCCCCATGTCTTCCGATATGGTGCTTTTCCCCTTGGCTCTTGTGTAGAAGTAGAAGGTAGAGGAACTCAGTGATCATGGCTGTATGTATGACATTACAATACTAAGCAATGCTGTCTCAGATTTTCAGGCATCTCTGGATAATGTCATTCTAGGTAAATTATCTGTGTAATATTTGACAAGTCTGGTAGAAATCTCCAGTTTATTCCTATCTGCGGAGGATAAGTTGCTGAGCTCATATTGCATCAATGAGGCTTACGCTTATGAGTGACATATCTAAGGAATGTAAAACAATGAATTCAATCAATTGTCTACTAGAAATATTCGGGTATACTGAATGTTGCCAAATTGTCTATTTATTTCTTTGTTCTGTTTTATGTTTTAAAGAAACTGATCAAATGTGTTCAGAACGTCATTTAAAGGGATCCTGTCACCTCCAAAAAGCCACCTAAGCTACAAAAACACGTCCCTGCAGCATCCTATCACTATTCTCACACTCCTTTTGTCTCCTAAAAGCATCCTGTGAAAGTGGATAAAACGATTTTATACTCACTCATTAGGCATTATAATTAGTATGGGCTATATTCTTTAGCCCTTAGGGCATGTTGTTTTGCAGGCTCCAGGATCCACCCTCTCTCTGTCTGTGCTGCTTTACTTGTGCAGGCTTTGCCCTCCCCCTCTCTGTCACTCACAGAATGCAAATCATTAGTCCTGCCTTCAGCTCCACATCACAGCAGAAGCAACACAGAGAGGGCAGTGAGTATAAAATCGTTGTTATGCACTTTCACAGGATGCTTTTAGGAGACAAACGGTGTGTGAGATTAGTGATAGGATGCTGCAGGGACATGATTTTGTAGCTTAGGTGGCTTTTTGGAGGTGACAGGTTCCCTTTAAAGAAAGCGTGTACCCCATCAAGTCTCTGCTCTAGCCTGATGACATCTCTGAGCAGTGCCAAAGGGTTTTAAAATACGGTAGCACTCCCATTTTTTTTATTTTACCACAGGATAGTTGCCAGTAATAGAAGTTCCATAGGTGTAGTAAAACAGTTACCAGTTGCCATCTTCTGCTGTGTTCAGCGCCCCTCTGATCCTCTTCTATACACCACGTTGCAGAAGTTAGGACCAGTGTTTGCTGGTCGGACCAGAACTAAATGTAAGGCCTCATTCAGATGCCTATGTGACACATATGTGTTGTATCTGTTTTTTCTGCTGATACAGTCCCCACTTTAATCTATGGTGCAATTCACATGGTTTTTTTTCCAGCAACATAGATGACAAAGGCTTATAAAGTCTATGGATCCATAAAAAACACAATGCAGTACATGAATGGCATCAGTATGGTGTATGTGGTTAACATTGAAGAGGATAGGAGAAGCTTTGTGATTTATTTTTTATTGAGCCATCTGTGAAAAACACTGATGACACAATGATGGTAAAAACTGACACACTGATTCAAAACACTGATTTACACTGGGACCATTTTTTAATGTACGTGTTTAAATATGGATGTGTAAATGAGGCCTAACTCTGAGACTAGAACGAGGCTCTCATAATAAGAGATGCAGTTACAAAATGGTGAAGAGGGACCAGAGCTTTGCTGTTTATAGTGGAAGACAACCACCAGAAAGTATTTTACTACACCCAGGGACTATACATTAGCAGAGTTCACATAGCATTTATCCTTCTTTCAGTAGCTCCATTGGGGCTTACATCCAGCCCCCTGCAAAATAGAATCCCATTGTATGCACTAATGGGGTGTTGGCTTTATAAAAACCCAGCCTCCTCTAACCTTGTGCTAAAAAACAGCAGTCATGGGTTCTTCATGCAGCTACCTAGCAGTCTGAAAATCAAAATTGTGGAGGCTCCCATGCAGGACAAGGCTATTAGAAGATAGCAAAGCTTTTTTAAGTTGCCCTTTCCTCAGTTCGAACTGTAATTAAGAAATGGTAATTAACAGGAACAGTGGAGATCAAGATAAGGTCTGGAAGACCAAGAAAAATTTCTTTGAGAGCTGCTCATAGAATTGCTAATGAGGCAAATCAGAACACCCGCTTGTCTGCAAAAAATTTTCAGGAAGATTTAGCAGAAACCAGAGTTGATGGTACACTGTTCTACTGTTCAGAGACACCTGCACAAATATGGCCTTCATGGAAGAGTCAACAGAAGAAAACCACTCTTGCATCCTCACCGTAAAATTCAGCATCAAAAGTATGCAAAAGAACATTTAAACAAGCCTGATGCATTTTGAAAACAAGTCCTGTGGACTGATGGGGTTGAAATAGAACTCTTTGGTCACAATGATCAAAAGTATGTGTGGAGAAAAAAATGTACAGAATTTCTGGAAAAGAACATCTCAACAACCATTAAGCATAGGGGTGGATCAATCATGCTTTGTGGTTGTAATGCAGCCAATGGGTGCCAGGAAACATTTCACGGGTACAGGTAAGAATGGGTTCAAAGAAATGTCAAGAAATTCTTGATGCAAACATTACAATATCTATAAAAAGGCTGAGAAGAGGGTGGCTTCTACAAATGGATAATGATACTAAAGACATGTCAAAATCTACAATAAACAATCTCAAAAGGCGTAATGTGAAGATTTTAGAGTACATTCCCATGATTTTGGGAGCAGTGTTTTGGAAGTAGCACATTTTCGCTGCGTGCAAAATGTTGCATTCTGCTGTACAAGTACAGTGGATGGGATGTGTAGAAAACCCACGCCCATTGTGCTTCTTTTCTACACTGTGTAAACTGACAAGCAGTGTGGCTTTCCGAGCCATGGCATGTCAATTTATTCTTGTAGAGATGAAAGTTTTCCAGCGAAAATCCGCTGCATCCAGAAAACAATACGTTGGCATGGATGTTGTGTTCTCCTGAGGAGAACACTCGCGTCTCTGCAAGAGAATAAACTATTGTTAGTGAAACTAAGGCAACATTATTATTGTGTGGGGTACTGTTAGTGAAACCAAGCACTACTATTGTGTAGAGCAGTGTTTGTGAAACTAAGGGAGCATTACTATTGTGTAGCGCACTGTTAGTGAAACTAAGGCAGCACTACTATTCTGTGGGGTACTGTTATTGAAACTAAGGGGACATTATTATTGTGTAGAGCACTGCAAGTGAAACTAAGGGAGCACTATAATTCTGTGGGGTACTGTTAGTGAAACTAAGAGAGCACTACTATTGTGTAGAGTGCTGTTAGTGAGTCTAAGGGAGCACTAATATTGCATGGGACACTGTAAGTAAAACTAAGGAAGCAATATTATTCTGTGGGGCACTGTTAATGAAACTAAAGGAACATTATTACTGTGTGGAGCACTGTAAGTGAAACTACAGGAGCAATATTATTCTGTGGGGTACTGTTAGTGAAACTAAGAGAGCACTACTATTGTGTAGAGAGCTGTTAGTGAGTCTAAGGAAGCACTATTATTGCATGGGACACTGTAAGTGAAACTACAGGAGCAATATTATTCTGTGAGGCACTGTTAATGAAACTAAGGGAACATTATTACTGTGTGGAGCACTGTAAGTGAAACTACAGGAGCAATATTATTCTGTGAGGCACTGTTAATGAAACTAAGGGAACATTATTATTGTGTGGAGCACTGTAAGTGAAACTACAAGAGCACTGTTATTCTGTGTTGCATTGTTATGAAACTACAGGAGCACTATTATTCTGTGTTGCGCTGTTAGTGAAACTACAGGAGCACTATTATTCTGTGTTGCGCTGTTAGTGAAACTACAGGAGCACTATTATTCTGTGTTACGCTGTTAGTGAAACTACAGGAGCACTATTATTCTGTGTTGCGCTGTTAGTGAAACTACAGGAGCACTATTATTCTGTGTTGCGCTGTTAGTGAAACTAAGCGAAACTATTATTGTGTGGGCACTGTAAGTGAAAAATGGGAAGCACTGTTATTGCGTGGGGCACTTTAAGTGAAACTAAGGGAGCACTGTTATTGTGTGGGGACCAGTAAGTGAAACTAAGAGAGCACCATTATTGTGTGGGGTGCATTGGGAATGCTATTGCTGTTCTGCACACAAGTAGAGAATATTACTCTGTGAGGCAGGGCACAGCAGTGTTAGTACCGCCAACTGCTGAGTAAAGGATGTAGCTTCCAGTGTGTGGGAAGAAAGAATCCATGTCCTCTACCAGAAGAGATTAGAAACCTTTCCGTCCATTCCCAGCAGCCTCGTCCTCCACTCTGCCAACTCTAGTAGGAACTATGACAATAGGTGAAAGTGCCATTTTGAACAAGTGAAGTGTTTTGCTATGTTCCATAATACATTTTTCTACACTCCCTCCATTGAAAAAAACCCACATACATTGCTGCTCAACATGTTTACTGATTTAACATTTACCGTAGCTTATTTTGTTTTATGTTTTTGTGTGTGTGCTGTAGATTAAACGGCAGACGGGAAATGAAGAGTTAAATCATCAGAGGCAAAAAAGTAGAAAAAGAAAAGGTATGTTGGTCTTTTCTAGGCAATGGTTATATGTGGCAATGGCTCCTTGCTCCTGGTTGGTGAGATTGCAGTGTATTCTTTTTAATTTTGCTACAACATGGCATCTATTTCAATTTTATGTCTGTGAAAATTGTTGGAAGAGCAGGTCATCGTGTCCCTCTTGTCTTCAAAGGAACCTTTTGTTACCGTACAAAGTGCTGAAACTTATATTTTTTGGCATTTTGTAGAATATTGTCAAGAAAAATACTAGATAGATGGTTAGTCTAAAGCTTGCATCACACATCCTTTTGCATACATTTTGGATAAACTTCTTATTTAAATGTCTCCACGGTCTCATTCATCTGTTCTGTCGGTGGATTGACTTAATCTGGGACAGGACATTCTGTCATGGCATATTTAACTAAGAGGATTTTTCTGACATTGTACACAATGCAACTTGATGGGAAAGCATTCTTAGCATCTCTGTAATGATTCATAGCTTTGGCTGTATAGTTAGAAGCACAGGTTTAATGGTTCTTGAGGCCTTTGTCTGAATTAACAATGGCAATAATAGAAGTATGACCAGGTGTTTTGATACCTAGTGAAAAGATGAAATTCTAGCCCTCAACCAACAAACAAGGACTATGAGCCTGATGTATTATGACTGCCATTGAGGACGCCAGGCAGCGCGTTGGAGTGAGAACTGCCTAATTTATTAAAGGGAATATGTGAGCAAGTTTTCGCTACCTAATCTGTAAACCGCAGGTTTTAGGCAAAGAGACTCTAAATCAAACAATGTTTAACTTAAGGCCCTTTCACATCAGCGGTAATTTGAAATCGCGGCAGATGCGGTGGAAAAAAACGCATCTGCCGTGATTGCCGCATAGACGCCGCATAACCGCTGCACTTGCGGCGGCTGACCGCGTTTTTTTTCACGGCCGCACCTGCCGCAAGTGCAAAACCGCACTTGCCGCACCTGCCGCAAGTCCCCCTATACTTACTATGGCGATTACCGCAACCGCGCCCTAAGTGCAGCAGTTATGCGGCGGCTATGCGGCAATCGCGGCAGATGCGGTTTTTTCACCGCATCTGCCGCGATTTCAAATTACCGCTGATGTGAAAGGGCCCTTAGTTTAATGGCTTCAGCAGTTCTAACACAGTCAAAGCATTTAGATTTAGCCATGTAGCTGAGCCCAGAGAGCCAACCTGCTCTCACCAGGCTCTCTATAGAGATTTACTTTGACAGTTGGGTGTCAAACAGAGGAGGGGGCATGTCAGACTGCCATGCTCGTGACAAAGTAGTCCAGTAATGGTAATCACCTGATATGCAAACATTAGCACTCAGCCTGATAAGAGAGGCACAATTGCTTTTTATTTTTTCAACACCTACAGCGTGCTGTCCTCAACTTACATAGCAAAAGCCTGCTTACAGATTCCCTTTAAGAGGCACATCTTACAAGTGCCATACGCCACCACATGAAAAGTAACTCCGATCAGAGACTGGAACTTATTTCTGGCTTCATTTACTCCACTGAAGTAAAGTGTGAAGAAATTTCATGGCGGGTCCATCCACGCCCTGTTTTATCTAACCTCTGCCTATTTTAGGGAAGCTTGCTGGAAATGGTGTAAAAATGATAAGTCGCAAAATTTGTAAGCTATGAGTTTTGACAAATTTGCATATGTTTTACATGAAATTTCCTTAAAAATCATCTTTATGAATTAGTTATGTGTTTACATCCACACAGCGAGTGACTAAGCTGGCAGTAAATCTGTAATACAATATAGTTTAAAAAAACCCATAATCAACTGTGGGGATAAAAAGCGTACAGAAAACTGTAGCATTGGAAACAACAGGATGTCAGTTTATGTTTTTACAACGTTTGTAAGTCTTTGTAATGTATAGGGGAAATGTACAACCAATCTAAGGCTGCGTTCACACATTTGCGTATTTTGCTGCGCTTTTTTGCGCGTGCTTTTTGCCGCGTTTTTCGGCCGCGCAAAAAAGCGCCGCAAAATACGCAGGGGCTTTCACACACTGCGCTTTCTTTCCCCCAGAAAGCGCAGTGATGTCACAGAGGGGAGGAAGAATACAGCTTCCTCCTCCCCTCTGTGACATGTGTGACCGCCCCATTAGACTTCACAGTGTTAATACACACTGTGAAATCTACATTAAACAAAAGCAAGTTAATGAAAAATAAAAAAGAATCAATACTTCACCTGTCCGACGCTTTCCTCCCGGTGTCTGGTGCCTTCTGCCGCTCTCCGGTGTCAGATTCTAAGTGAGATGTCTTCTCACAGGACCTGTGGTGATGTCAGAGGGGGGCGTTCCCGGGGCGGTCCCATCGCTGATTGGCTGCTCGCGGTCATGTGGTATCACATGACCGCGAGTGCCCGGGAACGCCCCCCCCTCTGACATCACCACAGGTCTTCTCAGACGAGATCTGACTTAGAATCGGACACCGGAGAGCGACAGAAGGCACCAGACACCGGGAGAAGGCGTCGGAGAGGTGAAGTATTGATTCTTTTTTATTTTTCACACACTTGCTTTTGTTTAATTTAGACTTCACAGTGTGTATTAACACTGTGAAGTCTAATGGGGCGGTCACAGCTGTCACAGAGGGGAGGAGGAAGCAGGATTCTTCTTCCCCTCTGGGAGAATACGCAGAAGTAGCTGCGTAAACAATTGACATATCAATTGTTTACGGAGCTGCGTTTTCTCCCGGAAAACGCAGTGCGTATTTTTACGCAATGTCTGCACTGCAAAGTGAATTTCCCATTCACTTTGCAGGCAGATAAAAGGCACATTGCGTATTTTGAAAAGCGCGCGTAAAAATACGCGGCAAAATACGCAATGTGTGAACGCAGCCTAAGGCTTCTTTCATATCAGCGTTTTTCACTGATTGTGTCAGATCCGGCAGATTTACCGCATCTGCCGCCTAACGGTCGCACTTGCAGCACACTTGCGGCAAGCCCCACGCATTGTCTATGGGGCTTGTGGCAAGTGCGGTATTGCCGCGATCCAGCACTTGCAGCAGTTGCGGCCGTGCAAAAAAGCACTGCTGACCACATTTTTTTCATGGCCGCAAATGCCACAAGTGCCAGATCACGGCAATACTGCACTTGCCACACCAGCCACAAGCCCCATAGACAATGCATGGAGCTTGCCGCAAGTGTGCCGCAAGTGCGATTTACTGCATCTGCCGGATCTGCTGCAATCAGCGAAAAATACTCATGTAAAAGGGGCCTAAGTACGCTTTTAAAACATGCAGAAAAATCTGCCACAAATATGAAGAAATCGCAGCTCTGTAATTTTGCTAACTTGTATGCTATTTTCTCATAAGGAATTAGCAAAAAACACCCCGAAAACACATTTGTAGTTGTGTAGATAATTGAACTCTGAAGGTATGAACGTTATATTTTAGCGTTTATATAGTGCCAACATATTTTTCAGCGTTGTACAGAGATTGTCATCACTCCCTATTATAATGACATTTATTAGGGGTACAATTAACTTATTACTATGTTTTTAAAGTTTTGGAAAAAAAATGCAGAAATGGAGGGAACCGCCAAACTTCATGCAAATTCTGCCCTAGGTCAGCAGGACTCCGCTAGGACATCAATGTTAACCACCGAGCCAGTGTGCTGCCTGGATAAACTCTTTTCTGGCTAGGTTTACACTCTGCAGCTTTTATGGCCGCTTTACACGTCCCGATATCGTTGTCCAACAACGATAAAAAGTCATGTGGTTCAGCCGTTGCCGCCGATATCGTTCGTACGTTGTGTGGTGTAAATCTGCAATTCGATGCAATAACGATGCCAAAACGATATCGGGGAAGAATTGTGCAGGCTCTCCAATTGCCCGATATTGCATGGACAATCTGGCAGGATCGTGTTGTGTGACAGCCCAACAACGATTTGGAGAGCAACTTCCCCTATTCACACCCATGTTAAATGGTCGTTCCCTGGGTCGCTCGTACGAGGGGGCGTATACATCGCAGTTGTGTTGCCTGCCGATATCTCCCTGTGTGACAGCTCCTATGCGATCTTGGATTCCTGCCAAAAATGTGCGCGCTCCTGTTCCGTTGTATCCAATATCGGGACGTGTAAAGCGGCCATTAATTTGTTTGTAGGGGTTGTTGCAGACTGAGACTATTAATTAATTTAAACCTTTTGTAGGGGTTGTTGCAGACTGAGACTATTAATTAATTTAAACCTAACAAGAAAGATATATATTTCCATTGTATAATATATTGCTGCTACTAAATTATGAATATATAGATATATTATAAATATATAGCTATATATTTCATATATAGATATATTACACATGAAAATTGCCTCTTCAGATTTACATACCGTATTTAATTTCTCAGAGGAGCATTGCTTGGCTTATAAGCCTCCTTATACTAGAATGTCAGGCATGTCACTCTCCTCAAGGAGAATTGCTATCCCTTAGACCTGTCTATAAATATATTTTCATTGTCATATATTTGTATTAGAAAGTGACTATTAGGGTATGTGCACACGGGGGCGGGTTAGTGGCGGCGGCGGCTGGGCGGGACCCGACAGGAAGCTCCGGAGCCGTCCACCGGCTTCCTGTCGGGTCCGTGCTGCGGGAGACGGGCGGGTGTGCGGCGGTGCACAGCGGGTTAGCGCCGGCGATTCTGCAGCGGCTGGAAGCAGCACATGATTCTGCTTGCAGCCGCTGCAGAACCGGCCGGAATATAGAGCATGCTCATTCTTTGCTAACCCGCTGGGAACCCAGCGGGTTAGCAACGGATGAGCATGTGTAAACCGCCGCTGTGTGCACAGCGGGTGTCGGTTTACATAGGTTTCTATGTTAATCCAAACGCCGCTTTGGATTAACATAAATTTGCATGAAATTTATGTAAACCGACCGGCGGTTTACACACCTAATCCGGCCCTAACCCGACCAGTGCGCACATACCCTTAGGTGATATATAACTATTAGGGTATGTGCGCACTGGTCGGGTTAGGGCCGGATTAGGTGTGTAAACCGCCGGTCGGTTTACATAAATTTCATGCAAATTTATGTTAATCCAAACCGGCGTTTGGATTAACATAGAAACCTATGTAAACCGACACCCGCTGTGCACACAGCGGCGGTTTACACATGCTCATCCGTTGCTAACCCGCTGGGTTCCCAGCGGGTTAGCAAAGAATGAGCATGCTCTATATTCCGGCCGGTTCTGCAGCGGCTGCAAGCAGAATCATGTGCTGCTTCCAGCCGCTGCAGAATCGCCGGCGCTAACCCGCTGTGCACCGCCGCACACCCGCCCGTCTCCCGCAGCACGGACCCGACAGGAAGCCGGTGGACGGCTCCGGAGCTTCCTGTCGGGTCCCGCCCAGCCGCCGCCGCCACTAACCCGCCCCCGTGTGCACATACCCTTAGTATTTGGTCACTATATGCCTTCCATGACCATGAGTTGTACAGGTAATTTTCCATTATTGTAATAACTGGACATTTTGTGATGTGATGTTACTCTCAGTAGTCACCATCAATAAAGAATAAGTTTCTGTACTACTTTGTGGATATTTTAGGATGTGCCACATTAGTAAACCAACACGATACAAGTGTTGTGTAAGACTGCAAAAAGGAGAACGTATGACACAACAAGAAACAGAAAGTGACATGTAGAGGTTAATAGGTTCGGGCTGAGCCTGTACTTTCATTATAGATTTAAGGAAATGTTTAATAGAAGCATATTAAGTTCTTGGAATTAATGTTATACTAGAGAATTGGTGATTGTCGAAGCTGTTAAAATAACTGCTAAATACTGCTATGTCTTGGCCTCTTTTTCCCTGTTGACCTATTTTGGTGCTATCATCCCAAGTTATTTGTTATATTTTTACCAAAGATGCTGTATTTTTTACCTCTAAGGCCCCTTTCACATCAGCGTTTATCGCTGATCGCGGCAGATGATTTACCGCACCTGGCGCCTAACCATCACACTTGCGGTTCACCTGCTGCAAGCCCCATGCAATATTTATGGGGCTTGCAGCAGGTGCGGCAAGTGCGGTATAGTTGCGGTTTCGGCACTTGCGGAAGTTGCGGCCGCAAAAAAAACGCGTTAAGCAGTGCCGAAACTGCATCTATACCGCACTTGCGGCACCTGCCGCAAGCCCCATAGCTATTGCATGGGGCTTGCCGCAAGTGAACCGCAAGTGTGACGGTTAGGCGGCAGATGCGGTAAATCCGCCGCATCTGCCGCGATCAGCGTAAAACGCTGATGTGAAAGGGGCATAAGTGGCCAATATAGTTAGATAAAAGCATAGCATGCTGTACTGTTTTATATGTTAAAATGGCGAAATTGTGACAAAAAAACAACAGATCCCATTATATTTAGGCTACGTTGACACATCGCGCATTTTTGAGTGCTATTTTGCGTGCGCTTTTCAAAAATGCGCAATGTGCGTCTGCCGTCAAAGTGAATGTGAAATTCACTTTGTCGTGCATAAAAAAAATTGCCATGTTATTTCTTTAAGCACCTGTGCCCTCGCTTTCTCCCATAGGAGCCATTATCATAAGACGACTGGGCATATAAGACGACCCCCAACTTCCTTCTCTAAGCTTTAACTCATAAAAAACTACTTTAGAAGTACTATGGCTCAAGACTCAGCAGCTTAGCTTTCATTTCAATTGAGAATGATCGAGCTCAACAGATCAACTTTGACAAAGTAATTGATGAATTCGCATCTCTGAAAGTTAGAAAACAAATGTTTAAGTAGATGTTTAAAACTGAACAAATTGGAAATGTTTAACTAATGTTATGTTTAAGTGAACAAAGTTTAAATATATACAGTTTAAAACTACTTAATATTTAATAAACATATACAGTTATTTGAAAATCATGCAATATTTGGAATTATTCACCTTATTAACTTTCCAAACATATTCACTGAATATTCAACTTCTAAAACTTGCATCATAAACAAAATCTATTAATTGAAATGTTGAGGGACCCCACTATGAAGTTTTGCCCTGGGGCCCCGAAGTTTATAGCTACGGCACTGCCTGGGGTACAGGGGTCGGCTACCCCAGCGCCTGCTTCAGGATCCTTGGGGATGCACATACAGATCTTAGTGGCATTGACCCATGAACCAGGGGGCCCCGTTGCCAGCTCTGGCATTGGCCCCCCTTGTCCAAGTGGGTACACAAGATCACGCTTTTTTACAGCCGGGGCTATCGTGTGTGATATCTCATTAAATACAGTGAATTTTCACTACAGTTAATGAGTGGGCACACAAGATCGCACAGCAGCTGCATCCCAGGCAGGGGGAGCAGCAATTATCCCAGCACCTGACAGCATGTGGGGGGCTTTCACATGCTTATTAGTTTCCGGCATGAGACAAAAATGCAGTGCTGCATGAGAGTGGAAGCAGGGTAAGTGGTTTCATAGTTTTTAAAGACTGAAGGTAAACTTTATTTAAGTTCATCTAGTTCAACCCATAGCCCAACATATTGATCCAGAGGAAGGCAAAGAAAACCCATGTGGCAACACTAAGCTCCACATTAGGGAAAAAATTCCTTTCTGACTCCACACACGGCAGTCAGACTGGTTTGCTGGATCGACGCACTATCAAGGAATCTAGTATATAACTGGTCATATTATATTTTTTCAACCGAGGCATCCAGGCCCTTCTTAAATCTTAGTAGTGACTCACTCATTACAACATCATGTGGCAGAGAGTTCCATAGTCTCACTGCTCTTACAGTAAAGAATCCGCGTCTGTGATTATGATTAAACCTTCTTTCCTCCAGACGTAGAGGATGCCCTCTTGTCTCTGTCACATGTTTAGGCGTAAAAAGATTATTGAAAGGTCTTTGTACTGTCCCCTTTGTACATTTTTCCAAACTAAATAACCCCAAGTCTAATAACCTGTCTTGGTATTGCTGTCCATCCAGTTTTCTAATAACCTTGGCTGCTCTTCTCTGCACCCATTCTAGTTCAGCTATGTCTTTCTTATACACCAGAGACCAGAATTGTACACAATATTCTAAGTGTGGACTCGCTAGTGACTTGTTTAGAGGTCAAACTATGTTGTTCTCATTAGCATCTATTCCTCTTTTAATGCATCCCATTGTTTTATTAACCTTTGCAGCAGCTGCCTGACACTGGCCACTAAATATGAGTTTGTCGTCCACCCATACACCCACAGATTGCAGTGAATCTCTAGCATAGAACCTGTAGCCAACAGAGAAGTCATACCATTTCTTTAGAAACCCAGACCCCTCCTTCCTACACCAATTTCTGAGCCACTTATTTATCTCTCTAATCTCCAGTTGCCTCTCTGGCATGGCACGTGCACAGGCAGTATTTCAGAAAATACCACCTTGGAGGTCCATGCTTTAAGTTTATAACCTCATTCCCTAAAAAATCCTCTTTAATGACTTTTGCACCTACCTCTAACTTTGTCATTTGTGCCAAAGTGCACCATTACTGCAGGGTCATTACCAGCTCCTCCCACTTATCCCAAATCTAGCATCAGGACCCATCAGACTCTAGTTACACCCCTAGAGGCAACTTCTGGGGTGAGTGCAAAGGGGGCAGAGAAATCACAAAGGGCGAGGGGCGAGCACACAGGGGGCAGAATAAGCGCTGAGGGGAGGGGTGAACACACAAGAGGAAAGAGAGCGGTCACAAGGGGGAGACAGCTCAAAGGAGAGAGCACAGAGTGGAGAAGACAGCACAAGGGAAGAGAGACCACATATTGGGGGAAAGCACACAGGAAATAGACAGCTCAAAGGACAGAGCACAGAGGGGAGAAGACAGCACAGGAGGGAGGAGACAGCAGGCGGGGAGAGTGCACAGGTAAGATAGATCAAAGGAGAGAGCACAGAGGGGAAACAACACAGAGGGGAGAGAGAGAATGGACAGGTCAAAGAGCGGAGAGACAGCTACTGCGCCCAGTGCCAATGAGCCCACCCACATCTATCTAGTCCATATACATCATATAGTGATAATCCCTGCTTGATAAAACAGTACGGTAATTTAATCAGAACTACAGCAAACAACTCAGTGTTAGTTGTTAGTGTTAGTGACACATCAATGGGATCAGGGATTTTCCTGTACATTTTTCTGCTCTCTGATTAGGTGGTATAAACCTGGTGACAGATTCCATTTAATGAATACAGCAGGTGCTTAAATTGCCTTTCAAGTATATTCCTTCAGCAATCCTTTTGGTCCAAGGCACAACTGTTGTTGTCCTGTTTGGCTACTAGATCTATGGACCTGTAGTCGTAGTGCACTGCTCTCACATCAGACTGTTTGCGGGGACTGTCCAGGACTAACATCTTGATAACCTATCCGCAGGATAGTTCAGACTTGTCAGAATGGTAGGAGAATGACACCTGATGCTTCCACAATCAGTTATGCGAAGCGTGGATTCATATATTGTTGGTCACGCCAGGGTATTGTATGTTGTTTCCTATTCATTATATAATTTACGGATATGTGCCATTCCAGCTCCATACATTATGTTCATCCAACTGGTGCAAGAGCAGATAGCAGCTGAATGGTGAAGGCGCCAGGTGTCACTCAGGTGCGTATCTGTAGTTGGTGCAGGCATTGTAGTTGAACCTGGTCCCTAGACTTCAAGGGCCCAAAATCTTCCTTTGGTCCATATAATAAGATTAAGAAGAATAAGAAGAAGACCAATGCTATTAAAGGCTTGTCATAGTTAAGAGCCCTGTCAGAGATTTTGCATTGTGGCCACATGGCTTTAAATTACTGGATTAATCCCTACCCATCCTAATCTAATATTGATAAGAGTACAGAGATAAAATAAACTTCCTGTTAACTAGAAATGTTCAATATTTCAACAGGTGGCAATATGTCACAAATCCATTTCTGATATCTAGAGAAGTTTGACCTATTGTCAACATAGAGATCAAGACCAACACCAGAGATCCACATTTTAACATGACATATGTTGGGAAGTTAGAGTATGTCTAGTATTCCATTAATTCAGCCTTTTTTACTTATAGAACCTATTTAAGCTACTTAACACCAACTCTAAGGCCCCCTTCACATGTCAGTGCTTCCAATACACGTGGGATACATTTTGTTCATGGATACTACAAGTACCCATTATGGACCATGTGTCCATGTGAGCATTACGTGTGTCCATGTGACAAATACACAGTAACATGTCTGTTTTTTTATGGGCAGTGCGGATCACTCAATCCCATATAAGTGAAGGGGTCCGTGAAAAACACATGCTGCACGGTAAAGCAGAAGCTGTGAGCTGATAATATCAGTCTGGAAAGGTCCAAGGTTATTGGGCCCTTCCCAGCTTAAAAAGTTCCAGCCCACAACAGCCCCAGAAGTGGAATGTTTCGAAATGCTACAATTTTTCCATTTGCCTTGGCTCTGATCGATTGCCGTAGTGCATTGTTTTTTAGGGTGACTAACCCAGTAATTAATAAAAAATCACACAAAAAAACTTTATTCAAATAAACACTCCTCAATGCTTTTCTTTCCCTCATTCACCTCTTTATTGAAAAAACAAACAAAACAAGTTTACCGTAATCATAGTCATCATGGACCACAAATGACTAACATTGTCGCACTTCAAATGTTCCAGCTCACGCTGCGCTGTTCATGCCTCGGTGACTCTGAAGAGCAGTAATGTTAGTGATCTCACCTCTCTTCAAAGGTGCTATGTTTCATGCAGTGCAGTGAGACCCAGAAGTGGTTGTTGGCAAAGTCTATGTAGTGTCAGAACGATATTCCAAAGACTTTGTTCGTTGGATTCACTCTGGACTATGTCGGACCTGCTGGAGATTATTATTATTATTTTAATAAAGTGGTCAACAAGGGAAATGCAATGTTTTATTTCCTTGTGTTTTTGTGTTTCTGTTTTTTGCAGGTTTGCATTTGTGGATTATGATAGGTTAGCTGAACTACTGTGAAATTACTGGACTATGGCATATATGCCTGTTTTGTTTTTTTATAAAGTGGTGAATGTGGGTAGTGAAAGTGTTGGGGAGTGTTTATTTCAATAAAGTATTTTTGTGTGTGTCTTTTTTTATTATTGGGTTAGTAATAGGGGTGTCTCTGATAGACAACTCTCCATTACTCTCACCAGAGCTTGATGACAGATGTATTTTTGGAACAGTACATGGGTAACATCAACCCCAATATCCATTGCTCCATTTCTGGGGCAGCTGTGGTCTAGTATTTTTAGAATAGGAAGGGACCAATAACCATGGACATTCCCAGCTTCACAGCTGTCTGCTTTACATTTGTTGGTTATCAAAAATGGTGGGGACCCTATGTTGTTTTTTTATTTAATTATTTATTTGGTTAATAGCTGTACAATATATCTATGTATATTATCTATGCATCTGTCTTTGTACATCTTTATCACATAAAAACCATTAATTTCAGTGTTATGCGTTTTTCCCAGTATGTGTCATGCGAATGTTACATGGATGTTACACGGGCAGCACAAACGTGCACACTGATTGTACAAAGATGACACATGGATCATACACATGTACACAGATGGCCACACAGATGGTACAAACGGACCGTGCCAACGTAGCAATTTGGAAGGGGGCCTAATAAATACACATCCTCTCTTTCAATAGATGTGCATGTAGCCATTGTACAGTTAGCCTTGGACACAGTGGATGCTACTGTAGCAGTTGTAATGTATGCAGCCTGTTCTGTAACCTTATTGTTCTGAATTCACTGGAGTTCCTTTTTTACTCTATCTATATGCATATAATGTCAATGCAAATGTCAATATTTTTACCCTCCCCTCAACCAAACGTGGTGCTGCATTAAAGAGTGGAATCCTAGGACAATTAACACTGAGTGCGTTCTGCTGATGATGTTTTAACCCACAATCCTCTTTGCATAGTGATACTCTAGTATGATGCCAGCATTAAATACTTATACAATAAACATGATCGTAATTAGACAGTGACACAAACATCAGCTGCAAAGTGTATTTGACTTGGAGATTGCTTTTCTTCTGTACTCTGGACCAATAAACTTGTACAATATATCTTTATTGCAGTACTTATTACTAGATCTAGTAATGTCTACTCATTTTCATTCAGCAGCATTGTACTCTCAGAGCCATATTATATTGTTCCGAAGTTGAATTAAGAATGACAGTCATGGAGTTTGGAAAGTGGGTGTGGGCATAAAAGATCTGGCTCATACATACCTATTTTCACTGTTGTAATCAATGAATGGAGATTATTGGACATAAATATTATAGTAGTTGCTGTCCTATGATATATATATATAATTGTTTCAGAAAATGAAGTATTTTTCCCAGAAAATTATTGCAATTACACGTTTTGTTACATACATGTTTATTTTCTTTGTATGTTTTGGTAAAACACCAAAAAAGCAGAAAAAAAAAGCTTTGAACATAATGTCACACAAAAAAAAACAAAAATGGAACAGACAAAATTGTTGGCACCTTTCCAAAATTGTGGGTAAACAACTTTGTTTCAAGCATTCAATGCTCTTTCAAACTCACCTGTGGCAAGTGACAGGCGTGGGCAATATGAAAATCACACCTGAAACCAGGCAAAAATGGGAGAAATTGACTCAATCTTTGCATTTTGTCTGTGTGTGCCACACTAGTTATGGAGAACAGAAACATGAGAAAAGAACTGACTGAGGACTTCAGAACCAAAATCTATTGAAAAATATCAATAATCTCAACATTACAAGTCCATCTCCAGAGTTCTTGATGTTCCTTTGTCCATGGTGCATAACATAATCAAGATGTTTAAAACCCATGGCACTGAAGCTAATCTCACTGGACTTGGATGGCAGATAAAAATTGATGAAAGGTTGCAATGCAGGAATGTCTGGTTAGTGAATATGCAGCCCCAATCAAGTTCCAAAGAAACTCAAGACGTCCTGAAGACTCAGTGAGCATCAGTGTCAGCGCGGTCTATCTGTCGACATTTGAATGAAATGAAATACTATGGTAGGAGACCCAAGAGGACCCCACTGCTGACACAGAGACATTAAAAAAGGTAGACTGCGGTTTGCCAAAATGTGTGTGAGTAAGCCGAAATCGATCTAGGAAAGCATCTTGTGGACAGATGAGACTAAAGTTACCGTCACACGCGGCAATATTGCTTGCAATTTCACTGGCAATTTGCTGGTTGCAGTGAAATCATGGACACATTGTTCTATTTTGTTGCTGTGTACAAATGTAACAATGTGTCCATGATTTCACTGCAACCAGCAAATTGCCAGTGAAATTGCCTAGCAATATTGCTGCGTGTGACAGTACCTTAAGATAAAGCTTTTTGGTAGAGCACATCATTCTACCGTTTACAAAAAAAAGGAATGAGGACTTCCAGGAAAAGAACACAGTACCTACAGTCTAATATGGTGAAAGTTTAAATATGTTTTGAGGTTGTTTTGCTGCCTCTGGCACTAGGTGCCTTGATTGTGTGAAAGGCATCATAAAATCTGAAGATTACCCAGGTTGCAGTGTAGTGCCCAGTGTCAGAAAGCTGGGTTTGCATTCCACGTCATGGTTTTTCCAATAGGATAATGACCCCAAACATACTTCTAGAAGCACCAACCAAGAAATGGATGGAAACAAAGTGCTGGAGAGTTCTGAAGTGGCCAGCAATGAGTCCGGATCTAAATCAAATGAAAACCTGTGGAGAGATCTTAAAATTGCTGATGGGAGAAAGCGCCCTTCAAGTATAATCTGGAGCAGTTTGCAA
This sequence comes from Allobates femoralis, assembly GCA_033576535.1. Taxonomy (NCBI): domain Eukaryota; kingdom Metazoa; phylum Chordata; class Amphibia; order Anura; family Aromobatidae; genus Allobates; species Allobates femoralis. The sequence goes on along the minus strand of JARQOC010000003.1, from coordinate 654,046,034 downwards.
AAGAAGAGTCCAAAATTCCAGTTAAGAGGTGTAAGAAGCTTGTTGATGGTTATTGGAAGAAATTGATTGCAGCTACTTATTTCAAATGTAATAAAAAGGATGGGATATTTCACTCCCCTTCACCAGGAAAGATACAATGTAATACATACAATTTCATAATACTTTATTAATCAATTTCATTCTTCACAAGAGAGGTATATGAATCTGTAACTTCAATTCACTCATCTTTCCTGCATGTCTCTCTTCACAAGAGAGGTATATGAATCTGTAACTTCAATTCACTTATCTTTCCTGCATGTCTCTCTTCACAAGAGATGTATATGAATCTGTAACTTCAATTCACTCATCTTTCCTGCATGTCTCTCTTCACAAGAGGGGTATATGAATCTGTAACTTCAATTCACTCATCTTTCCTGCATGTCTCTCTTCACAAGAGAGGTGTATGAATCTGTAACTTCAATTCACTCATCTTTCCTGCATGTCTCTCTTCACAAGAGAGGTATATGAATCTGTAACTTCAATTCACTCATCTTTCCTGCATGTCTCTCTTCACAAGAGAGGTATATGAATCTATCACTTCAAGCATCAATATACTTGTCTTTTAATAATGTAATATACTGAAATCATCTTACTCTGTGTGATGTGGGATGTTCAGAGGTCATCTTTGGTTTAAAAGTGTTTATGACCCCGGATGGCCAGAAACTCTTGTTTATTTGTCTTGCATTTATTACCTTCTGCTGTGCTGAGTTTCTTTGATTGATTGATTAACAAGTGTAATAGACCCAGATCTAAGTAGAAACTCACTATATATATAGACCCAGCTAAGGGGTGCAATCATGCGGGGTCTTGCAATCATGCCAACTGTAGAAGTGCAGTTACACCAGGCAGTTAAACGGGGCAGGAAATGGGTAAGTCATGCAAGACAAACAAACAGATATGCAATTTGTTCACTTGTACTGCAATTATGTATTCACTATGTAAACCCCAGACTAATCATCACTACTGACCTCTCACCCACCACTACAGCTCTCCTTCCCGCTGCATCTGACTCACACTACTCCCATCCCCTGCTCACCATCCACAATGTATCCCCTCCTTTGCACTCTCACTCCCATCCTTCTCCACTTCCTGCTACCCCCGCTCATCCCTCCACCCAGCAACAAAGTACTTCTCTCACCCTCCATCCTACCTAACCACCTCACCCACTCCTCTGAACTATTCATGCACTTTCAATCCTCCATCTCCAATCAGGCACGGCCACCACGTAAACTCTCATGCTCCCACCTGTTAACCCTCTCCCTGCTCCTCCTACTCGCTGGCGACATTTCCCCTAATCCCGCCCCCCCCCCCCACCACATCCCCACAGTCACCTACACCCCACCCCACGTCCCATCACCAACTCTCATAACCCCACCATCACCCACCCTCGCAACCTGACCAACCTTAGACCCATCCCCCCAGCCCCTGTGCCTCTAATCTCCCTGCCAGGCGCACTCTGGAACGCCCGCTCAGTCTGTAATAAGCTCACAGACATCCATGAACTCTTTATTTCTAATAAACTCTCATTCCTTAGCATCACAGAGACCTGGCTCACCCCCTCCGACACGGCCTCCCCTGCTGCACTATCCTACGGCGGATTCAATCTTTCCCACACACCCCGCCCCTCTGACAAACATGGCGGAGGTGTCGGCATACTCCTATCCGACACCTGCTCCTTCGCCCTTATTCCATTACCCCCCTCTGTTACTCTCCCATCTTTCGAAGCCCACTCTGTCCGCATCTTCTCCCCCTGTAACCTCCAGCTAGCCGTCATCTACCGCCCCCCTGGATCCATCCCCACCTTCCTCGACCACTTTACCACCTGGCTACTTCACTTCCTCTCTACTGACATCCCCACCATCATTATGGGCGATTTCAATATCCCCATTGACACTGCCCACCAAACCGCCTCTCAACTTCTTTCCCTGACCTCCTCCTTCGGGCTCTCCCAATGGGCCTCCTCTGCCACCCACAAAGATGGCCACATGCTGGATCTCATCTCTACCCATCTTTGCTCCCTTACTAATCTCACAAACTCAACCCTCCCCCTGTCTGACCACAATCTGCTGACCTTTTCCTCCCTCACCTCCCCTACTACATCACCTCCTCTCCGCAAACTTGATCATCCACGCAGAAACCTAAAACACATTGATCTACTCTCACTCTCAGAATCCCTTCTCCCTCTCGCCAACATAACATCTATACGTGACACAGACACTGCCACCACCCTCTACAACACCACATTAACCAAGGCGCTCGACTTAGCCGCCCCCCTCACACACCACGCTCCACGCACTATTAGGCAACCCTGGCACACCACCCTCACTAAAGACCTGAGACGGGCATCCAGGGTCGCCGAGAGGCAATGGAAAAAATCAGGTTCCACTGAGCGTTTTGCGCTGTTCAAACAGTCCCTCATCGCCTTCAAGACTGCACTTGCCACCGCCAAACAAACCTTCTTCTTATACCTAATAACCTCCCTGTCCCACAATCCCAAGCAACTTTCAAAACCTTCAATTCCTTACTCCGCCCGCCTGCTCCCCTCCCTCTCCCCTTATCTCTGCAGAAGTCTTTGCCTCCTTTTTCAAAGAAAAGATTGACAGAATCAGAGACAGCTTTGATCCACTGTCCCCACAGCCTCCCCTTTCACCTATACTGCCCTCTACTTCCATCAACTGCTTCCCCCCTATAACTGAAGACCAGCTCTCCTCCCTCCTGTCAAAATCACACCTCACCACCAGCGCCCACGACCCGCTCCCATCCCACCTCATTCCCAACCTCACCTCCGTTATCCCAGCCCTAACTCATCTTTTCAACCTATCACTCGCCACCGGCACCTTTCCCTCAGCCTTCAAACACGCCTTGATCACACCCATCCTCAAAAGACCCTCCCTCGATCCCACAACTGTCTCCAACTACCGCCCTATATCTCTCCTCCCTTTCGCCTCTAAACTACTTGAACAGCATGTCCACTCTGAGCTGTCCTCTCACCTCTCCTCCTGCTCCCTCTTTGACCGCCTGCAATCTGGCTTCCGACCCCTCCACTCCACTGAAACAGCCCTGACTAAAGTCACAAATGACCTACTGACTGCCAAAAGCAAGCGCCACTACTCTGTTCTCCTCCTCCTCGACCTGTCAGCCGCCTTCGACACTGTTGACCACTCCCTTCTACTACAGATCCTGGAATCTCTTGGCATCATGGACCTTGCCCTCTCTTGGATCTCCTCATACTTAACGGACCGCACCTTCAGCGTCACCCACAGAACTGGTTCAAGCTATACTAATTTACAATAGTACATGCTTAAATAACATCAATTTTAAAATATTTCTGTGTCATAATTATTTAATATATTAATTTTCACACAGAAATAACCAAGGATCTTACTGGCCCAGTCAGATATACATTTATAACCTATCACCATACAAAGGCAACTCCCAGTTATGAGCTCACTTTGCTATATGCCACTCCATTACCATACAGCAACCAGTATATTCCACCTTCACCAGGACTACAAGATCCCAGGTAAATTCAGTTGCACCACAAGCAATGTGGTGTTATTTAATTATATGTACCATATGTCCAACAGGTGGCATGTACGTAGGGGAGACTGGACAAAAATTCAGAGCAAGAATGAATTCTCATCACCACACAATAAAAGAAAGACGTATGGATCTACCTGTAGCAAAGCATTTTTGCAGCTCTAACCACAGTGAAACCGATATGAGGCTGCTCATTTTAAAAAGTAACTTCAAATCTCAGAAAGAGAGAAGAACTTGGGAATACAAATTGATAACGACCTTTGACACATTCAAACAGGATTGAATGTCTGACATGGATTCATGCGTTTTTATATCAATAGAAAGGGCATTTGGGGATATCACATCTTCCAACAGACCCCAGTTAGATGACAATGAACTTTTGACACTTCTTAGGTGAATTGTCTCACATGGATTTATAGCTTTCTTCTCACACTGAGGAATTTCCAAGTCTCCACAGGCCACTAATCATAGAACAATAATAAAATCGGTTCCTCTTCTCTCGGAATTTTGATTTTACCTCCCCAGCTCCTTTCCCCCTCCCACAACTGACTACTTAATGTCACCTGTCGTATTTACTGCATCATCTCACCCTGCTTATGTATATATGTAACTGTTACCCTAGGGGAAGAGACCAAAAAACGATTCTAGAGTCCACAATTATAAAAGTGCATATTTATTCATGAAAAAGTGTGATAGAAGGAATCTGAGACAGGTGATATTCCCGTTACATAGTATATTAGCAGTTTATATGAGGGTATGGTATCTTTCAAGATATATCATATTCATGTATATATACCTAGCTAATAATTAAGGTGAGTGTGGTATTAAACTAAAATATTGCAATTTGCCCACATGTGATACCAATTAGTTCACCTTATTGCAATATGTCCCATGCTTATATAGAAAATGAAGTACATATATAGACTTATATTATTACACTAGCCCTTTAACAGCCCTAGGGGAACAGTTACAATTGTTAGAGGTACGATTAGTCCTTATATAATGAAGTCCAGAAATATTCCTAACCCATATAAGGATTTGGGACACTTTTATTGAAATACATGATGGGAGGGAATATATTGCTGTGGTTCTGTTTAACATTATGTATATATGTGTGTGTCTTCAGAATTTGTGTCATTATCAGCCTGATGAAGGGGCCATAGTGTCCTGAAAGCTTGCTTTGCTTACCATCTTTTCAGTTAGCCATTAAAAGATATCAATCACTGAGGACTCTCAGATTCTAATATTATTTCTATCTACTGGCTAACACGGTATAAACATTTTTAACCTTAGTTACTTTATGAACATCATGTATCTAACCTGGTTTCCAAGTAATAATGTAGATTCTTGTTGATGAGCTGTTGTTATCCAGCATTCACAGAATGATTAAAAAAACACATTTGTTAAAAAAAATTATTAAAATCCATCATGAAAATACATCATAATGCAAAAAAAAGGGAGAATAAGGTCTAGAAATACATATTAGTTGCTATGTTTCAAACCTGTAGGTGTTGTTACTTGTAGCCTATCCCAAAGTAGTAGCCAACTGTTTTTATACCATTCATTTTCCAAAAGGTATAGTGATGAAAATGTCAAACAGAGTAAAAAAATATAACAAAGGAACGATTCTGATAGAGGGTAAAATTGAATAAAAAAATTATACCTTTCATAACATGATTCTATCTACTGTGATCCAATTAATATAAATGCATTCGTTCAATTCTAAACTTTTAACCCACTAATGACTCCATATCACAGATCCAGCACGCCTCCCTCAATAGAAAGACTCACCAATCACTACCCCTTTTTGGTCTATTGCCTTTTCATTGTTACATAGCATAGATCTACATTTTAAATTTTCATTTAATGTATATTATAGTTGTCAATTGTTTATTCTCAATTTAATATATTACTCATAGTGCATAAGAGTGCTCTTCATTTTAACCATATTGTTTTGTATTTTGATATGATGGTACAAATGTTTTGAAATTATGTTTTAATTGGATGATGTGAATATCTTTACTATGTTTAATAGACAATTGCTACAAGTATCAATGAAATCTAAAATTGGCATCTACTATATAATTGCCGTAGGCAATAATTTCACTCATGAAAACGTCCGTGGCATATGTAAGCTGTACGTCAAAGCACAATGCAAGCGGATTGCATCGTGGCGAAAATAGAACAGAGGCACAAAGTAGCGTATTTAGCTGAGAAGAGACGAGCAAAGCGAGCAATGCGAGTATCGCTACCCAGTGCAAATTCATGGAAAATCCCTACTTCGGGTCATGAGTTGCTTGGAGAGAATCCGCTGGCATGCGAGTCCTACCTGAGTCAGGATTTTTAGAAAAAAGATAGTGACACTCCACTGTTTCTATCACTACTCAACAGCTTGTATAAATTACTCTGACATAAGTTTTCAGCAGGGTGTGGTGAAAGAAGCGTGGTGAGTTACAGCAGCCACGCCATTCTGATGAAAATTTGCTTCTGTGTTGTGATAGAAACTGTGGGGTGACATTGTGGTCACTCAACTGCTTCTTTCAACACCCCTGTTGCGATTCCTTTCAGGGAAAGTGACGTTGTGTCGGAAGCAGGGACTGTGGCATTAATGACAGAAGGGCATCGGCTACTGAAGATGTGGGCAACTATGAGAAAATCTGCGATCGCTTCTCCATAACCCCCCACCCCAAAACAGGGGATGGCATTGACAGAATCTGTGGTACGTGAATACAGTGCCACCCCCTTATGCTGTTGTTTTAGTTGGGACGATAGAAGCTGTAGAGAAGTAACTACAGGCCATCTTCCTGTGACTTCACATTTGAGACTCTGCTCAAATGAAACATTTCTGGAATTGAAGAGAATAAAAAAGCACATATAGGGATTAACTATACAATTAGGCCCAGAAATATTTTGACAGGGACACAAGTTTTGTCATTTTAGCTGTTTACCAAATCATATTCAAGATACAGTTATATATTCAATGAAGACTTAAAGTGCAGACTATGAAGTTTAATTTGAGTGAAGCCACATCCTAATTAGAGTAAGGGTTAAGGAATTACAGCTCTTTACTATTTAACTGCCTCTTTTTTAAGGGACCAAAAGTAATTCCCTCACCAATCCATCATCACTTAAGTGGGTAAAAGGTATGGAGCTGATTCCATGTGTGTTATTTGCATTTGGAAGATGTTGCTGTGAAACAACATGTGGCCAAAAGAACTCTCAATGGAAGAGATCAGACAATCATTAGACTGAAAAAAAAAAGAAATCCATCAGAGAGATAGCAGAAATTTTATTAATGGCCAAATTAACAGTTTTCTATCCTGGGGAGCTTGGGAACTCAAAAAGGCCTGGACATCCATGGAAGACAACAGTGGTAGATGATTGCAGAGAAATAGTGATATAATAATATATGATAGTGAAGAAAAACCCCTTCACAACATCCACCTAAATGAAGAGGAGTTTCCTGGAAGTAGGTGTTTCAGTATCTATGTATTCCATAAGGAAAAAACGTACAGCATAACTCATTTTAATTTTTATTTCATAAATGAATAGTACACATAAAAACATGAAACTTTTTGATAGATGTTATCAGACAAATTTGCTTCTTCTCTACTAGAATTGATCAATTATTATCAAAATTCTCAATTCTGAGGTAAAATGTTGTATTCAGTAAAGATATTCCCATTATTAGGATAGGGGATGAGAGTTGCTACTGATTAGATTCTATCTAAATAGAAGAGTGAGGAGAGGGGCAGAGCTCTGTTTATAGCTCCTCCCTCTAACGAAAGCACCTCCTTCATTCCCTCTACATTGAACTTCATTAGTAACAACCACCATCTCCTATCTCAGTAATGAGAAAGTCTTCACTGGATACAGATTTTAACTCAAAATTGACAATTTTGATAATGACTGGACAATGATGGCAGAGAAAGAAGCACATTTGTATGAAAAGATATATTACAAATTGTGTCTGCTGTGTCTGCGTGCCTGCTGCATTCAGGGAAGGGGTCCCCCATGTCTCTTGCCCCCCTGTGAGTTGTACAAAACACTTTAGAAAGTGTACAGTTAATGTGTCCATAGGGACTTACTCAGTAATGAGTCATCTCTGTTCCCGGGTATCCTCCCCGCCTCCAGCCCTCTCTGTGCCACCACCATCCTGCTCTGTCCTGCCTCCTTTATGTGTCTGCCCTCCTCTGCTGCTCAATGCTCCTCATCTGAAGTCATGCAGAAGCGGTCCCGGCAGCTGAAACACCTCCTGCCGGTGACGTCAGTGCCAGACCCTGCCCTGCTGAAAATTATGTATGTACAGCAGGGCGGGCTCCGGCACTGATGTCGCCGTCAGGAGGCATTTCAGTTGCCAGGACTGCTCCCACCCATTGCTTGCTCTGCATCTGCGTGACTTCAAATGCAGAGGAGCATTGAGCAGCCGAGGAGGGCAGACACATAAAGGAGGCCGCATTAAGGGGGCTGGAGATGACACAGAGAGGGTTGGAGGCGAGGAGGACACCAGAGAGCAGTGAGGATTCATTACTGAGTAAGTCCCTCCGGACAGTACACTTTCTAAAGTGTTTTGTACAACTTACAGGGGCTAGAGACATGGAGGACCCCTTTCCTGAATGCAGCAGACACGCTGCATTCAGGGGTGCTTCCAGTTTGGAAAGCCCCAGGGGGGTGACAGGTCCTCTTTAATGAAGAGAGACCCATAAACAAACAACAACTGAAGTCAGCTGCAGTAAAGGCCAGTAAAGCATCACAAAGGAGGAGACTCAGCGTTTGGTGACGTCCATGGCTTCCAGACAATTAAGGCTTCAGTCATTGCCTGTAAAGGATTCTCTACAAAGTATTAAAAATGAACATTTTATTTATAGTAAAGTTAATTTGTCCAATTACTTTTTAGCCACTGAAACGAGGAGGCTTTGTAGAATAATGGTTGCAATACCTAAATGCTTCACAGGATATTTTTGTTCAACACCTTTAATTAAACTTGAAAGTCTACACTTCAATCACATCTCAGTTGTTTCATTTTAAATATATCATAATGGTATGCAGAGCCCAAATCACAAAAATTCAGTCACTGTCCAAATATTTCCTGACCTAACTGTAAAGTGAGAGTGGTAGGAACTTTTATATTAAAAGTAAATTACAAAAGTGGTTAGGGCAGAAAGAGAATCTGACAGGTCAGCCAGCTCTCCAGCCTACTGGCATTTGTATATTCCTTTATAAATACCTTGCCTAAGAAGCCCTTTATAATATCTGCCACACAAATAGATGTTTAATAAAAGTATTTTTACAGTCTGCTTTTAAAATGCGGATAAACATTTTGACTAGCAGGTATTGGTTTTCTCAGACTGGTCATCCCATTCAGCATCTTATCAGGCCTCTGCTGGCATAATAACATGATTTTCAAGAGTTGGCAGCATCACCTGCTCTCTGCAAATATTGCTCATGCTCACAACTTTCTTAGGCTGCTTTCACATATGCGATAAGTGTAATTCGGGCAGATCCAGCAGATGTCACCATATCTGCCAGATCTGCCACATAACGGTTGACTTGCGGCACCGATCCCGCAAGCCTCATTCATTCTCTATGGGGCTCGCAGTCTGGTGCGGCAAGTGCAGTTCCGCCGGATCCAGCAGATTCGGCACTTGCGGCCACGCAAAAAAAAACGCTGCTAGCAGCAGTTTTTTGTGGTACCGCAAGTGCCACGCATGCTGGATCCGGTAAAACTGCACTTGTCACACCCTACCACGAGCCCCATAGAGAATGAATCCCGGCTCAGTGCTGCAAGTCGGCAGTTATGCGCCAATTGCAGCGACATCTGCCGGATCTGCCATGAATTACACCCAACCGCAGATGTGAAAGCAGCCTTACCTATACGTCATTGCTCCTCTGAAACCAGTTGTACACTTTTCAGTTCAGAATGAATTAAATCTCTCATTGATAGACCAGATGCAGGCAAAGGGGCCAGGGAATCACAGACAGGGAGCAAACAACACATTATAGGATACAGACACACTGGCGTCAAACTCGGACGACTGCAATGCGAGTAAAAATCGCATTGCAGTCGGACCAATGTTAGTCAATGTCCGAGAAAACATTTCCAAGTTTCGGACGTTTTTTTCTTGTCCGATTCACGGATGACGAGTCAGTCGCAACATGCTGCGACAGTATGCGAGTGTCGGACAAGACTCGCCAATGCAAGTCTATGGGTCCAACAAAAAAGACGTACCACACTCGGACCGCTCAAGGACCATCTGAGTCGGATGCGATTTTTAATTGATACATTGTTATTCTGTAGCTCAGACAACTGTAAAAAAATGCTCCTGTAAATGCTAATACAGTAATAGCTGCTGACTACAAAAACGAATTGCACTCGAACAACACACGGAAGCCACACTGACCAAAAGTCGCATGACACTCGTCCAACTCTCGGATCCGTCAATCGCACCGTTTTTGCACTCACCAGTGTGTTTCCACCCATACAGTCAGTGCCCAGTGCACCGAAATCTGATTACCAGAAAACTGCAAATGATGACTAATGAAGAACAATAGAGTGGATTTCTTCAACAAAGGTATCAATTTAATCTGGATTACAGCGCCATTACAGCCATGTCTGTACTTTACATTGGAAAATTGTTCTCACAGGTTCTCATTAAGATTTATTGTGGATTATCTATCCAAGATTACTTTTACATTTATTGAGAAAACATCCTAAAGGAAAGAGTTAAACAGCAGCAATTCAGAACCTGAACTCAGATATAAAATAAATTTGAGTAACCCTAACAAAACACAAAAAAAAAGAGTTAAGCAATGGACATAAAACTGGTTGAGTACCAAAATATGTAGTACTCAGATGATCCCATTACTGCAGAAAGTGAAAGAAATTAACATAGAGGAGAAAAATAAATCTCTACATGTAGTAAGTGGCTCCAGCTGTCTATTACTATGGGTGGAGCATGTTCTGTTAATATCCAGACATAGCTACCGATTGTCTTCACCCTCCTTCTAAGAAAAGATAAACCTACTGAAATCACAGAATTTCCCTTGTGAGAGAACTGATACGTGAAAATTGGCAGGGAGACAACTTGATTCCCTTCCAGTAAATTATATGTAAGAAAGCTGTTATCACGTATCCATTGCTCAACAGTAAACTAGCACTATGGCCCGATTCATCATTCCCTTTGTGCCTGTATTTTGTCTACTTTTATGTGTTTTACACCTTTAATCGTTTTCACCCAATTCATTATTCTATTTGCACCATGTTGTGTTAAGCTGGCTTCACACTTGCGGACCCCTCCGCACCATCCTGCAGAGGGGATCCGCAAGCTGAGCGCAGGCACCGCAAGTCCCTATGTTTAACATGGGGACGCAGGTGCCTGCGCTCTGATGCAGATTGGCGTGCGCACCCATTCACTGCAATGTATGATTTGTACGCAGGCAGATGCCTGCGCACAAATCATACATTCTCGTCTGCACCAGGAGCGCGACATGTCGCGTTCAGGGTGCAGACGTGAGTGTGTGATTTGTGCACATGCATCCACCTGCGTACATATCACATATTGCAGTGAATGGGTGCGTACTGGGTGTGCACGCCAATCTGCATAGGGAACTTACAGACTGGACCCGCAGAAGCGCTATACGCGCAAAACGGAGTCGTTGTCCACCCTGCAGGCCCTGCCTGCACTATGTACCCTCACATTTTGTGAATAAAGAGCACGTCGAAGAGATCCGGTGAGTGCTGTCTTTTTTCTCATTTAAATCATGCTTCTTGCTGACTGAGCAACACTGATCCCTGGAACACTGTGTACCTGGCTGTGCTGTCTAAGCTTGTAGTGCTGGTGCCTCGCTCCCTTATGCAAAAAACTTTAATAGATTATGGGGTTATGCTTTCTGACCGTGCACCCCTTCCCCATTAGCCTTAGGTGAAATTATACCCTATTGGCAGGATCCTATCCACCCATACATATGGAGGTTTTTTAAAAACCCATAGAGAGGCATTAACTCAGAGTAGGAATTCAGTAAAGTGGTACACCATGATGTGGCTACTGTACTGGTATAGAAATTGCCATTTTTGTATGCTCAGTATTTCAATTTTTTCATTTATTTCCTTAGCAGTAAAGCATGTCTATATTCTTATATTCATGCTTTACATGCTTTAGCATTTCAGAGTGCCTCTTTATTGGACAGTCTGTACTAAACATTGTTTGCTGTATTGGTCAGACTTCTTGGGACGATGTGTTTATACCCATACCCAAAAGTTGAGACTTTTCTTCATGGCTTTCTCTTCTCTCTCCTCTATGTATATCAGAGTTGGACACTTATTTGACACATTGACGATGAAGAGAGACTGGCATAGATCTCTGACAGTAGTATCATTATAATTACACTACATATAGAGTAGGGACTATCCATTACGAGAGAAATCCCTATTTTTAATAACTATCTTGTCTTATTATTTTATCTGTTCACCTACAGGAATACATTCGTATTAGTCTTAGGCTGGCTTCACATTTGCGTATGGAGCGCTGCGTACCAAACGCAGCCAAACGCTTGCGCACATGTGTTCCTATGTTTAACATGGGAACGCATGTGCCTGCGTATGGCTGCGTTTGGCAGCATTTGCGTTCGGATGCGCATAATTTATGCGCCCTCCGACCGCGCTCCAAACGCAGCTTGCAGCATTTTTTTGTGCGTTCGCGGCGCTTGTTCTATCCGCAAGCGCCTGCAAGCGCACAAAAAATGCATTGATCTCAATGGGTCCGCAGTGTCCTCTGCATGACACCGCAGGAGAACGCTGCGGATCACATTGAGATCTCTCCCGGTGGCCGCCGGTGATGTCACAGGAGATCACCGACAGCCACCGGGAGATCAGCTCAGCCTCTGCTGATCTCCTCCTCCCCGCCGCCGGTAATCTGCTAGCGGTGTCGGCGGGGAGAAACAGCTGATGTGACAGCTGTTTGAATCTTCCCGCGCCGACACCGAGAGGAGATGTCGGCGCGGGAAGATTCAAACAGCTGTCAAATCAGCTGTTTCTCCCCGCCGACACGTCCCGGAGCTTACCGGCGGCGGGAGGAGGAGATCTCCGGCACTGATCTCCGGCGCTGATCTCCGCCCACGGACACCTCCGATTGGCTGGCCGGGCTGCACAGTGATGTGTCCGCAGGCGGACATTATCCGCTGCGGACACATCAAAATGTCCCTGCTTTTGACTGCGTTTGTGTCTGCATGCCATCAGCATGCAGACACAAACGCTAATGTGAAGCCAGCCTTAGGTAGTTTTGTATGATACATGTATTGTTTGTTTATATTGTCTTTTTTTATATTTTTTTTTATATACTTTTAGCAATTTAGATGGTTTTAGATATATACAAATAAAGTTTGTAAGTTTTTAGGAGTTTTGTTCTTCTGCTGTGACCTATTCTAAAATGTTGGATTATTCCGTTATACCTCTTTCTGTAATACCGGCAATGTCAGATTAAGTGACTGAAGCTAATAACACCTTCTTATAATTCTAGATCATTTTATTTTTGTTTTAAAAAGAGATTGGGGCTGGTTTAATCCTTTTAGTGTGATTCCTGCAGCCTTCTAATGGCATTTTGTGCTGTGAGCTCTCTCAGTTCAGCGTTGGTCCTGCCTTCCACCTGCAGTCACATTACCATGCCAACCTTGCCAATGAAATGAGAAGAGAAATGCTCTGTCCATATACTTTTCTTAATACCTTGTTCAGAGCTTGTTAGTTTGTTCGGAGGGAAATTGAGTCCTGTTGCTTCTATGTTACCTGTGCTCAGTACTGCACTGTTATTATCATATTTTTCTTCCCTAACAGCTCTGATACTAGGGGAGAAAGCCTCTTTAAATACATTGTCCTACAGAAAGATCCAGCAAAAAAAAATGTGTGAAAATATGGAGTCGGCCTTACACTATATTATAGCTTTGTACAACTCATAAGTTACACAGTCATAAGACTATCATGTTTATGAAGCCATAAAATGAGAGTTGTGAAATGAAAATGAACGGTCACTTCACAGCCCAAACCATTCTCCTGATTTAAAAACACTCCATTATAATTTTTTTCATGTTCAAATTAATTTCTAAAATTATTTGTTTCTTTGACTCATTTAAAGGGAGTCTGTCAGCAGGATTTCACACACCAAACTATTTATAAGCACATGTAGCTCTTTCAAAGATAATACCTTTCCATGTCCAGACCAATCCTCAATGAGTGAAAATTAACGTTTTAACTGATAATATAAATCTGAAGCCTCTGTCACTCCAGCTCTATTCAATGCCCGCTTCCCCCTCCTTTTGCAAAACCCCTTCATGACATCCACTGTACATATATGGCACAAGTCAAAAGCGGGTGTATGGAGCTGGGAAGAAACGGCTTTGAACTACAGCCAGGACCTGGCTCTAACAATCACGTGTGTAGCGGAGATCTGCCTGCGATTGTTAACCTGTTAAATCCTACAATCAAACTCTGACATCAAAATTTAACACATGCTGGTATGGGGGTACACTATTTTAAGCACCCATAGCTGTACCAGTGACGTGATCGCAGGTTTTACAGTTGTAGGTCTGCTGAAGACCATCTTGCTTGTCATAGTAGTGATCTTTTGGAACCCTGCCTGTGGCTGAACGTCAAAGGAAACTGATTTTCACTATATGCTACAATGCTATGGTATAGCAAAAGCGATCAGATGAAGGCAGGTTATATTCCCCCAAAGGGACTATTAAAAACAATGCAAAGTAAAAAAAAATGTTTTAAAAAATGATTTTTTATAAAAAATCTACAAGTTCAAATCAATCTCATTTTGCCCCATTAAAAATAACGATAATGAAAAATACATACGTGTTATCACCATGTTCAGAAAAGTCAGATCTATCAAAATATAAAAATAACTAACACAATTGGAAAACACAAAACAAAAAAACCTAAAGAACGCCAAAATAAAGCTTTTTGGTAATTTCAATCCCACAAAACAAAGCTGTAACAAGCGATCAAAATGCTATATCTATCCTAAAATGGTATCAATAAGAATGTTGTCTTGTCCCATGAAAAATGAGCCATTACCACAGCTCCATTGACCCAAAAATGAAAACGTGGAAAAAGTGTCATGACCCCCCCAATTTTATTTCTTTCACATATTTTAGATTTTTGTCATAAATAAAATAATAAAACAACTGAACATGTTTGGTATCACTGTAATTGTACTGATGAGGAAAATCATATTGTGAGGTCATTTTCACCACATAAAGTACATCGTAAAAACAATTCCTCCCCAAAAAATTCAGAATTGTGTTTTTTCACAATTTCTCCCCATTTGGAATTTTTTTTTACCCTTTTACAGTACAGTATGTTTAAAAATGAATGATATCATTCAAAAGTACAACTCAACCTGGAAAAAAACAAGCTGTCATATGTCTATGTAGACAGAAAAATAAAAGCGTTATGGCTCTGGGAAGAAGGGGAGGAGAAAACAAACAGGCAAAAATGAAAATTTGCGTCGAGAAGGGGTTAGAACTAGTAGGTGTTCTGTCCTTGACTTACCATGCAAATAGAGTCTGTGGAGCCTCGGTTAGGAGTCTCAAACACAGGACTAGCCAGATATCCCTCCAGGGAAGGACCCAGTCAAGGGGTGGCTCCTAGCGGAGAACACCATAACCACCATGTTAAGTGGCCCTTTTATCCAGCTCTTTTACAAGCTTAAAGATATGACAAGGGAATAACAAGGCCAGGTATCCATCCACAGACAGCTGTTTCGGGGTGTTGCCCCTCATCAGTGTGGAGTAGGATTCTGGCTAGGTGGAAGCAAGGCCTAGTAGACCAACATCACAAAGCATTCACTGATCTCAGAAAGACCAGTCCAAGAAAACACTGCGGGCAGTGCCAGGGGGCAATGGGCCTCGGAATTCACTGTGTTGAGCGCTTTAGCCAGCTGCCCGCAGTGTTTTCTTGGACTGGTCTCCCTGAGATCAGTGAATGCTTTGTGATGTTGGTTCTTGACTTACCATGAAAGATGTATAAAAAGTAGCCTTAATGAAGCAGCATAATAGTCGGTAGAAAAGACTGTAAAAAGTAAGATTACATTACATCCAATACCGAAGACATCTTATTGAGCAAGACAAACAAAAATAACCTGTGAAAGGGAGAAATATTGGTAATTGTGAAATCCAGACAGATATACAGATGTCTGGTTAACATTTACCAATAATTTTGAGGCTTTTCCACGTGAAAGTAAATGCCCTTGTAGGTGTACTTACCTCTATATGATAATCACCGTGAGACTAACTCAAACTGTAATAACAAATCATACATGCTGCGCAATCTCCAAAAATATACTTTACAATTTTTTTACAACATATATGTGAATCTCATGCCAACTTAGTACAAGTTGCAGATATGACAGAATATCACAAGATATAATGAATATTGCAGTGACAGACACAGTTAGAAGAGGGCCCCTGAGCAAGAACATTAAATGGGCCCCTCTCAGTGTCTGTGACAAAATCTGCTTACTGCGTTGGAGGTGGAAATGCCCCCTCCTTTACTTCTTGGGCCCCTGTACACAGGTGACACCAATGGTATATTGTGCTCCTAGATTAGTGCAAGGTTCCGAAGTGTTCGATAATAAACATGACATGATAGAGAATGTAACAAGCAATCCCAAAGGCGACGAAGTGTGCAAATGTTTAGCGCACAACATAACAGACATTGAAAATAGATATGGTGTCCCAATGCCCGTTTTGCCCTGATGCTGCCATCAATTTCCAAATTAGTTACTTTTTTCAAATGAAATGGAAAAATGTCTTCATCATTCAATATACCGTAAGTTCTTTGTTCTATTATGAATAAAATATAGCTATAAGACATTTCAATATCATTGCTTTCTTGTTTTCTTTACATTTTACACAGCATGCTAACTTTTTTGGAATTGCAGTTGTAGCTATTTAAATTGTTCTTAATTGTTTTATTGCAAATAGCAGGAAGTTTCTAAATTTTGCTAATAAACCTAATTTGCAATGGCGGTTGAATTTTGATTGCAACTATCAATAATTTGATTGGGCGAAGGCCTGGATTTTGGTGAGGCCAGCGGAACATTTATGTGCTTGGAGCTTGCTGACTCACCCCTGACAGCAGATGTCTGGGGAGATCTTTTTGTTCTCGTATAGGTAAGCAGCCGTCAGCAGATTGTAACAGAAGCTTTCTACCCTTTTCTACTGAGAAAATATTTTTTTTATTAGTGTGTGTTTTTATTAGAAAAAGCAGATTTAGCAAATGTTAGGACTAAAAAATGCATTTTTCCCTATTTCGTTTTTTCTCCATCATGGTTCACTCATAAGGCGGTGTGTTGAGCCGGCAGTTCAGATGCCATACTGCTCCCTAATAAGGAACCATCCACTGAGTAAAGGCTTCTTCAGGTATTACAGTTAGGGCCAGAAATATTTGGACAGTGACACAAGTTTTGTTATTTTAGCTGTTTACAAAAACATGTTCAGAAAGACAATTATATATATAATATGGGCGGAAAGTGCACACTCCCAGCTGCAATATGAGAGTTTCCACATCCAAATCGGAGAAAGGGTTTAGGAATCATAGCTCTGTAATGCATAGCCTCCTCTTTTTCAAGGGACCAAAAGTAATTGGACAATGGACTCTAAGGCTGCAATTAACTCTGAAGGCGTCTCCCTCGTTAACCTGTAATCAATGAAGTAGTTAAAAGGTCAGGGGTGGATTCCAGGTGTGTGGTTTTGCATTTGGAAGCTGTTGCTGTGACCAGACAACATGCGGTCAAAGGAACTCTCAATTGAGGCGAAGCAGAACATCCTGAGGCTGAAAAAAAAGAAAAAATCCATCAGAGAGATAGCAGACATGCTTGGAGTAGCAAAATCAACAGTTGGGTACATTCTGAGAAAAAAGGAATTGACTGGTGAGCTTGGGAACTCTAAAAGGCCTGGGCGTCCACGGATGACAACAGTGGTGGATGATCGGCGCATACTTTATTTGGTGAAGAAGAACCCGTTCACAACATCAACTGAAGTCCAGAACACTCTCAGTGAAGTAGGTGTATATGTCTCTAAGTCAACAGTAAAGAGAAGACTCCATGACAGTAAATACAAAGGGTTCACATCTAGATGCAAACCATTCATCAATTCCAAAAATAGACAGGCCAGAGTTAAATTTGCTGAAAAACACCTCAAGAAGCCAGCTCAGTTCTGGAAAAGTATTCTATGGACAGATGAGACAAAGATCAACCTGTACCAGAATGATGGGAAGAAAAAAGTTTGGAGAAGAAAGGGAACGGCACATGATCCAAGGCACACCACATCCTCTGTAAAACATGGTGGAGGCAAAGTGATGGCATGGGCATGCATGGCTTTCAATGGCACTTGGTCACTTGTGTTTATTGATGACATAACAGCAGACAAGAGTAGCCGGATAAATTCTGAAGTGTACCGGGATATACTTTCAGCCCAGATTCAGCCAAATGCTGCAAAGTTGATTGGACGGCGCTTCATAGTACAGATGGACAATGACCCCAAGCATACAGCCAAAGCTACCCAGGAGTTCATGAGTGCAAAAAAGTGGAACATTCTGCAATGGCCAAGTCAATCACCAGATCTTAACCCAATTGAGCATGCATTTCACTTGCTCAAATCCAGACTTAAGACGGAAAGACCCACAAACAAGCAAGACCTGAAGGCTGCGGCTGTAAAGGCCTGGCAAAGCATTAAGAAGGAGGAAACCCAGCGTTTGGTGATGTCCATGGGTTCCAGACGTAAGGCAGTGATTGCCTCCAAAGGATTTGCAACAAAATATTGACAATAAAAATATTTTGTTTGGGTTATGTTTATTTGTCCAATTACTTTTGACCTCCTAAAATGTGGAGTGTTTGTAAAGAAATGTGTACAATTCCTACATTTTCTATCAGATATTTTTGTTCAACCCTTCAAATTAAACGTTACAATCTGCACTTGAATTCTGTTGTAGAGGTTTCATTTCAAATCCAATGTGGTGGCATGCAGAGCCCAACTCGCTAAAATTGTGTCGCTGTCCAAATATTTCTGGCCCTAACTGTATGTGCACCAAGAGGAATGTATCTAGGGAATAGAAGATCTGCACATGATGCAGTCAGATGGAGCATGCTACTTTTTTCTTCAACTGGATTCATACAGTAAGGCTACATTCAAACACGTTTTTGCACTTATTGTTATCCATTTTCCGGCTGCAAAATTGATCTGCTTTTCCAAAAAATGCATCACCCATTCACACTATGCATTTTTTATGCATTTTTTGAGCTGCATCTTTTTCCTCCATTCAGAATAGTTCTCAATGGGAAAAACGCAGACGAAAAACTCCACAGGAACTAACATGCACTTTCCTTTAACGTATGACTTTTCCAGGAAAAATATTATTCACTCAACAAAATCCCAGTCTGAATGGCAAAAAGTGAAAGCCCATTGACTTTTCTGCGTTTCCATTTGAGTAATCCATTTTGTGCAGTGCACTGCAAAGAATAGATGCAAAAAAACTGATCAAAAACAGTTTGTGACGCTGGTCACAAGAAATAACTAGTCTCAGAGGAGCAGAAAACTAACTGAAATAAATGGAAACTAAATATAGCAATTATACTACTTACTGGTAGTAAAGAAAGGTCAAAACAATCTGCGGTCAGGTCCAGGAAATAGCGCAGTACAGCAAAGAGTACAGAAGCTAAATCCAAATCAAGGCGAATTCAGTAAACCTGAGAGACAGAAACAGAGTACATAGGTACAAACCAGAAAGAGAAGTCAGGTCACTAGCAGAGGGTCATGTGCATGTAAAAACAAAGTCAGGCAGGGTCTGGTTCAGAACATAAAAAGATCAAGTCCTACACAGCCAAAAGTAAATGTACAATTGACCCAGAGCAGAGCTGCAGGCTAATTTAAATAGGCTCTTAATTAAGTGAGGTGAATTCAGGTGATTGAGGCACAGAATCAGCCCAGCCTGACATTGTCCACAAATCTATAACAACACAGGCAATGTGGAGATCATAACACAGTTTGCCTGAATGTAGCCTAAGTGTGTGGAAAAAACCTATATGTCTCTGTAGCATGTTCATTTTTTTCTGTTATAAGTTACGATGCTGCAATAACTTAGTTTGGCCACTAGAAGTCACCATTCAACAAGAGAAGAAAGCACTGGAAACAAGAAGTACTAGACTCAGACTCATGAGGTAAATTTTAAGGAGAAGTCCTGCATGAGAGACATGGAAGATTGGGAGCCTGAAGTGATCCAAATTGGACAATGTGATCCAGAATGAGCGGCTCCCTGAATAAACTTGCATGTTTGACTGGTCACCTACTGGTTTAGTAAGTTAGGGAGGTTTAGATAGAATTTGCAACAATCATTCCTGTTACTGAGATTACAGATGGACTGATGGAGACTTTGTGAGCTCTTGTATGTCGAGACTCTGGTGAACGTGAATACTATAGGAGAGCTCCGTGAAATACTACTGGGAGTGATCCGAATCTTCACCTGTACCTGTATCAGAGAATTTGGTGACGTAGGAAGCTGATTAAAATTAGTGTCGGGACGTCAGAATAACAAGTCCAGTTGTTTTCTATTTGAGGATATTCTGTAAGGGCATCCGCTCTGAGCGTTCACAATGAGGACAGTGCACTGTGTACATATTGTGTTGGTTCAAGTGATTAGTCATGTAAATATATATAAATCTAGGGAAAAATAGGGTACCAGGAATCTATTGTAATTAAGGCGGGAGGTGAGTGTAAGATTGTATTCCTAAGAGAACCAAGTGTCACGGTCACAGTAGATCCCCAGGTAGGCCCTGCACTGAATAAGGGTGGGAGTGGCATAGCTTTGGAGGTAGTCCTTCTCCCCTCCATGAAGCTGGTACTTGGGATCTCTCAGGCGGCATAATTTGCATTTTGTGGTTTGTGGCTGTTGTGGCCTATATTTTGTTGAAAAGTAAAACCCTGTTTTTGTTTTTTTTTGTACAAATTATAAAGAGAAGTTGGTTTGGTATCATATCGTGGTCGGAGTCATTTATGGCAGCGCCGTATCCCATTCTCAAATTCGCTCGGCGTTCCAGTCGTTACACCTCTATATTATATCGTAGGCCTATAAAGTTAAACTAATTGGTTCTTGAACCGTTTTGGCATTTTTTTTGCCACATAAGCTTTGTTTGAGGTAAAAGGGCATTAAAGTAGTACAAACAGTCACTGATACTTGATTTAATTATCTAATGTGTTTTGGTATTGCTCTGTCTCCTGATGGCAAAGTTAAAGGTAAAGAAGGATTGGGCATGTTGGACTTAAGCGTGCCTGGTCCTTTGCTCCAATAAGAAATAAGCAGTTGCCAAAGGAGTATGGTAATATCCAATTCCACTTTTCTCATTGAAAATACATACATACTTGTCTAGACCTATGTGGAGGAGTAGGGAGGTATAGCTTTTAGCTGAATTAGCTAGTATTGCCAGCATAATATAATTGGTCTGTATGTTACTCTGTTGTTGCCTGTAAACATTAACACTGTCGATCAAAACAGATCATTAATTACTGATATCCAATATTGCCTGTAAACTGAGAAACAGAGCAGTATACATACAAACATCCTAAAACTATGTTCACATTATTGTGTTTTAGACCTCCACCGGAAAATCTCCCTACATATATGCTATAAGGAGGGTATAACAGATACTTAAAGGGGTTTTCCCATGAAAAAAGTTACATTTAAAGATAGGTCTTGGAATAATAATAATTTCCACAATTGAATGTTTAAAAAAAATATTCCTGTGCTGAGATAATCTTATGTACACTACTGTTCAAAAGTTTGGGGTCACCCAGAAAATGTTGTGTTTTCCATGAAAACTCATACTTTTATTTATCAAATAAGTTGCAAAATGAATAGAAAATGTAGTCCAGAAATTGACAAGGTTAGGAATAATGATTTTCATTTGAAATGATAATTTTATCCTTCAAACTTTGCTTACGTCAAACAATGCTCCCTTTGAAGCAATTACAGCATTGCAGACCTTTGGCATTCTAGCTGTTCATTTGCTGAGGAAATCTTGAGAAATTTCCTCCCATGCTTCCTGAAGCCCCTGCCACAAGTTGGATTGGCTTGATGGGCACTTTTTGCATACCTTATGGTCAAGCTGCTCCCACAACAGCTCAATTGGGTTGAGATCTAGTGACTGCGCTGACCACTCCATTACAGATAAGAATACCAGCTGCTTGCTTCTTCCCTAAATAGTTCATGAATATTTTGAAGGTGTGCTTTGGGTATTATCCTGTTGTAGGATGAAATTGGCTCCCATCAAGTGCTGTCCACAGGGTATGGCCTGGCGTTGCACAATGGAGTGATAGCCTTCCTTATTCAAAATCCCTTTTACCTTGTACAAATCTCCCACTTTACCAGCACCAAAGCAAACCCAGACCATCACATTACCTCCACCATGCTTGACAGATGGCGTCAGGCACTCTTCCAGCATCTTTTCAGTTGTTTTGCGTCTCACAAATGTTCTTCTGTGTGATCCAAACACCTCAATCTTTGATTCGTCTGTCCATAAAACTTTTTCCAATCGTCTGTCCAATGTCTGTGTTCTTTTGCCCATATTAATCTTTTCCTGTTATTAGCCAGTCTTAGATATGGCTTTTTCTTTGCCACTTTGCCCTGAAGGCCAGCATCCCGGAGTCGCCTCTTCACTGTAGACATTGACACTGGCGTTTTGCGAGTTCTGTTTAATAAAGCTGCCAGTAGAGGAGCTGTAAGGCATCAATTTCTCAAACTAGATACTCTAATGTATTTGTCTTGTTGCTCAGTTGTGCAGTGGGGCCTCCCACTTCTCTTTCGACTCTGGTTAAAGCCGCTTGTGCTCTCCTCTGAAGGGAGTAGTACACACCGTTGTAGGAAATCCTCAGTTTCTTGGCAATCTCTCGCATGGAGTAGCCTTCATTTCTAAGAACAAGAATAGACTGTCGAGTTTCACATGAAAGTTCTCTTTTTCTGGCCATTTTGAGAGTTTCATAGAACAAACAAATGTAATGCTCCAGATTCTCAACTAACTCAAAGGAAGGTCAATTTTATAGCTTCTCCAATCAGCCAAACCGTTTTCAGCTGTGCTAACATACTTACATACTTGTACAAGGAATTTCTAGGCTTTTCTAAACATCCATTAGCCTTCTAAGGCTGCTTTCACATCAGCGTTTTTTTTAAATCGCGGCAGATGCGGTGAAAAAACCGCATCTGCCGCGATTACCGCATAACCGCTGCACTTGCGGCCCACTTGCGGCAAGCACCATACAATGTATATGCGGGCTTGTGGCAGGTGCGGCAAGTGCGGTTTTGGCACTTGCGGCAGGTGCGGCCGCGAAAAAAACTGCGGTCAGCCGCGTTTTTTTCGCAGCTGCCCCTGCCGCAAGTGCCAAAACCGCACTTGCCGCACCTGCCGCAAGCCCGCATATACATTGTATGGGGCTTGCCACAACTGTGCCGCAAGTGCAGCGGTTATGCGGTAATCGCGGCAGATACGTTTTTTTCACCGAATCTGACGCGATTTAAAAAAAAACGCTGATGTGAAAGTACCCTAACACGGTTAGCAAACACAATGTACCCTTATAACACTGGAGTGGTGGTTGTTGGAAATGTGCCACTATACACCTATGTAGATACTGCATTAAAATCCACACGTTTGCAGCTAGAATAGGCCTTTACCACATTAACAATGTATAGAGTGTATTTCTGATTCATTTAATGTTAGCTTCATTGAAAAAAAAGTGCTTTTATTTCAAAAATAAGGAAATTTCTAAATGACCTCAAACTTTTGAACGGTAGTGTATGTGTCCCTGCTCTGTACTGTGTAATGGCTGTGCCTGATCGTACAGGGACATGATCTGATCATACCACAGCTCCTCGGCAGGGGAGGAAGCAAAAAGGAATACAGACATTACAGCATGGGATCACAGCTGATTATTTTTATGAGGTAAAACATTTCATTGCATTTTTAAAAAACTGTTTTACGTCAAAGAAAGAATAATTTGGTGTCCCGTGTTCTAATATCTGTATACTTTTTCACTCCCCCTCCTGCCCAGTAGATGTGCTACGATCAGACCATGTCCCTGTATGGTCAGACACAGTCATTACACAGTACATAGAATGGACATATATATAAGATTATCTCAGCACAGGAGATGTGGTATGATCCGATCATGTCCCTGTACGGTCAGACTCATCTATTACACTGTACATAGCAGGGACACATATATAAGATTATCTCAGCACAGATGTGGTATGATCAGACCATGTCCTGTACAGTCAGACACATCCATTACACAGTACATAGTAGGGACACATATATAAGATTATCTCAGCAGAGGAGATGTGGTATGATCAGACCATCTCCCTTTATGGTTAGGCACAGCCATTACACAGTTACATAGCAGGGACACATATATAAGATTATATCAGCACAGGAGATGTGGTATGATCAGACCATGTCCCCTTATGGTTAGACGCATCCATTACACAGTACATAGCAGGGACACATATATAAGATTATATCAGCACAGGAGATGTGGTATGATCAGACCATGTTCCTGTACAGTCAGACACATCCATTACACAGTACATTGGAGGGACACATATATATGATTATCTCAGCAAAGACACATTTTTTTAGACACATCCAATTGTAGAACTCATAATCTACTTTGCTCACTTATGTAGCACTATGAATTCTGCTGCACTTTACAGACGTGATCATTACTGTCTCCATTGGAACTCACAACCTAAATTCCCTATCAGTATGTATTTGGAGAATGGTAGGAAACAGGAATAACTCAGAGGAACCCACACAAATACAGGGAGAAGATACAAACTCCTTGCAGAAGTCATCCTTGGTGGCATTTGAACCCAGGACCCCAGTGCTGCAAGGCTGCAGTGCCAGCCACTGAGCCACTATTATTTCAAGATCTATTGATTTAAATTAACTTTGTGGGAAGACCCTCTTTAAGTCACATGTGGCACCTATTGACTAATATAGCATGAGTTCAACAGGTACATTCTGAGCTTTTTAGTGACCTTCACATTAAATGGATATCATTTTAGACTATGGGAGACTGATGCCACTGCTAGGCGTCCATGAAATATCTAAATTGCTCACAGATTGTAATGGCATACGTTTAACGGATATGTCATAGGAAGCTATTAAAAAACTCATGAAGTATCCTGTAAACAGATGATTGTGATTGATGGCATCAGTGTTATAAAAAGTGTGCAATAGGGAGAGAGTAAGTTCTGCACTCAAGAATACGATGAAAACCAGTCCATACTTTTGTAACTTAAAATATCAATGATGGTCATGTAAGCAGCACAATGGAGGTGTACTCCTCGTTGACCAACGCTGATGTTTTAAGGTAGCAAATAAAGTCTTATTTTATCATTTTGGTGTGTGCAGAAATTCCACCCCTTCCTATTGCATTTATTGTAACTGTTTACAATAGTGGGGTGCTCGACCATATATTCTGAGACTACGCCGTGGTTGCGCTATTCCATCTCAAATTAATTGGGACCATTTGGTAGTGCTGTACATCACTCTATCAGTTTACTTAAATATACAGTATAAACTATTGTACCCATTTTTTTTTAAAGACTTGCAGCAGTAATTGCAGCGAAAGGTGGTCCTACAAAGTATTGACTCATGGGGGCTGAATACAAATGCACATCACAATGTTCAGGTTTTTTATTTTTTAGATATTTAGAAACCATGTATCATTTCCTTTACACTTCACAAATACGGTACTTTATACTTATGGTTGGTATAGCACAGAAAACATCAATAAAATACATTTATGGGGGTAACGTGGAAAACCTTTTGAAGGCACTCCTTCATCAATCTGATCAGCCCCTCTGCTCTACAATATGGTGTCTGAGGATTATACTACTTTTTCATGGTAATGGGTTCCTTTAAATGAAGCCAAAGACAAATAGATAATTGAATAGAAAGTATTTGGTAATAACAATCCGATTTGACGCCATATCCACTAAGATACTGCAGCTTTCCCTTCATATTAAGTACAGCTTCCGCACATTTGTAATGCTACAATTTGGCTTGTGCTTTCATTAGAAGACAAGTTCATTAAATTAAGCGACGGTCTCTTTCTGTACATCTCATACTGCTGGCACATTTATTTTTGCACTTAGCTATCACTAATTACCGTGAAAGGTGATTTAAAGTTGGAAAGATTGACTTTGCGCAATCACACAACATCTGCCAGATTAACTTCTGCTACCCAAAGGATTTTAAAATAAATATATAAAGGCAGATTAGCTGTTTGTATCTACACATTTTAATCTCTTACATTCCCAGCCAAGAAGCATGTCACTCAGCGTAATTATAGAAATGTATTTTTTCTGCTGTCAAATGTGTTTTGATTAAACACATTCTGTATATATTCCTAATTATCTTAAAACTGATGATGACTATCCCTTTGGATCCAAACTGAAATGGAGCAAAAGAAAACATAGATCTTATGGTAATAGTCCTCTAAATCATGGGCTTTTAATGCATATTAATAGAATGAAGCATGCACAAATACCATAAATGCATAGATCTCCAATCTACCCTGAAAATCTGCAGAGCAGTACATCTTCAATTGAGTTTTCATGATTAACATCAACCCCAACGCATAGCTGCAAGGTTATTTCAGAAGACATCATTTTAATGCCACTACTATCATAGCCTCGTCCTTCTTCGCCCTCATGACATTTTTTGCAGTCCATGCCTGGATGCCTGGTATTGCTATGGGGAAACCTTATGAGGCAGGGGAGGATTGTGAAGGAGCACAGATGTATGCAGACAGGAAATGTCTGAACTTCAGCACCAGGGAGCTGTCCCCTGTGAAGTGGTTCAGCACCATTTCAGCAGGGGACAGCATATTTGCCCTCCGGTTCTGTTTGCAAATCGGGTCCGGGGCTGTCAGGTTCACCCCGGACAGCCCCGGACCTGATAGTGCCATGGTGTGAAGGCAGCCTTAGAGAGTCACAGATGAATGCAACCTGCAATGTTTTATATTAGCTCATATTCTGAATGAAGAATATTCTTGGTCCAAAACAAATATAGTCAATAATCTACAGGTGCATCTCAGTAAATTAGAATATCATCAAAAAGATAATTTATTTCAGTAATTCAATAAATAAAGTGAATCGCATATATTATATTGAGTAATTACTTTATAACAGAGTGATCTATTTCAAGTGTTTTTTTTTTTTCTGTTAATGTTGATTATGGCTTATATCCAGGAAAACCCAAAAGTCATTATCTCAGAAAATTAACACAAAACGCCTGCAAAGGCTTACTAAGCATTTAAAATGGTCCCTTAGTCTTGTTCAGTAGGCTACACAATCATGGGGAAGACTGCTGACTTGACAGATGTCCAGAAGACAGTTATTGACACACTCAATACAAGGAGGGTAAGCCACAAATGGTCATTGGAAATCAAGGTCCCAGAGTCTGGCAGAAAAGTAGAGAGGCAGACAATCCAAGCTGCTTGAGGTCTAGTAGATAGTTACCACAATCAGTGATGGTTTGGGGAGCCATGTATCTGCTGGTGTAGGTCCACTGTGTATTATCAAGACCAGAGTTAGCGCTGCTGTCCACCTGGACATTTAAGAGCACTTCAACGCTTCCCTCTGCCGACAAGCTTTTTGGAGGTGAAGATTTCATTTTCGAGCAGGACTTGGCACCTGTCCACACTGCTATAAGTACTAATACCTGGTTTAATAACCACAGTATCATGTGCTTGATTGGCCAGCAAACTCGCCTGATCTAAACCGCATAGAGAATCTACGGGGTATTGTCAAGAGGAAGATGAGACACTAGACCCAACAATGCAGACAGCTGAAGGCTGTTATCAAAGCAACCTGGTCTTCCATAACACCTCAGCAGTGCCACAGGCTGATCGCCTCCCTGCCACACCGCATTAATGCAGTAATTAATGCAAAAGGAGCCCTGACCAACTATTGACTGCATTTACTGTACATACTTTTCATTAGGCCAACATTTATCAGTTTAAAATCATTTTTTCAGTTGGTTTAATATAACATTCTAATTTTGTGAAATAATTAATCTTGGGTTTAATTGGCTGTAAGCCATAATCATCAACATTTAATAGATCACTCTGTTTATAATGGCTATATAATATATGAGTATCACTTTTTGTATTGAATTATTAAAATAAAATAACTTTTTGATGATATTCTGATTTATTGAGAAGCACCGTATATACTGTATATATATATAAATATATTTTATATTTTATATGTCTCAGTTGATGACAAACAGACATTGCCAATGTATGTACCAAGAACTCAGAATTAAATAAAAAATTGAGATTTTGAGTTTTTTTTAAAAACGTAGTTTTTAAACTTTTTCCTCAAATATATATAGCAGTAGCTTATGTACATCATGTAGTAGCTGTTGCTGCAAGGATCTTTTCATATTATATAACCCTGCAGCTTTGCTAGCACCAGTTCACATTTGTCTTTGAGTGCTGTGCAGTTTTTTTCTTGTATTTATCATAGAGTTGCAGATCATGCTGCAATGTGCACCTCATACCTACAGGTGATGGAGGGTCTAGATGGTGTCGCCCACTTAGTAGTGGGAAGCGGACAAGGAGATAGGATATCAGCGTAGGACTCATCAACCTGAAGTCACTTGTCGCAGTTGTGAGCAAACAGAATTGGCAATGTATGTACAAGAACTTCAGAATTAAATAAAAATTGGAGAATTTTTGATTTTTTTAAAAGTAAGTTTTAAACTTTTTCCCCAAATATATTACTAGTAGCTTATGTACATCATGGTAGTAGCTGTGTGCTGCAAGGATCTTTTTCATATAAAATAAATATATATATATATATATATATATATATATATATAATAACGTGCTCTCTGCTGTAAATTATAAGAATATCAGAAGTCATCAAGGAGATCTGTGACCATGTAATAGCTCAAGGCTGTAGGCGTGGGCATTTATAATGATCAGAGAAAACTTCAAATGTTCTTGACATTTTTTAGTTCTGGGTACTTAACTTTCTATAACGCACCTGTACTTCTGCAAAATTTCTTGGAACAGCCTGATCTTGTAAAAAAAGACAGATGTAATGGTTCATCATTGCTGTTAAATAAAACTGCTCAATTAGTCAGGAGAGGGAATAATAAACAATATCTAATCTCAGACATCAGAATTATAATCAGATCCTGAAATCAAGATAGTCTTTTCGTTAAGAAAAAGAAATTCAAATGCAATGGACATATTTTTGAAGTAATAGAATTGATGATGTCACACTCCCCATACTATACAGCATATAGCTTCAGGGCTCTCAATTTACAGAATTTGACATTATGCCGTAATCTGCATGCATCCATTATTCCAGAACTGTGCCATGTTTTCATAGATATAAATATTAATAAGCAGTTGAAGGAGAAATATTTAGAATGGGTTTGCAGCAATGTAGAGAAAGTGCCAGCAGATGTTTTAAATTGGAGTTGAGCTATTAAAGCAGCATTACAGTCAAAGTGAAGCTATGTCATCATGAAATTTTCATTTTGTTTTTAGTCTGTAATCCTATATATATAAACCAATAGAGAGTTGTAGAGCCAGAACGGAAATAGAATCTCAGATAACACTGACTTAGGTTGGCATTTACCCACTGGGAGGGTACTTGGACGGACGTTTTAATGGACAGTGCCATGGATAGAAAACAGCATGCTAACATCAATTGAACGATGCGGTGTCCTTTTCAGTGCCATGGGACCCGGTGGCAGGTGGAAAAGAGGCTTTCAGGAAAAAGAAACAGTAAAAATAGTAGGATACAGACACATGAGGTTCATGCCAAGACTAAACACAACCGACATGCACTGCCAAGAGTTGGCACACTTCCTACCAGACAGATTTGTTGTTCCTTTCTTTGCAGGGATTATTGTGTGCCAATCTTACTTCACATTCAACAGGGCTGGATTTCTTATTGGACTTAGTATCTATTGGATACAAGAACAATTTGGCTACACACCCAAACCATCTTTCCTCCTTAAATTTTATTAGATTGCTCACTTTTCACAATTTTGTAAGAAATATTGCTATTGTAGGCATGGGCCAAGTCATATTCAATGTCTACACCTTCTTCGCAGTAACTGATAATCTCCTGTGCAGCTGGTTTTATTCCAAATCTTACATCCTCGTGAGCTCATGTTTTTGATGCATTGCTGCACACAGGCGTTGAAACCATAATATTTAATAGGAAATAATCTAAAGACGGCTATCCTTTCTCTAAAAAGGATAAATGGATAAAAAAAGGAGGATCTGGACTTCAGGGTTGTTTGAATCCAGAGGTCTGCCACACTTAAACATGTAAATGAAACACATTTATAAAAATGTAAAAAAAAATCATATGGGGTATTTTGAGTGTTCTTTTTTTGGGGGGTGTCTGCTTTCCATCATAAAGTGTATATTTGGCCTGCTGCATTCTATTGTTAATTGATTTTACTTTTTTACACCTGTAGCTGCCTGACACTATTTAGCTCTACACCCGAGCTCTATGGGTCTGCAGGAAATATGAGATGTGTCAGACATAGTGATGTTTGACCACAGAGCAGAATATATTACAAAACTCAGTCTTAAGGCCCAGTTACACACTACGATATCGTGAACGATATCGTTGCAACATCACCGGTTTGGTGACATTGCAGCGATGTCAAAACGATATCATTGCGTGTGACCATATCAACAATCACAATAAGACCGTTGATCGTTGATTTATGGCCAGGACTATAAATCTATCGTTGGTCTCCCGCTGGACGCCATCATCGGCGCATGTGACAGCGGGAAACCAACGATGAACGAGCTCCCAGCACTGCACAGCAAGTGCTAGGAGCTGGTAACCATAGTAAACAGCAGGTACCTAAGCGCCGCGCTCTGCTTAGTTACCCGCTGTTTACCATGGTTACCAGCGTTCTCGCTGGTCCTAATCACTTGTGAGTCTGCCTGTTTGACAGCTCACCAGCGATCAGTTCACATGTCCCAGTGATCCCAGCCAGGTGGGATCGTTGGTGGGATCGCTGGGACATTAAAGCGTGTAACAGGGCCTTAAAGACGTAGACAAGGACAACCCAAGTGGTGCTAAATTTTCCTCTACTTGGAACCAACTTCTCTTATTATATCTTATTCCCAGGGGTTGTAGAAACGATCACTTTATCTGTTTTGGGGCAGACAATTTGTGCATGATAGATTATTTGGTGAAGAATTACGGTTGACATCTGGCCAAATTGCATTGATAGATTAATGTTCAAGCTGAAATCAATTATTACTAAACCTCAAACCTTGTGAAGTATCAGAATATCAGGATGTGGTTTTATACATGAAGAGATTGATAAAACATCACAGTTTTTTTTATTCATTATAATAAATAAGAATCATCTTTTTGCACTTATCCTTTGGAGTGCTGTGGTCTCTGTCTCTTTTGCTGGATGTGGCTTTATAGTTACTTGCAATGGAACTTGTTTAAAAGAAAAAACATTACTTTCATGTTGCATAAGAGATGAATATTGGTGTAGTACTTACTGCGATATTAGTAAATATGCCCTAGAATTTAACCCCTTAACACAGAATGATGGACATAGCATGTCATGAGCATTTGTCAGTTCCCGCAACATGACTTGTTATGTGTGTCAGTTTTACTGAAAGCACAAAGTGACAGCTCTGTGCTAACAGCAAACTCTGACAGCTGACCACCATGGGAAGAGATGCAGTGGCCAATTAGGCCCCTTTCACATCAACATTTTTTTTAATTTGCGGCAGATCCAGCAGATTTACTGCATCTGCCATGTAACGGTCAGGTGCGGCAAGTGCAGTTTGACTTGCGTCGCTTGGGCGCGTTAAGAAAACACTGCTAGCTGCATTTTTTTGACCTGCCGCAATTGCTAGATTTGCTGGATCACAGCAAAAAAACGCATTTGCCACACCTGCCGCAAGTCCCATAGAGAATGAATGGGGGATTGCCGCATTCTTGCTTCAAGTCGTCTGTTAAGCGGCAGATGCGGTAAATCTGCTGGATCTGCCGCAAATCAGCAAAAACGCTGATGTGAAAGCAGCCTTACAGTAGTCTCCGCTCGCTGATTGCTGTGATCAGTTTATATCAGCACTTACCTGTACGATCATCGCAGGAGCTCATCTTAGCAGACAGCTGAGCTCCTGCAGTAATAGCCACGGCTGATGTGCTCTCCAGCCCTGGCTGATTAACTATCCAGATACTGTAATTGATAGAGATCACGGCATTCAGAAGCTTGCAAGAGGGAGGGGGCTCACCCTTCACCCTTGGCACCCCCTGACCCCCCCAAGGAAATCACTGTTGGTTGTCATAGCAGGGTATAACCAGCATTCTGTCAATGTAAACCAAGAAGCAATGTTCTGAAAGGAATAAGGTGACATGGCATAGCTCAAAGTAGAGCGGAGCACCAGACATTACTGCATCCTCTCACCATTTCTCTTCAATATATATGGCGAAGTTATTTTCAAGAAGGCTGGACTTGCCAAAAAAGAAGAAGGAATCAAAAGTGCTGGATGAATCATCAACAATCATAAATACGCAGATGATACAACATTGATAGCAACAAGTGTAGATGGAATAAAAGACTTATTACAGAGTGTCAAGATGGAAAGCTCGAACACTGGACTACTACTCAATTTAAAAAAGATACAGATATTTAATACTGGAGGTTACAACTGGGACACATTTGAGATGGATGGTGACAAATTGGAAGTTGTAAAGGACTTTAACCTACTCAGATCAATGATTACTCAAGATGCAGTGACAACACCCGAAGCCAATAGGAGAATAGCAATGGGCAAATGAAAAATGAAGGCACTGAACAAGGTCTTCAAATCAAAGAACATTTCGCTGGTGATGATGATGAACACACAGCTTGTTCATAGTCTGGTCTTTTCTGTAGTAACATAATGAGACAAAACCTGGATAATGAGGAAACATGACAGATGAAGAATCAACGCCTTCGAAATGTGGTGCTGGAGAAGGATGTTATAAATGCCACAGCTCGCAAGAAGAACAAATAAATCAGTTTTGGAACAAATCAAGCCAGATATGTCACTTGAAGCAAGAATCACCAAGCTATGGCGTTGGACACATTATATGAAGAGAGTGATCACTGGAGTAGGACATAATGATTAAAAGAATAGAAGGAACAAGGTGAAGACGAATGGCTCTCAAAAAGCGCTACAACTCCTCGCCCCCAAAAGAAATGCAGATAAAGCTGCGCTCCCAAATCTAAATAACCCACTCGCTTCTGAGCCCCACAATGTGCCTAAACCACAAAGCATCCAAATGTTTGGCATTTCTGTAGTGAGCCCACTTAATATATTGGATGTAGGTCTCTAGAAGTTAAGGTGGGTTTACACGTTGCGATATCGGCGTCCAATTTCAATGAAAAGTCACGTGGTTCGATCGTTGGAGCCGGTATCGTTCCTGCGTTGTATGGTGCGAACTTCCAATACGATGCAGGAACGATGTCAATGCGATATCGGGGATTGAATGAGCGTGCTCTCCAATGCTCCGATATTGAATGGAGATTGGAGCCGGATCGTGCTGTGTGACAGCCCAACTCCGATGTGAAGTTCAACGTCACCCATTCACTCCCATGTTAAATGGTTGTTCCTGGGTTGGGGGGCGTAGACATCGCACGGACGTTGGATCCAGAAATCGCAACGTGTAAACCTCCGATGCGATGCGGGAGAAATGTGAACTAAATGCGCGCTCCCGCGCCATTGAATTGCGATATCAGAACGATATTGCAACGTGTAACCCCACATTTAAACCTGGGCACAATGTATGGGCACTACAATGGCAGATTTTTATTTTCTCTCTGCAACATTCATTGCTTCTTGTTTCTGTAAAAGACCCATGAAGTCAAAATCATCACTACACCTATAGATTAATTCGCTGAGGGGTGTAATTTCCAAATTGAGGTCACTTGAGGGAGGAGTCTACTCCTTTGGCACTTAGCAGCTCTGTATATGGAGTCTGCAAACTACAACCTCTGGCAAAAATTTTGGAATCACCTTGTTCTGAGGATGTTCATTCAGTTGTTTAATGTTGTAGAAAAAAAGCAGATTACAGACATGGCACAAAACTAAAGTTATTTCAAATGGCAACTTCATGGTTAAAGAAACAATAAAAGAAATCAAGATAAAAAAATGTGGTAGTCAGTAAGGGTAATTTTTTCAGACCAATCAGAGGGAAAAAATTACGGGATCACTCAATTCTGAGGAAAAAAGTATGGAATCATGAAAAACAAACACTCAAAAGAACACTCCAATACATCACTAGTATTTTGTTGCACCACCTCTGGCTTTAAAAACAACTTGCAGTCTCTGAGGCATGGAATTAATGAGTGACAAACAGTACTCTTCATCAATCTAAGTCCAACTTTTTCTGATTGCTGTAGCTAGATCAGTTTTGCGGGTTGGAGCCTTGTCATGGACCATTTTCTTCAACTTCCACCAATGGGGTCACTTATGAGGGGTCCTGCTGTTCTGATGCCTCAGAAGGTCTACTAATGGCACCCACAAACCATTCCAGCCAAATCTGCACAATGATATAGGGTTCCTTCCTTTCTGAGGTTTGCACTGTGCCTAGAAAGCAGTTTACACGCCGCTACCGAAGGTAGCAACAGGTAGGCACCGCACGTGCACGCGCGCGTTTTCAACGGTTGCTAACGGTACCTGATACCGCAATTACACGCCGCCACAAGGTGCTCTACAGAAGGTATTTTCAATCCCTGGAAGTGCCGACGGGTGCCGCAGGTTACCTTCTGTGGAGCACCTTCCCTGATTTACACGCCGCTACCACAAGGGAATCTGGGCGTACATATTGTGCGCCGTAACTACATAGGCGTGACAGAGTTGTGTATTACGCGGCACTCAAACGGTGATTGGACAATGCAATAACATCATGATTGGCCAGCCAGCGCAGGGAGGCTGGCTAATACATGATGCTATAGCAAATGTGTAGTGACTGGTCAGATCGTTGAATATGCCACCCTGTGCAGGGACAGCCAATGGGTACACAGTAGCCCCCACCAATGATCGCAGATGGGGCGTGGTATACATGACGCTGTGGCACGCCCCAGGGAACTCAAATATCGTACCTGTGCCCCGATTACACGCCGCTACCATAGGGTTTATACCTGCTTGTTTTTCAGCACGGCTGAAAGACAGGTATCCAAAGAGACAGGTGACAACAACCCGAATTACACGCCGCCACTTCGCGGTCTTTTGAAGGTAAAAGGTACAATTGTCTCCGACACCTGCCGGTTTCAACCTTTCGGTAGCAGCGTGTAAAGTTACCATATGAGTTATTTCCATACTCAGGAAAAACTGCATAACAACGTTTGTGGTCCAACTTTTGTGGATGGAGCTGCACCTCCTACACTTAGAACAACTCGGCATCGACAGTGGCAACCCTGGCACATACTGTAAACACGGTTTCTCCAGCAGTGCTCCAGGTGTGCAGAACATCTCTGGAGAAAATCCAACCTGTCCGAAGATTTCATCCATTATAAGTTTATGCTGAAAACATACAACACCACCCTTCACCTTTCCAAACAAGCTTATTTCAACACCTTTATCACATCACTAGCCAACAATCCTAAACGACTATTTGACATTTTCCATTCCGTCCTCAGTCCAAGAGTACAGGCCCCAACCACCAGCCTCAGCCAACTATTATAAGGACAAAATTGACCACATACGACAGGAAATTTCCTTACAGCCTCAGAACATCATGCATTTTCTTCCCTCCTGCACTTCATTCAACTCACTTTCGGTTTTTGATCCGGTCAGAGGAAGAAGTCACCCAGCTTCTTGCATCTTCTCACCCTACTACCTGCACCAGCGACCCTATTCCCTCACATCTACTTCAATCCCTTTCCCCAACTGTCACATCTCGCCTAACTAAAATATTTAATCTTTCCCTCTCATCTGGTGTTTTCCCCTCCTCCTTCAAACATGCCAACATACATCCATTATTAAAAACAACATCCCTCTTGACCAGAACTCTGCTGCTAACTACAGACCTGTCTCTAATCTCCCCTTCATCTCTAAACTCCTGGAACGCTTGGTCCACTCCCGTATGATCCGCTATCTCTCTAACAATTCTCTTCTTGACCCACTACAATCCGGCTTCTGCTCTTTAAATTCTACTGAAACTGCCCTCACTAAAGTCTCTAATGATCTAACAGCTAAATCTAATGGTCATTACTCCCTGTTGATCCTCCTGGATCGCTGCATTCGATAAGGTAGATCACTAGCTCTTTCTCTCTATGCTCCGCTCTATTGGGTTCAAGGACACTGCTCTCTCTGGTTCTCCTCCTACCTCTCTGACCATTCCTTCACTATATCTTTCGCCGGCTCCTCTTCCTCTCCTCTTACCCTCGCGGTTGGGGTTCCTCAGGGTTCAGTCCTAGGTCCCCTTCTCTTCTCTCTGTACACTGCCCCTATTGGACAAACTATCAGTAGATTTGGCTTTCAGTACCATGTCTATGCTGACAACACCCAATTATACACATCTTCTCCTGACATCACCTCCACATTACTACAAAATACCAGTCATTGTCTGTCTGTCTCTAACATCATGTCTTTTCTTACCTTAAATTGAATCTGTCAAAAACTGAACTTCTCATGTTCCCTCCCTCTCCTAATCTTCTGAAACCTAATATTGCCATTTCTGTATGTGGTTCTACCATTACTCCGCAGCAGCACGCTCGCTGTCTTGGGGTTATATTTGACTCGGATCTCTCCTTCTCTCCCCACATCCGGTCACTTGCTCACTCATGTCACCTACACCTCAAAAACATGTCTAGATTTC
The DNA here is from genome assembly GCA_033576535.1 of Allobates femoralis. Classification (NCBI taxonomy): domain Eukaryota; kingdom Metazoa; phylum Chordata; class Amphibia; order Anura; family Aromobatidae; genus Allobates; species Allobates femoralis. The sequence continues at coordinate 654,009,523 of JARQOC010000003.1, read as the reverse complement.
GACCGTTTCTTACTGTTGATTCTGCAAAAACTCTGTAGCCCTTTTTCATTCTCGTCTGGATTACTGCAATTCTCTACTAATCGATCTCCCTCTTACGAAACTCCTCGCCAATCTATCCTCAATGCAGCAGCCCGGATCATATTCCTCTCCAACCGCTTCACAGATGCCTCTATCCTGGACCAGTCATTGCACTGGTTGGCAATCCGCTACAGAGTACAATATAAAATTATCACTCTGACCCACAAAACCATCCACAGTTTTGCACTGCCCTACATCTCCTCCCTCATCTCTGTCTATCGCCCTACACGTGCCCTCCATTCCATAAGTGACCTAAGACTGACATCAGATACAATACGAAGCCCCCACTCCCATCTCTAAAACTTCTCATGAGCTGCAACAGTTCTCTAGAACGGGTTGCCAAAAACAATTCAATTAATTCCCAATACCAATAGTTTTAAGCGAGCCTTAAAAACGCATCTCTTTAGACTGGCCTATCACCTCACCTCATTTGTCTAACTATCCTCCCTTTTCCAAATCTGGCCTCTTGTGTAATCTGTCGGCACCTGGAAACTGTCAGTCCCCATGCATAATATAGCACTTTATCTGTACTTGTACAGATCCCGATTGATGACCGGTTCATGCAGCGTTACGTGAAACCCCTACTTATTATATTGATGGTTGCACCATATATGACGGCACGTTTTACTATTTACCTTTTGTGCCTCCCCTATTTCCTCATAGATTGTAAGCTTGCAAGCAGGGACCTCACTCCTCATGGTTTTTGAATTTTTGTTACTCTGTATTGTCTCATATTGTTTGTATATGTCCTCTCTGAATTGTAAAGTGCTGTGTAATATGTTGGCGCTATATAAATTAAATTATTATTATTATTTTTTCCTGTTATCCTGGTGAATATTAAAAATGTGGGCCATCAGCATTATTTTTGTTTAAAAAAACGGAATATTTCATTTTCATGGCCCAATATTATAACATTCTGTGAATCTCCAATGCGTTCAAGATGCTCACCACATCCCTAATTAAATTACTTGAGGGGTGTAGCTTCCAAAATAGTGTGAGTTCTGATTGTTTCTGCTGATTTAGAGCCTCGGCAGCTCTCAAAATGGGAACTGGCATCCACAGTCTATGCCAGAAAATTTGCTCTTGAAAAATTAAGTTGTGCACCTTCCCTTCCAAGCCCTGCCGTACACTCGCTACCCTTATGAAAATAAAACATTTGGGACTAAACAAACACCATTTTTGGGGAAACAATGTAATTTCTAATTTTCATGGTCCAATGTTTTAACATTCTGTAAAGAACCTGTGGGTTTAAGGTGCTAACCACACGTCTAGATAAATTCCTCAAAGGCTGTAGTTTCCAAAAGGTTGTAATTTGTGGGAGGTTTCAACTGTTTAGGCACATCAGGGGCTCTGCAAATGCGACATGGCTTTGACTATCTATTCCAGCTAAGTTTGCTCTCCAAAAGTCTAATGGCGTTCCTTCTCTTCTGAGCCCTGCCATGCACACACCACAAATGGGTATCAGCGTACTCAAGAGAAATTGCACCACAAATTATATTGTGCATTTTCTCCTGTTAGGCTAGGTCACACTTAAGGCCCAGTTAGACAGCACGACTTTGTCAACGACATTGCTGATACGTCACGGGTTTGGAGGCGTTTCAGTGACGTCGTTGCGGCCTCGTTGCATGTGACTCCAACAAGTTGTAACGATAAATCGTTGGATTGGAGTTGACAGGTTTACCAACATGTTGAAAAACCTGACGATGTAAACTCAAGCAACCTGCTGCATCGTTCTGTGTGACACCGCGATAACGATGTCGTGGACGACTTCGCCCATTGACAGCAATGAGCAGGGATTGTTCACGGGGTTTGTGAACGATACTGCTCACAACATCATTGGTGAGTTGGTCACGATATCTAGACGTGTGACATCTCACCAGCAAAGTTGAAATGATGTAAAAAATTACCGCGCCCCCCCCCCCCCGTGATCGCTTCCGACATTGTTTCAACATCGTGCCGTATAACTGGGCCTTTTGGAGCATGCATCCGTTTACTGGATGCATTCATGGATCCAGTTTTTTAAATTGCCATTTTCATGTCATTTTTGCCTCAGTTAACGCTAGCTTTAACGCAAGCGTTGACGCATGGTACATATATGTAACATGCGTTAACGCATGTGTTTCCCATAGGGACCCATGTTAAAAAAAGCTCCCAAAAATGTTGCAGACCATGCACTAGTTGCAAAAACGCAATGCACTAAATGCAATACTTGCATTACGTTTTGTGCACTGGAGTCTATGGGTGCATTAACGCATGCGTTTTTACACATTTCCACATGTCAAAAACAGATCCAGTTAATGGATGCATGACGCAAGTGTGGCCCTGGCCTAACTCTTGTGCAAATGAAAAAAATTGGGGCTAAAGTAACATTTTTGTGGGGAAAAAGTAAAATGTTGATTTTTTCCTTCCACATTGCTTTCATTCCTGTGATGCACCAAAGGGGTTCATAAACTTCTTGAGTGTGGTTTTGAGCACATAGAGGAGTGCAGTTTTTGGAATGGTGTCACTTTTGGGTATTGTCTGTCACATAGGCCTCTCAAGGTCTCTTCAAGTGTGACATGGTCCCTAAAAACCATTGGTTTTGAAAATGTTGTAGGAAAAGTTAGAAATTGCTGCTTTTAACCCTCCTAACGTCCTAGCAAAAATATGGTTCAAAAATGGTGCTATGTAAAGTAGACATGTGGTAAATGTTATTTATTTACTATTTTGTGTGGTATAACTGATTTAAGGGCATAAAAATTTAATTTTTGAAAGTTATGAATATTTTCACATTTTTTGCCAGATGTTCAATATTTTCATAAATGAACACTAATAACATCAACAAAAATTTACCACTATTATGAAGTACAATGTCATGATAAAAAACAGTCTCGGAATCACTGGGACATGTTGAGGATTTCCAGAAGTATTTCTTCATAGGCTGAAGGCCTGAGACTCGTGCGAGTGTAATGCGAGAAAAACTCGCATTGCACTCGGACCAGTGTTGCCCTATCAGGCAGACTGCACATGGATTTTACGTGTGAGAGGGCAATAGAAGTGTATGGGTGCGAGAAAATCTTGCACCCATACACCACACAGTGTGGTAGTTGCAAGAGTGTGCTGTCCAAATCACTTCAAACTTAGTGGCTGTCAAAGCCGCCAAGTTTGAATTTGCTGGTTTGCCGGTACAGTAATCAATAATGTGTCAGCGCTGACACATCATAGTTAAAAACTCAGCTGGTAACAAAATATTAAAGTTATAGGGCTTATTCATCATTTTAACCCCCTTTGCAGGCTCTGTGCTGCATGTGAGCACAAAGCCTGCAGATGCGGCTAGTAAAAGCCGGTGTATGTATGAAGGGTTAAGCTGCTGTTGGTGTGTTGTCATCATGTGTACACAGAGCTACCAACAAGGAAAACTGACATTAACCCTTGCTGGTACAAAAGAAATTAACCACATTTAAAATCAAAAGATCAAGAGGTGTCACAAGTCTAATACTGATTTGTGACATCAACTCAAAATATTTTTCACAAATATTTGTCAATAAACATTTAAAAGCTGATGAACTACTTTTAATTGTACTTCTGTAACCATAGTAACATCCTAAAAACAATGAAGCAGCAAACTTCACGAAAACTAACTTTTATGTCTAAATACAAACTTTTGGCCATGACTGAACCCTTGGAGGTGACTGCCTCCCTCTTGTTCGTACGCTCCTCATCTCTAACTAAAGCTGTTTTTATTATACGAATAATAAACCTTTAGTTTGTATGGAGTCCCTTTTGCAAACCTGTATGCCTAGGCCCAAGAGGATGATGAATAAACAGCTATAATTTGTATGTAGGGACGTATCTTAATAAAGTTGTCTTATTTGATTACAATATGCACTAGAACATGACGTATTGAGTGTAGTAAATATGGCAAGGAAGCAAATTAAAAGTTGATACTTCATGTTTACTTATATCTGAGGAAAGTCAGCGCACTGCTGCATCTATGTATTTTACATACATTTTTATTCTTCATTATTTGTGACAAATTGATGCTGGAAAACTCAGCCGGCAAAGCATCGATCACAACCCTAACCCCCTAGGAAACCTTGGTGATTAATTAGAATATTAGCTTCAAACCAGACCTTCTTGCCTGCAATTAGTCCTGACCTCACTAATTCTGCTAATAATCATTATTAACTTTAATAGCACTTTACATAGTAGGATATTTACAGGCAATATGTTGTAGATTCAAAACAATATGTTATAATAATTAAGGATGCAAGAATAATAAACTGTGTGAGCCAGACAGGAGAGTGTAGCTTCCCATAATCTGCATGCAAACTACAACATATAAAGAATGCGGGGTGGATATAGGAAGTTGGTAAATGAGTAAACAGCTGGGCTTGTCCGGAGGGAGCGGTGTTGAAGTAGTTCAGGGACACCTTGGTGTGGTTTACACATGTTGGGAGAGGTTGAGTTGAAAAGTAGCAGATAGTGAGGCAAGAAACAGGAGAGACAGAAGAAACATTTGTGAGTAGGAGGGTACTTGAAGATCAGTGAAGAAACATGAAAAGAAGTGTTGACCAGAGCATCAGATGTTAATGTTAGGATGTTAATTAGAATTCTTTGTCTTATAGGTAGCCAGCGGAGGGACTTGCACAGGCTGGCATTTATGTAATGAAAGCTTGATAAGCAGCACAGTTTATGATAGATTGTAGACAATCAGTTTATGTAGGCCACAGAGAAGAGTGGTATGATAAGTGCAGTGACAGGTATTTTCACAATCTTCGTTGCCTCATGTGTGTTGAAGGGACAAAGGGCAAAAAAGTTAAGCTGGAGGTGGCAACAGATGGTTAGCGTGTAGAATGATGTAAGGTTTTAAGTACATGTCACCTCAAAAATATGAAGGTGGAATAAATTGCTAAGCAAACGTATATTCCCAAAGCTTCTTCTGCAGACCATCCTTTGACACGCATATAATAATCAATAGAAGTACGTCACAGTCAGAGACAAATGTTACCACACAGCAGTGTGAAGATCTTTATTGGGTGTTATCATCAGAAATGAATTCTTTGTGTGGGAGCTGGTTGTGAAGGAGAAGAGATGGCCTCATATTTATTTGTTATCTTGTTTTTGTTAAATTTACAGAATTGAGAGTAAAAAGGCCAAGCAGGTAGACCAGTCAGGAATGAGAGATGATATTAAAATTTGGAGTTGAAATGAAAACTTAGGGACCACATGTATTTGGCCTGGAGGACAGTAGCAACATGTGGCTGCTCTCTTGGCACAACCATCACTTGGGTGTACCAATATGGCATTCACGACCTTTTTTTTGTATTTCAGGTGGCCAATCAGGCGGCGATCAGCTGGCCAATCAAGTGGGGTTTTATCGGGGACATCCAGATGCCAAGGCAATTATGTAAGTAAACGGGTCAACGAGTGGAGGGCCGGACCCTAGGAAACAGCCAAGTGGGCTGAGTTATGCTGTTTCTGTCATCTTATAGAAGTGAATGAAAATAAAAGCGCACCACATGCATTGAAATTGTTAAGGTCCTTTCAACCCCCCCATAACAATCAAACAGATAGAACAAGTAGAAAGAAAGGGCATAACAGAGGCAAATGCCGATTATATAAACATCACAAAAAAAGTCTATGTAGATAGTGAAAGAATGGCAATCACCCATATTGTGCTGTCTCATATTGTCTCTTTTATTCTGGTTCCATTTGACAAAGTGCAGGGAGGGGGGTGGTAGACAGCGGAAAACTGCCCGTTTCATGCTGGTCGGCACTTCAACTGTGCTGGTCGGCACTTCAACTCGTGGTGCACGTGGTGCGCTTTCATTTTTCTATAAGATGACAGAAACAGCATAACTCAGCCCACTTGGCTGTTTCCTAGGGTCCGGCCCTCCACTCTTTGACTCATTTACTTACATAATTGCCGTGGCATCTGGATGTCCCCGATAAAACCCCACCTGATTGGCCAGCTGTGGCCAGTTGATCGCCACCTGATTGGCCACCTGAAATACAAAATAAAGGTCGTGAATGCCATATTGGTACACCCAAGTGATGGTTGTGCCAAGATAGCAGCGACATGCTGCTGCTGTCCTCCAGGCCCAAGTCCTCCTCTGCTGCCACCGCTGTTGCTGTGCCGCTGTAGAGCCCACCCCATCGTTACATCACACACTTTGTCAATGCACATGCAGTTTGGACACTCAGTCTGCTACTACACACGACAGGGTGAACAAACACGCAGCGGCGTGAGTGCGCATGCGCCCACCCTGTTTGAACACTCTGTCATGCGCAGTAGCGGACCAGGTGAACAAAAATGGTGGGCGCATTTGTATTGATAAAGTGTGTGATGTCACAAGCCTGCCCCCATCCTCATTGCGGTCGCCCCCCCAAATAAAGGACACCACCACCACACAAGCCCACCGCCAGCACCACAAAGCCCATCTCCATCGTGACATCACTGCCCTTCTGAGATACTCATCTAGAGGAAGGATATTTACATCTCAAAAATGAATAGCTGAGATATGTAGTAATAATCCGTTTAAGTATCCAGATATGATACTTTATGCAATGTTGTACATTCTGCGAATACACTATTTTTCAGTTAATTTCTATATGTGTTAAAAACAATGTTATAGAATAAGAAACATCTCATGTGACCTAGAGATTGACAATGAAATGTACTGACAAACATAAAACTATATCTTGTATATGAGAATAAAATATCTCTTGCCATAATGCTGATTGCCCCTCTGGAACATTGTAATCATCCTCTCTACAGGAGATCCTGAGTAGACATCCTGCTACCGTAAACTACGTACCTTGGTACAAAAATACTTAACATATCCGCCACTTATTTGCTCTTGAAGCATCACCTTTAATGTCTTTACTGTCATTTAAGAGTGAAATAAAATTTTATTTTGTTAAGAAGTGCCAAGAATAGCTGGCAACTGCTTTTTGCTGATAGTCATTTTAAGTTCTTAAATATTTGTCATTGACATTTCCTTGTAAATGTCACTTATTATTCTTCTGCATATGTTATTGCAGCTTTTATGTACTGCAAAACTTGCATACCTATACAATATATATTGTGGTTGAATTGATGATTACAAAACAATAGATTGATGTATGCACAAAGAGAAGTAGTAAATTCAGATTCCCACTCATAGAATACTTAAATAGGTTATTATTAGTATCCTATCATGTTTTCTATTCTACTGTGGTTTTATTGGTTGGAAACGTAGGTTATAAGCTACCATTTGTTATATCAACTAAAAAAAGTATGTTTTCTAGGATATATACGTAAGTATATAAGTTTATTTCTACTTTAAAAATGTTGGTACTTTCAATTTTTAACATAAACTGGGACCATTATCAGCTTACAGGGTAACTGTTGTTTGAATTGTTAATTCATAAATTAATAGTACACATGATAATAAACAACTTTGTAATATTTCTTATTAGACTAATTTGTGTCTTTCTCTGCCAGGATTGATCAGTAATTATCAGCATTCTCAGTTCTGGGGTAAAATCTTTGTTCAGTGAAGACTTTCCCATTACTGAGATTGGAGATGGCAGCTGTTACTGATGAGATTCTATATAGATAGAAGAACATCTAGCTCCTCCCTCCTCCCATCATCATAGAATCTCATTAGATTTATGAAATAAAAATTAAAATAAGGACTATGTTTTAAACTTATTGTACTCTCCCTACCCCCTTCATGGTATTGCTTTGTAGGTTAGGAGAGCCTTTTCCAACTTCCCAAATATCGATACTTTAATTCAAAGTTGACTCCGAGGATAAAGACAAGGCATGATGACCTTTTTTTTTTTTAATCAAATCTATTTTTATTGACAAAGCATCCAACATGGTATTTCACAGTACATTCATTAACATATGTCTCAGGTAATTTTCCCCCTTATTTTCCATAAACAATACAAACCCATGAACTCCCTCTCCCTCCCCCCCAATACCTCCCTCCCCTCCCCCCCCAATACCTGCCTCCCCTCCCCCTTCGAGCCAAGCGGTGATACTGTGTTGCACGTATGTTTGAAACAAATACAGACTTCAGCTCAATCCTCTCTATCCCATTATATAGAAGCTTCCCCCCTGGTTAGAAACTCTATCCCCTCCAGTAGGTGAGCCACGGTGACCAAATTCTCTCATAACAGTCTAGTTTACCCTTTTCCGGTATACCCCTCTTTCCATAAGAGAAACATATTTTGCTCGTTCCATAAATTCCTGTCTCGATGGTGGCTCTGCATCAATCCAATGCCGAGCGACCAACTTTCGTGCTATATAGAGTAGCCTGACTATGGCTGTCTTTGAAAATTCCTCTGTCTGGATTTCATCCACATATCCTAATGTGCACACTTTCGGGTCCCTAGGCACTACACAACTATACGCACCCTCCACTCTGTTTAACACCCTTTTCCAAAAACCAGTCAGTTTTGGGCAGTACCACAACATGTGGAGCAGGTTCGCCGGTCCCCCCCGACATCTGGGACACTCAGCATTAGATTTTAAGTGTATCTTATGTAAAAATTCTGGGGTACAGTACACCCTGTATAAAACATAAAGTTGAGATAGCCTGCCTGGTTCACATATTGATTGTTTCGGTACCCATTCTAAAATAGATTCCTATTGATCATCTTCTATTGTCCCAACCTCCTGTTCCCATCTCATCTTAGCATTAGACGGATGTTGTAGCAAAAAGGTGTGTAAAATGTCCCGATATGTGGTTGCAATTACTCCATTCGTGGGACCTCCTTCACACACATAGTCCAGTACAAGATCCATCTGGATCGTCAGTACCCTCTGTTTTGCTTGTGCCCCAATAGCGTGTCTCATTTGCAAGTACTGAAATGAGGCATGATGACCTTTAAAGTGGTTGTCCACGCAGATGATCTTCTTCTATATATCTCTCAACCTCACATTACCATACCTGCTTTAATGTCCGAGTTTAAAACTTACAGAGAGGTCAGTAATTTTAAAATAAATTACACTAAAACTGAAGCACTCAACATCACCTTACCGATGGGAGACGTGGAGAGGGCAAGGGATAACTTTTCCATTTAAATGGCAGTCGGATGCCATTAAATATTTGGGCATTCAGGTCCCTTCGGACTTGAGTTAACTATATACACTAAACTATGAAGCTTTGTTGAACAAAACTTTGAAGGATCTAAAAAAATACGATCAGAAAATGATGTTGTGGTTTGGTCGTATGAACACATTCAAAATGGATGTGCTCCCTCGGTTTCTCTATGTCTTCCAGGCGGTTCCGGTTACGCCTACCCAGAGTTTCTTCAAAACCATAAGATCGATTTTGTTAAGCTTTGTGTGGTGCCAGTCCAGACCTAGACTGAACTATAAAACACTGACGAGACCTAAGATACGAGGAGGGGCTGGACTCCCAAATTTAAGGACTTAGCATCAGGCCTCCCAATTGATACATCTTTTTGACTGGCATTATCAGCAGGAAATCAAACAATAGATGGGATTAGAGCAGGAGGGATATATAATCCTATTACAGAATCTGCCATGGATCATAACCAGAGACAGAGGGAAGATGGGGGGATGCCCGGGAGTGATAGCTGGTGAGATTCTGAAAAATTGGAGCGAAAGAAAGGTCTAATAAGTGCGACTAACCCATTGTCCCCCATATTTTCTAACCCTGATATTCCACCGGGCCTTGAACGTGAAAGATTCTTAGGGTGGAAAACGGATTCTGACCTGAGAATACACCAGACAATCACACGGCAGGGTCTTCCATCTTTTGGTGAATTACAAGATAAATATCCCTCACAAGCGTTGTCTTGGCTGGAATATGAACAGCTTAAATCATTTATTAGACGAGTTACAGGGGGATTGAGCTCACCACCTTCTCTGACCCAGTTTGAGAGGATCTTTACCCAACAGTCACCTCCCTTGCATCAAATCTCTCTTAGGCTGAAGGCACATCATCCGACATGATCCCAGTGCCTCGCACGAGTGCAATGCGAGATAAACTCGCATTGCACTAGAACAAGTTATTTTCTATAATGTCGGGCACACTGGTGCGCATTTTAAGCACTGAACTCGCAAAGCGAGTTTCAGTCGCGGAATGCTGCGACTGCATGCGAGTTGTACGCATGAGCCATCAATAGAAATCAATGGGTGCATTAAAAAACGCACCGTGCAATGAATAGTGCGAGTCTCGCACATGAAAAACCACACTTCCGGCACACACGGCAGACCACCGGGAGCCAAAGCCCGCAAGCTGCGCAGAGCCTCCCGTCGGTACTGAAGCTGTGATCCCGGCTGTGATCTCTGCGACAGCCGGGACCAGTGTGCGGCTTCACCCGCCGCGCTGCTGGCGGCGGGGGCGGATGCCCTCCCCCTCCTCAGACCTCCCCCTTCTCCAAACGGCCCCCACCTGTCACTGCCCCCCACCCCCGTTGCCGGGTGTGTTTGCGGCTTCACCCGCCGCGCTGCTGGTGGTGGGGGCGGATGCCCTCCCCCTCCTCAGGCCTCCCCCTTCTCTAGATGGCCCCCACCTGTCACTGCCCCCCACCCCCGTTGCCGGGTGTGTTTGCGGCTTCACCCGCCGCGCTGCTGGCGGCGGGGGCGGGGGCGGACGCCCTCCCCATCCCCTGGATGGCCCCCACCTGTCCCTGCCGTTCACCCCCCCCCGAGATCCCCGTGTCCGATCTTACCGCTCCTCGATCCCGCCGGTGTAGCTGCCGCTCTGCCTGCTCTCCTCGCTGGAACGCCCCTCCTCCAGTGCTGCTCCGCCCAGAGGTAAGTACCGAATGAATGAATGAATTAATTATTGATTGATTGAGTGAGTGGGTTCATGGATGGATGGATTCATGAATGGATGGGTGTGTGGGTGCGTGGATGCGTGGGTGCGTGGATGCGAGGATGTGTGGGTGCGTGGATGTGTAGGTGCGTGGGTTAGTGGATGCGTGGGTTAGTGGATGCATGGGTTAGTGGATACGTGGGTTAGTGGATGCATGGGTTAGTGGATGCGTGGGTTAGTGGATGCGTGGGTGCGTGGGTTAGTGGATGCGTGGGTTAGTGGATGCGTGGGTTAGTGGATGTGTGGGTGCGTGGGTTGGTGGATGTGTGGGTGCGTGGATGCGTGGATGTGAGGGTGCGTGCATGTGTGGGTGCGTGGGTTAGTGGATGCGTGGGTTAGTGGATGCGTGGGTTAGTGGATGTGTGGGTTAGTGGATGCGTGGGTGCGTGGATGTGTGGGTGCGTGGGTTAGTGGATGCGTGGGTTAGTGGATGCGTGGGTTAGTGGATGTGTGGGGGCGTGGTTTAGTGGATGTGTGGGTGCGTGGGTTAGTGGATGCGTGGGTTAGTGGATGCGTGGGTGCGTGGATGTGTGGATGCATGGGTGCGTGGATGTGTAGGTGTGTGGATGTGTGGGTGTGTGGATGTGTGGGTGCGTGGGTTAGTGGATGCGTGGATTAGTGGATGTGTGGGTGCGTGGGTTAGTGGATGCGTGGATGTGTGGGTGCGTGGGTTAGTGGATGTGTGGGTGCGTGGGTTAGTGGATGTGTGGGTGCGTGGATGTGTGGGTGCGTGGGTTAGTGGATGCGTGGGTTAGTGGATGTGTGGGTGTGGGTGCGTGGGTACGTGGGTTAGTGGATGCGTGGGTTAGTGGATGCGTGGGTTAGTGGATGTGTGGATGCATGGGTGCGTGGGATGTGTAGGTGTGTGTGTGTTTGTGTGTGGGTGCGTGGATGTGTGGGTGCGTGGGTTAGTGGATGCGTGGATTAGTGGATGTGTGGGTGCGTGGGTTAGTGGATGCGTGGGTTAATGGATGTGTGGGTGCGTGGATGTGTGGGTGCGTGGGTTAATGGATGTGTGGGTTAGTGGATGCGTGGGTTAGTGGATGTGTGGGTACGTGGGTGTGGGTGCGTGGGTTAGTGGATGCGTGGGTTAGTGGATGCGTGGGTTAGTGGATGCGTGGGTGCGTGAATGTGTGGGTGTGTGGATGTGTGGGTGTGTGGATGTGTGGGTGTGTGGATGTGTGGGTGCGTGGATGTGTGGGTGCGTGGGTTAGTGGATGTGTGGGTACGTGGATGTGTGGGTACGTGGATGTGTGAATGTGTGGGTGCGTGGATGTGTGGGTGCGTGGATTAGTGGATGTGTGGGTGCATGGGTTAGTGGATGCGTGAGTTAGTGGATGTGTGGGTGCGTGGGTGTGTGGGTACGTGGATGTGTGGGTGCGTGGGTTAGTGGATGCGTGGGTTAGTGGATGCGTGGGTTAGTTAGTGGATGCGTGGGTGCATGGATGTGTGGGTGCATGGATGGATATTTGCGTATGTGTGACTGCATGTGTGGATGTGTGCACGAAAGGATGTGTACATGCGTGGATAATGGATGGATGGATGCAACAAGGTATCAAGTGTCCTCTTCTAGTCTCAGGGATCATAGTCATGGTGCACTGTATGACAGATCATTGCCATACAGTGCACCATAACTCTGACCCCAGAGACTGTAGGAAGAGGACACTTGATCCCTTGCTGCAATCTCTGGAGCAGAGGCGATCGAGCATCGTGGGACCTTCGTTGTGGACTATGTCGGAGGCGATCGAGCGTCGCGGGACCTTCGTTATGGACTACGTCGGATCTTTCTAATAAAGATGGAGTCTGAATTTTGTTTGTGTTTTTTTCCAAATAAAAATATTTTACTCTGTGTGTATTTATTGACCACTTACCAGAGATTCCTAATGGCGGGTCTAACATTGGCCCAATATTATGAATCTCGGGCTTAGTGCCAGCTGCCAATAAAAAGCTGGCATTAACCCCTTTATTACCCAGTTTGCCACCGGCACCAGGGCAACTGGAAGAGCATGGGTACAGCGCCAGAAAATGGCGCTTCAATGAATGCGCCATTTTCTGGGGCGGCTGCGGGCTGCAATTCGCAGCATGGGGGGCCCAGAACGCTTGGGCCTCTCCATGCTGCGGATTCCAGCCCCCAGCTGTCTAGTTGTACCTGGCTGGACCAAAAATATGGCGGAGCCCCACGTCATTTTTTTTTTCTAGAATTTGTTCTAGAAACAAAAAAATGGGCTTCGCTGTATTTTTGGTTGCCAGCAAGGTACAATGAGGCAGCTGGGGGTTGGTGGCAGTCCGTAGCTGCCAAGTTGTACCTGGCTGGACCAAAAATATGGCGAAGCCCCACGTCATTTTTTTTAATTACTTCTACCAATAAAATGACATGGAGCTTTGCCATATTTTTGGTTGCCAGCCAGGTACAACTTGGCAGTTGGGGGGCTGCAATCCTCATCATGGAGAGATCCAAATGTTGTGGGCCCCCCACGCTGCAAATTGCAACCCACAGCCACCCCAGAAAATAGCGCATTCATTGGAGGTGCCATTTTCTGGTGCTGTACCCCAACTCTTCCAGTTGCCCTTGCGCTGGTGGCAATGCTGGTTGCACACAGGGGCTCTCCGTGCGCGACATGGTGTCCGCTAACAATTGTTAGCGGACACCATGTTGCATATGGAGAGCCCCTGTGTGCCTAAACATTGGAGCTCCCCCACAAGTGACCCCATTATGCATCTGGATTTGTTCCTTGGGGGTCTAGTTTCCAAAATGGGGTCACTTGTGAGGGAGCTCGAATGTTGAGGCACACGAGGGGCTCTCCATACGCGACATGGTGTCCGCTAACAATTCCAATTGTTAGCGGACACCATGTCGCGTATGGAGTGCCCCTGTGTGCCTCAGCACTGGAGCTCCCACACAAGTGACCCCATTTTGGAAACTAGACCCCCAAGGAACAAATCTAGATGCATAATGAGCACTTTGAAGCCCCAGGTGCTTCACAATTTGATCCGTAAAAATAAAAAAATAAGATTTTTGTGGAAGAAAAAATCCCGACTATGACTGAGTGGCTAACAGAATTCTCCCATATCTACCATATGGAGGAACTGTTGGCACAGGCTTCAGGTGACAATTCAAGGTTTGTGCGGACTTGGCAATCTTGGATCCTGTTTTGACTTCTTTACTGACCTCCCCTGTCTTTCTTGGGGCTGCAGTGCAGCGGAGGTTCTTTTCTTTTTACTTTTTTCTTCTTCTTCTCTTCTTTCTTTCATTTTTCTTCTTCTAACTAAGCAGACATCTTAATTACCTACCTTTAGTCATGTGCTATAGGAATATAAAAGGTTTTTGCTGAGATAGGTCAGGCAGACATGACAAATGAGGATATTATGGAAATGACAACAACCGCTGACCAGAAAAGATATAAAGCTTGATTTACAGAGGGGCACAAGCAATATGCCACTATAATGGTACAAAAGAGAAAGGCGATTAAGGGTACCAGGTGACATCGTCGGAGATATCGGCGGTGACACACAGCAGCGCGCACATTTTTGACACCCGCCAGCATCGCCATCGCGTGTTTTCATGCGGCGATACCTCGGCGACGCTTTGGTGATGTTACAGGCGGCATCGCTGTTGTAGTGTCTACAAACCCCAGCAGCGATTCTGTAACATGGGAGCCTATGGCTGCCATCGTCTGTACCATCGCCAATCGCCATGTTACATGGGCGATGTGTACACATCGCCTGAGAGTGGTCGCCTGGTTTCAGAGCAGCACTGTGAAACCAGGCGACCACTCTCAGCCGATTTTTCAACGCAAAATCGCCACTTTACACAGGGCGACTCGTCGGCAATAACGCCCCTGCATCACCGGCGATGTCACCTGGTGTGACGGTACCCTAATACCTTGAATAATTGATATATAAACATGGCTCTGTGAAGCCACCAAAGGTATTTGCTTTTTTTTTTTTTGATCCAATATTTTTTATTGAATACTCATAGCATACAAATAATGACAGACATAGTAGCACAGAAAGTAGTACAACAAGAAACAGCAACTGACATATAGCCTTCAGAGGCCGTCAAAGAAGAGAGGGAAAGTAGGGGAGGGGAAAGCAGGAAAAAGGGAGATGAAGATGAAGATTGACCAGCAGTGTCATCTATATCAACATCAAATCAGAATATACCATAACCCCATGAGAACATTTACCCTATAGGCTCAGCTAAGGAATGAGAAGACCAGCCCGACCATTCATTAAGAACTTTATCCCTATGAACTGAGTTCAGGGACAGCCAATATTCATGGTGGAAGGTGGAAATGAGTCTGTCCACCACATATCTCCATGATGGAGGGGCCTGTGATTTCCATTTAGCCGCAAGGCTCATTCTCGAGGCCATTAACACATTTGAAATTATAGAGTGAAAGTCCCGATGAACCTCTCCCAGTCCAATATTAAAGGATTGCTAGTTGAGGAGTGAGAGGAGTCTAAGCCTGTGATCGATTTAAGTAAATTTGCAACAACAAGCCAGAAGGGTGTTATTTTAGGGCACATCCACCACATGTGGGCCAAGGAGCCTCTCTCACCACATTGTCTCCAGCAGAGGGGGGATATGTCTTTAGAGAAGCGGGCCAATAGGGAAGGGAAATAATACCACCTGAGGTGGATTTTCTTTAATGCTTCCTGATGGTTAATGCATTTAGATGCCCGGCTAGCTATCTTTAGACCCTCCACCATTCCATGTCTGAGGCCTGAAGGCGAGTCAACTTCCCACCTGGACATATACGTGGGCCTTCTTGGAATGGCCAGTGTGTTCAGTTCTTTGTGTATGAGTGAGAGACCTTTATAATTATGGGGGCCAGACAGAAGGAATTTTTGGTATGGAGAGAGACATGTGGGGAGAATCGGGATGGAGAGTTTGCCTATAGAAGAAAGGAAATGTTTAACTTGAAGAAACTGGTATGCCGTATTGTCTATAACCAGGAACCTCAAGGCATAGAGAGGCAAATTGGGGAAAAGTTCCATTTCTCATCAGTCTTATTAAAAGAAAGTTGGTACCGTGTTAGCCAGTTGAGTAATCATCAAGTCTCCTAACTACGAGTCTCCCGCCTCCAGCCATGGGCGGAGGTAAAGATAAGGTATATGGAAGACTAAGGCCCTCATGCCTATCATCGCAGCTGGGAGCGCTACCCAAGAGCGTGCCCACTCGCGCCATAAACCTAGGGTGGTTCTCATAGTCAGAAGGGGCGGAGAGAAACCCGTAGGTCCAAGCGACTCAGCCTCCAAGAGGTGCCGGAGAGACAAGCCCGTGGTGAAGCTCAACTCTATTTGCAGCCAGCCAAGGTCCTTTGTGGGGAGACCACCACTTCTTAGCCACCTCAAAGACAGTCGCCTTATAATAATTGACAACATTAGGTACTCCCATACCGCCCTCTGAGAAGGGGAGAAACATGATTCTGTCTGCAACCCTGGATTTTTTATTAGCCCAGATGTATCTGTTCGTGAGTGTCTGAATTTTGGAAATCTGCGACAAAAGAATGCGCATATAGGGTCTTATCTCAATTAAACACTTTCGCTTGCGATGTGGAATTGCTCAACCTTTGTCAGTTGTGATCACCAAACTGTAGAAAAGCATTAGGCAGCTGCTGCAGGGACCGCACTCCCACAGGAAAACGTGGTTGTGATGCAAAAGTTCTTTGGACGAAGTGCCTTAATGTCCGCACTGCTGCATACAGGAATAGCGCGGACATTAAGGCACTTCGTCCAAAGAACTTTTGAATTTTGGAAAGATATTTAGAAGGGATAGCGATCAGGAGTGCCATAAACAAATACAGAACTTAAGGAAGAATGAACATCTTGTAGGCCTGGATACGGGCAATCCAAGACATATGGGGGAGGGGGTGTTTTGAGATTTCAGAAGAGATCGCCGAAGATAAGTTAGCTAGGTTTGTAGGTATTAAACTATGTGTTCTGGCCAAGATTATCCCCAAATAGGGAATCCCTCAGCCTTCCAGGAGAAGGGAAAATCTCTCTCCAACCGTCTTGGACCATCACTGGGAACACAATGGGTAGAATTATGATTTACTAGCATTTAATTTGTACATGGAGGCCAGTGAGTACTTACGAAGGACTGACATGATATCTCTCAGTGAAGTGTCTAGGTTCGTGCACGTGAGAACAATGTTGTCTGCATACAGAACAATAATATGATGCTGAGAGCCCACTCGGACACCAGTTATGTTGCCGTTAGCACCAATAGATTCAGCAAGGGGTTCTATAACTAAAGAAAAGATAATCGGGGATAGGGGGCAGCCTTGGCATATGCCATTCATTATTTGAAAGGGAGAAGACAGGAAGCCAGACGAGAGCACCCGCGCGTTTGGATTTGAATACATGGACAGCACGGCCGACAAAATCGGGCCTGAAAATCAAAACTTGTCTAGGACAGCGGCGAGGTATCCCCAGTGCACCCTATCAAATGCTTTTTCAACATCTAACGACAGGAATGCACCAGAGACCCCTGCCCCCTCCATTACTCCAAGAATGTCTAGCATGCGCCTGGTACCGTTGACGGCCTGTCTTCCCATAACAAACTCCACCTGATCTGGGTGGACTAGCAAAGGGGTGATGCGATTGAGTCTAGTTGACAACATTTTTTAGAAAATCTTCACATCGCAGTTTAGGAGGGAGATTGGGCGCTAGCTTCCTGGATTATCCTTAGGTCTCCCCGGTTTGGGAATTGTGACTATGGTAGCTTGAAGGGCGGAAGGGGAGACACAGCCAGCCGTTTTGCCAGAAGGTGAAAGTTCTCAGTAAGTAGGGAGCAAGAATGTGGGAATATTTCCTGTAATAGTCATTAGTGAAACCGTCTGGGCCGAGAGCAGAGTGAAGCCTAGTTGACTTTATAGTTTGCACTATTTCAGCTACCGAGAAGGGCATGTTTAGGGAGTCAAGTTATTCTTTTGAGAGTCTTGGCAAGGAGATAGAGTCTAGAAAAGATTGAATTAGGTCAGGTGTTGGGGAGGGAGTGGTAGCATTGTCCTTTAAATTATACAGCCTGACGTAATACTTCACAAAGGCATCTGCAATGGTTAACGGGTTCCAAAGCGGGACTCCCGAGTGGTCACGTAATGATTCTATATGAGCCAGCACCTCCCTCCGCTTAACCTGCCTAGCTAGGAGTAGACCTGCCCTATCCCCGCTTGAATAATAGGAAGTTTTATGTTTTGTCAGATTTTTCTCGTGATGTTCTAAAAGAAATTACCTCAAGCGAGCGCGGGCTAGAAATAATTGTTTAGAGTTGGTACTAGAGGGGGCCTGTTTATTAATTTGTTCCAACTTATGCAAAGAGGCCAAGAGAGAGGTCCATGTGCGATCCTTGTCTTTCTTAATTTGGGAGGCTTTTTGAATAAGGAGACCCCTGGCATATGCCTTATGAGCTTCCCACAGTGAGTCATTAGAGACCTCCCCATTGTCATTTAGGGAGAAATAGTCCACAAGGTTCTTCTCTAACTCCAGGTTAACGTCCCGGCGTACTAAAAGACTCAGGTTTAGGCGCCATTGCCTTGGAATCCAGGGACCGCACCCCACAGAGCTCTCCAGAGTTACCGAAGCATGGTCCGACGAGGAAATTTGGCCCAAACTCGCCAAGACACAGTTAGGTAACTGGGTGATATCAACGAGGAAAAAGTCAATCCTGAAGTAGGATTTATGTCTAAATGAGTAATATGAATAATCTCTCTCTGCAGCATGCAAGTACCTCCAAATGTCGTGGAGATGGTGTTCTCTACATAGTCAACCAATGTCCCTCCTCCTTCCCCCCGAACCACCTGTGCAGTCTAAATCCTGCGATGGAATAACATTAAAATACCACACATAATGGTTCCGCCTGGTAGACCCACCCCCAACTTTTTCAAAACTGACCTAAAGAATTTCACAGGTGCAAGGTTTGGGGCATATAGGTTGATGATGTTATAGCGGGTCCCCTCAATCAAGCAAGATAAAATAATAAATCTCCCCTCCGTGTCTGAGAATTCGCTAATCAGGTGGAATGCAACAGTATTTTTAACAAAAACACAAACCCCAGCTGACTTAGAGGAGTTGTTAGAGAAAAAGGCGGTAGGGAATAATTTGTGACAGACTCGAAAGTTATCTTCTTTAAGTAGATGTGACTCTTGTACACAAAGTATGTCTGCACCAGAAGCACGGGTCTCTTTCCACATCATCGATTGTTTAAATGGGGAATTAAGCCCGTTCACATTTTTTTTTATCAACTATAATATTTATTGATGTTTTCAAAATACATAAGAGAAAACAAAACATTGGACAAATCAAGTCAATGCGTTACACTTGAAGGAAGAAAATTAAACGACCTGGGATATTACATTATTGGCTTAAAGCCCCGAGGGGCTCCATGCCCATGTTATAGTCTTCCTCTTATTTCCTCGGAGGTGTTTATCTACATCTCCCGGGGAGCAATCCAGTTCTAATACAAATTCCCTTAGAGGAACATCCAGGCACGGAGGGTCAAAGGTGGTAATCACCCAGCCCGTTCACATTTAACGAGACAATTTTTACAGTCATGGGGGAAATAAACAATGGCCATTCAGTAGAGGCATCATGCTGAACATCTTTAGGGGTGGGTTGGGCGAACCTGTAGAAGAAAGAAAGTCCAAACAAAAAATAAAGGCTAACATATATGTAAACCAGATAGACAGAGACTTCTCTGCGATGGGGGTACAGCAGCACTAAACTCCCACCAGAGCCATATAGCTAGGTGCGGGAATGTACTGCAAGGTGAAAAAAGAAAGTCGGCAGGACGTATCCTGCAGACCAGGGACAATTGGTAAACGTGGCCAAACAGCTGGCAAAGTAAGGACAGTCACCCAGTGTCACTTGGGAAGTCTCCACTCAATAGACAGCTTTCTTTTTTGGGGTTCCCGTCCTGGTGGCGAGTGTCCTCTCTCAGGTTGCTTTATGAGCTGCCATTCCCGCAGGGCAAGATCCAATTTTTTGGGGCGAGTGGAACACATGGCGTGTGTTTTCAAACGTAAATCATACTTTCACTGGGAAGCCCCTGGTGTAAGGGATCTCATTTTCTCTCAGAACTCTACACATGGGGGCAAATTCGCACCTTCTGGCTAGTGTGCCCATGGAGAGATCAGGAAACACGGCAATCCTGGTGTAGGGGTTGGGCAGAGAAGGAATCCTTTTCACAGCAAGCATGAAGTTATCTTTCATTCTGAACGAATGGAGACATGCAAGGACATTCCTCGGCAAATCCTGTTTAACATGTGGCGGTTTAGGCACTCTATGTATGCGAGCGATTTCCAAGAAGGCAGCTTGTGCATCTGGGAGTACTGCTGACATCTGGGATCCCCATTAGCCTGCATTACATCTGCGGGACCTGTCCTCTAAATCCCAGAGATTAAGCTTATGGGACGTCATGCGATCCTTCATAATAGCAAAGCTATCTGCAAGTTCGTTATGTGCAGTTGCAAATTCTCCCATTTTATGCTCCAAATGATCAGTGCGGTCTCCCAGCAAATTTTCTTCCCTCTTTAGCTCCCCCAGCATACCTTTGATGTCCTCATGGAGATCCCTCCTCAGTGAGGACAGTAGCCGCTGCAGTGTGGCTCCAGTGAGAAGGATGTCATCTTCCTCATCATGGGATAGTCCTCCAGAGGTTTCAGAGGAGCGGGAAGATGCAGAGCGGGAGCGGGAGGCCGGCGCCATCTTGGGACCTTGCGGACTGTCCCTGCCAAAGAAGTCCGTCGTCTTTGCTGGGGAATCCGTCTGTTTCGGAGGTCCCCGCAGCATATCAGGCAGCGTGTGGATGCTCCGTTAAGTGAAGGTGCCGTTCAGGCCTGTGTGAGCCGCGATAGAAGAGTGGTAAAGCCCGGGTCTGCGGGATCTCCTCGCTCAAGCAGCCGGCGCCATCAACAGCTAGGCCATGCCCCCACCAAAGGTATTTGCAATAGTGCATACACTGTTATGGATGTACTCGATGTACTCTATGTATGTTTGTTTATACTTTAATAAAAACAGATTAGACATAAAGTGGTTGTCCAGTCTAAGTTCATAAGCCAGGAGTTACTCTATGTGACTGCAGACTTGTGAATCCTCACATCGTATACACTGTGCGCTGTAAGAATTTGCAGAGTCGGTGGTCACATGGCTGCTTGTATACGATATGCAGGCTCTCAGCAAGTATCCGACTAGATAGGCGCGGCCTCACTGAACATGCAAGTGTATTGAGTTTAAGCCATGCCCAACTTGTTGGATTATGACCAGGAGTCTTCATAGTGCATACTTGCAGCCACGTGACCACTGTTCCTGGCTCTTACACTACCAAATTCTTACAATGCACAGTGCGTGTGATGTCAGGTTTCACAAGTCTGTAGTCACATAGAGTAACACATAGAGCAGGGATCTCCAACTCCTTAAGGGCCGCAAACAGGTCAGGTTTTTAGGATTTCCTTAGTATTGCACAGGTGATAATTGAATCACCTGCAGTGATGATGATTCTAATACTAACGAAATCCTGAAAAGCATGACATGTTTGCGGCCCTCGAGGCCTGGAGTTGGAGATCTCTGACATAGGGTGACAACGAGCTTGTGGATTTAGACCAAATAGGGTATGTGCACACTGGCCGGCGGGTTGGTCGGCGGCGGCTGGGCAGACCCGCCAGGAAGCTCCGGAGCCGTCCACCGGCATCCTGGCGGGTATGTGCGGTGGGTGACGGGCGGGTGCCGGGCGGGTGGCCAGCGGGTTAGCGCCGGCGGTGTTGCGGCGGCTGGAAGCAGTACATGATTCTGCTTGCAGCCGCTGCAGAACCGGCCAGTTTATAGAACATGCACATTCTTTGCTAACCCGCTGGGAACCCAGCGGTTAGCAACGGATGAGCATGTGTAAACCGCCGGTGTGTGGACACCGGGTGTCGGTTTACATAGGTTTTAATGTTAATCCAAACGCCGGTTTGGATTAACATAAATTTACATGAAATTTATGTAAACCGACCGGCGGTTTACACACCTAAACCGACCCTAACCCGGCCAGTGTGCACATACCCTTAATCTCTCTACTTGCAAACTAAATTTTGTGTGTTTCATTTTTTTTTCTTTCTTCAAGGATGTACCATTTCTCTCCCCTTACCTTGCCATTTATATGGCACATACTCTGTATTTATCCTCAGACCCATCCCCGATGCTGCGACGAAATACTTAAGCACCGCACCCTGTTTACATGCAATGAAAACATACCAGATTCTAGTAACATTTTTCACTTGACTCACCATTTCTCTTTTCTTTGTTTTCCTTTTTTTTTTTTCCTTTTTCCTTTTCTTTTCTTTTTTTTTATACAACCGACTTCTACCATTTTTTAGCACTTCGTTTGTTTGTTTTTTAAAAATGTTTTTTGAATAAACAAAATTAGGGCGGGTGGGCGGTTTGTCACGCAAGTAAGTAGCTTCAAGACCTCCCTGCTCCCCAAGCTCCCATATATATAACCTCCCCTTTCAACTAGTTCCCCATTGCCCCCATAGCCAATCCCCTCTCAGGCACGTTTCTCCTCACTTAAATCCACCCCTTTGAACTCCATTTCACCCCTTGACTAATTAATTTTTCCCATTCCTTACCCTCTACTTGTCATGGCGCCTATACACCCTATTCTAGGTTTCCCTGGCTATTCTTGTTGATAAACACTGTGGGAGATGTGGCTGCAGTCCTGGCAATCTACATATGTCTTCTTCACCACATCTTCTGTGAAACAAAATGTCGTCAGGTAGTGGAGATAGGCTACGTTACACCAGTGCCGCCTCACAGCTTCCATGATCATCCTCAAATGAATCATCAGGGGGTGGTGACAGAAGATATGTGAGTGACACCAGTGCCGCTGAAATGTCAGGATGCAATGCAATGCATCAAAACAACACATTGATATCAATGAGGCCGTATGTGACCCCGGATGGATGCGGCCAAGCTGGATTAGTATGCCACACTGAGCGTGCTCATAGTAGTTCCGGTATGCCTGGAGATCTATCTCTCTCTCTCTTTTTACATGCATCAATAGATGCAGATGCATGCGTTTTTGTCCTGATCAGGACGCAATGCAATTGTGAATCCAGCCTTACTTGGGCCCAGGAGCCCTGGTGCAATTGCAACTTCTGTAGTATGTATACATTAGTTTTTCCTGTATGAACACAGTTTACATTAATTCTTTGTATAGCATAATTAGTAATATCTGATGATGATTTTAAAGGAGGATTTTAAACTTTCTACATAAAGTTTGTCATAAGTTTACATGCACCTTAGCCACATTTATTAGGATCTGTGACGACTCAAACCCAGCAAATCTTGTACACCAGTCAGCAGCTCTTCCCTTGGCTACATTCAGACGTACCATTTTTTGCATCCATTTTGTGCAGAGCACTACACAAAATGGATCACTCTAAATAAATCCCAGCCAAGTCAATGAGTTTTCATTTTTTGCCATTCAGACAGGGTACTTGTAAAGTTATCATTTTTTTCACTTTAGGAGTGCTCCGTTTTATGAATGAGCATATTAATTTCTCCAGAGTTTTTCCCATAGGAACCATTCTAAATGGAGAAAAAAAAAGCAGCCAAAAACGCAGCAGAAAAGAAAGGAAAAAAACAAGTGAGTCTGAATGTAGGCTTTGATCTATCGAGCTCTTTGGGCAGCACCTTGCTGATATAGCTACCAGTAATGGTGTACCTGATTGGCTTCACCCTGTGTTGTTCCTAATAGCCTCCACCCAGTGATTTTCTGATTTCCTCCACCCTGTGATGTTCTCATTGGACACCCTATTTAAGCCTGCCTGATACTTTCTTTCTTGCGAGATTATCAAGCTCCCAACCTTTAGTAAGCTTCCTCACCTGCTGTTCCTCCATATCATACAGCTGTTACTGTATACCGACTTTTGGCTATCAACTGATCATGCCACGCATGCTATTCTTCCATATTATACAGCAGTCCCCATGTACCCATATTGGCTATATACTGACTACGCTTACTGATACTCTTACATATTATACTGCTGTTTTCGTGTACCGACATCTGGCTATCTGCTGACTACACTACCTGCTACTCCTCCATATCATACTGCTGTTTCTGTGTACCGACAACTGGCTACCTACTATCTATGCTACCTGCTCCTCCTCCATATTGTACAGCTTTTCCTGTGTAGCGACCTCTAGCTATCCAGTGACTACGCTACCTGATACTCCTCCATATTGTAATGACATCTGGCTAGCTACTAACTACACTACATGCTACTCCTCCATATCATACTGCTGTTACCGTGTAGTGTACCAACCTTTTGCTATTCACTGACTACCTATCTGCTACCCCTTCATATTATAAATCTATTCCCGTGTACCGACATTCTACTGGACTATGCTTACTTGGACTACCCGACTACACTGCTACTCCTCCTCATATTATACAGCTGTTACCATGTACCGACATCTGGCTATCTACTTGCTAGGCTACAACTCCTCCATATCATACTGCTGTTAGTAGTATCCGATCTGGATACTACTGACTACGCAACCTGCCTGTGCTACCCCTAGTGGTTGCAATGTTAAGCCTCCAAACTAGACCTGGATTTTACAGGATCACTACTATACTTTAAGAATGTAAAATGTAGGCATAATACTAGAGATAATAATATTTTTCAGCTTTTATTTATTTTAGCACATTCCCATTTGTTTATAAGCTAGCATACTATACTAGCACATGTTGTTAGTTAGTATTTGGTAACATTGCCTTTAAATTGTCTAACACTGAGTCACATGTTTTAGGTTGGGCCATTTCTCCTGACAGAACTGGTTAACTAAAATAAGTTTGTAAAACACCTTGCTCACACATCTTTTCCAGTTCTATCCATAAATTTTTCATGAATTTTTTACAGCAATGTATAGTCATCAGTAGATGACAAAATGCTTTGCCTTCATGACCATTATTGTTACAGGAGTGCCTGGAAGGGGAGTGGTCTCCTCGTTTTAGGTGTCAGGCGATCACACCTCATGGCTTGCATGCTCTCTTGCACTGGTTGGATCTGCTTTGCTATCCAGATAGCTATGCAGATTTTCCTTGGTCCAATGCACAAAAGCTATTTGAATCTCCTATGCTTTCCATTCTGGGATATCTCAGATATTCTAATTTTCTCACTCCTATCTGCTTGGGTAGTTGCCATTGATAGTTTGCTGTAGCTTGTTTTTGGAGTGAAGTTGTGAGCTGTGGACAAAGAAGTCATTTAAGGAGCCATATCAAGAGTTTGCTGCATGGAAGTTGATAGGTGTCTTCCCATTCTAAATTCCCTTTTTGGTTTGCGTAATCCTGTCCCTTTACTCCTACCTGCTGTTTGATGTGCATTGTACAATTGCTGTTTTACCCTTGTCCGTCTTATTCCCATTGTATCTTTATCCTAAGTGGGATTAGTGTTCCTGCTGTCCTGCACACTAGTTAGGCTTTTAATCAGGGAAAGACAGGTATAGGAATGGGATCTAGGGATGTCAGGAAGCTCAGGGTTACTCAGGTAAAATGTCAGGGGTTGTCCCTCCCTATTCTTTCCTAGTAACAATTTATCCCCTCTTTCAATCTTGCCCTAAGCTGACCAGCCACTTTGGTGTAGCGGAACAAACATAAGCTGCCGTGATCACTTAGCCATGCCCATCTCATGGTAAGCCTGGTTATAGGAATAGTAGGTCTATGTCCCTCTGTCCCCTCCATCTTGTAGCATGACTGGTATGATGACTGTGTGGTTTTGTGGTGTGCAAGCTTGCACATTTTTGTTTCAAAAGATGATTGTTGTACCTTCAGATATTTGGAACTCTCTCCCAAGGATGTGCCAGACCTGTGTAGGTCCACAATTAGTTTTCTGATATCTTAGATTCATTTTTGTATTTTCCCATGATGTCAAAGAAAAATGGCAAGTAGCCATTGAAGAGAGGCTTAAAATACTGCCACATGTACAAATCCAATTAACTCTTATGATGACAATTATCCTATCCGCAGCAACTAAAGCCATGACATCATTTTCTGGAATTTCCAATCTATATAAAGGCAGAGTCAAATTGGTATATGAAAACTATTTACATTCTAGAATTTTGATATAGTGAATTACAAATTAAACAGTTTCTTAACATTTAAAAAAAAAAAATACTTGTGTCTCATACGTACAAAGTAAATACCTGAAATTACCTGCTAAAACGATAGTTTGTTGACATGGAATTTATTTTGGGGAAAAAAGGATGGTGCATCTTAATGACTTCAACATTTAGGCGGCCGTCACACGCACAGATATCTTGCCCGATATCGTTTAAGCGATCTCCTTTTTGATCGCTTAAGCGATATCGGGCTTAAAATCGATGCATGTAATCAAGCGATTTACGATGTTAAATCGCTTGATCGTGACATCGCTGATCTGAGGTCCGGTTCTCAGATCTAGCGATGAGCGATTTGACGATCTGTCTCATCGTGGTGTATAACACCACGATGAGTGATTTCCCAGTGCAGAGTCTATGCTGGGAGATGGTAACTATGGTACACGTCGGGTAACTAAGCGACGCGCGGCGCCTAGTTACCCGATGTGTACCATAGTTACCAGCGAGATCGCGGCTCCACATCGCTGGTGAGTCTGTCTGTGTGACATCTCACCAGCGATGTGAGCGATATTGTAAGCGATTGCGCGTGCACGTGATCGCTTACAATATCGCTATAGATATCTCAGCGTGTGACGGCCGCCTAAGCTGGATTTAGTGTTCCTGGAAAGGTGGCCATATACGTTAGACAAATATCAACTTGACAGAACCAACCAACCAAATAATGTGTAGTTGTTGCCAACCAATATTTATTATGCAAATATCACAGGAAAAATTGATTGAAGATATTCGATCTTAGCATATCCAAACCTTTGGCTAACAATTGATAAATTGCCATTGTCCGGCTGCAGTTTATTCTCCTGTCCCCCGCTGTGAAGACATGGGCGCTGAGTGAAACTGTGCATACATGTGTATGGTGTCAGTATCGGCAGGAATACCATCTTTTTGCAACATGCTGAAATAGTGTTATTCTCATGGATATGAACTAAACTAAAAATTATTAAAAATAAAATGGTCAAGTTGCTACCTGTGCCTCACCGATGTCAATGAGTACAGTGGGTTATTGATTATTAGCTCATCTATTATCTTTCTCATTGCTTTCATTAGATTTCTGCCTTTTTCTTTGAAATATAAGATACAGATACACAGAATTGTAGATTTATATGAGCAGAACTAAATAAGACCAAAGTGGTAAAGAAACTGCATTCCCCGCTGATTAAAATGTCTGGCAAAAGTTTCAGGAACTTCACTCTTCGAAGGGAGAGCCTGATGACAAGAAGTCCTCTGATAATGTTTGTTATGTGCAGTGTTGTCAAGACGTTTTTAATAGGTTTAAGTGACCGTATACAAAATCTAATTCCTACCTGGTTAGAATTATGTCAGATGCATATGTATGTGTAGGAGGTACATGTATTGGTGATTAAGGGCCACTTTACACACACCAACTTATCTGTCCAACTTCTGAACAACTTACTGGTTGCAGTGAAATCATGGACACATTGCTCCATTTTGTGGCTGTGCACAAATGGAACAATGTGTCCATGATTTCACTGCAACCAGTAAGTTGTTCAGAAGTTGGACAGATAAGTTGGTGTGTGTAAAGTGGCCATAAGATACACATGAATTTCATTAAAAACACGGAACTACCAGAAATCAGAAATGAGTATCTCTGCACTGTCTGCTGTTGGCAATGTCAGACTTTGTAGGAACACAATCTGTTGATGCAGGACAAAAAAGATACCGATACATTTCTTAATATTGATTAAAATAATTCCATTAAAGGGAATATATGTGGTCAAAAATCCATATGTAACTGCTATCATTTTCTAACTCCTCTGGTGAAGCTCTTTCAATTTATGTATTTCTTTTATTTATATCCCCCCTCCCTTTCCTCTGTCAACTGCAAAAAAAAGAGATTCATTCCATCTGTCAATCACAGTGAGTGATCACTTAATTCTCTGTTGCACACTTCCCAGGGATGAATATTCATGTTGTGACATCACTGCATTGTACTGCCCTCTTCTGTAAGCACACAACCAAAGCTGTGGAAATCACTCAAATGGGGAGGTCTGTATCCAGTGTGTGCGGTTCTCCAGGCACTCACTGCAGAGGAGAAAGGAGAGTGGAGGAGGTGTGTGCTCTTAGCAGCTGCACCTCTAAATCTTCATTGTGTGTATCTGAGGCATGTGTAGTGTGTGCTCTCTGATATATTTCTTTATGTTTATATGAATATGTGTTCATTTGCTCAGCAGATACACACATTACATGTATGCAGGAAAACCAACGTTCATATAAACAGATAGAAATCTCTTACAGACAGCACATAGTGTAGCACAAAATAGCTCCCACTCCCCTTCCAAAGAAGCCTGAGATTTTCAGTGTAACTTCAGCAAATAGTGGAGGAACAGAATACCAGCTTGGATAGGCGTAGTTATTTATACAATATTTACATACTGTGGACTACTCTGGAGTGAAAGTAATGAGCCGGACTAGTGAAGCCATCTGCCTGCAGGCTGTGAAAATGATTATAGCAAGAGAACTACAGAGAGTACAATAATGATTTTACATGTTTTAAAAGGTCTGCACAGGCCTTATTCAAGGTAATATTAGCATTATACTGAAAAATGACTTGAGTCCCTTTAACTCGAGTGCAAATTGAGAGCTGCTTGTTTGTATGTAAAAAGGAGTAGTTATTCTTTGTACAGTGCCCTGCTACCTGGGAGATTTGCCTCAGTCTTTTTCATCAGATAAGACTACTTATTGACACTTTTTTTTATCAATGTCTAATTACTTTTTCATAAAGTATTTAAGTTGTGTTTGGAAAGTCAGTCTGTGTTCATTGTGGCAATATTTGATTAAAAGGAAATCTGTCAACGGGTTTTTCTAATCCCATCTGAGAGCAGCATGATGTAGGGGCAAAGACCCTGATTTCAGTGGTGTATTATTTACTGGTCTGCTTGGTGTAGTTTTGATAAAATCATTGTTTTGATCTAATGCTGAGCAATGTATAACCCTTCCCACTAGGGATGAGTGAATAAATTGGATTTTAAATGAAATCTCCTCAAATTTTAGAATTGATATTTCACAAAATGTGCATTTCTTTGGATATAGCTTCCACGCCAATTCAGCTAAATGGCGTCCGCTAGCTTTAATTTATCTTAATCTTCTTGACCATTAAAAGGTTAAACATTTTTCTTAAATCCTTGTATTTATCTCACTGCTCACCTCTCCAGACACTCCATTACTCACACCTGTCCTGGCCTCATCACATCTTCTGTTCCCTCGCCTCTTGTGATGGACTCCTTGGGCCTCTCACATTGTACCGGATTTCAGGTTCTCATGGTGACCGGGAGGGTTCCGTGCAAGTGTATGGGAGCCCTGGGGATGCCATCAAAAGCAGCAAAGTATCAGAAGATGTGGTGAGGACCTCACCAGTGGCGATTAGTAACGGAGGGACTGGAGAGGTAAGCAGAGGGTGAGTATAGGTATTTTTTTTTATTTTTTACATATTATGTTCATTATGATGTGTCATCTGGAGAGACCTCAGATCAAGATAAGGTTAATTAAATTTGCTGACAATAACTTCTATGTGAATCAAATTTCCCAGGAAAATCTGCACAATCAGACAAATTTGAATTCCTATTCCCCTCTTCTCAACTTACTACTGATTGGCAGCTTTCTATGTACACTGTGCATAGGCAGAAAGCTTCCAATCAATGTTGGGGTGGGTTATTCAGAGCTCATGAATATGGAGGACTACATGGTAGTAGGTTTACTAGACCTCTATTGATAATCTCCGACTGATAAAACAGTGATTTTATTGACACTATAGCAAGCATCCCAATAAGTAACACATCGCTAAAATCAAGGTCTCAGGTTCTATACCCTACTGCTCTTGGATTAGGTGGCAAAAACAGGTGACAGATTCTATTTAAAAAGTTATTTCTACAGATGTGAAATGACATAAGGGATTTATGAAGCAAATTGCTCACAAACAAGTTCTGCTCAAATAGTTTTCTGTAATGACATTTCCGTTTTGCCATTCGATGAAAGTCAGTTATTTCCCAAGGAGGTGTTTGTGACCTGCTTTCAGCTGATCTCCAGTCTACATTTCCATAACTTGGTGTCAACTGTGAAAAAGAAACCTCGCTCATTGTTGAGAAAGGTTTCATAGTTTGATAACTGTCCACATGGAAACCAGACATAAAAGAACAGGCTGAGCCCTGTAGGAATTATACTGGAATTGTCAACTTCTTAAAGTATGATGACTCATGAGAGGGCAGAGAGATGATTATTCGTGGAAAACGTCAAACTCTGCTTGGGTGACCACCACTTGGATAAGTTCACTGAAGGTTCTGTCTTCTCTACATACCATTTTATCTTCATGCTTCACATTGTTATTTTGGTCTCTCCTACAAAAAACTCGAATCACAGAAAGAAAGCACATGAAACACACTTTTTGGCACATAATTGGTATCTCATCTGCTATACAACATTTTTATTTTTGACAATTTAGATTTTGAGCGTTGCCTTCTTGTAAGTCAGGTTGTAAAAGTGAAATGAAAAGTGAGAGCGGCTTTCTGCTTGGCCAAGATTTAGACAGTTTTATAAAATACAACTTATTAGAAAGTAAAAAAAAAAGTCACAAATGAGAAATTGAAAAATGAGTCTCATTTCTACCCCTTACAAGCCATGGCATAGATAAAGTGCTATAGTTTTAGGCTGTCTTCACATTAGCATTAGGAACTCCATTTTTCTATCCCGTTATAAGGAAAGGACAACAGACTTTTTATTCAAGGGACAGACCTGTCACATGATGGAAACAAAGCTGAGGTTTATGGACCTCATTGTTGGGTTTCAATCTCTGAATCTGTCCCTCACAAAAAATAAAACAATATAGCTTTTGTAGAGACGTCTCTTCAAAAGAATAACCTTTTTACGAATATCAATGTACTATAGGATTATACATTAAGAAGTCACATAAAAAATGTTATTCTGTAATCCTAATTATCTATATAATGGTGGGAATGTTTATTAAAATACTTATCAATTGCTGTCTTTTCCAGTTTGCACTGCTTCTTTGGTTCCACGTGACTGCTCTGTAGCCCTGTCAGCTCACACAGCGTTTCCTATGTGGGGCAGTGCTATGTTCCTATTGTAAGTCAATGAGATTCAGAACGAGACTCCATAGACTAACATTGAGAAAAGGGACTTGCGGTCTATAGATGTGGTCCCTGTGTGAGCCAGCTAGTCTGATTTTAGGTCACATGGGTCAGAATAGAACCGAAGATGGCAATCAATAAGTATTTCAACACATTTACAGACTATTGCAAATATAATTAGGAGGTATTATAAAATAAAAAAAATTATGTGACTTCTTAAAAGGAGTTGTCCACACTTGGACATTCACATCTCATTTTGCGTTTTTGCTCCCGATAAAATAAAATGCTTATACTCACCTCCACAATCGCCGCCATCTGAGCATACTTGCTCTCCTGGGGCTAACGTGAGATTGTGATGTCACTAGAGCCTAATGCCTAATCACTGCCGGCTTTACAGTCCCTGCCTTTAGACATATAAGTAGTCATCAGGAAGTGAGAGCTGTGGTTGGGTGTTCACTTCCTGTTGATCACTTGTAAGCCCCAAGATGAGGAGAGAGAAGCTGGCACTGAATGGGCTCTAGGCTCATGTGATGTAACAACCTCATGTGAGCCCATGAGAACGAGTCTCAACACTTCTGGAACAACACCGACTATGGAGGTGAGTATAAGCTTTTTTTAACAGGGCAAACATGGGGAATGAGAAGGAAATGCCAAGTAGTGGACAACCGCTTTACGTATTCACTCAGAGGAGTTTCACTGTATATTTTATTGTATCAGGTCACTTGTCAAGTGTCATGGTGGTTCGACTGCTTTCACAGCTGCATGACCCATAAGAAAAGCAAAGCAGCACCTTTTGAATAATTCAGTGACTTGAAGACACATTTGCATGCACAGTTTATATTGACTTTAGTGCTGCTGTTTGAGATATAGAGAGAATATAAGATCAAGCCTCTATTGGGTTCAGGGAATGCTAATGTCTGATCGTTATATTTATTTGTAAAAATGGTTTCATTTCACAAAATAAGCATTTGTAACATTACAAGAGGCTTAGTGTTACATTCCATCTGTAGGGGAAGACATTAATCTCAGAACACTGTGAGCGCTGCGTTCTTTTCCTGGCACTTGATGCCAGCTGTGGTTGTTTTATCTCTTCTATGCCAACACGTTGTTTCTCTGATTCATTTTGCCCATGGCTTTGGCTGTCTATTAATGACATACTTTTGACAATCATGGCCTTTGTTGAAAGACAGTACAAATATGTAAAGAAGAGGGGTCCTTGTGAGAAACATATATATTGAATTCGTAGACACTGATATGTATAGTAACGCAGGCTAAAAGTATTACTATGATTAAAATCAATATTTCATTACTCCCATGTACAATTTATACTGTATGGATCCTGTGTTGGGCGTATTCTAATGCTAATAATTTGGATCATATTGATAAACTTAGAGAACACAGGTGAAGTGGATAATATATACCATTAAGGATGACTATTACGTGATTGACTTTAGGCTTTATTGATCATTGCAATGTAAATATGTCATGGATAATTGGTTATAATATACTTGTCCCTTTATTAAAACTGGGGTGCATCATTTTCTATTATTTATTTGTTTTTTAACCGACTGATTTATAAGATATTTCGGCAGAGCAGTTTGCATATCAGGGGTTAGCAATGAATATTAAGACATCAGAAAAGCTGGCTGTAATTTTTCTGACTAACCTTTCCTGTCCTTCCTTTCTTTGTTGTAGCTGATTCTGCTTCAGGCTGCTGCTGTTCTTTCTATAGTCGTAGTGGGTGATGTCTGATCGTCTCTAAAGAGATCCTAACATTCGGCTAGTTGTGTATTGCCCTTTTTCTCCCTTCTGCATGCTTTCTTTGCTTTTGCATTTCTTTCTTTGCTCTTCTAAAAATATTTATTATGTTTTCATTCTCGTGAACTGTGAATCAAGTGGCGTAACTTGAAGCTCATGGGCCCCAACGCTAAAGCTCCAACGGGGCCCCCAATTATTACAAATCTTTAACAGCAATAATCTTTTTCTATAGGCCAAAGGGACTTTTGGGGCCCCCTAGGCTCCGGGGCCCGGGTGCGATCGCAACCCCTGCACCTGTTGTAGTTACGCCCCTGTGTGAATCGCTTACTTTGTTTAATTTGACTTTAGATTTCTTTACACCTGCCATCAATACGCAGAGAGCAATGTGGCCTGTAGAGGGCCCTATATAGCAATAAAGCTTGGACACACCATCTCGTTAATAGACCCCCCATCGGCTCATGGCACAGCAGTAGCAGTTAGATCTTTAGAACAGAAAATTGCTATTTGCAGCCAATTTATCAGTGCCTTCCATCACATCACCAGAGAATAAAAAGAAAAACAAAGCACATGTTGTTGTAAGTGCTGTATTGACTGTTAATATCTGACAAATTATTAAAACATTTACTTAGTCGATTATCTTAATCCATTTAGGGGAAATCTATGTGCCTATCAGTATGGCTGCCGCAGAGTTTCCGATCTAGCTTCTTTGGGTTTTAGGATTGCAAATTTGCCTAGAGGTGCAGTTAAAATAGATGGGGTGTTTTATTGTATAATTAGACAGATTTAGAAGGAGTATCATGATGTCCCTACTAGCTGTTATCCTGGGTTTTACAATATGTACAGTTCAGAGATTGGAAAATAGTTAAAGATTTGACCCAATAATGTAAACTGGTCAGCCACAACATTAATACCACCGATAGGTGAAGAAATTATATTCCTTATCTCTTAGGGCTGTGTGCACATGTGTTGCACTTTTTACGCATTTTTCCAGAGCAGATTTTTCATAAGAATAAGGCCCCTTTCACATGAGCGTTGGATCTGTTGGATCTGGACAGACAACCGCATCTGCCGCCTAACGGATGCACTTGTGGCAAGCCTAATGCATTGTCTATGGGGCTTGCGGCAAGTGCAGTATTGCTGCGATCCGGCACTTGCGGCCATGGAAAAAACTGCGGTCAGCTGCGTTTTTTCATGGCTGCAACTGCCACAAGTGCCGGATCGTGGCAATACCGCTCTTGCTGCAAGCCCCATAGACAATGCATGGGGCTTGTCGCAAGTGCAGCGCAAGTGCGAACGTTAGGCGGCAAATGTGGCAGATGTGGTTTTCTGTCTGGATCAGCTAGATCTGGACAAAAACGCAGGGGTAAAAGGGGTCTAAATGACAATGAAAATCTCATTGAGAATGAAGTCTCATGCTCACGTTGAGAATTTCCCTCTTGCAGCATATCACTTCTTTCACCATTTATGCTTCAGATTTCACCCATTCTAATAAAAGAGAAGAGTCTCCACCAAAAGCTCCCAACAAAAACGCATAAAAAATGTGGCAAACACAAGCATTTTTCCTGCCAAGAGACATAGAATTAGAGCAGACATGTCTGCAAATGCTTTACGTGTGCACATACCCTTACAATGGTACATATCAATAGATGGAATATATTAAGGCAGCAAGTAAGCAGTTGGTTTTAAAATTGTTGTTTGGGAAGCCAAGAAAATGGGCGAGTATAGATTTAAGAGAATTTGAGAAGTTCTAAATTGTGATAGATGGTTAGGTCAGAGGATTTCCAATGCTGTGATCCTTTTTGGATTCTGAAATTAGCTTCTTCCCGAAAAATGATGTAACTGAATGTCAAGATTGTTGGTGATTTTCCACAATCCCACTTACTTTAGAGATACCATGAGTTAAAGATTTGTGGCGATGCCACCTACAGAAAGATCTGGCTGTTTTACACAACTGGGCACACATTTTGTGCTGGGACCAGAAAAATCTCCGATCTCAGCCCTTTAACCACTCATATGCCGCTGTCATTAGTCATAGCAGGACATAATAAGTTTGGCAAAGGGAGAACGCTCGCTTTGTCAACACATTGGCACCCCTGCAGTGTGATTGCAGGGTGACGATGGTTGTTTTGGCAACAAGGAGGCACAAGAATGGCCTCTTTGTCCGCAATATCCCTCAGCCAATTAGATCCCACCAGGGTCAGGGCCTGTTAGGCTAGCCATCAGTGAAATCAGTTGTTAGATAATTCACTGAAGTACTAAGTACTACAGTGTATTAAGAAAGTGATCAAAGAATTGCCTATTCAAATCCTCTTGTGAGACCAGTGCGTACTGTAAAAAAATAATAAAAATAGTTTTGTTTATTCGTAAAAAAAAACAATACGTAATTGATATTAACATTTATAATGGCCCATACTATAAAACTATCTTGCTATTTATTGTGCACGGTGAATGCTGTAAAAATAAATATATGAAACAATATGAGAAAATTGTTGTTTTTGTTTATCTCGTCCCATAAAAAATAATTAAAAGTGATCAAAAAATTGTATTTCAAAGTGGTACCAATAAAATTTACAGTTTTGTACACATAAATATAAGCCCCAAATATCCCTTTATTTAGAAAAATGAAAAAGTTAAAGTTTTTGTAATATGAAGACCAAGAAAAAAAATATTTTTTCTTCTACAGTGATTTTCATGTGCAAAAGTAGCAAAACATAAAATAAAAAATAGATTGGTAATAATGGCATGCAGGATATAGTTAACCTTTCAATTATACTGTATGCTGAACTCCATAATAAATGGTATTAAAATAATTATTTAAGATTTATTATTGATCAAAATTCTGATTTACCCAAAAATGTCACAGCTTTTAGTGCTATTACCAATCTCTCACAGACAAATACAAAAGTTATCAGACTATGGTGAAGAAAAAAACAAATGTTATTTTAAAGTTGATTTTTTTTGCGAAAAAGTTTCAGTATATAAAAAAGTTATGGTATATCAATTTGGCATTGTCATGATCATATCAACCTACAGAATAAAGATAGTAATAAAGTGATACCTAACAGTAAATGGTATTTAATTAAAAAATAAAATAGATTTAGCATAACTATTTTTTGTTAATTTTGCCCTCCAAATATTGCAGTAAAAAGTGATTAAAAAGGTGCACCGAAAAATGGTACCATACAACCGACAAAAAATACATACAGCTTTGCTGTCATAACAGTGTAAAATGTATAACTCTATATAGTGACCCAAAAACAAGTTGTTGTTTTTTAACAAGGGTGTACAAAATAATAAAGCATAGACGATACTGTAGAAATTTGGCATTGCATATTTGTATTGACCTGCAGAACAAAGGTAACCCTTTATTTATGTAGTGAAATACCATAAAATTTAAAATGCAAAAAAATCTTCTTTGGTTATATTACTTGTCAAAAAGAGTTAATAAAAGTTTGTTAATGAGTTATTTGTACACTAAAATTATTCCACTAAAAGACACAACCCATCACACAAAAAAACAAGCTCTCATACAACTATGTTGTTGAAAAACATGAAAAAGCAATGACTCCTAGAACATGACAAAAGAAAAAAAGCGCTTGCTATAAAGGTCAAATATGGCTATGATGCCAAGGGGTTAGATCACATCAACTACATAAAGAGGCACTCCAGCAATCATATTTTTTGACAAATAATATTTCATCACCTTACTTATTGTTACATTTTAATTTATTTCATCCCACTTCAGTAGGATACACTGAGACTGCTGTATAAATCACATAGGGATTCACTGAAACTCTGCTGTATACATCACAAAGGATACAATGAGGCTCTGCTGTATACATAACATTGGATATACTAAGACTCTGCTTTATACACCACATATGATACACAAAGACTCTTCATCATACATCACATACGGAACACTGAGACTCTGCTGTAGCATCAAATAGGATACACCAAGACTCTTCTGGGTGCATCGTCACATAGGACACATTGAGACTCAGCTGTATACCTCCCACAGGCTGTTGTATGCACCATATAGAATACACTGACAATGACTGTGCTGAATT
The DNA here is from genome assembly GCA_033576535.1 of Allobates femoralis. NCBI lineage: Eukaryota > Metazoa > Chordata > Amphibia > Anura > Aromobatidae > Allobates > Allobates femoralis. Next base: position 653,972,533 of record JARQOC010000003.1, on the reverse strand, counting down.
CATGACATAGGGTACACTGAGACTCTGCTGAATACATCACAAAGGAAAAAGTGAGACTGTTGTATACATCATATAGTATACAATGACACTGCTGTATATACATCACATAGGAGACACTGCTGTATATAAATGGCATTGAGTACACTGAGACTCTGCTGTATACATTATACGTGAGACAATGAAACTCTGCTGTATACATCACATAGGATACCATGAGACTGGTGTATATACTGAGCATAAGATACAAACATCACCCGTCTACATTATTGTTTAATTATAAATAATTTAGGCATAAATTGGTGGAGTGCTGCTTTACATTTTGCTGCAAAGTGCATTCTATGTAGGCTAAATCATTCTCTAATGACAGTGCCCTCTTTCAGCAGAATAATGCTTCCTACAAATACCGTTCAGGAATAATTTGATGAAGATGACAAAGAGCTTGAGGTGTTGACTTGGCCTCCAAATCCTTTAGAGTTTAATCTGATCAAGCATCACTTTTATGTTGCTCTAGTAAAATAAGTTTTCACCTTGTAACTTGAAGAATTGTAAATGTTTTTTTCACAGCTCTTGTGGGGTCCGGGCCTCAATGTTTCACAGTTGTTTTAGTGGCATATGGGGAATCTCTAAAATATTAATCCAATGGTTTTAATGTTATGGCTGATCAGTGTATATTGAAAGCAAATGCCTTTTAAACTTTGTCCTTCACTTATAAAGCTGTTATGGAGCCGGAGTATAGCAGACATATTTAGTTTACTTGAAGCTGATTAGAAGTTTAATTTCATGCAAGCTGCACTAATTACATTTAGTAATTAACACTGTCTTGGAAAATGTTATAGTTATGCTTTCCTACGAGAAATGCTAATAGCTTTGCTCTAACTAGTTGGGAAATGAACGTTATCTAACCCTCAAAATATAGAAATATGGTGCATTTTATTAGACATTGCTGATTATTTTATGTTAATGCTTTATCTGGCCATGAATTGATATAAAAATATACACATTTGTGTTCATTTTATTAAAGGGAATCTGTCGGCAAAGTTTTGCTACCTTATCTGACAACAACATAATGTAGGCAAAGAAATCAGAAATCAAACGAGGTATCATAGATTAGTGGCTGAAGCCGTTCTAAAAAAATCAAAGAATTTAGTTTCATAAACACAGTAGAGCTGAGATTGCGCACTTACTGTAAGGTGTCAATCATAGCAAGGGGCATGTTAGACTGCCTTGCGCATGACTTTCTAGTCCTGCAATAGTAATCCCAGGGTAATAAAGTCATTCGTTTAAAGAGAACTCCAGGGAGATAAAAGAAAATATTGCACTATCTCTGCCCTCCTAAATGAGGAAGCAGAGCTGTGCAGAGCAGTTCTAGGATCTATAGATCGCTTACAAATCAATAAAATCATATCTGCTCCTCAGCACTCACCCCTCCCTTTGGGGACAGAAAAATTCAGTCATGCATAGTGCTAAAGTTTCAGGGGACAGGAAGCTACCAAGTTGATATGGGGAGGGGAGACCATGGCATTGCGGAATTAATCAATGCAGTGCCTTGCCTCTGCTCCTAGCCTGATACATGACAAAACACATTATGTACCATCATATCATTGTACAGCAGAAGATGGGTATTTCTATCTTCTTGATGACATCATTGCTATTTGAAAGGAGAACACACCCTAGGATGTATTTCATGGGCAGTATGCACTGTGACCATAGCAGCCACCCCCCCTGTTCATACAGAAGTATGAGGGGCAGGAATGTAAGATTATCCTGATGCCTCCAGGGCCCATGCGCCTGATACACCTCCTGATCTTTGCTGCTGCATGAGGCTGAATTTCTCTGTCCCCGAAGGGAAGGGTGAGTGCTGAGGTGCTGATATGATTTTATTGATTTATAAGCAATCTATAGACCCTAGACTTAGAACTGCAGTGCCCAGCTCAGCTTCATCATGTAGGAGCGTAGCGCTTGGTAGCAAGGAAACTCTCAAAGAGGAGATGTTGTACAGACTTGTTTAGTACACAATCACTGCGCGTTTTGACAGCGGCCTGCTATCTTTTTTAGGTCTGGTTTACCCCACCTGAGGTAGACAGCAGGCCGCTGTCAGAATGCGTAATGATTGTGTAATAAACAGGTCTGTATAACATCTCCTCTTTATGAGTCTCCTTTCTACCCAGCGCTCTGTTCATGACCTCAAATTGTTTGTTTCAAAATTCACTGTTCTCAACCTTGGGATTGTGACAGAAGCTGTTAGTGAGCTCTCAAGAGTCCTCCAGGACCTTAAATGACGTATATCCAATGACACAGACGTTAGGTGACCGGGACTCCGTACCACGTGACCGCATCAGGAAGGAGGACGAAGCAGCGGTCCCGCAGCAGCCTGAAACCCCTCGCTGTTGCGCCATTACCGGTATTGTGCAAGGGTGCACAACCCGACCAGGTGAGCGGATAACACCCCACCTCACAACACATTTCCCCACTAGACCACAGGGTACTTCTCAGGGTGCTTCTCTCTGCTTTTTTTTTTATATCCCCGGAGTTCCCTTTTAACTAAAAATAGCACATACACTATTAAGAGAAGCATGATTGCTTTTTGTTTTTTTTTAACTCTTTCATCATGTTGTACTCAGCTAACATAGCAAAAACCTGCTGACAGACTCTTACAATAAAAAAAAGTAAGATGATCCTATCATGTATGTAACACATTGGCTCATTCCTACTGTACAGGTGAGAAGAAGGAGCATTCTTTCTGCATTCTCGATCTCCACTGTTATGCCCATATCCCTTCATATGTCATAATACTCGTGTTATTGCAAATTCTTGCCTGATAATTCCACTGATTAGCTACAGTATGGATGCAAAATCCAACAAATCCAGCATGGCATGTTCCAAGCAAAAGGTCTCCATTGTCTTTTGTTTGTTCATATAGGCGCCATTCAGCATTGTGACTGGTGCATGTGCATGCAGGTTTCGTCATACTCTCCAAATACCAGTCATGCAAATTCCCGATACTATCTTGTATGCTGGAATTTCAAAGGAAAGAATTTAGCAATGCCCATTAAAAATATACATGTCCTTTGCTTCCTGATTTGATTTTCAGAGCCATAACGTCCCATAGCACACAAGTACACACTCCAAATGCCTGCTAGTTTGAAGATCACAAGTCCTCCAACATTTCTGCTTCATTGCTAAGATTGAAAGCTTACCTTAATGTTGTCAAATTGATGAGCTCTTCAAAGAGTAGACTCTGCTTCCAAAAAACCTATTATCTTTATGTTCTTTAACTTTACATTGTTATTTGCACAATGAAAATGATTTTGGAATATGCATGAAAATTTAATGTCAAATAGAAGCTTATTTTCTCCTTAAGGGCTTCGTATTTCCCCCAAGAGATTGTTTTACTCCTTAAAGTAGTAGCGGCTTGTTAATGCAAGCCAGTGGCAATTGTGTTTTTAAGTATATTATAAAGATTGCTGCCTCTGTTTTTCAGTAATAATGTTGGCGAGAACACATTTACGTTAAAAGAGGTTAGGTATAAAACGCATTGTTGTTTTATGGAGGCAAAAGGCCGCGAAATAGCGAAATCTATTCAAAGAGTCTGAAAATCTCACCACAAAACATCAATATGTTCATCCTGTACAATAAATCATCCCATTGCATGTACAGTGATCTCTGTGGGTGGTTTGTGTACATGTTCCCAGTTTACTGAGCAGACCATGACAGTTTTCTAATTTTCCACCTTTTCCTTAAACCTTCTTTAGCAGTTACCGGCAAGACTTCTTTCACAAACAGCTATGGATGACTATGACATAAGGTCTGCTGCCAGTATCCTGGCCTCTGTGAAAGAGCAAGAAGCCCGCTTTGAGAGGCTGACCCGAGCTTTAGAAGAAGAACGTCGTAATGTCTCCCTTCAACTTGAGCGTGCCAATGTGCCCTCTGAAAGAATGAGCATGTGCAACATTGGCAATGGGCAACCGCTCACCACTGCCTGGCAGCAGCTAGTTCTGCAGGTAAAACCTGCCTTTTTATATTATTTCATCACTCTTGACTCATTGATTCTTTACTTGCAATTGTTATACAGATGGTTTTAACATTCTTTACAACAGCTATTCCTTAAAGGGGTTGTCCACTACTTGGACAGCCCCTTCTCATACCATGCGCACCCCCATAAAATAAAAAAGCTTATCCGGAGTCCAGAATTCCTTGCGTTTAAAAATGGCTTTATTAGTAGATCAGGTTAAACTCCATGATTACAACATCATTGAGGGAAAAGAACCAAAAAGCCCTGCTGATCTACTAATAGAGACAATTAAAACCAAGGAATTCTGGACTCTGTATCTTCCTTTCCTTTTTGTATGGTGCATCAGTGGAGCCAGCCACCTTTCTCCGGTTATCCAGCAGATCCTGTGAATGGTGTGATGAGCAGCACATTCTGCATTCCCCCCCTTTTCCCTATTGACCGTGAAAAAAGCTTATACTCATCTCCGCTGCCGGCGGTGCAGTTCTAGTGATGTCAGAAGTTGTGTTCCCGGGGCTCATGTGAAATTGTTATGAAATGCGAGTCTCGTGACTAATCGCTTTGGCTTCCGTTCCCCGCCTTCGAACACAGGAGCACTCACAGAATATGAGCAACCAGACACAGTTCATACTTCCTGTTAATTGCTTAAGTGTTTGAAGGCGGGGATAATTAAGAAGACAGTGATTGGTTGTGAGGCTCACATGTCATAATGTCACGTGGACCCCAGGAATGCAACATCTGACATTACTAGTACCATGCTGGCACCGGATGTGAGAATAGGCTTTTTATAAGCGCACATGGGGAATGAGAAGCGGTTGTTCAAGTATTGGATAATCTCTTTAATTCTATTTTTATGAATACAGTGTTCCCTCCTTTTTCTACCTTCATCTTTCAGCATTCATTAACTAGGCAGAAATGATCAAGGTACTGTAGACTTTAGGAAACTGACCAATCCAAGAGCTGTTTTGGCTTTTTATAGCATCTTCAGTAGCAGCGCCACATGTTTAAACCCATTGACTTTTAGAATCATGTGATTTGACAATATCATATATCACACTACTAGATTATAAGGTAATTCTGAAGAAATCTACTCATGCTGGCACATGATTTATTCATTAGAGATACTTTTCAAATAAAATATTTTTTTACTTGTGAATAAAAGGTTGATAAAAGATTAATATCAGAAATATTTATTTACAATTAGTGTAGTCAACTTTGAAATGCCTCCCCCCAACAAACAGTAATGGCACAACATTCAATAATGCGCCAGACAATTATATGATGACTGCTAGCTTTGCAAATTGTTACTAATATAATAAATCCAAGTAAATTAAATAACTGCGTTCTGCAGTCAGGATTTTTTTTGTTAATGAGGCAAAATTGGTTACAGTTAACTGGTGGGAGGGAGGGAGAGGGGGTTGGTATGCCTTCCTTTAGATTATATTGTCGGGTCTGACGAAAGGTTTCATTTGTTAGGTCTTTCACTATTGGCAGGCACATAATTCATTATGTGTCTATCATGACTTAGCTTGCCTAATGACTTTGAATGATTATATATGATCAGTTTAATATTTGCTCCAGACTTTGAAGATGTAAATATTGGCCTGGAGTTAAGTCATATGTGAGCGATATGTGGCTTGTTCACACGTTGTGTTTTTGCCGCTTTAATTTCCATATGTTCATAACATGGGGGAAATACAATAGCAGAAAGGTCCATGAGATTTCTGAAATCGAATGCACATGCTGCTGAGGCTGGTTTCACACTGCCGTTTTTTGGCATCAGTGTGAATGCATCACAAACTGGATACACTTGCATCCATTTTCAGCCCCATTGACATTCATTGGGGCCAGAGACACTTGTGGGTGCATCCAGTTGTGTACAATTCACCCTGGATCCAGGTGGATGCAGGTGTTCACACATTTTTCATGGAGACAAAATCTGCATCTTGTTGCAATTTTGTCTCCATAAAAAAAAACATGAAGCCATGGATCCAGGGCACCACGGCTAAAATATCAACGGGGGTCTATGAGATACGAAGTGATCCGGACTCCAGATTCCGATGATCCGGATTTCCGGTCTGTGTGTTGAACTGCACATGTGCAGGACCACCCACCGGATCCCTGTCAAATATGCAACCGGATGCTCCCCCATGCTATGCGGGTGCATCCAGTTGCATCATTGCGGTAGACTCTGGGGGCATGCGGGTAAAAACAGTAGTGTAAAACCAGCCTTATATTTTTCTTACATATTTCAACCATCAAAACATTTTTTAGTAGCACGACTATCCTTCAGCTTTCTTGCAGCATTTTTCACCCACTCAAATAAATGGGAAAAAAGAAAATAAAAGTGCAGCAAAGATACACATGACAAAAAAAACTCACATATTTTACTCAGTGTTTTTCCTGGACAAGCAGTAAAATGTCAACTTGTGTTCCTGGATTAATTATGCTAGTTGATTTATTTTTTTTATTATTATGTCAACATATTATACTATTAAGAGTAAACGAGAAACGAAGGTGAATTTATAGTTGCCGTTATGGGTATTCTTTTTGTTCTTTTTATGATTTTTGTCGTCTTGATTGTCAATGGATCTAGGAAACATTCTTTTGGGATCTATTCTGAATTTTTGACTATACAATTTTGCATCAGAACAAGATCCTTTGGATGCTACTATGTGATTAGCTCACACTGAAAAAATAAGTATTACTGCATCTGTTACCTGCTTTGTGGTTTGCTATAACTGCTTTATGGTTGGTTAATTCTTAAGGCCGGCTTGACACCACTGTTTTTGTCTGTCAGGTTGGATCCTGTTTTTTATAAGAAAAGCCATCACTTAACAGTAACTGTCTGCACCCATAATAACCATGGGGAAACAAAGCATCCTCATATATGTCATTGATTCAACCAGGAAAAGAGGATTTAATTGCATATATTTTTTATTTATTTATGAATGGACTTACAGCAGGATAAACACATACAGGACACATAACATTGCACAGCCCCGGATTCTCACATAATCATTTAGGTCGTACACTTTGTAGCCAGCACATAAATTATTGCACAACCCAGAAGTCTCAGAGGTAAAGCCGCCTATCACAAAAAGTGACAGCCCAAGTCATCTTTAGGCAGGTAATGAATGCATTTGCACTTTTACTTTGCACCTTTTCCTTGATCTATTTGAACCGCTATACACTTGTATACCCATGACTTGGGCTGTCACTTTTTGTGATAGGCGGCTTTACCTCTGAGACTTCTGGGTTGTGCAATAATTTATGTGCTGGCTACAAAGTGTACGACCTAAATGATTATGTGAGAATCCGGGGCTGTGCAATTATGTGTCCTGTATGTGTTTATCCTGCTGTAAGTCCATTCATAAATAAATAAAAAATATATGCAATTAAATCCTCTTTTCCTGGTTGAATCAATGGATCCTGTTTTTTGCAGGATCCACTGGACAGAACCTGACAGCACAGGATGAGCAGAAAGTGTGGCCAAATATGCCCTCCGATCCTGTGTTTTGCAGGATTCATTTTCTGCTGCTGTCCACCGTGCTAATCGGTCAGCCTGTGTGTGCAGTGCTGCTCTCCATGGTGCTGTACGTTCAGCCGTGTGTGCAGTGCTGCTCTCCATGGTGCTGTACGTTCAGCCGTGTGTGCAGTGCTGCTCTCCATGGTGCTGTGTGTTCAGCTGTGATTGCAGTGCTGCTCTCCATGGTGCTGAACTCTCAGCCGTGTGTGCAGTGCTGCTCTCCATGGTGCTGTACGTTCAGCCGTGTGTGCAGTGTTGCTCTCCATGGTGCTGTACGTTCAGCCGTGTCTCTGAAATGCTGTTGTCCATGGCGCTGAGTGAGCACGGCAGCATTTCATAGCATGCGCTGTGCAAACAATCGCATCCGGGAAATTATCCAATTTTTTCCCGGATCTGGCGCCATAGACTCCCATGTTATGGGCGCGTATCGCCCCGGAATAGTTTCTGTCCGGTTTTGTCCAATTTTTCCACCCAAGACAAAAAATGATGCAGGCTCCGGTTTTGGGAACGGGGAAAACTGGACAACATCTGATCAGGTACAAAATATATAAAAACGGATGGGGAAATAGGACCAATCCAGCACCATAGGAATACATGGGAGGCAAAACCGGATCAGACTGTGTTCAGTTCAAACATGACACAACCTGATGCTGAAAACCATGGTGTGAAGCCGGCCTTAATGGTGGCTGAGCTTTTTGAAGGTCCCAGTGCTGGCATTATGGTTTCTAGCCAGCTTTTTAATCTCTGGTCACCCGAGAGTGTGGCTTGCTATAGCTTGTGACGATATTGAAGGGGGAAATGGCAGTGCCGAAGGTAACCTCTAGCGGTAATTCCATTTTTGTCATGTCATTCAGCTGTAGTCATTGCTTGGGTTGATTTTTGTGGTTTTAAGCATCATCCTTCCTTGGACTTCTGTATATACATAGATGACTCTTTGAGCTGTTGTATTGTGGTTTTATGAAGTATCATTTAGTGAACTGAAAAAGTGTACATAGAACATTTCTACCACATGTTATGTAGATTTAAGGCTTGTTTACCGCTTTCAGTGGCTGTGAAAATCGTTCCCTATATTACTTGGAGTGATTTTCTATCTTTGCTCCCATGTTGGATGAAATCCATTACGTGCTGTCTTACGAAAAAAGAGCACTCACATTATTTGTCAGCAAAATAATAAATTGCAGTTGTACCATTGTTTTTAGCACTGCAGTAGAAATATGACATATTTAATGACTGTACGCTGGCCATTATATTTTCCTGTGAAAGGATTATTCCCTGAAATAATACTACCTGTACATTATGTCATTGACACAGAGGCTGCGTCTGCTACAGTATAACAATTACCGCTCACTAAATCCGCAGGGACAGCTCACTTGATTTCTTGATGTGCCACCTGAGCTGTAGAAGTAATTGCTCATTACTACATGGCTATAGTGTTGAACTGAGGGAATGCCAGAGAAAACTTTTTAGAGTTTTTAAAGATGCTTTCTAACTAATAAAATGAAATGGAGTCTAGTATGTGTGCTACCGCACCACACGGCTTTATGGGATAAATGGGAACATTCAAACGCCCTTGTATTTACTTATGCTTTTTAAAGTGATTTTTACTTAAAGGGAACCTGTCACCTGATTCTAAGCCCCTAAGCTACCTTCCTAGCAGCTCCCTATCTATCCCTTACTTATCTAAAGTGTCCCTATTAAACATGTGTAAAATAAGTATAAACTTACTGCAGTCCCCATGGTTGGGGGACTGGGTAGGCGTGGCCACGCTTCCTTCATCACATCTCTGTGGTGTAATGCACGCCGCATTGGGCAGCATTATTCTGTGTCCTCTCTGCTCCCAGTATTTGGAATCTCCCGCCCTCTGTGTAGTTCTATGCACCGGCCGGACGTCACATCTGGCGCGGTGCATTATGGGGCCGGTCACGTGATCGGCCCTAGTGCATTATGGGCTTGATCACGTGATCGGCCCGGCTCCGCGCATGCGCAATGCGCTTATTGAAGCCGGGCTGATCACGTGATCGGAGAGCCTGAAACTAAAGGGAGAGGTAAGACTAGACAGCGCTGCTCCCAGCCGGTTTCCGCCTACTCCACTCTCGTGGACTGACAGGTTTCTCCCTAAGTAGTTGTTAGTCAGCTAGAGCGGGGAAGGGGCCATGCCATAATTTAGCAAATTTTGGGCATATAAGTACATAAAACCTAAATGCATAAAACCCCATTGTGTGAACACAGCATAACTGACTAAATGCAATTGACAATTATTTTTCTCCGACTGAACACAGCCAGGCGAGACACCTGCGAGTTATATTGTATCTAAATGGTATATTGCACCTTATTATGATACTAATGCAATCATCACAACCTTTGAATAAAAACATTTATCAAGGTCAGATGAAATTGAAAAAAAGATGATGAAAAATAGCTTTGAAATTGATCACTCCTAGTTAAGGTCAGTATTCATGGCTCCATAAGAAGTAATTGTCTATGTAAAAATTGCTGCCATGGAACTTGGAAGAATAGTAACATAAAAACTACCGCTATCTAACAGTAACGTTAATGGTTATCTCAGGGAAAATAATGGATGATCCACAAGTCTTTTAAATAATAATTTATAGATGATTGAGTGAACACTAGAAATTTGGGAGAGAACAGGTTCCATAGTTGATGTTCCAGTGGTAATACAGAATCATCTGTATAATTTATATAACTTATAAGGCTGGTTTCACACTTGCATTTTTTTTTTTTCAAATCAGGCAGGATCAGGTTTTTCAGGAAAACCCTGATCCTTTCAGGATCCAGTTTTTTGCCCATTCACTTTACTGGTGTCAGGTAGCAACTTGAAGCAACATGATCCTACCTGACACCCTTAAAGTGAATGAGCAAAAAACTGGATCCTGAAAGGATCAGGGTTTTCCTGAAAAACCTGATCCTGCCTGATTTGAAAAAAAAATGCAAGTGTGAAACCAGCCGCAGCATCTATGGTTTGATTTTCTAGCCTGTGAGGATTGGATGGGCTGTTACCGACATCTGGCAACAAAATTCATGTCAATAGCACCTTTAGACACACACACGCATAATGTATATGAATATATATATATACTTAGAAATTGGTGATCTGTTCAATACTTATTACATACGTATATGTACATTGATATGTATATATATGTGTGTGTCTGAGTGTGTATATACAGCGAATGGAAAAAGTATTACACATCACCAATTTTCTAAGTATATATTTTTCTAAATAGAAGAATTTCTAAACTACTGAAGTTTCCAGTGAGCACTGGTAAGTCCATAATTTGGAAGTAGAAAGAACATCACTTCTCCATAAACTGCCAAGACCAAGTGTTCCCAAAGAAATTTCAGACAGAGGAGTGAAAAGAATTATCAGAAGACTTGTCCAAGAGCCAAGAACCACTTGTGGAAAGCTAACGATATACCTGGATTGAGCATGTACAATTGTTTTAAAGAAAACAATAAGTAATACATTCAACCTTGTCATGCATGAGTTTCAGGACTCAATCCAGTGACCTCTTGGTGCATAGTCACTTTTCTTCCCTATTGAGCCACAGCCTGGTCAGACTATGTCCAACTGCTGATGGTTATCTTTGCATGTCTTCCCTTGCTTTGCTGCTAGTCAAGGGTTTCTAACTTTCCTAAATTGTCTGTCTGTCATGCTGGATGCAGGGAGCGTCCATAAACAGTGTATCCGATGCACTAAACAAAACAACAGGCTCCTCCTCCCTCTCCGGCCTCTCCTCTTCTCCTCCCCGGCCTCCCCTCCTCTCCTCGGTGCATTGCTCGGGGGTGAAGCTCCTGCTTTGCTGGATGACGATGGCCGCCTGCAGATTCCTCCCGACTCTCAGAAGAGGCCTGAGCCTGCAGAGGAGCGCACACAGCCGGGTCTGCGCCTGTTACCTGTCCACGTCCGGTTCACACTACGCCAAGTTCTACAATGATCCGGTGGAAGCGGTGAAGGACATCCCGGACAGCGCCACGCTGCTTGTTGGCGGTTTCGGCTTGTGTGGGATCCCAAGAAACTTATTGACGGCCTCCTCAAAACAGGCGTGAAGCGGATAACGGCTGTGAGCAACAATGCGGGAGTTGATGACTTCGGGCTGGGATTACTCCTGAAAACCAAACAGATCAAGCACATGGTGTCCTCCTATGTGGGGGAGAATGCGGAGTTTGAGAGGCAGTATCTCCAAGGAGAGCTGGAAGTGGAGCTCGTCCCGCAGGGGACCCTCGCGGAGAAGGTTCGAGCCGGCGGCGCAGGGATTCCAGCTTTTTATACAGCCACGGGTTACGGCACATTAATCCAGAAAGGAGGAGCACCTATAAAATATAATAAAGATGGCAGCATCGCCATCGCCAGCGAGCCCAAAGAGGTGAAGGAATTTAATGGCCGTCAGTTTGTTATGGAGAATTCCATCACTGGGGACTTTGCACTGGTGAAAGCCTGGAAAGCGGATCGTGCCAGGAACGTGGTATTCAGGAAAACAGCGAGAAACTTCAACCAGCCGATGTGTAAAGCTGCCAAAGTGACGGTGGTGGAGGTGGAGGAGATCGTGGACACCGGCAGTTTTGCACCAGAAGACATCCACATCGCCAGCATTTACGTCGATCGGATCATTAAGGGCGACAACTATCAGAAAAAAATCGAGAGGCTCACAATACAAAAAGCTGAAACCTCCACCCCGAAACCGAAGAAAGAGTCTGAGAGCGGATCATCCGACGAGCCGCCCTGGAGTTCCAGGATGGGATGTACGCTAATCTGGGCATCGGGATTCCGAATCTGGCCAGCAACGTCATCAAGAAAGACATCACTGTGCACCTGCAGAGCGAGAACGGCGTCCTGGGCTTGGGCCCCTACCCCACGAAAGAGCAAGTGGATCCTGATCTCATCAATGCAGGTAAAGAGACGGTCACGGTGCTTCCAAGAGAAGCGTATTTCTCCAGTGACGACTCCTTCACCATGATTAGGGGGGACACGTGGATCTGACGATGTTGGGCGCCATGCAGGTGTCAAAATATGGTGATCTGGTCAACTGGATGATCCCGGGTAAGATGGTGAAAGGGATGGGCGGCGCCATGGACTTGGTCTCCAGCTCCGGGACAAAGGTAGTGGTGACTATGGAGCACTCCGCCAAGGGAGGAACACACAAAATCCTGGAATGGTGCAACTTGCCGCTGACCGGGAAACAGTGTGTGGACCGGATCATTCCATAGAAGGCCGTCTTTGATGTTGACAAAAAAAATGGACTAACTCTGATAGAAGTCGCTGAAGGGCTTTCTGTAGACGACATCAAGAAGTGCACAGGCTGCGACTTTGCGGTTTCACCTGATCTGAAGCCTCTGCAGCAGATCAGCAATTAAAGCGTTGACCGATAGGTCTGGTGACGACATAACATCCAGCGCCTACAGCAATTGATTGCGGAACAGCTAGGACCTGTTTATAACATTGGTGATTTGTTACACGGGGTCGGGAGGGGGGGAATGAGACATTCAGACTTAATAAAAATACTTTTGATTAAAAAAACAAACAAAACAACAGACAGGGAGACACCGGGGGGGAACAAACACAGCGGAGAGTCCTTCTCGTAGGGAACAAGGGAGAGGTGACCTCATGAACTCACCTTCGGCTGTGCGCTGATCTCCCTACCGTCCCTATACAGGTTATTTCAACCCATCGCTGAACAGGATACCTAGTCCCTTGCTGGCCCTGATGTTAGCCCTCAATATGCTGGAGCACCAGTCCCAACCACTGCAATAATAACAACAAGAGGAAAAGGGAGACAGACAGGGAAACAACACAGGCAACTTTACGCCTGCTGCCTCGCACCTAGGCAGCAGAGGGCTTAGCAGTAATCAGCTCTCCAGAGAACTTCCTTCTCCTCAGGAAGTTTGGTCAGGAATTGATTCAATCACCAGCAAAGCATGCTGGAACCATGTGACCATATAAATGGGATGAAAGTACTCACAGAGTAGTTTCACCTGAACAACAACTAACTAGCTAGCAAATACAAACTGAAATTAGCTCAACAGCCAAAGGAAAGAAACACATTTAATATGAAGTCCAAAACAGACATGAGACAGAGGTTGTAAACCAGACACAAGTCTCCCAGGTAAGAGAGACCATCATGACACTGTCTTATTGCAGCTAGAATGGGGTCATCTATACTCACCTTGACACAGTCTTCTTTGTTACCTATATTTCTAGATGCATTTAACGAAGTCTTTCCAGCCTCACAACTAAGCATTTTGCCTGCTTGGCAGAGACCAGTTGTGTTCTGCTTTGTGTTTCCTCATTTACCTTCCTAACACCAATCCTTGGACCTCAGTTAGGTTGGTCGAAGGTTCTTTTGCTTTCATTATTTATTATTTTCATTTTTTCCCCATCATTCACATGCTTTCAGTTTCTTCCCCTTGGGTCCCATCTACCACTGGTGGCACACTTCTTCTCTCTTGTTTAGTTGTGCATAGCAGCCTCTGCTCTGGTTCCTGAGGAGAAACAGCTTTCAGGGATAGGGTGTGAGTTGTGGTTTTTAGTTGTGTGGCAAAGGATCTTTTAGTCTGTACAGGAACCAAAAGGGAGTGGGTGCAGCTGTTGTGTTATAGACTTTATTTCCCACTTTACCAGTCTTTAGGTTAGGTACGTGCATAACAACCTCCATGGCCTGTATACTCACCACACAAGACTCCATTACTGAACAAAAAGCATGTTCAAGTGCATTTAAAGTTTGCTCAACAACATATAGGCAAGCCTGTGAAATACTGGAGAATATAGTCTGATCAGTTGAAACCAAAATGGATTTTTTGGATGCCATAATACACATCATGTTTGAAGGCCAAAAGGCACTGCATGTCATCACAAAACAACTTCACTGAAGTGTGAAAGTGGGAAGATCATGGTGTGGGGCTGTTTTTCAGCATACGGCACTGACAAGCTTCATATCATTAAAGGAAGGATGAATAGACAAATGTACCAAGAAATTCTTGATAAAGATCTGCTGCTATCTACCAGGATAATAGAATGAAATGAAGGTGGATATTTCACAAGATAATGATTCCAAACACACAGCCAAGGAAACACTCAGCAGGTTTAAAGGGATCCTTTCACCTCCAAAAAGCCACCTAAACTACAAAAACACGTCCCTGCAGCATCCTATCACTATTCTCACACTCCTTTTGTCTCCTAAAAGTATCCTGTCAAAGTAGATAAAAACAATTTTATACTCCCTCATGAGGCATTATAATTAGTAGGGGCTATATTCTTTAGCCCTTAGGCGTGTTGTTTTGCAGGCTCCAGGATCCACCTCTTTCTGTCTGTGTGCTCTGCTTGTGCAGGCTTTGCCCTCCCCCTCTCTGTCACTCACAGAATGCAAATCATTAGTCCTGCCTTCAGCTCCACATCACATCATCACAGAGAGAGAGAGAGGGGTGGATCCTGGAGCCTGGAAAACAACACGCCCTAAGGGCTAAATATTATAGCCCCTGCTAAATTATAATGCCTAATGAGGGAGTATAAAATCATTTTATGTACTTTGACAGGATGCTTTTAGGAGACAAAAGGAGTGTGAGATTAGTGATAGGATGCTGCAGGGACATGATTTTGTAGCTTAGGTGGCTTTTTGGAGGTGACAGGATCCCTTTAAAAAAGAAAGTAAAATTGCTAGAATAGCCCAGCCAATCATATGACCTGAATCCAATAGAAAATCTATGGAAGGAAATAAAGCTCAGAGTTCATAGAAGGAGCCCATGGAACCTTTAGAATTTGAAGAGTGTTTGAATGAAAGAATGGTCCAAAATCACACCTGAGCAATGTATGTGACTAGTTTCCCCCATACAGGAGGGGTCTTGAAGCTGTCATCAAGAACATGTCTTTTGTACAAAGTATTAATTAAAATTCAAAAAGCATGTTCAATACCTTTTTCATATGTCATTTCTCATTATTACACATGAATTTATGGACATCTCTGGTTTGAATTATTTGCATGTGTGCTGGATGGGTTGGTACTGACATCTGGTGAGAAAGTCATGTCAATAGCACCTTTAGAAACATATTCACTCAGAAAGTTGGTGTCGTGTTCAATACTCATTTCACCCAATATATATATATATATTTAAAAATATCACAGTCAACAATCCCCACCTCTGTTCCACGTAATCATGGGACACAGATATTATGTTAGTGGGACATATCTAGATTCTTATAACCCATCGCAATTTAACCGAACGTGAAAAGAAAGAAGAACAAAGCGATTACAGGGTACAACATATGTGCAAATTATTTTATTAAGACGTGCTAGGACAAGGTTAAAAATCCAGGGAACATACAAATTATAAGACATACCACTTATGCAGACATAATATTCCAAGGATATTTATCCAATAGATCATATGGAATAAAACTAAAGTGCAACTGCAGTATAACTTCTAAAAGTTCACATAGGTGTCCATAAACCAATATATAATTGGCCCTTTAATATCTACTTCCTGTCTGGCCGATGGCCCTATATCAAACAATTATGGTAAGGAAGTGAGGAGACCAGGGCTATAACCACATCAATAATATACTGGCAGGATGTAACACCAGTACTGATGCTAGATACAGGGAACCTCTATCTCTATGTGATAGAACCATCAATCAGCATTGCATATATCAAGGTTATAGATCAAATTACCTTGAATATGCCAGAGCTATGTCCGCGGCGCTCCATATATATATATATATATATATATATATATATATATATATATAAATATAATATATAGGAGAGAGAGAGAGAGAGAAGAGAGTGCCATTTATTGGATGCACCTAGATAAAATGGGAATGGTTAGTGATCTCAACTTCCTGTTTGTGGCACATTAGTATATGGTATGGGGAGAAAACTTTTCCAGATCGGTGGTGACCATGGGGTCATTTTGAAGGTGGCCATTTTGGATCCAACTTTATTTTTTTCAATGGAAAGAGGGTTATGTGGCACATCAAATAGTGAGAATTTCATAAGAAAAACAATGGTGTGCTTGGTTTTAACATAACTTTATTCTTTCATGAGTTATTTACAAGTTTATGACCACTTATAAAATGTGTTCAAAGTGCTGCCCCTTGTGTTGGATTGTCAATTCTCCCACTCTTGACACACTGGCAACACCGCAGAAGAAATGCTAGCACAAGCTTCCAGTATCCGTTGTTTCAGATGCTGCACATCTCGTATCTTCACAGCATAGACAATTGCCTTCAGGTGAGCGATGAGGCAAACTTTTTTGTGAATGGTGAAGTCAACAAACAAAACCACCGCTATTGGTCTGACACTAACCCACAGTGGATAGTTCCCTCCAAGACTGTTGGAACACAAAAATTGATGGTATAGTGTGGTCTATGGGGTACAAAGATAATGGGTCCATTCTTCACAATGGAAACCTCAATGCCACTGGATATCTGAACCATGTAGCAATTTTAGATATCCAGTGGCATTGAGGTTTCCATTGATGAAGAATTGCCCCACTGTCTTTGTACCCATATGCCACACTCATTGAAAAAAATAAAGTTGGATCCAAAATGGCAGACTGGAAAATGGCCGCCATGGTCACCACCCATCTGGAAATGTTTTCCCCCTCCATATACTTAATGTGCCACAAACTCCAAGTCAGTCATACTTTTGTGACATCAACATGTCCAGTTATGAAGCAAAACTGATTGTGAATAAATTTCTCCTGCTATTGTGCAAATGAAACAGAAAACAGCATGAGGCAGTATTTATAACCCACAGAAGTTGCTCAGGTAGTGCAGCTCATCCAGGATGGCACATAAATTTGTGAGCCATGGCAAGAAGGATAGTGTGTCTGTCTGCACATAGTCCAGAGTATGGAGCAGATACAGGAGACAGGCCAGTACCCCAGTAGACATAGAGGGGGCTGTAGGAGGGCAACATCCCAGTTACAGGACCGCTACCTCCTCCTTTATGCAAAGGAGGAGCAGTGCCAGAACCCTGCAAAATTATCTCCAGCAGGACACTAATATCCATGTGTCTGCTCAAATTATCAGAAACAGACTCTGAAAATGGTACATTGAAAAGCCCCAAATGAGGAAAGCACTACCACTCAGGATCCAGGTGGGAGTATAGTAGGAAAAACTAATGTATCTTTATATTGAAATAACATGTTTTGGTTGTCAAAGCAGCCTCCATCAAGTTTAAAAACTTATTTTAAAGTTTTTTTACACCTGATAAAGGCTGCTCTGACAGCCAAAATGCATTGTTTTAATATAAAATAAATACATTTTACCTATGCTACTCTCGCCTGGATCCTGAGTAGTAGCACTTTCCTCATTTGGGTCTTTTCTATATACCATTTTCTTCAGTTTTACACTAGTGATTTTCCGCTGGAGGATTGTTCATATAACAAGCCCTTGAGAGCAGCAGACCAGCACTGGATCCTTGGAACAAACAGCTTCACCAATTCCATGCTATTTATTCACCTCCAGTAGGTGAGTGAATCTTCCATTATCTCCATGTGTCGTATGATATACTACCCCTAGAGCGCTTTGTTTGTTTCTTTTTTTCTGGTCCCTGAAGGGTCTATCTGTATGTGGAAACAGACTCCTTGAGGGTGGTATGAGAGCCTGACATACACAAATGGCTGTTGGGCTATGAGCCCAACACTGTGAAGGGTGATTGGCATTTGCCAGAGACCACCATGATTGTCAGATTTTACATTGGCACCCCTGAGCTCTTCATGTATGAAGCAGGTTTACACAGAGCACATATGGCAGACGTGACAGAGTCTGGAGACACCTTGGAGAACATTGTACTGCCTGCAACATCCTCCAGCAGCATGACTGGTTTGGGCACCAATGTCAAATTTGTCCATCTTGGTGTTCTCTGGTAATTAACAATTGGCCCGAAAGGTTTTGGGCTGTAAGCACAACACCCACTTGTTAATGTAGGGTCCTCGTACCACCCTCATGGAGTCTGTTTCTGACAGTTTGAGCAGATACATTAGTGGCCTGCTGGAGGTCATTTTGCAGGGCTGTGGCACTGCTCCTCCTATCCCTCCTTGCACAAAGGAGGAGTTAGTGGTCCTACTGCTGGGTTGTTAATGTCCTACAGCCCCCTCCATGTCTCCTGGAGTACTGACCTGTCTTCTGGTATCTGCTTCATGTTCTGTATACTGTGCTGACAGTCACAGTTAACCTTCTAGCCACAGCTCACATTGATGTGCATCCTGAATGAGCTCTGGCAACACTGTAACAATGTGGCACCCCAGGGTCCTGTTGCCACAACAGCGTTGTCTCCCCTGGGGGACCATGCTGTGCTTGGAAGCAAGGAAAGGTACCCACACCAGGTGAACCACGCACACAACACCTTCCCAACACCAGCACCGAGCGCATGAGTGGACCCTGGAGTCCTGAGGTTGTGAGGCAGTCTGCCCAGCAGCCAACACCGGAGGGCGAGAGATTCCAAGTTGCACCACCACGAGACCCGTGAGACACAGCACCAGGGAGAAGTAGCCAGTGGAGAGTAACCCAAGAAGGGCTCAAGCTGTCTGTCATACTGGCCAGAGACACCACACTGGAGAGTGTCGCAGCATAGCTACAGGCAGCCAGGACCCACCAAGAGCAGCGCAGTAGGGAGGCTTCAGAACTCGCCAAGTGTGGAGGACCTCAACTTGCTCCCAGGCTCCAGACCCCTAATACCTCTTGTGGGCAGTACCCTGGACGAACCTACTACTCCCTTCACTAAAGGGACTGGAGACTACAATCCCTGTGTCTTCGTTATTTCACATGCTAAGTCCTGCACCCTTGCGGCCTACTAACTCCATAGACTCTAACGGTTGCTCTGGGGACCTGCATAGCTGCAACTCCACCATCCCCAGAGGTCCTGCATAGCAGCAGGGCCCCTACCGGCCACCTTCCATGGATGGCGTCACGAGCAACTCTTTTTTATTTTACTTTTATTTTTATCTTTACCTCTCTTCAATCCCCTTCTTACTGACTGCCCAATAGGGGACCACAGACCGGATCACACCCACCGTGACAGCCCACAGCCCCGACGACGTCAAGGAGGCCCGATTCAGAGTACCCCACAGGTCAACAACGCCTCATGGTACCACTAGGGGTAGGAGCGATGACATAATATAAAAGTGACCAAAACAACATCCAAAAAGGATCAGACAGAGAAGTGGTCTGTGGTCACCACCTGTAGAGCCGCTCCTTTATAGGGGGTGTCTTGGTAATTGGCTATCATTTCTACCTGTTGTCTGTTCCATTCAACAGCAGGAGAAATTGATTCAAAACAGTGTTGCTTCATAACTGGACAGGTTGATTTCAGAGTACTGTGATTGACTTGGAGTTACAGACCACTTTCACATCTACGTAGCCCCTGAGTTTGCCTGCCCTCCCTGCCCTGCGCTAGTGCAAATGCAAGCGCTGGTGCATTTACAGGCAAGTGCAGGCAAGCGAATAGGCGCATAGATGCACTGCCCTTGCACTCGCCTGCGCTTGGTGCCCCCCATTACCTGCTATGGCCGATCGCAGCCGAGCACAGGAGCCGAAAACCCGGAAGTGCGAGTGTGACTGTGCCGACGTCACCACACATCCGCTTCTCCAGCACACCTGGAAAAGCGTAATGTGACGTTTCCGGGTGCGTCTGGAGAAGCGCATGCGCGGTGACGTCAGCTCATTCCGTGTGTGTGTCTGTGCAATACTTATGAATACATGTAATTTGTTTCCAGTATCATGGATGAAAAGTTCTAATACAAGTCTAGGGGTCTGTGAAAAACACATATAGTGCACAGATGGCATCAGTGTGCTGTCTGCATTTAACATTGTGAAGTATAGGAGAATCATTGTAATTTATATATTTATCCATCCATGAAAAACACTGATGACCCTGATGGTAACAACTGACACATGATCCATATACTGATTGCACACTGATCTAAAACACTGATGACACTGGCACCATTTTTTCATGTACATATTTAAACTCCGATGTGTTAATGAGGCCAGTGTTGATTTGATGCCAATGAATATATATTCCACTCATGCTTCTTGTTGCCACTATCACAAAGATAACATGCCATCTGGACTGTGTGAATATAAATGACTATTGCTGGTGGCATGGAAAACGTGTTGTTTATAGCTACAACACTAATTCAATATTTATTGTGGTCTAAAGGGTTACATCTCTCCTTGTGGAGAGTGCCAAACCGGCATCGAGGAGACTTGTGGGCCATGCAATTGACTCTCTGGGAAGTTAAATATGCAAATTGTCACTTCAGAGAGGAAGAAGACTTGAACTCTAGTGCCACCTATTCAAAGTCACAATCCTAAAAGTCAACACTGACCCTTTAATGAGACCTGCCATATCACGTAGGATCAGAGGCCAAACCAGACACTCTATTTGCAGACACATTTTGCGTTGTTTGTCTCTCCTTAGTGCATAGCAATGGGCCTAATTTGGCAGGTGAGATGCCTCTGACAAAGGGTAAGCGTCTCTCCAGAAGCAAATATTTCTTCAGTTCATTGTCTATTGGTTTAAAAAACGGCTACATTTTGGAATGGATATGTTGGGGGATAATTTTGCATTTGAATGTCTTCATCAGGTCATATTGTAGGATTTTAGACAAAGGCAAACAAATATGAATTTTAATGAAGGTGACCACTTTGGTCTGATATTGTGACATTTTCTGTCTTTTACAGGTTCTATGTGTAAATATGTATATACATACCTGTATTATCATAGATGCATTATGCTGGCTAAGGTTTTTTCAAGAAAATCAAGGCAATCACTTGACATACATACATACGCTTGTACATACCTACGTGTATGTACTATAAATTGCTAAATGTCTAGAACACGTTTTTCATCTCTCAGATTCCATATTCACCTGAAGTCTAAGTCAAGGTTTTTATTTCCCGGCCTTTCCTTTCAGTGGGTTCAAAAAGTAGATTTCTTTCTCCAGTCTCTACAAAGCCACACAATGTTCTTTTATAATCATATAAGAAAGCATTGCCAAAGTTAAGCCGCAACGAGATGCCTGGGCCTCTTTCCAGAGAGAAGGCCTGCTGTGGTCTTGACTTTGCTCTCTATTGGAAGGGACGCGGCCATACTTTCCTGCCAAAGTAAATCATGACTGATGTCTTGCATGGCACGCTGTGGGCAGGTCAATGTGAAAGAATGATATCCGCTTACTATGAGGGCATTTATGTAATTTATTTAATGTACTAATATTTCCTCCTTATTTCCAACTTTTAATTCAAAATAGTTGCGTTTTTATGTTATAGTGTAGATTCTTTCACCTTTGACTCTTGAAAGGTTTTCTGTGCCTCTACCCTTTTCACTGCGACCTTTGTAGGCACCAGAATTTTGCTCCTGGACTTTAATGAGTAGAACTGGATAGTTTTGTGCTGGATTGAAATGAACACCGTGTGAGTTTCCTGCATATTGTGGAAAAAGGGCTTCATGCTAAATGTTCATGTATTTAGTTACTCAATAAGTTTTATTTTGCTTTATTTTATATTGATACTAAACCTATTATTAAATTCCTACTTCCTATTTGGCATATAATGCGCCAAAAACAGATCAACACAAAACGGAACACGAACGCTCTATCTGTATTTAGCCTTAGGCCACGTACACACGTTAAGTATTTGGTGAATTTTTTTACCTCACTATTTGCAGACAAAAATCAGTAGTGAGTAAAAAATATACAGAAGTGGTGACTTGTTTCTATTATACTGAGATAAAAAATTCAACAAATACTCAATGTGTGCAGTGTGTCCTAAGCCTTTGTTCACACTACAATATGTGTTTTTCAGTTAAAGTGCACCTGTCACCAGTTTTGGGGTTCAAAACCCTTTCCATTGCCTTTAACATGATGTAATTGGGGTTCCTGTAACCCCTTTATGTCCCCAGACGTCCCCCTGCATACCTCAGAAAACCTCAGAAAATGAGTTTTATTCTGTTCTGTGCTATATGCTAATTTCTTCTTTCGGTCATATTGGTGTGGTCAGCACCACCCCACTCCATGCAAACACCTCCCCTCCGGACTGCGTGCAAGTGGATGACATCGCTACAATTTCTAAGTCTCGTGCCTGCGCATTGGTGCGCCTCATTGTGCCCTATTGAACAGCCAGTGATTCCACTGTACAGGAGTGAGACTTTTGGCTCTGTGCGGCTGATGCAAGATGAAGTCTCGCGCCTGCGCAGTGGAATCACTGGCTGTTCAATAGGGCACAGTGAGGCGCGCCACTGCGCAGGCGCGAGACTAAAGGTACCGTCACATGCGGCAATATTGCTAGGCAATTTCACTGGCAATTTGCTGGTTGCAGTGAAATCATGGACACATTGTTCTATTTTGTTGCTGTGTACAAATGGAACAATGTGTCCATGATTTCACTGCAACCAGCAAATTGCCAGTAAAATAGCCTAGTAATATTGCCGCGTGTGCCGGTACCTTTAGGAATTGTAGCGACGTCATCCACTCGCACACAATCAGGAGGGTCAGTGTTTGCATGAAGCAGGGTGGTGATGACCACAATCTGTAGACACCTATATGACCGAAAAAAGTAATTAGCATATGGAGTGGGACAAAATAAAACTTGTTTTCTGAGGTATGCAGGGGGGCGTCTGGGGACATAAAGGGGTTATAGTAAACCCAATTACATCATGGTAAAGGTGGTGGCCAGGGTTTAGAACCCCCAAATCTCCAACAGAAGGCTGCATTGTATAGTTTTACAGTTGTATACTGCACTCATACAGTTTTGTTCATAGACATATAGTGGACTCTCTTTTTTCTCCCATAGGATATTATGGCCTTTAATGTATAGATGTTTTTTTACAGGACTCTGAGGGATGGACTAGTTTAGTCTGTCGACATGGCATAAACAAGCCAAACAAGTGCTCCTTCATAGACACATTTAGCGTGTGTATTTAGAGCTTTCCCTGTATACATATTAATTGTAGAGCAAAAATAGGGTTTAAAGTTTACCTCCAATTATACTGAGTGCATTAAGGGTAAATTGACATGGTAAATGAGGATGAACCTATGCCCACCTATGGTTGACGGTTTCCCCTATTACACTTTTCTATGTCATTTTCTATCTTCCCTCTCCTCTGGTTCTTGAATTAATGTTATTTAAGGTAAAGAACATCATTCTGTCTGCCTCACCGACTTGTGACAAGCTCTCTGCGTGTATAATGAAATATTCTCTTACATCAGCAATTAATATGCCGTTTTATTTTGCAGCACCGTAACAAGCCAGCAAATAACAATGAATATAAATTGCACAGTAGCATTGTTTGGATGATTGACAACCGGTGCCCCTTGATTAGATTTTAATCAACAGCAAAGCATTAAGAGCCCATTGTGTGGAGCACTTTAACAGCCCCAGTAATGATATCAGGTTATCATATTGATAAGTTCATTGTTCACGCAGTGCGCTCAGAATAGATGTCACCGTACAGATGTCTTTGGTCTTGGCAGTGTGATATGGCAGCTGCCCAAACCGACTGTTCTGGGCATTTCTGGGCTGATCAGGCTGAAGATGAGCTTCTTTGGTCACATCTATTTTACACTTTGGACCACTACTGATTTCTTTACCGGGGAATATTGGCAAGCTTGGTTATCAGTTGTTAGCAGGCGCTTACTACAAGCAAGCCTGGTGAAATTAAGCTGTGAGGCCACCTGTTATCATGTTTATTTCATGCAACTTCCTGGCTGGGAAAAACTGATAAAGCGCAAATTTTCATCATATCTTACACTGTTTTAATGACTTTTCTAGACATCATGTCCATTGGGTTTTATCAATTCAACCTTAGTGTTTTATTAGGTTGTTTTAGGAGACCCCTGTAAGCCCTGGAGCAGAATCACACAGTGATTTCCAGCACACAGGACACAAATATTTCTTTGTGCGAATATAGCATAGTCATTGTAGCGTGTTCTGCCATTTTTAGTCTCATTTTTAAGTTGAGATCATGGTATTTGATTTATTTTATACTTCTGTCCTTTTACATAGGTTGGTAATAAATGTAGAATACTATAGAGACACTAAATATTTCAAGGAAAATGTAATTTGTGTAATTGTATGTATTATAATATTGGCAGATAATGGATATTCTGAATAGAAAAACTAAAAGATAACTAAAAAAAATCAATTGGAGTAAACAGCGCTGACTTGGAATGAACACACATAGGCTGTTTTTGGAAGAAAGCAGACATATTTTTCTAACAGTGGACAACCTGTTCATCAGAGTAAGACCCCTTGCTGCCCTAAGTTTGTTGAACACATTAAAGGGGTTGTTCACTTAGCTTTATTTTAACAAATGTGTTGGGGACATGATTCTATGGCACTTAGTCATATAGACGTATTACAAATTCTTCTCTTAGTGAAATTTTTTCATATATCGCACATCGTTCCTGTTCTCAAAATGGCTACTGATGGACAAGCATGTGACCAGACCTGTCCACAAGACTCTGCCAATTATACAACAGCTTTCCCATGAGTTTAACTGAAGGAGGCTGATGCCCTATAAGAGTAGGACAGGGGTATTGCCCCATTTATTGTATAGGACTGCTAGAGATAGCTAAGCCATTTCAACTTCAAAGTCCCGATTCTCGGGATCAATGTCATCCCAACAGCTTGATTCTTAGTGATCATCAAATTTTGACATATAATGTGGATAGGTGATAACTTGTCCAGTTGGGAACAACCTTCTAAAGGGGATGTCCACTGCAGAACAACTCCAGCTTTGCAAACAAGTACTGTATAATCAAGTATACTATTTCCGTATTTGTGTTATATGAATCTGAAAAAAAGAGCTATGCGTGCTGGAAAAGTTTGATGCTTGATGGACTCCATTTAAAACAGTGGCATAAGACTATTAACTATAACAGAGCATTAAAGGGGTTGTCCACTACTTGTCAACACTAGCTGAATCATTTTAAGACCTAAATTAAAATACGGTAAAACAATGTATACTCACTTCCTGCAGTGGTACCGTTCCTATGCTGTCAGTGCCGCTGTTCCTGGTGAGTGACGTAACTTGTTGTGTCATGCAGAATGCAGCCAATGAGGGGTCAGCTGCAGCCTTTACTATTTTGACAAACTGGACGTCCACCCTGATGAAATACTGATGAAATGTTGATGAGCTGCAGCTGACACTCATTGGCTGAAGCCATCAGTTGACATAACAAGTCATTTTATCTCTGTAGACAGCGGCGATGACATCACAAGAACAACAATGTCACTGCATGAGGTAAGTATAGCTTGTTTTAAATTTTTAATTAGGCTTCTGAAATAATCAGACTGTCATAGTCCAGGAGTGAACCACCCCTATAAGGCTCTGTTGTAGTCAGTGAAGTATGCCTCTGTTATAATTGGAGTCGATCAGGCATCAAAGGTGTCCGGCATGCATAGCTTTCTTTTTTTCATATTCCTTTTAATATAATGTACATAGAAATATGTAAATGGTATACATGATTATACTTATATTGGGGTTTCCGATTTCTCCTCACCAGTCATA
The DNA here is from genome assembly GCA_033576535.1 of Allobates femoralis. Classification (NCBI taxonomy): domain Eukaryota; kingdom Metazoa; phylum Chordata; class Amphibia; order Anura; family Aromobatidae; genus Allobates; species Allobates femoralis. The sequence continues at coordinate 653,946,468 of JARQOC010000003.1, read as the reverse complement.
TGACATTGCTCCCAGTTATCCTATAGATCAGGGGTCGCCAACTGTATCTTGGGAGGCACATGTGGCTTGCGGGTCCTTGATATGTGGCTCAGGGCTGTCTGCCAGTTTGGTGCATTGGCACCTGGTGTAACAGGCAACTGTGAAGAGAACAGATGGTGACCTGTGTGAGTGGTCCCACACAGAAGAGGAGATCTGGATGTGCCTATATTGGGAGAAGAGAAAGGTCATACTGTCAGCTAGAGGGGTGCTTAAAGCAGGAGCAATAGTGTATTGAGTGTGCTTGATGTAAGAATACTGATTAAGGTAAAGTGAGCACTCCCATATATATCATGCCTATAAGGGACAGGGGAGAGGGATGGAGGAAGAAGGAGCTGAATGTGGTTTGCGACTCCCTCTTAGAGCTGAATGTGGCTCACGCCCATTTCTCAAAGCTGAATGGGGACTACTGCTATAGATGGATGATAAATGTTCTTTATGAGGCTGTCATGGAAATGCCCTAATTCACAACACTGAGTCTCATCTTCAGACAGATTTATATGTTTGGCATTATGAGACGTAAAATATAAAACGATAGAAAAACTGCAAAGACAGGAAACCGAAACAAATTAAACAATTATACAAATTATACATGTAGCGCTTCTTTAGTTCCAAAACAGTATATTTGTGGATATTTTGCTTGCAGGATTTGTTGGAAGCTTAGCCCTGTAATTTATGGATTATATAGGGCTGGTACACCTTAGCTCATCATTTGCCTTTCTGCTCTAAACAAGTTCATGAATATGTGATCCACCTCTGTATGCCTTTGTATAATAGTGGTCATGTTCTGTCAATGACTTTGAGTCTTATTACGCAGGAATCCTCACATTGGGGATCAGTTAAAATAGGCCTGTCAGAAAGCATTAAACTGTTAATTAAACAGCACAACAAACAACATACCTGGAGCCTGTTCCAAAAATGTCTACTCTGTAACAATGTACTCGGAGGTCCAGTGCTTATTAGCAGTGTGCTAGCTCTGGAGACCCCCAGATTCCCTGCTGTCAGTCTGGCATAGTTTGATGGATCTGTAGATCTATATTATCATCGCCCCTGCATTGTTAATAGATGCGAGCTGCTGTAGCATTCTTATTAAACAGTTTCCTGTGAATGCACACAGATAGGGATAGAGGATTTTGAGAAATACCTCAGGCAATTTACATGCGCCTCATTCTTTGTAGATATATTAAGTGTTAATGGGGTATTCCAACTACTCTGCATCATGTACATGTGTGAATGATAATATTGGCAGAATATTGGGTGCTTGAAAAACCACTAGAATGACCATCGCTGTGCTCGGGTACACTCGGTGCTTGGGTACACTTGGTGCTTGGCCCAGTGTGAGCTGCTTGCAGAGTGTGAATGGCTCATAATAGGGGTAAAATCAACGTTGTTGGATGTAGTGTGTACCAAAAAAAGAAAATAATAAAACCTCGCCCTCCCCCAGAAGTGCTTTGTTTATGGCTTGTTGTATGTGGACAGAGAGCAGAACTGCACAATTAGTGACTTCCAATGAGGTTGGGGTCAAATTTGGGTCCAGAACAGAACCTTATATAAAGTCCAACTGAACCACCAGGACCTGAACTATCACGGGTCTCTAGTCTTATCCCATCAAGGGAAAACCTTAAACCAATGCAAAAAAAAAATTGTACGGACAAGGCACAAACCAACCTCAAGCCAATATAAAAATCATGATGGCCCATTCAGACAGGTGAGAGTTGGACCCACCAACTGATGTAGCATTGAGGATAGGCCATCAATGTGGCTAATCATTTTATATTTACAGAGATGACCATCCATTAAGATAGGCATTACCTTGTATATATCACCTGTAAGTAATAATAAGTAGAGATTGAGGCATCCCCATAGCATTGGAGGCTGTTGACACAAGTAAAAGACGGAATGTAATGAACCGGTCCTAAATCAGACCTTAGTTTAAGTGTTTGGCACTAGCACCATGTAGAACTGGCAGGGAACAGGCTGGGCTTGTAAACTAGGTTCAGGTCTGCATACTTCTGCTGTAGTCTGATTAAATAATGACACTTTTATGATGGCCACAGCTCAGAATGACTTTTGTGCCAAGAGAATTTACCGCTAGATGCAGGTTAGCATGAGGCTCTTGGATTGCCAACATAAAGGTTTAGCGATCCTCACTACACATGCACAAATCCTCCCTCCCCTCTCATAAGCTGTGACCGTCAAAACACTACTCCTGAAGGTGACATACAGCCGGTTTTATAGCACAGGGAAGACTTTGCATGCAGCACAAGGCTCGCGAATGATTCTAGCTCAGACTTTAGTTATCGGAGCAAATCTTGTTTTCCATTTGTAGCTGATAGTGTGCGTCATAAAATTACAAAGAGAAATGGTGTGAAGGATTCCTTTGTAACGCACTCCTGGCCATCATTCATTATTATTTCTATTATTTCATTTTTCACTCTTTTAACTTCTTGGAACACAGCTTTATCTAGCTGTCACGTAGCCACTATCTCTTATTTTTTATCTGCATTCACAGGAATGCTCTTTTTTTTCAATACTTAAGGTGAAAAATACATTTTCAAAAAAATTCACTGAATCTTTGTCACTTCTTTGGATTTTGTTCAAGACGCAGCATGTATTCTCCCTATGTCATGCTGTAGATAACGGCAAATGTAATGTTTTCTTTCTCTTCCTTAATATCACTCACATCCTCACTGTCTGTGCACTTTTCAGTTCTCCTAATCATTGATCATGGAACACAATAGAAGTGTGTAGCAAAGCGCAATTTATTTACAGAGATGCCTACATTTTTCTTTTCCAGCAAACTTAAAGCATATATCCAGTTGACGGCTCATTCTCTACATATTGTATGCATTTGTTTATGCCATTTCCATATGCAATGTGAGCATATGAGAATATTTTTGCTGTTAACAATTTCTTTCTGACTTGGCTATAACTAGTGATGAACGAGTGTAATCGTTACTATTCGCTACTTGTACAATAGTGCACTATTCGCGTTACTCGTTGACTAATGCTGGTGTTTGTGAGTGATGTGTCAATTGTTATTGATCTGAAATAAATTGACAGCTCCCTTCAATCCACAAAGGGAGTTCGCCTCCCCCCCAGTGAGAGTTGCTTGAATGCTAGGCTGTCACTGGGGAACACAGCAAAGTGTTTTATGCATTGAAAACTCAAGGAAGCCCAACCTCCTGCCTTGTTCCGGAAAGACTCGTTTTATGGCCGGATGTGTGTGGAGCCTATCACTTATTGACTAACATTGGACTCACTATTCGGACGAGTACGCGAGTATTTAAAACTACTTATTACGAGTATAGCAATTACAAAAATTTTGCTACTCGCTCATCACTAGCTATAACCTGTGGGCTCATTGATTTTCTAGGTGAGTTCTTCAGAGTTTTTCATAGTTTTTACCAAACTGCTAATGTAAATAAAAGTATATCTGTGTGTATTATAAGGAAATCAAAGTGTAGAATTGCTCTGGAACATGTAAAAAATTCTCTGCAATACTTAACATCAAGAAATAGCAACTAATCATGAGACCCAGAGCACATAAGAGCGTCTGTGACTGGAGCGATTGTCGATCATGTACACTATTCCTCCAATCATTCTAAATGGTGTATTGAAGACAGCCGGGTTTGTACTCTGCAATCTCTGGCAGTCCCATTAAGAATTAATGGTGTGGCAGCGCGTAAAACAGACCACCGCTCCATTCACACAGGCTCTTGAGAACTGTGATCAGTTGGGATTCCAGCAGTCAAACCACAAGTAATTGGGAAATTATCCCTTACCCACAGGTAGGGAATAACTTTCAAACTTGAGACTACCCCTTTCTTTAAACAGTACACATAGGAGACTGGAACCCCTGGTCCTATGATTGTCAGTTGTCCAAGTAACTAGACCTAGGGAATCATATATGCATCACCTATAACAGAGGTCCCCAACTCCAGGCCTCAAGGGCCGCCAACAGTGCAGGTTTTCAGGATTTCCTTAGTATTGCACAGGTGCTAATGTGATCATCTGCACAGTTAATGATTCCAAGCCTTGTGCAATACTAAGGAAATCCTGAAAACCTGCACTGTTGGCGGCCCTTGAGGCCTGGATTTGGGGACCTCTGACCTATACTGTGAAGAGGTGTTTGTCACTGAATTAAATTTTAAACCAAGTACAGGAAAGTGAGGAATAGTAGGTATACTATAGTAGGTATAATTCCTTTAGCAGGTAAGAGACAGCCCCAGGAGAACAACTGCTCAGAATTTGAGCAGATTAACGATGTATGTAGGAATAGGCAATGAGGAGGTGCACTGCCCAGTGAAGGTATAGGGTACACTATTCAATATTACTTTTATTGAAATCCACAGGTTAATATATTACAAACTGGTTTTCAGCTGATTGATGAAGGTTCCTGTGTGGAGCCGAAAACCAGTTTGTGATATATTAACCTGTAAATTTCAATAAAGGTAATATTCGCTGAATAGTGCACCCTATGCCTTTACTGGGCAGACTGCCGCCACCTTGCCAATTCCTACATTCTTTTCTGACAGACTCCCTTTTATTAGAGCTTCACCTTGGATTAATATTGACTATGCTTCTAGCAATTGTCCATAAAGGTCGTCCAGAATAGTAGCAAAATCATTGTTTCAAACTTTTTTATGGCCACTTTCCACACACCAACTTCTGTGTCCAACTTCTGAACAACTTACTGGTTGCAGTGAAATCATGGACACATTGCTCCATTTGTACACAGCCACAAAATGGAACAATGTGTCCATGATTTCACTGCAACCAGCAAGTTGTTCAGAAGTTGGACACAGAAGTTGGTGTGTGTAAAGTGGCCATTAGAGAATCGCAACAAAAAAAAAGCACCATAACCACAACACAGCCTAAAAGTATATACGGTAAATACTATTTTCAGCAGTAGCCTAGATGCTGTGATCAGATGTGGTATTATGTGTCTATGATAGTATTTTGCAAGCAGTGTAGAGCATGTGTGTTATATACATCCAAATAGGGTTTATTCTGCAGCATGTTCATGGCATTTATACAGACCTCATTCAGATTGATGGGATGAGTTTCAGATGCAGAATTTTCGGCAAACAATCTGTTGAGCGTATCCTGATAATGTTCTCCTGTGAATGAGCTGTTTAATACTACCTGCATAATTAGAGTAAAAATAAAGCCATAACCATCAGCACTTGCTAGCCAGATGACAGATCTACTTTAAAGTCTGTGCGTGCACGCATACAGATACATTAAAATACATCATCATCCGAAATCAATTTGTGTTGTAATTAGCGATGCCGGAGTGACATGTGGCGTTTCGGAGATGATGTTGCAGACAATGGTGTAATTGTTGTAGTTTTTGGAAATGTAAATGGAATCTTCAAATCCCTGTAGTGAAGCAATTTCTCACCACCAGGCCTGTTAGGTCTTGTCACGTTGTCTTTTGTCTCAAAATAAATGCTTTCCTTAGCTTGGGAAGAGCATACTCCCCACCAGAACAAGTTGCATGCTGTTCGGATCATCATAGAGGCAGGGTGGGGGGCATACCATAGTAATTGCTATATCTGACCTCTGATAACAAGATCATCTCTATCTATGCAATGGACCCTGTAATTGCACCTCCAATATATTTACTCACAGTCTCTTCCACGTCTTTCCTGCTACTTCTAACCACTCGCTAATATTCAGGTTGTCATTCATCAGCATTAATGCAGGTTGAAAGGAACTCTGGGGTTTATTTTAGTTGGTGACTAAACATCATTCACAGCATCAGTCACCATTGAAACTGCAATTATATAACCAAAGTTATTTCATTGTAAATCATGTAAAGTGCTGAGATGGATTTCATTGAAGCTCAGACTGATTTGTGTATATATAGGCAGGGGTGTAACTACAACAGGTGCAGGGGTTGCAATCGCACCCGGCCATGGAGCGTAGTGGGCCCCAAAACTCCATTTGGCCTATAGAAAAAGACTATTGCTATTAATTACTTGCAATAATTAGGGGCCATGTTGCCGCTTTTGCATCAGGGCCCATGAGCTTCAAGTTACGCCACTGTATGTAGGTCAACATTTCTTTTATTGTTAGAACTTTCCCATTAAGTGTTGTAAGAAAAGGAATTATTTAAATAAACATGACCCTAAAACATTAAATAAATCACATTATCTATATAGTTCTTACTGAATAACTGATTAGACCCTAGCTTGAGATGTTATGTTCAAAGGATAGCATTTTTAATGATGGCCTCTAGGGGCAGTGTTCCACCGGAATACAGGAGCATATGGCTGCTATTTGAAAGCTTCATCTATTTTTTGACAGGTCTGTTTTTACAGCTGCTGCTGCTCTGGGCACTGTGTGTGAATGTACCCTAAATTAGCTGTAGGTCCAAGTACAAAGAAAGAATAATATAACTATGCAGCTCAAGGCAGGTATTAGTAAATGGGGAAATAAAGCAGCACCTTGGGTCCATAACATAAACGTATGTCCTCCATAAACATAGCATCTCATCCCATGCAGATGTTTGTGGCCCTTCTTTCCTCTGCAAACGCCAGGTCCGCTGCCTATAAGACACTCATTGGTGAATGGTTGTCAGAGGATTTAGAGATTGCAGGGCTTGTCGAAACCACAAACAGTGTTGATGCATAAATGTGTGAGCACGTTTACTTGAAAGAGCTGTCAGTACCCTTCACTAGCAAATCACGTCACGCACTGTGCAAGCGTTTTTTGTGTTTCACTGTAATGGGTGAGGACTATGCTCAATATGAGTCATGGGTGGGATAGGCAGGCATTAAAGTGATAATTGTCTGTAGACATCTCATGCACATAACCGTAGCGTATAAGATATGCTTCTTATGTAATCTATGTATTAAAGTGATAAGGGTGTTTTTATGCAGCGGTTCATTCAGCTTTCTAAGTCAAATGTAGTACTGGATCTTATAGTCATGGGAATTATAAAGGAAGGACAAGGCATCTGCCTTCTATTGCATTCTGTATGGGCAATAAAAATACTGCACTAGTAACTGCAATTGCGTTTAAAGCCCCCCAAAAACAAAACAAAAAAAAGTGAGAAACAACGCTAAGCTTTAAAGGGTTATTCCCCTAAAGGTCAAGTTATTTCCTATTTTAGGAATAGGGGATAATTTGCTGACTTCTAATGGTACCTTTACACGCCGCCACAACAGGATGGATACAACCCGCTACAGGCTACAAATGTAGCTTGTCGCGCCAATATCGCCCGTAGTAGCGGCGTGTGAAGACGGGACGACACAGCCGGCTACAGATACCTCTGTATCCGTGCACTGCCCATAAACATATGGCTACATCGCCGATTGTAGCGAGCTGTATCGGCGTGTAAAGACGTTACGGAAGGGAACTCGGGACAGCCTGCAATGTAGCTAAGGCGTGACCCTGGCTCCGTCTTACCGCGCCCCATGTGCGATCATTGGTGGAAGCTGCTGCATGACGATTGGTAGTCGCTGCATAGGGAGGCATATTTAAGGAGCTGATGAGTCACACTACACAATCGCTCGAGCGTGCTGTATTACTCAGCCTCCTGCGATGCCTGGCCAATCAGGATGTTATTGCTTTGTCCTATCAGCGTACGGACGGCTCGTACTCTCAATTGTGGCACGCCTATGTGCTGTCCCTGCTGCACCAGGTCCGCCCATAGTAGCTGGTTATAGCGGTGTGTAATTGAGCTACAGATGGCTACTTGCGACACCGGCGATGTAGCTAGCTGTAGATGTAGCGTGGCGTAGCGCACCTTGTGGCGGCGTGTAAAGAGGGTGCGGTTCCCGTTGGTAACCGTTCGGCTGTGCTCGTGCACATGAAGTTGCCGTTGGTATCCATCCTGTTGTGGCGGCGTGTAAAGGTACCATAAGGGCCTGATTGCTTGGTTCCCCGGTGATCCCGAGATCAGAGCTTTGGATCACTGGTAACGTGGCTCTGCAACCCCATCTTAAAGGAAGGAGAGGTGCACATGTGTGGACTTCCCTCCATTCACTGACTATGGGACCCCCAAGTACAGCACCCAGCTTTTTCTGGCAGAGGCTATGCACGGGGCTAAACAGCCTTGTTTTCTGGGTTTCAAAGACACGAAATCGGACTTTCTATTGGTCCCAACAGTCAAATCCTAGTTATTCAATCATAAAGTAAGAAGCGGGCAGCACTCACCAAGTCTTCAGTTGCTGTGCAAAATTCTTTATTCCAAATTTCAGGAACAAGAGGAGGTTACATCAATGCAGTGAGGTGGGGGGGTTGAGGGCGGACTACGGTCGCACCGTTTCGTGTGTTACCGCTTCAACTGGTAACTACCACACTTAATGAAGTTTGACAATTTTGCCCGTAAGGTTGCTGGTACCTGGATTCCGCCTCATCCAACTAAATCCTAGTTATTCACAAATTGACTTTTTTTTTTTTTTTAAATAACCCTTTGAGAATGTGGTGATATATTCCCTTTGAGCCTATTCTCTAAAATCTGTAGTGTAGGTAAGTTAAAGGTAATTTATAGGTAATGTAATCCTTGCTTTCCTTATGTGGGAATGGCAATAACAGGTCCCACTGGTAGTGATTGAGCAATGCAATCTTTTGTCAGTCTCTAGGCCTGTGCTTTTGTTATCAGCTCCCCTTGTATCCTTATATGGAAAGCTGTTGAATTCCTGAGTGGTATGTAATGCAGTCTTGGGTCCATGGTCCACCTCAGGACTGTACATGGCAGGAAGCGTGCCATGAGATATTCTCAGGAATGTAAGAAACCTTACAGCATTTCCCCTCTGAGCTGTTTATTTTGTGCAAGTCTGTGTAAGCAACTGCACCTAGCCTGCCGAGCATGAGAATGGCGGAGCATAATGAAATATTCACAATACATCTCTTAGGTGCGTGAGATACCGATAATATGTCCTTACTGCTGTTGACATAGCTCCATATACTACATATAAATTCCGCTACGCTAGAAGGAGAATGGAGAATAACAGATAAGGACGCTCAATTGCTCCATTGTGATCGGTAATTGTACTTCTAAAGCAGAAGTGTGATAAAATGTATGCAGCCACAATAATGCTGACAATTTCTCTTATTTTCTTTAGAAGTCCACTATCCATGAGGCGAGGGGAGCACTTCTCATGAAAGACACTTTCTTCACTACAGGGGTACAACATTTTGATAAATATGTTGCATAGTCTAGCAAACCATTCAAGCCAAAGTAATTAATAGTAGATTTTTCTTTTATATATATATATATATATTAATATATATATATACACATAAGCCTGTGATTGTGCAGACTGCAGATATCAGTCGCCAGACAGATCATTTATATCAAGGGAGGGAGCCATTTTTCTGCCGAGAGCCATGTGCAAATGTCTACAATCCTTCAGGGGCCGTTTAAAATTATCAACTTGAAAATTATCCGCTATATTTGGTTGAGCAATCACCTCCCTACTACTGTGGAGGCTGGGGCTGCTTCGCTTTGGCGTCGGTGAAAGAATATGTCAGACCAAACTGGTGGATCAGGGAGACAGGACAAAAAAGACTGAGTGTCATAAAAAATCCAACTGGCCCCTTATACAATAGATTATTGTCTGGTTATGTTGGATTTGTCTAAAATTCATCTATATTGAGTATGACAGGAACGGGCAACCTTTGGTACTACAGATGCCAAACTACAACTCCCAGCATTCTTTTACAGCCACAGATGATCAGACTACTGATATGTTGGGAGTTGAAGTTTCAGGGCATCTGTATTGCTATAACTTGCCGATCTATAGCATAGGGCTATGTCAGGAAGCTGACACTGTTAGGGCCCCAAAGAAACAATAGTTGCGCCACACTGTATATAATGGTGAGAAGGGTGGGTGACAAATTCCCCTGCTCACCTGGTTCTGTTGTGCCGACCGCACAACAGGTTGAAGAGCTACGAAGGGCTGCTGGTTCTCACGTCGGCTCAGAGCTCAATGTGGTTCATGTGAACCGCCGGTGTCCGGTACACGTGATCGCTGTGGGAGGGTGTTGATGTCGGGTCTGTGATTTCCTATTGCCGAGCTGCAGCTAATCACGCTTCCCAACAGGGGAGAATTATGTGACCGAAAATAAAGGTGATATAGGTTCAGCGCTCAGGCAAGGAACAGGGCTCTGTTATAGCATAAAATACCTTTAGGTTTTAATGAATCGGTGTCAGAATTGCGTCGAAACGCGTTGTGGATACTGGATTCTGACACCGATTCATTAAAACCTAAAGGTATTTTATGCTATAACAGAGCCCTGTTCCTTGCCTGAGCGCTGAACCTATATCACTTTATTTTCGGTCACTGTTAGGGCCCCGTCACACTGAGCGACGCTCCAATGATCCCGACAGCAATAGTGATCTGGCCAGAAGCGCTGGAGCGTCGCTACGTGGTCGCTGGGGATCTGTCAAACAGGCAGATCTCCTCAGCGACCAGGGACCCAACCTCTACATCGCTAGAAGCGGGAGGACGCTGGTAACTATGTTAAACAGCGGGTATCTAGGCAGCGCGCGCTGCCTAGATACCCGCTGTTTATCATAGTTACTAGCGTCCTCCCGCTTACAGGCTATGCTAAGCAGAGAGGACACTGGTAACTATGATAAGCAGTAGGTATCTAGGTAGCGCGCGCTGCCTAGATACCCGGTGTTTACCATGGTTACCAGCCTGTGAGGTCCCTGATCGCTGGTCTCTCGCTGTCACACACAGCGATACGTGCTGACTAGCGGGAGACCAAGGACCAAAAAATGGTCCTGAACCATGTGCAGCGATCAGCGACCTCACAGCAGGGGCCTGATCATTGCTACATGTCACACATAGCGACATCGCTGAGGAGGTCGCTGTTACATCACAAAACCTGTGACGTATCAGCGATCTCGCTATGTGTGATCGGGGTTTAACAGTCTTCATACACAATAGACTGCTGCTGGCCAAACCAATTTGGCTGGAAACAATCTCTCCTGAAAAGAACCCCTGATCAGGGCTCCTGTGTTCTCTATGGGTACCATTACACGTCGCAACATTGCATGCAATTTCACTTGCAACTTACTGGTTGCAGTGAAGTCATGGACACATTGTTCTATTTTGTTGCCATGTACAAATGTAACAATGTGTCCGTGATTTCACTGCAACCAGTAAGTTGCAAGTGAAATTGCATGCAATGTTGCGACGTGTAAAGGTACCCTATGACAGATCTGCTGCTAGACCCCCCTGACACTGGCTTATCACACCAAGATCTAAAGAATTGTAGGTCCAAAATCAAACATTCCAGATCCTTATCTCCCCAGCATCATATGTTTGGAGAGGTGGAGGGGAGATTTGGGAAGCCCTCATACACATTTAAAGTGTCAGTCAAGCCCATCAATATCAGGGAAACATTAGTGTAATGTGTATCGGGGCAATTAGGTTATAGAAGTGGATATTTACAAAATATAGCAGTATTTGACTACACAGCATGCAAAGAGATGGTGGATCTCAAGATTTATGGTGAAAGTTACCAGAAGTAAAACTTCTAAAAAGTGATCTTCTTGGGTCTTATACCAGTATATATTGAACTTCCCTCCCTGACATATAAAGGCAGGTGGGTTGAACCGATACTCAAGACCCAGTCTATCAACCGAATCTGTGTTTTGTGGCCACTGGATGGGAGCCCTGAAAATCACCTCTACCCTTATGACATTCAGAGCTCTTCTTTTAATTATCAAGCATGGTGTGATGTCATATGTGTGTCATGCTGCAACAATATCGCTCCGCCAGGCCGTCTTTTCAAAACAAGAACTCTAGCATCCATACACATTAGATAGCTGTTAGCCAAAAGATTGTTGGGCCAACAGTTATCTCCAACTACACAGGAATGTTTAACTTAGCTGAGCACTCCTGTATTTTCTATAAGAGAGCAGCTGCCGAACTGGAGCTTATCTCCTAAAGAACAAAAAGGATTGACTGTTGGAATTCAACAGGCTGAATCCCCTAATATCATCTGTTGGGGAAGGGTCAAAAACCACCCATATTCATTGCATTGCCAGATGAACCTCCTGACAATGATAGGTTCGTGTGATTTAAGTCTGATGTACATGAGCGCCTTAAGTCACTTATGGGAAGATAAAATATTTTAGAATAATGTTTAAAGCACCACTCCAGCGGTTTTTTTTTTATTTCAGTGCTGCAGTGGCACTTTAAATATAAATTCCTTGACCCCTGTTTAATTCTCACCTGCCACCATCTTCATCTGTTTCCAGCAGCCCTCCGGTTGGTCTCCAGCGATTTGTGACCTGCTGGCAGCTCCATCGCTTCATGGAGCGTGCCTGACGTCTCAACTCAATACAACTCTATGAATGCTTCGTTCTGGCCTCATAGACTTGTGTTGCAACTTCTGACATCCTGACAGTCAGAAGTTATGGGCACAAGATGGCGCCTCGAGACCAGGGCGACAATGAAAAAGGATGAAACTCTGGATGGGGTGTATAAGGCAGGGGGCAGGAGACTTAAGCCTCCGTCACACATAGCAATATTGCTAGCGAGATTGCTGTTACATCACAGGTTTTGTGATGCAACAGCGACCTTGCCAGCGATCTCGCTACGTTTGACACGCAGCAGCGACCAGGCCCCCCGCTGTGACATCGCCGATCGTGTCGAAATGGCCTGGACCATTTTTGATTGTCGAGCTCCCGCTGGCCAGCATGCATCGGTGTGTTTGACGCCTAACAACAACCTCGTTGGCGACTCAGAACTCAGCCACGTAGGTCTGAGTCATCAGACTAGCTGCTGTGCGACAGGGTCCCAATGACCGCTGAGGTCGTTATACGGGTAGCCATATAGTTGCTGCGTCGTTCAGTAGATCTGACTGACATCTCACCAGCGACCACGTAGCGACATTCCAGCGATCCTTACCAGGTTGTATTGTTGTCAGGATCGCTGGAGCATCGCCAAGTGTGACGGTACTCTTAGATTAAGGGTGTGTTCTGCATATATAAAATCATCCAGATTCTCAGCCAGAAAAGGTTGGTGTCAGGAAAGTCATGTGTTTTTTTTTCTCACCTACCATCCATTGCAGGATTTGGCATCCACAAAAAGTGAATTTTTGTTACTGATGTTATTCTGCACCTTCTGAACTTGGGATTATTTGTTTGTATCTGAAGTTGTATGCTTTGACTCAGTTTACACTGGCGCTGTAAACACCTATCCATTATTTTAATATGAAGCTATAAAGTAAAATATTACATTTGTTTCCTGATGTGCTTGAATAAATCAGCCATAAAGTCTATCCTGCAAAATGTTATTAGTGTGTGTATATAAATCTGAAAACAACCATTGCTACTCTAAATGCTACTATATAGGTGACAGTACGCTCACGAACAAAGTACCTCCATAAGCCACAATACAGTCGTTACCCAGCAATATATATTAGATACTTATTGAAAGTAGTAGTGTTCCACCCTCGGCTTGCAGAACATTTGCTCAAAGATGACTGTCCCCCATTCTGATATTCTGTGAACAATAGTCTTTATGCAAAATGAGGGCCAAACTGAAATAGTGGTTACCTACTAAAGTGAGTAATGCCATTCAGTGCCAGCAGAACGGTATTTAGAATTGATAGGTTGTGTACTGGTATGCGGACACTCATATACATAGCACTGTTATCACTAGCTGTGAAGTGTCCAGATAATACAGCATGCACCGGTAGCTGAAATCCTCTAAGTAGACAAATTGTGCTATAAATTAGCCCCTGATTAATGGTTTTAATTAAATGCATAATACAGGCGTTTTAAGTGAGAGAAGAAAAAACGGAATAGGATCACTAGAAAATATGGGTCTCTGAGTCGTTCTTTTCTGCTTTTAAAAGTGTTCTCACCGAAGTGTTTTATGACATGTCCTATCAATATGTCATAAAACACTTTGGTGGCAAAAATCCTTTAACAACATTGAGCCACTTTTAGCTATACATGGTCTTTGCAAACCTGATGACTAACCATATATCCATCTTTCACAAGGAGTTGTCACTCTAAATCCTAGATGGAAAGTGTGAAATTATGTCAGTGTATTGTTGGTAGCTTGTCTAAATTCATAACTATGCAGATTCAAGCCTTCTACAATATAAATACATGGGGACATTTACTCAAGACCAGAGCTTTGTACCCAACTCTTAAAGGTAACAAATCAGAAACTGGCTCCTTTATGCTAGACATTGCTGTGGTATGTGTGTGAATATATATATATATATATATATATATATATATATATATATATATACGGTATATATATATATATATCTATTATATAATCACGAATGGGTTTTTTGCCCCTTTTGAGTCCGCTCACGCTGCGAGTCAGCGTGGTCATGTGGATACGCCCGAAGCATTGGCCGCGAAGCGGCCATTGCGAGTCAGAGACTCGCTCTGCTAGAATCCCGATGCATGTGCATCGGGCACCCAGCTAGTATATATATATATATATATATATATATATATATTTGTGCTCAACAGTTTACATACCCCGGCAGATTGTTTGCTTTCTTGGCCTTTTTTCAGAGAATATGAATAACACAAAACCTTTTTTTCCACTCATGGTTAGTGGTTGGGTGAAGCCATTTATTGTCAAAAACTATTGTGTTTTCTCTTTTTAAATCATAATGACAACCAAAAACATCTAAATGACCCTTAATCAAAAGTTCACATATCCCAGTTCTTAATACTATGTATGGCCACCTCCAACATCATTGTCAGCTTGAAGTATTTTGTGTTAATTGTGGATGAGGCTCTTTATATCTCAGATGGTAAAGATGCCAATTCTTCTTGGCAAAAAGCCTCCGGTTCCTGTAAATTCCTGGGCTTTCGTGCATGAACTGCGCGCTTGAGTTCACCCCAGAGTGGCTCAATAACATTGAGGTCAGGAGACTGAGATGGCCACCCCAGAACCTTCACTTTGTTCTGCTGTAGCCAATGTCAGGTCGACTTGACCTTGTGTTTTGGATCGTTGTCGTGGAACATCCAAATACGTCCCATGTGCAGCTTCCGGTCTGATGAGTGCAGATTTACCTCCAGTATTTGCTTACAGCCTGCTGTATTCGTCTTTCCTTCAACTTTGACCAAGTTTCCTGTGCTTTTCTAGCTCATACATCACTGATGCATATCCATGCTTTACAGTAGGAATGGGATTAATTTCATCATAGGTCTTGTTGACACCTCTCCAAATGTAACGTTTATGGTGGTGGATAAAAAGTTTGATTTTGGTCTCATCACTCCAAATTACCTTCTTCCAGAAGTTTGGAGGCTTGTCTTTGTGCTGTTTGGTGTATTGTAGGTGAGACACTTTGTGGAATTTGCGCAGTAATGACTTTCTTCTTGCGACTCGACCATGCAGCCAATTTTTCTTCAAGTGCCTCCTTATTGTACATCTTGAAATAGCCACACCTCTATTTTGCAGTGAGCCCTGTATTTCAGCTGATATTATTTGTGGGTTTTTCGTTGCATCCCGACCAATTTTCCTAAATACACAAAAGGTTTGCGCCAAACTGCTTTCATTAAATTGTGGGATCGGTGAATGATCCTCTCTGCTCACCTTCTATTGTTGTGCCTGTCCGCACAACTGGAGTAAGAGTTTAATCTGTCTCCCAGCTGGGCTCTCCTAGTTGGGCTCCAAGCAGCGAGGTGATAAGTGCACGTATTTCCTGTGTGTCCCGGTGCACGTGACAGCTCGGGGGGAGTGATGGTGTGACGTCTGCCAGGTCCTGTATTCCTAAGCTGCTCTGTATCACGCTTCCCAGCAGGGAAGAAATTTGCAGCTCCAGATAAAACGAGTGATATTGTAAGCGCTAAGGTACATTAACAGGACACGGCTCACATAAGTATTACCTTTCAGCTTTAATGATTCAGCATATGGATCCCTTTAGCCACAACGCGTTTCAGCGCCAATTGCGCCTTTTTCAAGTGATTCACTTGAAAAAGGCGCAATTGCCGCTGAAACGCGTTGTGGCTAAAGGGATCCATATGCTGAATCATTAAAGCTGAAAGGTAATACTTACGTGAGCCGTGTCCTGTTAATGTACCTTAGCGCTTACAATATCACTCGTTTTATCTGGAGCGACCAATTTTCCTGACAGTTGTGGCCGAAATTTTTGTTGGTCTACCTGATAGTGGTTTGTTTTTTACAGAGCCTGTGATTTTCCATTTGTTAATTACAGTTTGAACACTGCTGATTGCCATTATCAATTCCTTGGATATCTTTTTGTGTCCCTTTCCTGTTTTATACAGTTCATCCATCTTTTCCCGTAGATCCGTTGACAATTCTTTTGCTTTCCCCATGACTCACTATCCAGAAACGTCAGTAGCTGGATGAAAGATGTAAGAGTCTGTCTGGATCCCAGAAACTCACTCAGCTTTTATGCACACACATTGATTACAAGCAAACACAGGTGAGGATGTTACCTTTATTAAACTTTCAAACTCATTCTGTGTATGTTATCAGGCCAAAATCACAAGGGTATGTGAACTTTTGATCAAGGTCATTTGGATGTTTTGGTTGTCAATATAATTTAAAAAGAGAAAATACAGTAGTTTCACAACAAATGGCTTCACCCAACCACTAACCATGAGTGGAAAAAAGTTTTACTGTTACCATTCATATTCTCTTAAAAAAGAAAGCAAAAAATCTGCCGGGTATGTAAACTTTTGATATATACAACTGTATATATAATAGAATAAATGTCTAGGAGGCAGATATACACAAGTTCCCCTGTGGCCGCTTAGCTCGTCTAATAGGTGTGCCCCTATTCACACATATAGTCTTGGCTGAAAGTGTTCCCAGGACACAGTACCTCGAGGTCCGCGCTGCCACTTCAGAAAAGGAACAAAAGAAGCCAGTACAAGGGAATGTCTGGATCAACGATTCTTCTTTATTATCCTACGCGTTTCAGAGTTATTTCCCAACTCCTTCATCAGGGAATGAGTTGGGAAATAACTCTGAAACGCGTAGGATAATAAAGAAGAATCGTTGATCCAGACATTCCCTTGTACTGGCTTCTTTTGTTCCTTTTCTGAAGTGGCAGCGCGGACCTCGAGGTTCTGTGTCCTGGGAGCTGATTAAACCACAGGGATCTGTGGAAAGTACGGTCCTGCAGCAGCTACTTGTATTTGAGCGATCATTACCAGTTGTGGGTTTTCACAACTACATCAGGTGAGCAGCCTCTTTGTATAAATATTTATTGCCTTTTCTAAAGAAGATATCACCCTATGTGCGCATTCTTGAATTTATAGATGGCTGAAAGTGTTGACACCCTTGAAATTGTTCCAGAAACTGAAGTATTTCTTCTAAAAATGTATTGCAATTACACGTCTTGTAATACACGTTTATTTCCATTGTGCTCCTATCTGTTCTCCATCTCCTCAAGTTGACTATGCCATCATTGTAAATAAGCACCTGTACTTTGTGTCACCCCCATCTCATTGTTAGACTATAAGCTCTTATGAGTAGGGCTGTCATTATTTTGCTCTGATTATTGTATTGTTTTATGCTTTTGTGTTGTATTGTATTGTACTTTCTGATAACTGTTTCTTACGATTGTTTAAACATGAACCTCTGTATTGTAAAGCACTGCAGAATATGTTGGCGCTATATAAATAAAGATTATTATTATTTTCATTGTGCATAGTGGAACAATACAAAAAATTGGACATAATTTCACACAAAACCCCGAACATGGACAAAATTGTTGGCATCTTTTCAAAATTGTGGGTAAACAACTTTCTTTCAAGAATGATGCTCAGTCAAACTCACCTGTGGCAAGTAACCAGATAAAAACGAGAGAAGTTGACTTAATCTTTGCATTGTGTCTGTGTGTGCCACACTCACTAAGTATGGAGAACAGAAAGAGGAGAAGAGATCTGTATGAAGGTTTGAGAACCAAAATTCTTAAAAACATCAACAGTCTTAAGGTTACAAGTCCATTTCCAGAGTTTTTGATGTTCCTTTGTCTATGGTGTGAAACGTAATCAAGAAATTTACAACACATGGTACTATAGCTAATCCCACTGGCCGTGGACAGCGTAGAAAAATTATTGAAAGGTTGCAACGCAGGATAAATCTGGTGGATAAGCAGTCCCAATCAAG
This sequence comes from Allobates femoralis, assembly GCA_033576535.1. Lineage (NCBI taxonomy): Eukaryota > Metazoa > Chordata > Amphibia > Anura > Aromobatidae > Allobates > Allobates femoralis. The sequence continues at coordinate 653,928,334 of JARQOC010000003.1, read as the reverse complement.
CTCCAAAGAAATTCAAGCTGTCCTACAGGCTCAGGGTGCATCAGTGTCAGCACATACTATTCGTTGACATTTTAATGGAATTAAATGCCATGGCAGGAGCCCCAGGAGGATCCACTGCTGACACAGAGACATAAAAAGCTAGACTGCAGTTTACCAAAATGTACATGAGTAAGCCAAAATATTTCAGTGAAAGCGTCTTGTGGACAGATGAGACCAAGATAGAGCTTTTTGGTAAAGCACCTCATTCTACTTTTTACAGAAAATGGAATGAGGCCTACAAAGAAAAGAACACAGTACCTACTGTCAAATATGGTGGAAGTTCAAAGATCTTTTGTTTGTTTTTTCGCTGCCTCTGGCACTGGGTGCCTTGACTATGTGCAAGGCATCATGAGATCTGAAGATTACCAAAGGATTTTGATTACAATGTAGTGCCCAGTATCAGAAAGCTGCATTTACTTCCTAGGTTATGGATCTTCCAGGACAATGACTCCAAACATACTTAAAGGAGCTCACAGAAATGGATGGAAACAAAGTGCTGGAGAGTTGTAAACAGGCCACCAATGAGTCCGTATCTAAATCATATTAAACATCTTTGGAGAGATCTTAAAATTGTTATTGAGAGATGGCACCATCAAATATGAGAGACCTAAAGTAGTTGGCCACAAGAAGTGTTGTCCAAAATTTCACTTGAAAGGTGTAAAGGCCCAGTTACACACACAGATAATTGTGCAGAGATTGCAGTGAAATCATGGACACATTGTTCTATTTGTACACGGCCACAAAATGGAACAATGTGTCCATGATTTCACTACAACCAGAGATCTGCAAACAATCTCTGCACAATTTTCTGTGTGTGTAACTGGGCCTTAAGAAGCTTGTTGATGCTTATAGGAAGGGATTGATTGCAGTTATTTATTCGAAATGGTGTACAACCATATATTAAGCTGAGGGTGTCAACAATTTTGTCCAGCCTATTTTTGGGCTTTTGTGTGAAATTATGTCCAATTTGCACATTTTTTCCTCAGTTGTTTATGTTCCAATTCCCTCAAAGGAAATAAACGTGTAATTTCAATAATTTTTTTGGGAGAAATACTTCATTTTCTGTAACAGTTTCAATTTTGTACAGATATTACTTTAGGACTCCCAGCAATCTGATAAGACTAGGCAGACCACCAAAAGTAGAACCATCAGCTCAGTGGCATTCTTTTTCTTGTACCGTCAACGTGTCCCACAGTGCTCTATATAGCGTCATCCTGTACAACTAGAGATGGAGCTCATCATCTTTGGCTGCGTTCACACACAGCATATTTGTGAGGATGCGCTCTTGGTGCAAAACTGCACCAAGAGCGCATTCTCACAGAACGCAGCGTTCTGTGTGTGAACAGGTCTGCGGTTATCCCCTGCGCTTTATACTTACTTTGCTGCGCTCCCTTGGTGGCCGCCAGTGTCTTCTGAGCCTCCGCCGGCCCGCAAGGAGTGGCGGGCTCTTGGACCCTGCAGCACCATGTGACCGGTGATGTCGCCCGGTGACATGGTGCTATTTAAGGTCCTGTGCAAGGTCTTAAGGCGCCGGTATGAGGAGATCTCTGGAAGAACGGCGGATAGGTGAATGAAAAGCACGCTGAAAAAAACGGAAAGAATTCACATGTTCATTTTTTTTTTACAGATGTGCTTCTGCCATTCATGGCATTTACGCAGCTAAAAAGCACTGCGCTAAATAGCGCTGTGTAAATGCAAAAAAATACGCTGCATGTGAATGCAGCCTATCGGTGCTGCAAACTCAAGGCCAGGTTACATGCAGTGACATCGCTACCGATATCACTGCAACGTCACAGGTTTTGTGACATTGCAGCGATGCCGCCAACGACGTAGCTGCGTGTGACATACCGCAACAACCAGCGATCAGCTCGCTGATCGTTGTGGAATGGCCAGGACCATTTTTCGGTCGCTGGTCTGCCGCTGTCACGCATGCATTGGCATGTGTGACATGGGCAACAACCAGCGATGCCCATTCTGCGCCTGAGACCCTGAACAATCCAAGCGACCGTCGGGTGTCGGCGCATCGCTGGGTGATCGCTGGTAAGTATGCCTGTGTGGCATTTCACCAGAGATCACATAGCGATGTTCCAGCGATCCCAATCGTTGGTCGGGTCGCTGGAACATTGCTATGTGTAACCCAGCCTTCAGGCAACAGGGTAGTGAGTTGGTGCAACTTTATTCACACGTCACTTTTCATAGGCTTGTCAGTGGTTTGGGGCTGTTGGAATGGGAGAGGAAGTACCATCTCTTACCTGATAGCGTCAGTGACTTGTATTGTGATTAATCTCACATGTGATCTTGAGCCAGGTTAGCTAATCATAAAATGATCCGTTGGCACTGTCAGGTAAGAGGCAGCTCTACCTCTCCCATTCTAACAGCCAAAGTCCTATGTCATGGCCGATGGAATGGGACGAGTGAATTAAAAGGGAAACTGTCATGTCCTTTTTTATTTTAAATCATCACCAATATTATTTAGATGAAGCACTGTGCATCAGTATCCTGGTTTAAAAAAAATTCCCTTTATTTATCATGAAAAAGCACTTTCTATGCTTAGGTGTATGCATTATGTACCTTCACTTATAGTCATCAGGGTGGTGCTTCAGCTGGCATCAGTCACATCAATCCAGTTCAGTTATAGTATTATTTAAACGTAGTCATGCCCCCTCGCATTGATGTGACTATTTTAACATCACGGCAATCTCCACTGTAATCCAGTGTTTGCGCAGTTACTAGCCGCAGCCTGGGCATGGGCACCGAATCTAAGTATATGTCCCCAGCTTTATTTCAAATGTGCGTATGCTCCGGGACAGGGATGTGCGGACGTGCAGAGTGGCAGGAGGACATTGACATCAGTAAGGGTACCTTCACACGCCGCAATCTCGCCTGGCGATATGAGGCAATGTAACGTACGCGTGCACGTTTTCCATGGTCGCCTCAGATCGACGATGGCGGCATCACACGCCGCAATTTCGCCTTGAAAGTAAGGCGATGTGTCACTCCGGAAATCGCCTCACCTACAGCGGAAGCAAGATTTCCATCGCCGATTCAAAGGCAATGTGGGTTTACATGTTCAGCGCGGCGAGGAGATAAGCGTGCCACAGTGGTTTACACCGCACCCCATACACGCTCATTGGACAACGCAACAGCGTTACGATTGGACAGCCTGCTCTGGAAGGCTGGCTAATACATGACGCCATTGACATTGTGTGGTGGTGAATGGACAGTTCTTCAAATATGGCGCGGTGTCAAGTGACAGCCAATGGGAACACAGTAGCCCACACCAATCATTTCAGACGGGGCGCAGACTCCAGCACGCTGAGGCACGCCTATGGGAATTCAATAGGCAACGCTATTTCCATCACTATCGCCCTATCACACGCCAAAACCCGGAAATATTGCCTTCATAATTGCGGCTGATTTCAGAGCAGTGCTCAGGAATCAGGCGACGGCCGAGAGGCGATTTATCGCCGCGTAATTACCCAATCACATGCCGCAACTGTGAGGCAATTTCACGGCGATTGTTCCGGGGCGACATATCGCCTTTAGGATTGCCAAGAGAGATTGCAGCGTGTGAAGGTACCTTTACAGGGACGTGCATTGTGTGCTCGCATCCTACGTGACGTCAGAAGGCCCGAAGCATCGGCATATTGCAAATGAATCTGGAAACATACACTCAGGTGTTGTGGACATGTCCAGGCTGCGGCTAGTAACTGCACAAGCATGGGATTACAGGGCAATGTGAGGGGGCATGACTACATTTAAAAAATACCATGACTGAACTGGATTGATGTGACTTATACCAGCGGAAGCACCACCCTGATGACTGAAAGTGAAGGTACATAATGCATACACCTAAGCATCTATAGTGCTTTTTTATTATAAATACATGGATTTTTTTTAAACCAGGTTAGTGATGCACAGTGCATGATCTAAATGACATTGGTGATGATTTAAAATAAAAAGTTCAAAGTTTTAGGAAAGGATCCAGAACTTCATGAAGAATACAAGAATTTACTATAGAAGTCAGATCAGGACAGTTTTTATATAGGAAAAGTGGCAAGGCGGTATAGAAGCTAAAAATCCAGTGTAGAAGGAAGGAGGTGTCCTTGAGCTGGGTGTGTGTCTGTGAGTTGGGGAAGGGGGTTGGTTTGAGTGCATTCACATGCCCCCAATGCTCTTTCAGACTGATTTGCATAAGGCTTCTACACTGGATTTCTCATGACTGGCACATCAGATCCCTATAATAAAGGTATAGTTTTTTGGAGGTGATTGGTGCCTGATCAGCTGCCTTTTCTGGTTGTTTTTCTTCATGACTATAATATTAATTTTCTACATTCTATAAAATCAAATCCAAGAGAATGGAGCTGTGATGTGAAGCTGTACCATAGAGCCATGCTGTGGAGCTGTGCTATAGAGCAGTGCTATGGAGCTGTGCTATAGAGCATTGTCGTGGACCTGTGCTATAGAACTATGCTGTGGAGCGGTGTTGTGGAACTGGCTATAGAGCTGTGCTGTGGAGTTGTGCTATAGAGCCGTGCCATGGAGCAGTGCTTTAGAGCTGTGCTGTGGAGCTGGCTATAGAGCTGTGCTGTGGAGCTGTGCTGTAGAGCTGACTTTAGAAGCCGTGCTATAGAGCCTTACTGTGAAGGCATACTATAAACCTGTGTTGTGTAGCCATCCTGTGGAGCCCTGCTGTGAAGCTGTGGTATAGAGCCCTGCTATGGAGCCATGTTGTGGAGCCATGCTGTATAGACCTGCTATAGAGCTGTACTGTGGAGCTGTGCTATAGACCTGTGCTGTGGAGCCCTCTAGAGCCGTGCTGTGAAGCTGTGCTGTGGAGTCCTGTAAAGCTGTGCTGTGGAGCCCTATAGAGCTGTGCTGTGGAACCCTATAGAGCCCTGTTGTGCTGTGGAGCCCTATAAAGCTGTGCTGTGGAGCCCTATAAAGCTGTGCTGTGGAGCCCCATACCCATAGAGCCGTGCTTTAAATCTGTGCTGTGGAGCCGTGCTATAGAGCCAGGCTGTGGCGCTGTACTGTAAAGCTGTGTTGTGGGGCCCTATAGAGCCCATGCTGTGGAACCCTATAGAGCCGTGCTGTGGAGCCGTGTTATAGAGCCCACCTGTGGAGCTGTGTTATATAGAGCTATGCTGTGGAGCTGTGTTATATAGAGCTATGCTGTGGAGACTTATAGAACTGTGCTGTGGAGCCCTATAGAGTCCTGTTGTGGAGCCCTACTATAGAGCAATGCTGTGGAGCTTGTGAGGCACCGCCGGCATGGTTGCCATGGCCGGGGCGCATCACATGCAGGATCAGGGTATGATCCTGTTCACACTGGCCGGTTTTATAGTGGATGACGCTGTGTGAACCTATCCGGAACACAAGGAGTTAAATGTGATAGTGTGTGCTGTAAAGCTGAACCATTCATGAGACTAATTAGCGGCTGTGAGTGGCTCATGAGACCAATGAGGCCCTGAGGAATGTAATGGGTGCTGAGTGTTGACAGCCCAGGTGGGTGTGTCAGGTGGGTGTGTCCTGAGTAGTAGCAGCTCAGGTGGATGTGTCAGAGTGGGCGTGGCAGGCACGATAAGAGCCTGCCAGCTGAGAGACAGGGAGATCATTTCTCAGATTCATTATCGGCCAGAGAGGAGTGTGGGCTTGATCCTCAGCCAGAGTTCAGAGCAGTCCAGGGCTCTGTGTGAGAACATGATGGGAGCGTGCTAGCTCCATATTGTTGGCTAGGACCGGTGTCGTTACAGCTCCTGGAGTGGAGAAGCCGGGGCTGACCCAGGTGGATACTGGTCCAGGCTTGTGGTTGAGACACGTCCAGGAAAGGAGCCCTTGGGGACGCTGGGTGGACCCGTGACCCAGGTAGCGAGACTCAGATCCATGCCCGGTAAGAAAAGCAGTTCCCATGTGACGGAGTGAGCTGTGTGTAAATCATGCCAGGCGGGCATAGCCGCCCTTAGGTCCGACTAGTTAGTCAGTGATGGACGTGTTGAACCGGAATGTATTTTATGGCTTTTTAATAGACCCAGCGAGTGTGTGTAGCCCTTCAGGAGGCGATTGTATGAAGTGTGCCAGGCGGGTATAGACCACCCTTAGGTCCGACTGAGATAGTCGATGGATGGACCTGATGAACAGGAATGTATGTAGCCCTTCGGGAGGCGAATGTATGTAGCCCTTCGGGAGGCGATTTTATGAAGTGTGCCAGGAGGGCATAGACCACCTTTGGGTCCGACCTGATGAACCCTAATGTATGTATGTACTAGTGGTCAGATGCAGGCGTTAATAGAGCTCCTATAGTAGGGTAACGGATGGTTGTCCGGGGTACTAAGGTTTGCCAATCCCTGTTCTGAACCCAGATGTGCCACAATCCATGAATGTCTATATGATGGGCTGTGAGCGTGTGAATGGACGCGTGTGGTCCATGGTGGCTTCTAGGATGGATCACATACTGTATGTAACAACCCGGTCAGGCTGGAGTCCTGATTCCGGGGTAGTATGGAGCTGGGGAAATAAAGCCAGGCGCTTCCGCCATTGGGACCCATAGGGCCCATTGATATGGTAACTAATGTATTGTTAAATGTATGTGAAAAGTAGAGAGAGGCCAGAGGCCGTAGCCACCACGGGAGCGGATGTTAGAGCTCCAATGGGGACAGAGAGGTGGTTACAGGTCCCGGGTTACTGTAATCATTATGTGCAATATAAGTGTTATGTAATGTTATATGTAAATGTATGGTGTTTATAATCAATGTTTAATGTGTCAAACATGCTACCCGAGTTATATTATTAATATGTGAAAAATAAACGGGTAGACATTGGTTAAATTCTAAACACGTGTTTTTGTCGTTATGCAAGCGGGTTCCCCGGGTGCTACCTCGCAAGCTATATTATATAGAGCTGTGCTGGGGAGCTGTGTTATATAGAGCCATGCAGTGGAGCTGTGTTATATAGAGCCGTGCTGTGGAGCTGTGTTATATAGAGCCCTCCTGTGGAGCTTTGTTATATAGAGCCCTCCTGCGGAGCTGTGTTATATATAGAGCCCTCCTGTGGAGCTTTGTTATATAGAGCCCTCCTGCGGAGCTGTGTTATATATAGAGCCCTCCTGCGGAGCTGTGTTATATAGAGCCCTCCTGCGGAGCTGTGTTATATAGAGCCCTCCTGCGGAGCTGTGTTATATAGAGCCCTCCTCCTGTGGAGCTGTGTTATATAGAGCCGTGCTGTGGAGCTGTGTTATATAGAGCCCTCCTGTGGAGCTTTGTATATAGAGCCCTCCTGCGGAGCTGTGTTATATATAGAGCCCTCCTGTGAAGCTGTGTTATATAGAGCGTGTTCTACAGTAGCTGGTGATGTTCCCAATCCTCCTGTGAAGCTGTGTTATATAGAGCTGTTTCTTCAGTGGCTGGTGATGTTCCCCAATCTCCTGTGAAGCTGTGTTATACAGAGCCATGTTCTTCAGTGGCTGGTGATGCTCCAAGAGTCGTGTGGAGATGTGTTATATAGAGCCGTGTTCTTCAGTGGCTGGTGATGCTCCCAGTCCTCCTGTGGAGCTGTGTTATATAGAGCCGTGTTCTTCAATGGCTGGTGATGTTCCCAGTCCTCCTGCCTGTGGAGCTTAGTTATATAGAGCCGTGTTCTTCAGTGGCTGGTGATGCTCCCAGTCCTCCTGTGGAGCTGTGTTATATAGAGCTGTGTTCTTCAGTGGCTGGTGATGCTCCCAGTCCTCCTGTGGAGCTGTGTTATATAGAGCCGTGTACTTCAGTGGCTGGTGATGTTCCCAGTCCTCCTGTGGAGCCCACTGGGACGGGGTACTCGGTGCCGGACCGGTGTACTGCTGGGGGATGTCACGGCGGTCCTGGTCCGGACCGTGTCCCGGGCCCGCACAATAAAATGGGGGTTATTTACAGGGATTTGTCACCCGTGACGCCACCCACTATATGCGGCCAGTAATGGGGCCGCCGCTGCTGCAGAACCTCCGGGGATGATGGAATAGCAGCTTGGATAGAATAGTTCCTGTGGGCAGAACTGGGTTCCCCAGGGCAGTGGTAGTAGTAGTTAAAGTCTGTGAGGATAGTTATTGATGCTGCAGGAGAGTAGGGGTAGCAGTAGAGATGATGAGAGTAGAAGTAATCGCAGTATATGAGGGCAAGTGGGGCTTCAGTATAAGGATGACACACACACTCACGGTTTCTGTTGTTTTCCAAGTCTTTACTTGCAGATGGTAAACCACAATATTGTCCACGGAGTCTGTACCAGGTTGCTCTCACCCTGACCGGGTCCTTGGCTTCCTACTTAAACGCTGTGTGTGGCCCTGCTGCTGCTTGTAGCTGTACTGCTGGCCCTGTCTCTGCTCATGGGTACCAATCTGCTGGGCAACTTGAGTCCTCTGTGTCACTGACTCCTTCGTGTTGCTTTGCTATGGTGCTGTGAAGATGGTGGACCTTCACTATGCCGGTGTTTACTGTCCTGTCTGTCTCAGGCACAGCCTCGGATCCGGTATCCGTCTTAAGCGCCTCCCCGGGGTCAAGTTTTTGGGGTAACTCTTTATCCCGGGTATGTTCCTCTATTCCTCTGTCTCCTCTCCTCAGACCTCTCAGGACCTCCACTTCTACTTGGCTCTGCTCCTGCTCCAGAGTAGACTGAACTAAACTGAACTAACTGTCACCCCTGCTCTGTGGTAAACAACTTTAGCTCCTCCCACTAGTGCAGGTGCCACCTAAGCTCCTCCCACTTTCTAGTGTAGTGTGTGGGGATTAAACCTGTGTTGATGTTTCTGTGGCACATTAACCCTTGGGGTGCCACATTATATAGAGCCGTGTTCTTCAGTGGCTGGTGATCTTCCCAGTCCTCCTGTGGAGCTGTGTTATATAGAGCCGTGTTCTTCAGTGGCTGCTGATGCTCCCAGTCCTCCTGTGGAGCTGTGTTATATAGAGCCGTGTTCTTCAGTGGCTGGTGATGCTCCCAGTCCTCCTGTGGAGCTGTGTTATATAGAGCTGTGTTCTTCAGTGGCTGGTGATGCTCCCAGTCCTCCTGTCTTTAGAGCTGTGTTATATAGAGCTGTGTTCTTCAGTGGCTGGTGATGCTCCCAGTCCTCCTGTGGAGCTGTGTTATATAGAGCCGTGTTCTTCAGTGGCTGGTGATGTTCCCAGTCCTCCTGTGGAGCTGTGTTATATAGAGCCGTGTTCTTCAGTGGCTGGTGATGCTCCCAGTCCTCCTGTGGAGCTGTGTTATATAGAGCCGTGTTCTTCAGTGGGTGGTGATGCTCCCAGTCCTCCTGTGGAGCTGTTATATAGAGCCGTGTTCTTCAGTGGCTGGTGATGTTCCCAGTCCTCCTGTGGAGCTGTGTTATATAGAGCCCTGTTCTTCAGTGGCCTGTGATGCTCCCAGTCCTCCTGTGGAGCTGTGTTATATAGAGCTGTGTTCTTCAGTGGCTGGTGATGTTCCCAGTCCTCCTGTGGAGCTGTGTTATATAGAGCCATGTTCTTCAGTGGCTGGTGATGCTCCCAGTCCTCCTGTGGAGCTGTGTTATATGTTCTTCAGTGGCTGGTGATGTTCCCAGTCCTCCTGTGGAGCTGTGTTATATGTTCTTCAGTGGCTGGTGATGTTCCCAGTCCTCCTGTGGAGCTGTGTTATATAAGCCGTGTTCTTCAGTTGCTGGTGATGTTCCCAGTTCCACGGTGGAGCTGGTTATATAGAGCCGTGTTCTTCAGTGCTGGTGATGCTCCCAGTCCTCCTGTGGAGCTGTGTTATATAGAGCCGTGTTCTTCAGTGGCTGGTGATGCTCCCAGTCCTCCTGTGGAGCTGTGTTATATAGAGCCGTGTTCTTCAGTGGCTGGTGATGTTCCCAGTCCTCCGTGGAGCTGTGTTATATAGAGCCGTGTTCTTCAGTTGCTGGTGATGCTCCCAGTCCTCCTGTGGAGCTGTGTTATATAGAGCCGTGTTCTTCAGTTGCTGGTGATGCTCCCAGTTTACTCCTGTGTGATGCTGTTGTTATATAGAGCCGTGTTCTTCAGTGGCTGGTGATGCTCCCAGTCCTCCTGTGGAGCTGTGTTATATAGAGCCGTGTTCTTCAGTTGCTGGTGATGCTCCCAGTCCTCCTGTGGAGCTGTGTTATATAGAGCGTGTTCTTCAGTGGCTGGTGATGCTCCCAGTCCTCCTGTGGAGCAGTGTTATATAGATCTATGTTCTTCAGTGGCTGGTGATGTTCCCAGTCCTCCTGTGGAGCTGTGTTATATGTTCTTCAGTGGCTGGTGATATTCCCAGTCCTCCTGCCATATAAGGAGAGGCTCAGGAGGCTGATGGAAGTTCTGCTTGGCTGCTGCCTGTGTTCACCCTCGTGTACAGCAGCACCTGGTCATGTGACCTGCAGCATCTAGGATACTTCGGAGGATGCCCCTGTCTCTTTAAGGGAGGATAACGTCAGTTTGGGGGGTCGTGGTGCCCCCTCTGGTGACTGCGGAGCTCTCGTCCATCCCGGGCGGACTGTCTCCAGTGTGTGCAGTGTGTACCGCAGCCCGCTCCCTCCGTGCACCGGAGCCGGCGCTGCCGCCTGTCTGCTGGGTGTGGCCTGATCTCAGCTCCCAGCTGTGGCCGTCTATCTGCTCCCACCCTCACAGGAGGCAGAGAGCCAGGGACGGCGGAGGGGAATGTGAGGCTACAAAGGAGCAGAGCCTGGAGAGTACGGAACCGGGGGGCAGGAGCCGGATATAGCACAGCTCCGGGGGCAGGAGCCGGGATATAGCACAGCTCCGGGGGCAGGAGCCGGGATATAGCACAGCTCCGGGGGCTGATGTGGAGGGGCGAGGACCGGGCTCCTATCACTGTCACCGGCTGGAGGGAGCTGTGCCGGGCACGGAGCGGCGCTCGGCTGCATAGATGCCTGCGGAACTCAAGCAGGTCAGTGTGTACAGTGTGTCTATGTGTGTGTGCAGTGTGTGCAGTGTGTCTGTGTATACAATGTGTGCAGTGTATGTGTGTGTCCAGTGTGTATATAATGTGTGTCCAGTGTGTATATAATGTATGTCCCTCTGCATAGTGCTAAGTTCCACAACTTGTTGTGGGGGAGTTGCTGTATTTCCCCATCTTGGTGTCTGTGCCCCTCTGCATATTCACATTCCTCTGTGTATGGGGCAGTGTGGTCACACCAGGCAGTGGGCATTGTATATAGCAGAGCTGATTCCTCTGTGTATGGGGCAGTGTGGTCACACCAGGCAGTGGGCATTGTATATAGCAGAGCTGATTCCTCTGTGTATGGGGCAGTGTGGTCACACCAGGCAGTGGGCATTGTATATAGCAGAGCTGATTCCTCTGTGTATGGGGCAGTGTGGTCACACCAGGCAGTGGGCATTGTATATAGCAGAGCTGATTCCTCTGTGTATGGGGCAGTGTGGTCACACCAGGCAGTGGGCATTGTATATAGCAGAGCTGATTCCTCTGTGTATGGGGCAGTGTGGTCACACCAGGCAGTGGGCATTGTATATAGCAGAGCTGATTCCTCTGTGTATGGGCAGTGGGCACACCAGGCAGTGGGCATTGTATATAGCAGAGCTGATTCCTCTGTGTATGGGGCAGTGTGGTCACACCAGGCAGTGGGCATTGTATATAGCAGAGCTGATTCCTCTGTGTATGGGGCAGTGTGGCACACCAGGCAGTGGGCATTGTATATAGCAGAGCTGATTCCTCTGTGTCACACAGGCAGTGGGCATTGTATATAGCAGAGCTGATTCCTTGTGTATGGGCAGTGTGGTCACACCAGGCAGTGGCATTGTATATAGCAGCTGATTCCTCTGTGTATGGGCAGTGGCATTGTATAACAGAGCTGAGCTTTTGCTTAGTGGATCCAGATCAGATCCCATATGTGTGGTCCAGCTCTGCTTCATCTGTAGGATCCCTTTGCTTTCTGGCTGTGTGGGTGAGCCATGCCCCTTCTGCTGATGGTAATGTGCCAGTTGTGCCCCTGAGAGCACTGATCTCCTAGCTGGAGGCAGATCTGTTTGCTGCACCCTGGCACTGTGTGGTGCCATCCTGCATGTTGTTGGCACAGCAGTCCTGTAACCTTAATCTGTGCTCCAGTGATAATTAACAGGAATGAATCTGCATAATAATATTTCCCCATGTCACCTAAATTAAGAGTGCCCCCTCCCCCCATGGCCAAAAAGCCTATAATACATTGATGCATCTCCCGCTTCTGTCGCCACATCCGTTCTGTAATTTAATATCTTGAAAGCAGAAGACATTATGCCATGTTATTTCACTAATCAATATCTGCATCCATGAGATTGCTCTTCACTTTTACTACCTAACTCGTTAGTATTGGAAATGGCTTCATAGAGCCTGATGGGGCGGTAAGATTTTAATACAGTGACAGCATCTTTTATGTCCACATCGAAGTTGTGCTATAAAGTAATGTGCTGTCCCCAGATCCTGGACATGATTATCAATAATAGTCGGTGAGGTGACATCTGTGCGCCATCACCTATAGTACTGTAATGTCTTATTACAGGGCCCGTTCCCTAGGAAGTGTAACTGGCACATGCTAATGAAAGGCCCTATTATATGGCTAGTGAAGAGGCAAATTGTCTCCAAACATGGAGTATATCTGTATATCATCATACTCTGTCCAGGCTAATCGTCCTATGTGCAATACTCTGCATTGTACGGTCACCTGCAAATATTGTGCTTGTCTTGGCATTATATTCTGCAAATGATCCCTAAGAACTCAGGTCATTGCTATCCTACACAAGGGTGTCAGCTCTCGCAGGTTTTATTTGAGCCCTTTCAGATCAATGTGCATTTGATATTGTTACAGTTGTGTAAGTTTTGCTGCTGCTAAACTTTTTCATGTTTGTTCAATATTGCAATGAGCTGTAATTAGGAAAGTGTGCTCACAAAGTCTGTATCAAGAACTGCCCCACCAGAAATCATCATCTGCTTCATGGAGGCACAAGACAGGGCGTGACGTGAGCCCTGCTACATACTCTATTAAATATTGCCATTCTCATTCCATACTTTGTTAGGCGGCCGTCACACGTTTCAATATCTTGAACGATATCGTTTAAGCGATCTGCTTTTTGATCGCTTAAGTGATATCGTTTGTGCATCGCTACGTGCGATCAAGCGATTTTACAATGTAAAATCGCTTGATCGTAGATCGCAGATATAAGAGCAGGAGCTCATATCTAGCGATAAACGCTTGAACAATCTGCTTCATCGTGGTGTGTGATACCACGATGAACGATCTCTCAGTGGCAGAGCCTATGCTGGGAGATGGTATCTATGGTAAACGTCGGGTTACTAAGCGCGGCGCCTAGTAACCCGATGTGTACCATAGTTACCAGCGATCTCGCTGCTCCACATCGCTGGTGAGTCTGTCTGTGTGACAGCTCACCAGCGATGTGAGCGAATCATTAGCGATCGCGTGCAAGTGATCGCTTACAATATCGCTCACGATATCTGTGTGTGTGACGGCCGCCTTAGAGCAGGAGTATGTAGTAATTAAGAACTTATTGCAACATGATTCCAATAGGGTACCTTTGTACGCCACAACCGCGGGAGACATCTTTGACGGCGATATGTGGAATTATCGTCGTCAGATTGCCTCCTAATTGCGGCGTGTATTTGGGGAATTTGGTGGCGATATGTTGCCTCGCCATGGTCGCCTGATTTTGGAGCAGTGCTCTGAAATCAGGCGACCGTGGCGAGGCAACATATCGCCACCAAATGCCCGAAATACACGCCGCAATTAGGCAGTTTGACGGCAATAATTCCAGGGCGACATATTGCCATCAAAAATGTCTCCTACGGTTGCTGCGTATAAAGGTACCCATACAGTTTAGATACTCAATGAAAGTCTATGTTGCCCAAATATAAAGGGACCAAAGCAATAATTGACACTTAGTCAAAGATAAAACTGTTAGGATGAGATGTGATTTGTGTAGTATACTGGGATTCCCCAAAACTAAGGGCCGCTTTACACGTCGCGATATCGTAATGCAACGTCGACAAAAAGTCACATGGTACGGCTGTTGCAGTTGATATCGTTCATGCGTTGTCGTGTAAATGGGCAATGTGACCCGAAAAAATCGTACTACGATATTGCAAGAAGATTGTGCAAGCCCTTCAACCGTACGATATTGCATATGCGATCTGGCATGATCGTGCTGTGTGACCGGGGCAACTACAATCTTGTTTGTAACTTTCCCTATTTACTACAATGTTAATGCTCATACCCAGCGCACAAAAGTTGAGGACAACATCCTAGTTGTGTTGCCTGCTGATATCTCCCTGTGTGATATCTACTATGCGATCTTGGACAAGTGCCAAAAACGGGCACGCTCCCGTGATATTGTATGCGATATTGGAACAATATCACGACATGTAAAGCTGCCATAAGACAGGGTCTTAAATTTTGTTGTGCTATGTAAGATGAATTGGGGCTTATTTTCAGGGGATATCTTAGGGTACCGTTACACGTCACAACATTGCATGCAATTTCACTTGCAATTTCTGGTTGCAGTGAAATCATGGACACATTGTTCATTTTGTGGCTGTGTACAAATGTAACAATGTGTCCATGATTTCACTGTAACCAGCAAATTGCAAGTGAAATTGCATGCAATGTTGCAACGTGTAACGGTACCCTAATTCTTTTTTTCCATGAACAACAATCTATATTCTTGAATGAAAAATCAATATTTATGCCATTATAATCATGTTGTCATATCAAATCTACACGTGTCTATACACACATTGAACATACTGTACATACACATTTACATACACATGCATACACTGTACGTACACATGTTTATACACACTGTACATACGGTACATATCAGACTGTCTCCTCTCCAACTCCTCTAGACTCCAGCAGTTAAAAGACCTTCTGTGACTTGTCACATGACCATGATGTCTTCTACGGTCCTTAAGCAGTTCTAACCTTGGAATAGAAACGTTGGGGTCCCTAAGAGGGTGGGGCCCTGGACAGTATGTCCCGCCTTCTCCAACATCGGCTCTGACTGTAACTAGGGCTTATTTTTGGAGTAGGGATTATTATTCAAGTATGCTCCAAAAATCCTGTAAAATCATGCCAGGGTATTTTCAAGGCAACACAGAAGTAAAGCTACCATATATGTGGCTCCACAGACATTCTCTTTGTACAGGTCCTAATGCAGCTAAGATGATGCTTTTTTCTTTTGTATTTGTTTACAATATGTTATTAGGGCCTCAAATTTGTGTATTTCGAAATAATGTAAGAAATGAACCCTGAGATATCTGGGGTGTGATCAGCCAGATCCATTCCTGTGTTAAGGGTACCTCACACACTGCAACATCGCTAGCGAGATCGCTGAAACATCACAGGTTTTGTGACATAACAGTGACCTCTCCAGCGATGTTGCAGTGTGTGACACGCATC
Organism: Allobates femoralis; assembly: GCA_033576535.1. NCBI lineage: Eukaryota > Metazoa > Chordata > Amphibia > Anura > Aromobatidae > Allobates > Allobates femoralis. The sequence continues at coordinate 653,912,880 of JARQOC010000003.1, read as the reverse complement.
AACGACCTGGCCCCTGCTGTGAGGTCGCTGATCGCTACAAATTGTTCAGGACCATTTTCGGCGTTTGTGACAATGAAAGGCCAACGATCAGCCACCTCCCAGCCAATGTCTAGTGCCGCACATTAGACGCTGGGCACTGGTAACCAGGGTAAATATCGGGTAGCTAAGCAGCTCGCTCTGCTTAGTTACCCGCTGTTTACCCTGGTTACCAGCGTCCTCCCACTTAGCTCAGCCTGTAAGCGGAAGGACACTGATAACCAGGGTAAACAGGTAACAAAGCAGAGCGCACTGCTTAGCAACCCCATATTTACTCTGGTTACCAGTGATGTCGCTGCTGACTGGTCGCTGGTGAGTCTGCCTGTTTGACAGTTCACCAGCGACTGCATAGAGACTTTCCAGCAATCCCGGCCAGGTAGGATCATTGGTGGGATCGCTGGAAAGTCTCAGCGTGTAAAGGGGCCCTTAGGCCTCATTGTCTGCTGAAAACTTGGCTTTATTCAAGTGTAGTTCTTTGGATGCTGAAAAATCTTCATCCACATTAATAATAATAATGTTTGTTTCTATAGTGCCAGCATATTCTGCAGCACTTTACATATGAGAGAGAACTTGTACAAACAACATAAGACTATTCGAGTAATGCATGGTTCAATATGTACCAAGAGGAACGAGGGCCCTGCTTACAACCTATAAGTCCACATCATTAACACTGGCTTATTAGTGATAATGATCCTTAATGTTCATTTGCACCTTTTTGTAACTCGCAGCAGTGAGCAATTGGTATCCTACATGTTTAATTAGAGACAGACTGAAGTCCTTATGGGAGTCTTTCTACCTACTGTACACTATGTAATGCATCTCACACGCCTAAGTGTTAATTGAAACTCTTCCATACGTTACAACTTGTACATTTCAGCGTGAAGACTCGGTATCTGGAAAATAGGTGATCTCATACACTGCGGGTTTGTTAGTTTCCAGTATGCACTGCTAACCTTAGCAGGTGGGTGTGTTTTCTTTTTTGAATTGCCAGGGTGTGTCGGGTAAATGAGCCAAGGTTGGGCGTCCTGTCATCCAGGTTCACTTGTATAGACAATGAAAAGAAATAAATCTTATTGATGGTAGCACAGTGCACTCAGCTGATATTTCTTTCTTGGTTTCAAGATGAAAATTATTGATCTTTTTAAATGTGGTATATGTCCCCTGTGACTTCCCCTTACAGACTGCTACTGTATCTAGACAGATGAAGGATGCCTCTTAACTTTTAGTGTCTTGTTCATGTATTGTCTTCTTACCTGGCTATCAGTATCTGTCGCTGAAGTCTGATCCATGTTTCAGCACGCCATGCATTTGTCTTCTAAATATCATTGTTCTGAAGACTTGTCACTATGGCCATGCTGTCATCTCTTTGCTACCCTAGATAAAGGGAGTTATTGAGACAGCTTTGTCATTTTTCCTGCTCCCCAGTGTTAATTTTATGAAATGTGGGAGAAGTAAACTAGAAATAGAAGATTGGGTCTTCTGGATGTCTGTATTTGTTTTATCATGTTTATACAACACATTAAAGACCTCATCATCATTGGGGCTCACAATCTAAATTCTTTGGAGTGTGGAAGGAAACTGGAGAACGCAAAGGAAACAAAACAAGAAGATACAAACTCCTTGCAGATGTCTTCCTTGGTGGGATTTGGACCCAGGACCCCAACGCTGCAAAGCAACGGTGCGAACCACTGTGAATAAAACTTTAATGTGTTTTTATGCCAAAATAACCCCATTTAGATTATTAAAAATGATTCTAAGCTGTATGCAAGGTATATATTCCCAAACAAGACATTTCAATACTAACTTGACTTACTGAAAATGTAGCCCAATCTGTGTCTGGAGTGCTAAACAGCAGGAGGAGCTTTATAGAATTGTATTCTTTATAAAAGAATCAGTATAACTCCGGTTCAGTCCCCAGAGGATGGATATGGCCCCCATTCTGGTATGTAGTCTCTTATCTTGGATATAGCCCCCATACTGGGATATAGCACACCCCATACTGGATATGGCCCCCATTCTGATATATAGCCTCTAATCCTGGATATAGCCCCCATACTGGGATATCACACTCCCTATCCTGGTAAATTCCCCCCCCCCCCAATCCTGGATATGGCCCCCATTCTAGCGCACACACAAATAATAAACAATGTAATTCACCTATCCCCCGTTCCTTTCCATCGCCCAATCATAGTGTCAGAATCCCGCCGCTGATAACATAATTAGCTCTGCTTCATTACCGTGCCTCCCTTGTCCTGCCTTCAGATTCTGAGCTGACACTGTGATTGCAAGCAGTCAGTGTCAATCAAAGCGTCAGCATCCTGAGGCGGGATGCTGACACTTTGATTGTCAGCTTTATTCAGGTGCCGCACTTATCCTGCCTCTGGATGCTGGTGCTGTGATTGACACTGACTGCTTACGATCACAGTATGAGCATCTGAAGGTGGGACAAGTGCGGCACAGCAATAGAAGTAGAGCTAATTATGTTATCGGCAGTGGTTGAAAATGCACCATGACACGCGTATCAGCAAAAACGCCTCGGCGTGTCAAACACTCATGTCATAGGTTATTCATCACTGTCCCAGACTGACATGCATATCTATGCATCGGGGCAGCCCCAGTGCTTCGTCAGATTCCTTATCCTCAGACTTTGGGGGCAATTCTCTGCAATACAGTAATACAGGGCAGTACAGAAGACTTTGACCACGAGGACTAATGCACTTCTGAAAGCCCCATAAAAAATGTTTTAGGTTTTCTCTTTGCCTCGTTGTTCCCTCACCCTCTTCTCTTTGGATGTTCCCACAGCAGGGATTAGGTAATCATTTTTGTGTACTTACAAATGTGAACCTTGGATCTCTTATGGAAACAAAGGGAGAATAATAATGGTGGTGTTAGAGGCTTTTGGCTATCAGATTTCTTCTGTCTAAGGTAACAAACTCTGTTTCAGAATATCCTACATACAAAAGGAAGTCCACTTAAGTGCTAGGACTTATTAATAAAAGTTTGTGTGTTTTCTGTAGTGTGCATGCCTTTCATCACAGGAGAAACAGCAGAGATTGGTTAAGTGCCTGGCAGTATTGTATCCACCTTATCACTTCTCTGAACTGCATTGTTCTGCACTGTTGACATTGTATGACCTTGGTCACGACAATCTCACACAGGGTCAGTAAATGAAATATATTGTACCAAAGTGAAACTGAGTGTATAGATAGGCCTCTGATAACTATATATGCTGTACCTATGTTACAGTCCATCCAGTGCTGAGGGATGATCTTTATCCTAATGTACAGTGTCAAATGCCTCACCTGACCCAATTCTTTACAGAGGGTGGATAGTTTCTTTAATAAGTACAAAGCTCTAACTATGGAGTGAATCTGCCTGGCTCCTTTATATTTTGGTTCATATGCAAAGTTTGAACCATATGGCAGACATGTACTCAGACTGGTATGTAGTCCAGTCCACATAACCAGCCTATGTAGACACCTCGGCCTACTTGTTCGCTTCGCTGCATCTAAATCAGTATAAATATGATTCTTGAGATAAGCGAGTGGCTTCACTAATGAATCTGCGCATGACCACATCAGTGTGAGCTATTCTGCTCAATGCAGATATTGTACCACATTTACCATATTTGTTTAGACCAGTGTTTCCCAAACTCCAATCCTCATGGCCCCAAACAGGACACGTTTTCAGGATTTCTTTAGGATTGGACAGGTAATGGAATAATTATCAAGGCGTCACCTGTGCAATACTAAGGAAATCCTGAAAGCATAACCTGTTGGGGGCTGTGAGGACTGGAGTTTGGGAAACACTGGTTTAGACCCTTTATGTGCCTTGTCTGTCTACTTGAAGGAGGTGTGGTTTAGTAGAAACCAGGTAAGGTCTAATGGGCCTCCAGTCTCTGCTGCAAAGTAATGGGACATTTACACTGCAACGTAATTGTGAACAAGCATTGTTGAGAACACTCATTTCACGATTATCTTGCCATGTAAGCTGCTGCACAAAACCTCATCATTCTCTCCAGTGTATTGCCTATGTAAACAGTACTGGCACTGCTGAGAACTATGGCACCCTTTGTGCATTCAGTGATTTAGTAGAGCTCACTCAGTAGACCTCACTTTCTTTGGTCTGCATAAACATGCATGTAAACCACCATAGATCGGTGAAAGTTTACCAATCGGCGATTGCAAAGTATTCCAGTCAGTCCATGTAACCAGGGCAGTGGAGTCTGTAAGCCAAACACCGACTCCAACTCAATGACTCGGACTCCCTCATATATGACTCATGTTTAAGTGATAAATTTATTGTTATACAATGTGAGCATCAGGCTTTAATCATAATTATGATACAATAATCAAGATATTTAGATAGAACATAATAATTCATAATATTTAGCACATTCTACATTTAACTACTTTACCTAATTTATTGTATACTAGATGGGTGCCCGATGCACAATGCATCGGGATTCTAGCAGAGCGAGTCTCTGACTCGCAATGGCCGCTTCGCGGCCAATGCTTCGCGCTGCTAAGGCGACTCGCCATGCCCGCTGCGCGGCATAGCGAGTCGCCTTAGAGCTGCTCGCAATGGCCGCTGCGCGGCCAATGCTTCGTTCGTATCCACATGACCACGCTGACTCGCAGCGAGAGCGGTCTCAAAAGGGCAAAAAACCCATTCGTGATTATATAATAGATTTTAGGAGTTTGAGTCGATCCATTCTATACCGAGTCCGACGCCACCAAAATGGTCCTCGACTCAGACTCCACAGCCCTGTATGTAACTGACTGGTCCCTTACGGCAGGTAAAGTAAACAATGTGCCCCAAGCAATCCATACTAGATCTCTCAGAGCATATACAGTGCCATAGTTCTCAGCAATGAAAGTCCTGATTACACAGAACAATGCACCGCCAAGAACAATGATCTTTTGTGCTGCACAAAAGATCATTTCATCCAATGAAAGTGTTTTGCTAGTTCATTTGGGTGATCAGCAGCTTGCTGTACAAGCATTTGTAACATCACTTGTTCACTATTATCTTTCAGAGTAAATGCCCCTCAATGCCCCATGACAGATAAATCTATCAGGGACTTTGGGGTGAGCCAAGAACCGGAGCCCGCTCCATAGAGGGAAGATGCCAGCTACATTCTATAACTAACATCTGTTTCTTACAGATGTCATCTATATAATACATAATCGCTGATGTTAACCTCTTAAATGCCACTGTCAATTGCTCACAGCAGCATTTAAGCACTGGCCTGGACATCAGTTTGGGTGTCCATCAGCCTATTCAATGTGATAGCAGGGAATCACTGTCATGTGATCTTCTGTGACTCTCCACCTGTGAACAATAAATTTTACTATATACAGCAATACTGTAGTATAACTACATAGTAGAAGCAATCAGATGATTAGTGTCAAGCCTCCCAAGGGAACTAACAAAGATAAAAGGAAATGAAAAATATACACTGCTCAAAAAAATACAGAACACTTAAATACAATGTAGCGCCAAGTCACTCTGTGAAATCAACCTGTCCAGTTATGAAGCAACAGTGATTGTGAATCAATCTCTCCTGCTGTTGTGCAAATGGAACAGACAATAGGTAGAAATGATAGGAAATTAGCAAGACACCCCCTATACAGGAGCGGTTCTGCGGGTGGTGACCACAGACCATTTCTCTGTTCTCATCCTTTTTGGCTGTTGTTTTGGTCACTTTTGCATTTTGTCATTGCTCTCACCCCTAGAGGTATCATGAGGCAATGTCTCCAACCCACAGAAGTTGCTCAGGTAGCGCAGCTCATTCAGGATGGCGCGTCAATGCGAGTTACGGCAAGAAGGTGAGCTGTGTCTGTGTCAGCACAGTGTCCAGAGCATGGATCAGATATCAGGAGTCATGGAGGGGGCTGTAGGAGGGCAGCCGGACCGTTACTACCTTTATGCAAATGAATGGTGTCATTCAAAAGTACAACCCATTCTGCAAAACAACAAAACAGTATTGATCTACACAATTGTCTTGGTTATTTGATACTACTGGTATTGAGCTGTCTGCTCTCGTGGAGTTCTTTTTTAATACTTGTACCGTAATTCCTTGTTAATATGACCATTCCAATGGATCTTTTCACATAACGCACCTGTGCCGTTAAGTGTTGCAGCATTTTCCCACTCACTTTGGTATTACGTATCATGAACACAACTGCTATAAAGTAGATGGCGTGCAATTAGAGCGAGTGATGTAAACAATAATGAGGAGAATGGTAAGTGTAATAGAGGCTGAACCTCCACTAATCTGATCGTGTGATAATTTAAAAAAAAGTCCCTGTAAAGTTTTTTATTTAATCCGTATTCTGCATGTGAGGTGGGCTAATAGATTTATAGTGTAAAAAAATGTGAGTAGTGAAACTTTCCGGTGGCCTAATGCAGAGAAGATCCTTTATTTGCTCTGCGGGACATGAGACAAAAGTAAACTATGAAGTCATGTGTGGATGAAAGAATCTGATGCTCTTATCAGTACTGTCATTGTATTGTGGAAATTATGTCAGCCATCAAGCACTTTGTTTATTTACAGCTAAGTACATAGTGTTACATAGAGCTGGCTTGGCTTAAATCAACTCTGGCAAAATAATAAATTGAGATGAAAAAAAAAAAAAAAGCAGTTTATTTTTTTTCTTCATTGTCCATTTTCTTATTTGGCTGTCAAAACACTGGCAATACTTATTGGGATGTGGATAAGAAGTCCACGGTAGAGCAGTAAAGTTCCCCATATGTATTTTATAAGACCGAGAAACCTGCTAATTTCAGGGAATGGGCCAACTATCTAATGTGAGGGCTTCCCAACTCGCCTGTTGAGACCAATGGATCCACCTTTTAAATGTCAGCTGAAGATGATTTTACTTGGCATGGAAAGAAGTCTTTGTGTATAAAGGCCTTAAATGGAACCAACCACCCCAAATGACCCCCCCGGACTATTAATACCGTTCCCTACACCCAGCACATACATGTGCTGCAAGGTTTTTTGCTAAAAAAAACTGTTTTTTAAAAGTTAAGATAATGCTTTATAAAGATTATAACGAAGGGACGAGTGGGCGTTACTTAGCTGGGGCTAAAGCCGAGTTCCAGCTGCCAGTCATCCTCCTCTCTCCCTCGCAGCATTGAAGTCCAGCCCTTTCTTGTCGTCACAGCCTGGTGCACGGGATCTCATGCCCGTGCACACGTCATCAGCTACAGCCGGGTCGCGAGCACGCGCTCTGACTTCCTGCGCTCAGCTGTGGAAGTCAGAGCGTGTGCTCGCGACCCGGCTGTAACTGATGACGTGTGCACGGGCATGAGATCCCGTGCACCAGGCTGTGACGACAAGAAAGGGCTGGACTTCAATGCTGCGAGGGGAGAGAGGAGGATGACTGGCAGCTGGAACTCGGCTTTAGCCCCAGCTAAGTAACGCCCACCCGTCCCTTCGTTATAAACTTTATAAAGCATTATATTAACTTTTAAAAAACAGTTTTTTTTTAGCAAAAAACCTTGCAGCACATGTATGTGCTGGGTGTAGGGAACGATATTACTAGTCCGGGGGGGTCATTTGGGGTGGTTGGTTCCCTTTAACAGTTGGTACATTTGAGAAAGTAATCATTATGTCTCGGGCATGTGCCCCGCTTAAAGTTGACCAGTCGTAAGCAGGCAGTAATAGGGGGTAAGAACATGGGAGGCGCACCCTCTTCTCACCGATGTCTGCAGCTACTGTGTTGGGACACAGCAGAGCCGAGTTATGTACCATTCTAAACCCTTCCAGATCTCCTCTCCATGTTTGGTGAAAGCTGACAGCACTGACTGCTGTGAGGTTAAATCTGAAAGTGTTTGTAATGCTTCAGCAGAACTGAGTTATGTATCTCATGTGTCTTTAATGAGTTGGGCACAGTGTACTCCAGTAATAATGTTGTTTTATCAGTTTGTGCTATGCCACACATTTGATCATCTGCCCTTAAGTGCTGCCTTTGTCTACTTTGTCGATGAGATGGATGGAGCTTTAGAATATTGTCATTTTTGGTACATTTTATATATTGACGTGTATTATTGTATCACTTAACTGGTATTTGTGTTCTACAGTACAATAACATTTAGCTCACAAGAAACTACACTGTCCTTCATGCCCAGAAAGCTATTTTAATATATTTCTACTTGCTCTTCTTTTTTGTGACTGTACGTCGGGGAGGCATAGCTCCAGTCCTGTGTGTAATGTCTGGAGAGATATTGTAAATTGCCCAAGGTCACAGGAGGACATTGAAGTGAACCAGACATTCCTACTTCAGTCTGTCACATTTGGTGTTGACAGGTGAGATTAATTTTTAAGCAGCAGAATATCTTTATAGTTGAAATGTTTGGCCATTTGAAAACACAATCTTTGGGTCAACAGTGTCTCTATTATATAAGCAATGGGTAACTTGCCACAGTTGGTTTTCGGCTCCGTGTACTGTGTGTGTGTCTGTGTGAAATTGCACCATAAATGGAATTGCTTCAAGGAGTTACAGCACTTCTAGAAACTTTTAGCACATGATGTCAGAAGGTTTGATTAGGAGGCTTCTTCACTAAAAGGATTACCGTATATACTCGTGTATAAGCCGACCCCCCTACTTTTGCCCCCAAACTTGGGAAAACCTTTGATGTGTATAAGCCGAGGGTGGACCCCAGCACAGGTATACAGGCCTCCCCAGTGGTAGTATACAGCAGCCTCCCCAGTGGTAGTATACAGCAGCCTCCCCAGTGGTAGTATACAGCATCCCTAAAGGTATAAACAGCAGACCCCAGAGGTATACAGCAGGCCCCAGAGGCATATACAGCAGGCCCCAGAGGCATATACAGCAGGCCCCAGAGGCATATACAGCAGGCCCCAGGGTATATACAGCAGGCCCCAGGGTATATACAGCAGGCCCCAGGGTATATACAGCAGGCCCCAGGGTATATACAGCAGGCCCCAGGGTATATACAGCAGGCCCCAGGGTATATACAGCAGGCCCCAGAGGTATACAGCAGGCCCCAGAGGTATATACAGCAGGCCCCAGAGGTATATACAGCCCCCCAGTGTATACAGCAGCCCCCCAATGGCACTAGCCCCCCCATCATTGTAAGAGCCCCCCACACTTTGCAGAGCCCCCCCCCCCCCCCCGCTGCTTTATCTTACCATCCGGGGTCTTCTTCACCGCGGGTCCTCCAGTCCTTCCTCGCGCGCTGTGTTCCCGGTCTCATGTGACCCGGCGGTCGCAGTGGAATGACGTCATCGCGCCGGGTCACGTGAGACCTGAACACAGCGCGCAGGACCCGCGGCGAAGACCCCGGATGGTAAGATAAAGCAGCGGGGGAGCTCTGCAAAGTGTGGGGGGCTCTTACAATGATGGGGGGGGGGCTAGTGCCATTGGGGGGCTGCTGTATACACTGGGGGGCTGTATGCACAGCTCCCCCTGCAGCTGTGATGGGCGGGGGGAGCCGTGCATATCTAATGAGCGGCCCCACGTAACGGGCCGCTCACTCATCAGCCCCCCCCCCCCCCGCCTCCTCCAGCCTCCCCAGCACCCGGACACAGCCCCCACCACATATATTACCGTATTGACCCGTGTATAAGCCGAGGGGGTGACTTTTCAGCCCAATTTTTGGGCTGAAAAACTCGGCTTATACACGAGTATATTATTATATTACTCTACTCCTCCCTGGTGTTCCATGGTCCAGCATAGTGATGTGAGCACACATGCCACTGCCCTGGTGTGTAGGTTTGTGTTTTTTTTGCATAGCGGTGTTGTCATTTGTACATTCCATGGCTCAGAAGCTTTGCTTTTACATGGGAGAACACAATGTTGCGTGCACTGTTGCAGCAGGTAATTAGTGTACCGTAATTCTTTTTTTACTGGGTATTTTATTTAAGGTTCCATATGGCTTTTTTTTTTTCTCAGAATTCATTATTTATTTTAACATTTATGATAGTTAACTCTCCCTTGTCTCTGGCATCCACCCCAACACACCTTCTCACAAAGGAGTGTGAAACTGAAGATTGGTCAAAGGTTCCTCTGCACAATGTGTAGGCAGACATACTTAGAATACTTGTATCTTCTCTATAATAAACTCCATATATATTAACAGTTGTGAAGTTTTAATTTTGGAGGCAATATTCTTTTTTCTGATCACTGGCGACATTGACGGCTGATCGCTGGTGAGCTGTCACACAGGCAGACTCACCAGCGATCATTTTACCTGCAACATTGTGGAAATTATTTAAATATCGTTTCCACGATGTCTGCAGGCTGGTATCCAGGGTAAACTGCGGGTAACTAGGCAGCATGCGCTGCCTAGATACCCGATGTATACTTAGTTACCAGCCTTCTCCGCTCACTGCCTGGTATCTAAGGTACACAGTGGGTAACTAGGGACCATAGTTACCCGCTGTGTACCTTAGATACCAGCCGGTAGCAGAGAAAGCTGGTAACTAAGGTATACATCGGGTATCTAGGCAGCGCGCATTGCCTAGCTACCCGCAGTTTACCCTGGATACCAACTCCCAGCGCTTCCTCAGGCGCTGGGAGCTGGCTGATCGCGTCTCCTGCTGTCACACGCAGCGATGCTGCATGTACATCGGGCGACCATCGCCAGGTTTATCGCTGGTTGATTCAGCATGTCACACGCATCAATATCGCTGCAACGTCACACGCAGCAGCGATATTGACGTGTGTGACATCCCCTTAAGGGTCATTTGACCCTCTTTCGGGACTTCAGGGGGGAGTTCAAAATTTCTGGGACTTCTAGTGTTAAAGCAAAAAAGCATAAGGATTTCGATGAAACTTGTCTCTTTCAAAGCCAATGATTGACTGTGTACACTAAGAGATTTTATGGCTCTCCGTTAAAGAACCAAGTTGATAACTTCTGACACTCAATAGTTACTCCTTTTACTCTGCAACATCGCTTTACTCTTAAAATGAGCCTGACCATTAGGAGGCCCACGCACATGTGTTATGTGGCCTACCAGAAATCTTACTCCAGTCAAGAACTCGAGTAGGATTTCCTGTGTAAGGTGCGGCACATCTGATAAGTAATTAGGTTGCCAGACTTTCGTCCTGATCCAGCTCCTCGCGTTTTGATGTTATGAAACGCCCCAAGTCAAAATATTTTTGCAAAACTTTACATTGCGTAAAAAGTTTGGGACTTTTCAAGTAGTTTTATGTAACAAATGCATATATGCACATACATTTAGGCTGGCTTCACACTGCAGTTTTTCACTGATCAGTGTCCATCAGTGTTTGGGTGTCAAAACCAGGAGTGCCTCCAAAATCTAGAACAGGTGTCAATCTTTCAATTATAGTTTTTTTCTGCAAGTTCCTCTCCTGGTTTTGGCACCCAAACACTGATGGACACTGATCAGTGAAAAACTGCAGTGTGAAGCCAGCCTTAGGCTGGGGTCACACACACAGATATCTGGGCAGATATTGGTCACAGATCTCTGGTTGCAGTGAAATCATGGACACATTGCTCCATTTTGTGGCTGTGTACAAATGGAGCAATCTGTCCATGATTTCACTGCAACCAGAGATCTGTGAACAATATCTGCACAGATATCTGTGTGTGTGACCCCAGCCTAAGATGTATAAGGCTCCAAGTATTTTTGGTCAATTGGTCCTCACCTATCCTTTAAATTAAATCCTATAATTTGAAAACAATTTGTTTTATATTTGGGTTTTATCTATTTAAAATAATTAAAATAAATAAATAAAAATTTTGCATTGCAATGTTCAATTTGGTGACTGGCATTTTTAGACTCCTACTTCTTGTTCTTTCAGGAATGCTTTTCAGCAAGGCTCCTTATGGCAGAGGCAGGTTTACTAAGGGCGCTTTCACATGAGCGTTTTACGCCGATCGCAGCAGGTGCGGTGAAAAAAAAACCGCAACTGCCGCGATTACCGCATAACAGCCGCACTTGCGGTTCACCTGCGGCAAGCCCCATGCAAGTGCGGTGTAGTTGCGGTTTCGGCACTTGCGGCAGGTGCGGCCACAAAAAAACCGCGGTATGCCGCAGTTTTTTTCGCGGGTGCACCTGCCGCAAGTGCCGAAACCGCACTTGCCGCACACTTACCGCAAGCCCCATAGACCTTGTATGGGGCTTGCCGCAAGGGTGCCGTTATGTGGTAATCGCGGCAGTTGCGTTTATTTTCACCGCAACTGCCGCGATCAGCGTTGGCCGCTGATATGAAAGGGGCCTAAGACAAGTTGACAAGCAGTGCATGTAATCACACTTTTATTATTTATTTATATAGCGCTATTAGCTTCCATAGCACTTTACATATGGAACACTTCTGCCTGCTCTACTAGTGGCACCTTGTAATGTCACACCGCTTTGCAGTGAGATCAGGAGGGCAGACTGTTGGTCGTTACATGTGTCTGGTAACGCTCCCTCTCATTTAAAATCTCCTCTGGAAGCAGATTCTCTCGGAGATCTATGTGCAGCCCATTGACAGCTCATTTACTAATTAAAGGGATCCTGTCACCCCCAAAACACCTATAAACCTATTAAAACCTGTCCCTACAGCATATTAACACTTTCCCTACACTCCTTTTACCTCCTAAATGCCCTTAGTCAAAGTGAAGAAAAACGTTATAATAGTACCTGCTTAGTGATGATAATGAGTGACTATGCTATTCATAGTCACTCATCAAGCAGCCCTCTTCTTCAGATCACGCCTGAATAGCGTGATTCCTCATGGATTCAAATGTGCCGTCCCTGCGCGCCTCTCCGCGCTCCCTTAACGTCCTGCTTCAGGCTGGGGGGTCAAGTATGACGCGATTCGCGTCATTTCCTGTCGCCGGGTGACGTCTCACAACGGCGCAGCTTTCAGCTCAAGTGCCGCACTGCGCATACCTGCGGAGCGCACTGCGCTTAGCTGCGGGAGCCTACACGCGCTTTGTGTAGGCTCCCGCACGCATGCGCAGTGCGCTCCGCAGGCATGCGCAGTGCGGCACTTGAAGCTGAAAGCTGCGCCGTTGTTGAGACGTCACCCGGCGACAGGAAATGACGCGAATCGCGTCATACTGCCCCCACCTGAAGCACGACGTAATGGGAGCGCGGAGGCGCGCAGGGAGCGCACATTTGAATCCATAGGAAGATCACCCCTATTCAGCGTGATCTGAAGAAGAGGGGCTGCTTGATGAGTGACTATGAATACAATATCTTCATTATCATCACTAAGCAGGTACTATTATAACGTTTTTTCTTCACTTTGACTAAGGGCATTTAGGAGGTAAAAGGAGTGTAGGGAAAGTGTTAATATGCTGTAGGACAGGTTTTAATAGGTTTATAGGTGTTTTGGGGTGACAGGATCCCTGAAAAAAATGTTGATCACTCTTGAATAAGACACTAGATCACAGATATCAAGGTATCATTTTATTCACCTTCCTTTGATCTGCATTCCCATATAAACCTCTTAGGAGGGTTGATCCCACTGATAGATTCTTTCTGAAGCCATGGTGGGCACAGAACTCTGCAGGCCTCCTAACCACCTAGCTTTTACACCTCTATCCAGTAAATGCATCTTTGCCATCTGTGTCTGAGGTCATTTGCTAACATTTGAGTCTTGTGTGTTCTGGTTGCTCAGTCAGTGCTCAAAGTGAACAGCAAATGAAAATTGGCCAGTTGTGATCATTCCAAAGGGTACTTTGTTCTATTTAGTTTCAGCGTGCACAAGTAATTTCAGGGTTAAAATGACGCCATGTACATTCCTTTGGTTTGTCTTTGTACATTGCAAAGGCACTGTACTTCTCCCTTGTAATAACGCTCTGAATACTAATACGTGAAGAATGTAAATGAGGATGGGAACTACATATTTCATCAGAAACCTTATTCTGGCTTTTACTTTGATTTCTTATAATACAGTATAGCGCGGCAGAATTGTGTTATCGTCACAACTTTCATCTTTTCCTCTATGGTTTGGTGATCCCTTTTAAGTGTGACTATTGAGACATGGAATCCCTTCATATACATTCTATCTATAATACCAGGACTTCTCCACAGGGGCGCTGGCATACACTACAAAAACACTAGGCTTCAATTGCCTTATCAGCTCGATAAGCGAACCTGGACTTCTGACTTTGTCTATCTTTTGTCTATTTTTATTTAAATAAAAAACGTAAGGTGAAGTACATTGTGGGTGGTATTCAGCTAGGCTTTAGCTACTTTCACTCTCTACACGATTTTTTGTAAAATCCGATGCTGTCCCGATATAAATCGGACAGCATCGGATTCTTCTAATGCCTGGAATCGGGTGCCAAATAGGCATCCGATTCCAGACAGAAAATAGATGCCCGCCCTCCTGTCAGATCGCTCCCTGAGAGCTGTCAGTCTCTCCCCCGTCCTTCTTTATCCCCTGTGTCTCCACTCTCTGGCCCCTTCCTTTCCTCTTATCCCCTTGTCTCCCTCTTGGCCCCCGGTCCTGTGTCTCCCCTCTTGGCCCCCGTCCTGTGTCTCCCCTCTTGGCCCCCGGTCCTGTGTCTCCCTCTTGGCCCCCGGTCCTGTGTCTCCCCTCTTGGCCCCGGTCCTGTTCTCCCCTCTTGGCCCCGGTCCTGTGTCTCCCCTTTGGCCCCCGTCCTGTGTCTCCCTCTTGGCCCCCGTCCTGTGTCTCCCATCTTGGCCCCCGGTCCTGTGTCTCCCCTCTTGGCTCCCGTCCTGTGTCTCCCCTCATTGGCCCCCGGTCCTGTGTCTCCCCTCTTGGCCCCGGTCCTTGTCTCCCCTCTTGGCCCCCGTCCTGTGTCTCCCCTCTTAGCCCCCGTCCTGTGTCTCCCCTCTTGGCCCCCGTCCTGTGTCTCCCCTCTTGGCCCCCGGATCCTGTGTCTCACCTCTTGGCCCCCGTCCTGTGTCTCCCCTCTTGGCCCCGGGTCCTGTGTCTCCCCTCTTGGCCGCCGTCCTCTCATCCCCTGTTCTCCCCTTGGCCCCGTGTCCTCTCATCCCTGTGTCTCCCCTCTTGGCCCCGTCCTCCTATGCGTCCTCCTCCTCTCTTCTGCTCCTTTCTCACCTGTCCACGACTCCTGCACGGTCCCCGCGTCTCCGGTGCCTTGCTGTTCTGTCTCAGTGCTGCCAGGACCTCACGTGATGTCACAATCACATGACTGCCGGACTATTGGTTCCTGCAGTCATGTGATTGTGACATCACGGCAGGTCTTATCAGCACAGACGGCAAGATACCTTCAGATACCGGAGATGCCGGAGACGTCGGGGGCCTCGTGGACAGGTGAGCATAACATTTTTTTATTTTTAATTAACCCATTCATTCACTTTTGGAGCGATTTTAGTGTACTGAGCATGCTCAGTACACTAAAATCGGTCCGAAGAGACATGAGATGTTTCCTCGGACCCTTCCATAGGGCCCCATGTTAAGTTGATCGGGTCGGATCGGATGTGCACTAAATGCCATCCGATCTGGTCCGATCCGAATCTGTCGATTTTATTTTCGGTGCAAAAATCGGAGCAAGCTCCGATTTTGCACCGATAAAAAAATCGGACAGATTCGGATCGACCAGATCGGATGCATTTAGTGCACATCCGATTCGGTCCGATGCCATAAGGCATACATGGGGTCCGAAAATCGGTCCGATTGCTGTCCGATTTTCATCGGACAGCATCGGAAATGCTAAAATCGTTATGTGAAAGCAGCCTTATTCCTGTAACAATGCTATTAACACGTGGATGTCCTCTGACGCACAAGTGTGGTTTTAAGGGTTAGTTCACAAGCTGCAGATGAATGTGTGCCCCCACTGAAAATTGAAGCTACCATTAGTTTCATTGGTGATTGTGGTGAACTGCTACAGGCATAACCATTACCAGGCAGACTGCTCAAACTACTTGTAGCCACAGTCAACTTGAAATACTGCCAAATCCTGCCTTGTCAGCTTACTCTCTGCACTACATTCTTTTATGTAGGTGAATTTGTAAATCCAGCCTCTTAACTTCTTCGTTTGTGAATAACCCTTCATCACTCTGCATCCCTGTTTTGAGTGACATGGAAGGGTGTATGCATTCCCTACCACTGCTTCATTCATCGTCTATGGAGCTGCTCGAGAAAGCTGAGCACTGGACTTGGGATCAGAGGCCGAGCAGGTCACACTTTTTAAATTAAAAAAAAAAAAAAAAAAGTCAGTCCTTGTAATGCCTTATTGATGGCCACAAGACTCTGTTGCACAGCTGGAACTTTACTGCAATTGGCGCTAGCTCCGATGCCAGCTTCAGACTCTGTTCATACTGGGGAGTCTGATGTGCAGCCTTTCTAAGCAGCTCCACACTCCCGTCCTGACAGGAGGGAGGCCATTCCAAATGAATCATCTGTGACACATCCGACTTAAAGGGATCTGGTCACCTCCAAACGCCACCTAAGCTTCAAAATCATGTACCTGCAGCATCCCATCACTAATGTAACACTCCTTTTGTCTCAGAAAAGCATCCTGTGAAAGTGGAGAAAAACGTTTTAGAACTTGCTCATTAGCGATGTTAATTAGCAGGGGCTATATTCTTTAGCACTTAGGGCGGGCCCACTTCATCATAAGATCTCGCCCTAATAGGCGTGATCTTCTATTCATATTGTATTCAGCGCCTCCCTGCACTCTTCGGCGCTGCTTGGGCTTTAATGGGGCTGTAATGACATGAATCGCGTCATTTCCGGCATCGGGTGAAGTCAGTACACCCACGCCGCAAGCGCAATGCGGTGCTTGAAACCTACAGAGCGGCGAGGTGTCTGACGCCTCACTCGATGCCGGAAATGACGCGATTCGCATCATTACAGCCCCATTACAGCCCAGGCAGCACCGAGGAGGTCAGAGAGGCGCTGAATACAATATGAATAAAAGATCACGCCTATTAGGGCGTGATCTTATAACGAAGAGGGCCCGCCCTAGGGACTAAAGAATATAGCCCCTGCTAATTAACATTACTAATGAGTAAGTTATAAAACGTTTTTCTCCACTTTCACAGGATGCTTTTCTGAGACAAAAGGAGTGTGAGATTAGTGATGGGATGCTGCAGGGATATGATTTTGAAGCTTAGGTGGCGTTTTGGAGGTGACGGATCCCTTTAATGCCCCGTCACACACTACGATATTGTTAACGATATCGTTTGTACGTCACTGCTTTTTGGGTGCAGCAATGACGTTAATAACATCGTTGCATGTGACAAGTAGAAACAATCAACGATAAGTCGGCTGATCGTTCATTGGAGGTTGGTGATCAGGCCTTAAACCAAGGATGATCGTCCGTCCAACCTGCAGCATCAGTGTGTGTGACACCATGATAACTATGTCGTTAACGACTTTGCCTATTCAGAACTGAAGGATGTAAGTGATCAAATGACTGCAAGTATCGTTCACTTTTGCGTAATCGTTGCTGTGTTAAGTTATCTGTACGTGTGACGCCTCACCAGCGATCATTGAACATCGTTCAAACGATCTAAGTCGGATCATTGATCGGATTGCACGGTCGTTTACGTGTGTGACTGGGTCTTTATGTCGCATATCACACGGACCGTGTGATTCCAGCGTTAGACCTCTTTGTTGCTCAGCCTGAGTTTGGGTGTCGGCGATGGTTTGTTCACTGATGTTCATCTTTGCAGGAGTTCACTTTTTGATTAGTGTCAATTTAAGTTTGAGGCTGCTGGAACGCCTTCTTCCTTTAAGTATGTGTCAGAACATTCCTGGATGCCGCTATAGCATTTGCATGCCTCTTGCATACCGGTCCTGTGTTGGAGTTGCTATTGAAACTCTAATCGTTGCTTCAACTTGGTGTCTGCTGAGTATACCTTGCTGTTTTTCATTTCCGATTTGTATTTATGTTCTCCCTAAACACATACTGATGTTACTGATTGTTTATGTGGTGCTGTTTGCTTTATCCCTGTCTGTCTAGTTTTGTGGGTTCCATAACGGTTCACCTCCTTGGGTGTGGGTTGGGAGTTCATCTCAGGGCTGGTCAGGAGATATGGACAGGTTGGGGACTCAGGCCTCCGTACCATCAAGGGTACCCCTGAGTTAGGATAGCCTGAGGGGCAGTTAAGGGGACCAGGTTCCTTTCCTTATTTTCTCCCCGTGACACAGAGGCATTTTTAGGAATTTCAAAATGTCAGCGTTTACATCTGACAACCATCAGAACATGATTGGTGTCAATCAGTTGCCATGGAAGCAAGGGTCTTCTGAAGGCCTCTGTACCCACCCTGTGAATTCTGTTATAATGCACAGCTTGTGGCTAAGCTTCATCGAAGACTATTGATTTCATAATATATCGCAGTACTATGGTATTGGCGCTGCTGTATTATGTATGGGCGAGTACAGTACAATTAGTTACCTGCTCAGTGTTGATCTGTCTTTTTGGCATGGTATTTCCACTTGTAGAAGCACAAGGCAATCTGCACAAAGTGCGTTTTTATTCGATTTTATGATGCATTTTGAGTGCAGATTTGTCACAACTGTATGCCTATCCTTATGCCAGCAAAGTCAATGTAAATCCTGGAGTGTTTTCACATGTTTGCTTTATTTTCCTCTTGCAGATTTGGTGTATAAAAAAAAATCTGTAGCTTATCAATTTTTTTTTTCAGCATTTTACAGTCCCTAACAAAAGCTTATCCATGTTATGTAAATAAAGGCTTATAACCTGACGTTAAATTCATCCATTGGTTTTATAAATTAGTCTTTTGAAAGCTGAAACCCTCCCAAATGTGGTTTAGGTTAAGAAAATAAATTGGCCTCAATGCTGAAATATTGATCATTTAATGAACACGGAATGGTCAGATTTTGGCAAGACAAAAGTTTTGTCGCCTAGTCATATAATGCACCCATCCTAGTTTACATCCTCACCTGTGCTCCGTAAATGAACTGTTAATTAGTGGGGGTGTATAAAAAGACATCCAGCACCCAGACCTTCGCTTGAACTGCAACTTGAGCTCTGACAACATGCCAAAACTCCACTCTGCTCCAAAGCCTTGATTATCAAGAGGCTGAAGACCAGATCCACTGCAGAGGTGGCTGGCACCTTTAATATGTCTCAGCGTCAAGTACAAAGAATTAAAAAAAGATTTGAAGAGACTGGAGATGTTTGACTAGCCCAGGTCCGGCAGACCCCACAAGACAACTGCTCAGGAGTAACGTTTGTTAGTTAGAAAATGCAAAGCAAGCCCCTCTTCCACTGCAGCAGAGCTACAACAGCCTTGGTCACCTCAAGTTCCAGTGTCTACCAGAACAGTTTGCAGGATTCTGTTTTAGAAATGGCCTCCATGGTCGAATCCGTGCCCAGAAGCCAGCACTAAACAAAAGGCAAATAAAAAAACCATGTGGCATTTGCAAAGTCCCACAGCCTGCTAAACAGATGGACACTGGAAAAGTGGCAGAAGGTGGATTTCTCTGATGAATCTTCAGTAGAATTACACTACAGCCGCAGCAAATACTGCTGGAGACCTACTGGAGCCCGTATGGATCTAAATTTGGTGGTGGAAAAATCATGGTCTGGGGTTACATTCATGGGGTGTGCAAAACATTTGCAATGTGTAAGGCAATATCAATAGCCTAAAATATCAAGTATTAGCTACCTCTTATATTCCAAATCCTAAAAGGGGTCAAATTCTGCAGCAGAATGGTGGTCCATCTCATACATCCATCTCTACAACAAAGTTCCTCCAGGCAAAAAAGATCAAGGTGCTCAAGGACTGGCCAGCTTAATCACCAGACATGAACATCATTGAGCATGTTTGGGGTAGGGTATAAGCGGAAGCTTGGAAAACAAACTCAAAGAATCTACATGAACTCTGGGAGGGATGCAAGACTGCATTCTTTGCTATTCCTGATGACTTCATTAATAAATTGTATGAATCCATTGTTGAACCGCATGGATGCAGTCCTTCAAGTTCATGGAAGTCACACAAAATATTAAATATGACTCTATAATAGCACCACAATTTCATTCACCAATGTTATGCAACATATATTTGTATTTTAAGTTAATTATTTGTTTGAATATAACATTACTTTCTGTGGGCGACAAAACTTTTGTCTTACCAAAATCTGACCATTCTGCGTTCATGAAATGATCAATATTTCAGCATTGATGCCAATTTATTTTCTTAACCTAAATCACATTTGGTAGGGTTTCAGCTTTCAGAAGAGTAATTCATAAAACCAATGGATGAATTTAACGTCAGGTTATAAGCTTTTATTTACATAACATGGATAAGCGACATAACTTATGTCAGGGACTGTAGAACTCCACAATTCCAAGAACAATGCAAGGAGGAAAAAAAAATAATCAGAAAAAAAGTATAATTTTACAGCTGCCTTTTTACCTGCCAAGAGATGTGGATTTGAGCAGAAATTTCTGCAACAAATTCCTTAAAGGGGAACTCCAATGAGAGAGAACTTTTTAATACAGTTCCTTTCCTCCTACAGGATGAACCTGAGCTTGTACACTGCAATTCTAGTATCTATAGATCACTCATGAATTGATAGGATAATATCTGCTCCTCAGCTCTGCCCCCCCCCCCCCCTGCATGGGACAGGCAATTTTCATCCTGACAGCTTCATGTAGGAGCAGAAAGCAGGAGGTGTGTTGGGGCATGGATGTTGGGAGCTGCAGGATCATCCTACATTCCAGCCCCCTCACACTTCTGTATACGGAGAAGGCTTGGCTGCCGACCCCATTCTCACATTACAATCCTGTTCCTGATCTACCATCCTATATGACAGGGGGGTCCAGGCTTGAAATGGCAATCGTCACCAAGCAGATACAAATACACACTGTGATACTCTGCTGTATGATGAAGCATAATGTGTACTGTTATTGTGCGGCTAGGAGCAGAGGCAAATCATTGCATTAATAGATTCAGCTCTGCATGGTCTCCCCTCCCCCATAGGAACATGGTACTTTCCTATCCCTCCAACTTTCAATGGATCATCATAATCACTCCTCACTGGAATGTAGAATGATCCTCCATCCCCCAGGGTCCACACCCCTAATACACTCCTGTTCGCTGCTGCTGTATGAAGCTCTCAGGCTGAAATTTTATGTCCCATGAGGGGGCGATTAAAGGAGCAGGTATGATTTTATTGAATTATAAGTGATCTATAGATCCTAGAACTGCCGTGAAAAGTTCTGCTTCATCATGTAGCAGGGCAGGAACTGTACTAAAAGTTTTCTTTCCTCGGAATTCCCCTTTAATGTGCTTTAATAGCTCAAGAAATGCCCATGCTTTTTACTTTGCAGATTTTCCACATCTAATTCCAGTCTATGGGGAAAAACCTGCAAATAAAACTCATGACGTGTGAATGTCCGCAGCTTAA
This sequence comes from Allobates femoralis, assembly GCA_033576535.1. Lineage (NCBI taxonomy): Eukaryota > Metazoa > Chordata > Amphibia > Anura > Aromobatidae > Allobates > Allobates femoralis. The sequence continues at coordinate 653,891,533 of JARQOC010000003.1, read as the reverse complement.
GGGTGCGTCACACAATCGAGAGTGGTGTGATACATACAACATGCATATAGTGTGTGGCATATAATGAGAGCATGGGGCCGGCGGCCTTCGGCCCCAGTTAATTATACTAGCTACCGTGTTTCTCCAGAAATAAGAATTTTGGGCCTTTTTGGAGTAGGCTTGAAATAGAAGCCCTACTCCAAAAATAAGCTCTAGTTGCGTACTGACAGCTGAGAGTGACACCTGCATAGAAATACACATGAAGTGTCACTATCAGCTGATGATGGCAATAGTCGCTAGTGAGGAGTGAATATTCATGCCCCTTGCTCCCCGTTATGCCCATTGTGCACCGCGTGGTTAAAACAATAAAACTTTATACTTGCCTCAGGCCTCGTTGCCAGCAGAGCTTCCAGCGTTGGCAGGACATTATAAACACGAAGAACATATGACCCGTGACCAATGAGCATCCAGCGTCAGTATGTCCCGCCTTCTGACTCTGGATGCTGATTGGTCACAGGTCACATGGGCTTCAAAACTGAAGGTCCACCTGAGCAAGACTGAAGAATGTGTCCTTCGCAGTCTTGCTGTCTCCTGATCATCTTTAGGGGTAAGTACCAGTACAGTGTGGTGAGCTGGAGGATATATCGGGTACTGTGGGCAAGCTGGAGGAATATATTAAGGTACAGTGAACTTGGGGTTTGGAGAGTTACCATACTTTTCAATTTATAAGACGCACCCCCAAATTTGGTGAAGGAAAAGAGAAACAAAAAGATTTTTTTAATGTTAAATGGGGTCTGTCTTATAATGCCAGTGTCCGTCTAACAAATCATATCTGGTATATGTCTTCATAGCTCCCCCATTCTAAAATTAGTCCCCTTAATCTGGATATGGCCCCCTTATAATGGATATAGCCCCTTGTGCTGGCACACGTCTCCCCACAGCTGGCAACGTCTCCTACAGCTGCACAGGTCTCCTACAGCTGGCACGTCTTACAGCGCACAGGTCTCCTATGGATGGCACACGGTCCCCCTGTGCTGCACAGTCTCCTAGATCACAGGTCCTCCTGTCCTGGCTCTGCCCCTATGGATGGCACACGTCCTTCCTGCTCTGCCCTATGGATGGCACACGTCCCTTCCTGCTCTGGCCCTATGTGCAACGTCCTCCTGTCCTGGCTCTGGCCCCCTATGGATGCACACGGTCTCCGTCCTGGCTCTGGCCCTATGGATGGCACACGGTCCTCCTGTCCTGGCTTGCCCTAGGATGGCACACGGTCCTCCTGTCCTGGCTCTGGCCCCCTATGGATGGCACACAGCCCCCTGTCCTGGATATGGACCCAATGCTGCTGCCCATAGTAAAATAAAAAAACTTTACTCACCTCCTCTAGCGCTGATCTCCCGTTGTCTCCCTCTGCTGCTGAGCTCCTCCACTTCCTGCTTCTCGTGTCGGTTTTGTGATTGGCACAGCAGAGTGACATCATCTCTGTGTGCTGATCACAGCGGGTAGCAGGCAGACCGGGGAGACACCAGGAGATCAGCGCTGGAGGAGGTAAGTAGAGAGTTTTTTTATTTTACTATGGGCAGCAGCATGGGGACCATGTTGAACACGGGGGCATGTGCCATCACTGAGGGGGGCGCAGGCACATATAATATGCACCGCTCCCCCAGCTCATCACCGCGTGCATTTCAGCACCACGGTGATGGACAGCGGCAGTGCATATTATAGGAGAAGGAGATCTCACGCTGGCTCAGCAGCCCGCAGCCAGCCCGCCCCAGCACCATTTCAGAGATGCCCCCACCTCCCCTGGGCCCTGCTATGTATAATCTGTATATTCGGATTATAAAACGCATCCCCCACTTCTCCCAAAATTTGGGGGAACAAAAGTGTGTCTTATAATGTGACTTATAATGCGAAAAATACGGTAAGCTGATTTTCCAGAATGTAATATTATAGTGCATTTAAATAAATGTGTTTTTTTTTTTTTTTTTTTTTGAAGCATAAACGAGTGATTGCTTATTAATAGTCAAATATAAGCCCTGCCACAAAAGTAAGCCCTAGTCCTTTAGTCAGAGGAGGAAAAAATAGAAGAAGCTGTCTTATTTTTGGAGAAGCATGGTAGAAGTATGAGGGGGCTGGAATGTAGGATGATGATGGAGCCCTGGCGGTTATGCCCCACCACACCCCTGCTCAGCAGCAGCCTGAAGCTGAATCTGCTCTGTGACCTGTTGTCCCGTAATGGAGGGGTGAGTGCTGAGAAGCAGAAATGATTTTATTGATTTATGAGCGAAATAAACATCCTAGAATCAGCTTAATCATGCAGGAGGGCAGGGACAGCTTTGTTTTTTTTTTTTTTTTTCTCCTCATTCCTCATTTTTTGCAAAACTATATCAATAAAAATAAAAGCTCGGCCCCTCGAAAATGAACTCTCGCATGGGTCAGCAACAGAAAAATGACATACTAAAATGGTGACGTTAACCAAATTGTTTACTTTTCAACTTTAATTTTGGTATTTCTAAAATTGTATTGACATACAGAATCCTTTCCGATGATGCTTACGGCACAATAAGCATTGTAAAACAAAAGAAACAAAACTAAAAAAAACTATTGGACCCCACTGATCTGATACAATCTTCCCTGGACAATCATGGAGTTCTAAACTTGTGGGTAAATATATGATTATTATTACTACTACAGTCTGGGTTTAGAATTGTAATTGCGACCTTTAGAGGAGAAGGCAGTGTGACTTTCTGCCAGTTCAGATGCTTCCGCTCTCCTTTTATTACCAGTCTGGTAATCTGCTGACTCTACAGTTTTTGTGCAGAGCTTTTTGCTAGTTGTAAATGGAGCTGCGGTCATTTCATGTAATCTTTAATTGCCTTCCAGGCCTGTGTATGATAAAAAAAAGATTGTCCGCACACTGATCTTGTTAGATGATTTATTAATGTGACTGGTGATCTTCTATACTGTCTCCCTGATCCCACCAAGTACAACATCTGCAAGGACTTTGTATGTTCTCCCCTGTTTGCATGAGTTCCTCCAGGTTTTCCGGTTTCCTCCCACACTGCAAAGACATACAGATAGGGAGTTTAGATTGTGAGCCCCACTGGGGACAGTGTTTCTCTTGTATCAGTATGTGAAGAACTGAAACGAATGGTGCTATGTACGATTTGACAGCCTTGTATGCTGTCTGAGTATGGGAACAATAAGCGTGCTCAACTGCCTTTAGACGGTAGAGCTAAATAGAACTGTCAGAAAATTTTACGCATTCAGAATTTTCTGCACCAATTACACAGCAAAAACTCCGTATATTTTTCTGTGTAATTCTGCAAAAATCAGATGCAGATTTCATGCAGAAAATGATGCACTACTTTTTGAGCATAGGCACAGGGCCTTGATCAGCTTTATTACACCGGTTTTCAGCCCTCCAGTCATTGACTTCATTATTAAATACACAACTGAAAAAAAGGTGTCAAAAATGCGATCCGCTTTTAATGCATTATTTTTCTTTCTGCAAAAAAAGATGCAGATTTGATACAGAATTTTTTGCACCAAATACGTAGCCTGGGCGCAGGGCCTAAGGATGTGCACGTATACTTGAGTGTGCCCTCACCTCTAGGCTGGAAGCAGTAAGTGATGTAGTGGAAAGGTTGACATTCCAGACAAGATAAATCATTTGCAAACATTACATAATGTCTTTTTACTGGCATCTTCTGCATAAAAGCACATAACTATATAAATTTTGCTAGTGCAAGTCAGTATATCTAAAGGGGTCAATGTTTGCGCTGTAAAACTCTTCTGCCCTGCCTGCTTGACTTGTTTAATGTAGGTGCGTGTAAAGCATAGCACACATTCGTAACGGCTGTCATATGATTTCTACAGCACTTTCTCACTGCTCGCATTTGTTCTGCGCTCCCTTTACGCATTTTTATAAGGTTGGCTTCGCAACCAGCAGAGGAACTTGCAGAGAAAAACTATAATTGAAAGATTGACACCTGTTCTGAGTTTTTGAGACACTCCTGGTTTTGGCACACAAACTGGATGGACACTGATCAGGGAAAAAACTGGAGTGTGAAGCCAGCCTAAGGTCTGGAGGAACAGCTATTCTCCTTGTGGAGAGTATTCTGCCAGCCAGCAGTGAGGAGACTTAAAGGGGAACACCAGTGAGAGAGAACTTTTTAGTACAGTTCCTGCCCTCCTATATAATAGGAGCTGTACACAGCAGTTCTAGGATCTATAGATCTTTTATAAATCAATAAAATCATACCTGCTCCTTTGCTTTGGCCTCCCTCATGGGATTTAAATCTCTGCATGTCATCTTCATGCTACTGGTGAGAAGAGGAGGTGTCAGGGGCATGGATGCTGGAAGCTGCAGGATCAGCCTACTTTCAATCCCCCTCACATTTCTGTATAGGGAGGGGGTGTGGCCACCAGCTCCATGCTCACACATACAATCAAGCCCCTGATATACCATCCTATGTGACAGGGGGGTCCAGGCTTCAAATAGCAAATCATGCCACCAGTTAGATATAGATACATGCTGTGATCCTCTGCTGTATGATGATGCAGAATGTGTACTGTTTTGAGGATACGAGCAGATGCAAATCATTACATTGTTCAATTCAGCTCTTGCATGGTCTCCCCTCCCCCATAGGAACATGATAGTTTCCTATCCCTCCAACTTTCAATGCATCATCATCATCACTCCTCACTGGAATGTAGGATGATCCTTCAGCCCCTGGGCCCACGCCCCCTAATACACCTCCTGTTCTCTGCTGCTGCATGAAGCTATCAGGCTGCAGATTATATGTTCCATGAGGTGGGGCCAGAGCAGAGGAGCAGGTATGATTTTATCAATTTATAAGAGATCTATAGATCCTAGACTGCAGTGTACAGCTCTGCTTCATGCTGCAGGCAGGAACTGTAATCAGTTTCTGTCATGGAGTTCCCCTTAAAGCCGTGATGCTCTCTGGAATTGATATGCAAATTTTCACTTCTGTGAGGAAGTAGACAAACTCTAATGCCCATAAACAAGCAAAGTCAATCAGCTCACCACGAAGAGTCTGGTGTGCACAGGCCTGCGTCCTGACACCGCACCAATAGAAAATGAAGAGGAAATGGTCCAGCTCCCGGAGATAAAATGCAGAAAACATGATTTTATTCAAACATTCTTAATCAGTTTCGGCTGGAAAAAGGACAAACTGTCCGCAACGCTTTACCGTTCAGCGACGCTCCTTGCCATATATGATCCATGTTATATGAGCTATTGTGTTGTTATTTTGGAGCCTGTAACTGACTAATGATTTTTGAATAAAATCAAGTTTTCTGCATTTCATTTCCAGGAAGCTGGACCATTTCTTCTTCAAACTCTAATGCCACCTAATAAAGATAGCAATCCTAAAAGTCATAATTGACTCTAATTACCCCGAAACGCAGCGTCTGCAGTTTGGGGCTCTGATCTGGCAGATATCATAAAGGCCCTGTTACACGGTACGATATCATGAACGATATCGCTCAAACGTCACAGGTTTGGAGTCTTCAAACGACATTGTTAGGAGTTGTTTCGTGTGACACCGCAATACGACTACGATAAATTGTTGGATTCGCTGATCGCAAATTTGAGAACATGTTCTCAAATCAGACGATCCTCGATCAGCCAACCTGCTGCATCGTTGTGTGTGACACCGCGATAACTATGTCGTTAACGACTTCGCCTATTCACAACAGTGAACAAGTATCGTTCGCTGGGTTGTGTGCTGCTCGCCACATCGTTGGTGCATCCTTCACGATATCTATATGTGTGACATCTCACCAACGATGTCAAAACGATGTCCTAACGACCGTGCTCCTGTGAGATCGTTGGTGAGATCATTACGACATTGAAGTGTGTACCTTTAGTCCTATTGAAAGGTTTGTTAAAGAGTCAATTATGACTTTAATGCCACCTAATAAAGACAGCAATCCTAATGGTAGGTTTACCACACACCAAATCATTGTATCCAATCCCCTGAACCAATCTCTGGTTGCAGTGAAATCATGGACACATAGTTCCATTTTGTGGCTGTGTACAACATGGAGCAATCTGTCCATGATTTCACTGCAACCAGAGATTGGTTCAGAGATTGGACACAATGATTGGTGTGTGTGAAACCCACCATAAGAGTTTGTCTACTTCCTCACTGAAGTGACAATTTGCATACACATTTGTCTAGGTTGTTCCAAGCATACATTTAGATTCTGTGTTTCTAATTATTACTTTAATAACTTTTTGAGCTTTGTGTCATTTTGCACTTGACTTTGACTTCTCTGGTGTAGCACTATGAAGGTTCCAGTCAGTTGTCCACTATTTACATATGTGTACTTTCTCCACTATTTAGCTCGGTTGGGATGTGAAAAGTGTTTTACCCCTTAGTGACCACCGATACTACTTGAAAGGAACCTGAAGTGAATAGTGTCCTCAGACAGGTGAAAATGCAGCAGCTGTTTACTAAAGCTGTCACCCATTATCTGTGTATCTATTATAAATAGTTTTTTTGTTACTGATCATTTCTACGGTAGTTGGCCTGGCTAGTGTTTGTGCGCCAGCTTTCTGCTGGTTGTGCTTCATGTGCTATTGGTAGACCGTATCCTGCTGGTGAGGAGTACAATTATTACTCCTTCCGCCCTTTATATGGCCACAAATTATTTTCTCTGGGTAGTCCTCCTTTTCATTTTTTCTCCAAGCATTTGTGTTTATGGCATTGTGTCTACATGAATAGTGCTGCTTGCCAGTTCTTTATGGCTGAGTGACACATTGGGGGAGGGTTGCCCTTGTTGTTAGAGAGTCTCCTAATCTGTGTATAGGAATTCAAGCAGCTCCTTGTTATTATGTATGGATTATATCTACCAAAACTTGTTTTTTGTGCTTTACTTACTCCAGGTTACTTTTTTGAGACCTGTTCATTATGTCATTTGAATTGACCTTGTGGCAGTAGAACTTCACAAATACCAGCTATAAGATTTAATTCACTGTGTGTTTGTTTCAATCCTTGTGTTACACGTGTGGACATAAGTCAATATCCTGAGCACTCCGCCAGGACTTTGCATCTTCCCTCCTGAGCACTCCGCCAGGACTTTGCATCTTCCCTCCTGTCTATCCTTCAGTCTGTATGTAAAGGTGTAGTGTACACGCCTCACATTACTCTGGTCCTGTGATTGCCTTTCATTCACGTTTTTTGTGGTCCCAATAATATGTATCTTTTGGAAGCGTGCACTTGCAGATCTGAATTGTTCCTTGAGTTTCTAATATTTTCATTGTAGTAAGACCTTCACATGTGTCATGTAATCCTAGCCAGGAGTTGAAGAGTTTACGCTGCTGCATGCTCGGCCAGCTTTTCCCAGCTCTTAGCAATTAGCTGTTCTTGTGAGAACTCTTCCTTGATCAGTCCACAGTATCGGGAGACAATGGCTTCTATTCTTCTTGCATGTTGCTCCTTTTGTACGTGTCTCTATTATGCTGGAGCCCATCCCCTGTTTGGCCTCCTTTTGATTAGCGTTTGTGAGCAGCACTCCTCCCAGGACTCCCATTTGCTGCACTGGGATGGTTTTCTAGACCTATTTTATTCTGCTGCACAGGCCACTCGCTTGCCCATCATTTTAGGTAGCAATCAAGGTGACCAGGTCATCTAGACAGACTCCCTGAATTGTGCTTTCACAGGCAGACTCCGCCATTCAGGATTGCATTAGTCTGAAGCTTTTTGAACATTCTCGCTCTGTCGTCTCCTTGGTTACCTAACAAAAAGAATATAGATGGAGACATAAGCTGAAGAGTAAAAAAACAAAACTTTGAGTCTAAAAGATTTTATCTGCTGAAATAGGGAGAAAATCGCACCACGTTGTACAAATCCCAGACAAGTCATTTGTTAGTAAGTCTCCGGGAAATTACAGTTCTTGCTACTTTTTTCAGCTTCCTGTAGTAAATGATTATTCTGCATATTCCTGTATAAATCATCTCTACATTTTCCTTACTATGTAACAACTTTTGCATATTCATCACTAACTGTGGTCTTATTATGAAATATTAGCCTAGAACGCTAAGGTCTGGCGCTCTTGTCACTTGGTCTATGGATGATTAGACAGCTATCTGGATACCCGTGTCCTGGTTCACTGGAAGAAGATGAATGGACGCTTTACAAAGAGCCCTGGAGTTCCCGGGTGATCAATGAGTGAAGCTATTCTTGTATGAGCACTCCAGTGTCTGCATCTTCCACAAGTGCATTCCACAGGCTCCTCACATTAACTGGATACAGAGGTATCCAAATATATATATTTTTATCATTTTTGTTTTTCTTTTTATCTTTAAGCAGTTTTGTCATACACAAATTTAATCCTGTGTGGCATAAAATATGACCTTTTGCTGAGTATTTCAACCCCAAAGACTAGCTGGGGTACAGCAGGGATCTGTGCTAGGACCTATTTGTTTTCATTTTCTATTAATGTCCTTGTGGATGGGATTGTAAGTAAAGTGTCAGTCTTTGCTGATGACACCAAACCTCCGTATTTTTCGCTTTAGAAGACACCCTTTTAGTCCCCCTACGGCAGGATGATTGATTAAAAAGGTTGGGCTTGTATAACTTAAAAAGAAGACTTCGCAGAGGAGATCTCATTTGGTAGTATACATTAATGTGTGGTCAGTACTGAAGACTGGCACACAACGTATTCCTTCCAAAGACAATATTAATTACCAAGGGGCACTTACTATGGGTAGAAGAAAGACTCCAGCAGCTAAAAAGGAAAGGGTTCTTAGCAGTTAGGGGTACGCCAGCGATATTGTTGTGTGTGAAAAGCAGCAGCGACGGGGCCCTGCTGCGAGGTCGCTGATTGTTACAAAACGATCAGGAGCATTTTTTGCTCGTCAGTCTCTGGCTGTGCATGTTTGACGGCGGGAGACCAGCGAGCATCGGTTCCGCGAATGCAGGGAACTGGCGCGGGCAGCGGCACCGCCGCTTATGTAGTCATGAGACTACATGTCTTAGTGTGCACTGCACGGCCGGGAGCACAGCGCGCCCGATGTGTAACCAGGGTACACATCTGGTAACTAAGCACAGCGTTGTCCTAGTTACCTGCTGTGTACCCTGGTTACCAGCCTGTAAGCGGGAGAAGGCTGGTAACCAAGGTACACAGCAGGTAACTAGGACAGCGCTGTGCTTAGTTACCCAATGTGTACCTTAAGTTACAGTTACACGGGGAGATGTGGCAGCGATGTCGGAAGCGATGCCGCGCGTGCGCGCTCGCTTCCGACATCGCTGCCATACCTGTTACTCAGGCAGATGTTGCCTGTGATACCATGGCGATGTTGCCGCAGCGATCACTCGCTGGGCTGGGAACAACCCAGCAAGCTATACGCTGCAATGTTGTGAATAGGCGACATCGCTGGCAACATCGCTATTGCGGTGTCACACATCACAATTCACTTACGAAGTTGCCGCAACATTGCTGAACCCGAGATTTTTCAGCAATGTTGCGGGCGATATCGTGCTGTATGACGGTACCTTTAGTTACCAGCCTCCTCCCGCTTACCCAGCAATGTAGAGGTCGTTATACGGCTCCCTGGTCGCTGAAGAGGTCTGCCTTCTTGACAGCTCCCCAGCGACCTGGTCGTTGTCGGGATCGCTGGAACATCGGTGTGTGTGAAGTACCCCTAAAGGTACCTTTTACACGTGGCAACTTTTCAAGGAATTTCACTGGCAACTTACTGGTTGCAGTGAAATCATGGACACATTGTTCCATTTGTAGACAGCAACAAGATAGAACAATGTGTCCATGATTTCACTGCAATCAGTAAGTTGCCAGTGAAATTCCTAGAAAAGTTGCCAAGTGTAAAATGTATCTTTAGAGCAATCAGACTGTGAAATGCTCTACCACAAGAGATAGTGATGGCAGACACTATAACAGTTTATATGAAAGGGCTGGATGATTTCCTCAGTGCACAAAATATTATATTGATTTAGTGCCAAAAATGTTTAATTGGAGGAAGGTTGAACTTTATCTAGGTCTTTTTTTTCAGTCTATGTACGGTACCTATGTTAATTTGTTAGTTTGTTTTTTTTCCCCCCTATTTTAAAGTGCTTCCATATTTAAGTGACCGGTTTAATCTATAGCTTGAGGCTGGTTGATAACCCTGTGCCCATTGTTCAGCGTGGGAGGCAATAAACTCAAATAGGCCTTGAAATTTGTCAGCTTTGTAAGATGTTCTGCTCCTCGCAAACCCAGGGCTCAGTGAATGTAGCTCTTTGTGCCTATTTAAGGTCTAAAAATTTACCAAATGTGAAATTGTTGTTGTGTTTTTTCTCTTGTGTTCACAGCAACTCAGTTCCCACGGATTGAAATCATTAATTCACTGTAATTCTTTCCTCTACACATTGGAACATCTGAGCCGAGATAATGACACACTTTCCTACACATTATCACTCTCTATTTTTTACTTTTTCTATTACAAACCAGGGTTGTGGAGTTGGTAAGCCAAACCTCTGACTCAATTTCCCTGACTCTGACTCGCTCACACATGGCTCATTTTTAAGTGATAAATGTATTGTAGTACAATGGTAACATCAGTCTTTTAAGCATTATTATGATACAAAAATCAAGTTATTTAGAACATCATAATTGATAATAATATTCAGCACATACTGTGTTGAACTACTGTACCTAATTTATTATATAGTTTAGGAGTCTGAATCAGTCCAATTCCACCAAAATGGGCACCGACTCCGACTCCATAGCCCTGTTACAAGGTGTGTGTGCCCTTCCACTGTAAATAGGGGCAATAGGTGAGGTACCCGCATCTGCTGTCCATATAGACTTATTTTGTAAAGTGTGTAATGTTCTTGATCTTTGTTCTGCTGCTGCAATACTGTAATTTCCTCCGGGATCAATAAAGTTTATCTTATCTTAAAATCACAGAAACTTGAGACACATAATATTACTGGGGAAGATAAATTAAAGGGGTTGTAGACCGTTATGAAGTTATTCCTTATCACTAAGATGGGTAATAACTTCCTGAGTTTTTGGCCTTCCTTATTTATGGGACCACCATGTAGTTGAGTGCATCGTGTGGCTGGTCTTACTAAGGCCGGTTTCACACCACGGCAGCATCCGGTCTGGGGCTGTCCAGTCTAAACCGGACAGCCCCGGATCCGATTTGCAAATAGAGCCGGAGGGCAAATATGCCCTCCGGTCCAGTTTGCAGCTGGATGCCTCAGATCACAGCCGCAGCTGCTGAAATTTCAAGATCGCAGCTAGCGGGGAGCCAGCCACGGTCCTGAAATCTCCTCTGCAGGGGGACAGCTCATGGGGCTGAAGCTTAGCAGCGCTTGCTGCTAAACTCCAGCACCTGGCATCCGGTTCCCAGATCCGATTGTATGTCTGATCCGCGGCGATCCGGCGCCATAGACCCCCAAGTTAGGGGGCGCCGGATCCAGGAGGATCCGATTTTGTCCAATTTTTTTTTTTTTTCCCTTTTTCCCGGACACAAACGTTGCTTGTAATGCAATTTGTCCCGGATCCTCCTGGACAGATGGAAACTGGATGGCAAAAAGCTGCCATCCGGCCACATAGATAACTATGGGTCCGAAACCGGATCTGGGCCTGTCTGGTTCACACTGAACAGCCCCTGATCTAGAAAACTGTGGTGTGAAACTGGCCTAACAATGAACAGAGCAGAGGAATAAATGATCCACTACCACTTTATTCACACAAGGCTCGTTGGTTGCACAGACAGTTGCTGGGATATGTGGTGGTCTCAACATTCAGACCTCCCAGCGAACAGGGAGTTACCCCTAACCGAGGGAGAGGTGATAACTTCCACACTTGACACATGCCAATATTTAATATTCGTACATTGTGCCATGATTTTTGTAGGGTGACCTTTTCTAAAATGAGCACTGTTTTTGATTTACTATAAGTGCAAGTGTATTTCAGTGGCAAATTGTATTGTAACCTTTTTGACGCAATCCATTACCGTGCATTACAGGGCTGTGACTAAGTTAAAGATTGTGACTGAACCATGTAAAACCGCCACTCATATGACTGAAACCAAGGTATATACTGCATTCACGTCAGTATGTAAAGTCGTATTTTTAAGATAAATATATAGTTTTTGAATTTCTTGTTTTTTTTACAAAACCATGGTAGTGATGCACGTTGCATGATTTACACATTGGGGGGCCGTTTTAATATCAGAAAATGATATGACTGGTTTCCCTTAAAAAACAAAAAAGAAGTGTGTGTTTGTGTGTAATTAAAATATATTACAGCTTGTGCTGGCTACTATGAAGAGCCCTGAGCATGCCCATCCGGGAGCTCTGTACTCCTGTCTCGGGCTGCACCCCTCGAGTGTTCTTGAGCAATCACTGCTGGTCTCAGGACCTGGACCACCATCAATCTACTTGCAACTAAGAGAACATTTATTTATTTATTTATTTTTAAATTGTAATAGTTTAGGCCCCTTTCACATCAGCGTTTTTGCGGCAGATTTACGGCATCTGACGCGTAAGGGTACGGACACACTGGCGTGAAACTCGGACGACTGCAATGTAAGTTTTTCTCGCATTGCAGTCCGACCAATGTTACACAATGTCCGAGAGCACATTTGCGAGTGTCAGGCATTTTTTTCTTGTCTGATAGACGGACGAGAAAACAGTCGCAACAGTATGGACTGCACACAAACCATTCGAGTCGGACACGTTTTTTTCACTGATTCATTTATCATTCTGCAGCTGAGAACACTGTGAAATGTTCCTGTAAATGATAATACAGTAAATGGCTGCTGAGAAAAAAAAATGAATTGCACACGGAGACCACTCGGATGTGAGAAAATTGTCAGACAGTCGCATAGCAGTTGGATGCAAAATGGACGAAAACTCAGACGACATTCGTACGACTCTTGGATACGTCAATCGGACCGATAAATCGCTGGTTGATGATCGCCAGGTTTTAGAATCTGTCCTAAAACCTGGCGATGGTCGCCCGGTGGGACCCTAGTTACCCGCTGTGTACCTTAGATACCAGCCGGTGAGCGGAGGAGGCTGGTAACTAAGGTACACATCGGGTATCTAGGCAGCGCGCGCTGCCTAGATACCCGCAGTTTACCTTGGAGGCTGGCAGCGGGAGCAAGACATCGTGGAAACGATATTTAAATCGTTTCCACGATGTCTCTGGTCCATTGATCGCTGGTGAGTCTGCCTGTGTGACAGCTCACCAGCGATCAGCCGTCAATGTCGTCAGCAATCATCTCACTGACGACATTGACGCGTGTGACACCCCCTTAAGGGCTTGGACACTCATCAGAGTTTGACTGAGGAGACTCTGAAAGGTCTGGAGCAGTGACCCTGAACGGCTTCTCCCTATCTGGACGGGGCTGTCAGCTAATTGTGTGTTTGTGCAGCTCCAGACTCCCCGTCCAGAGAGGGAGTTACTGCTCCAGCCCTTTCAGAGTCTCCTCAGTCAAACTCGGATGTAACTAGGAAAGTGTGTCCAAGCCCTGAAGCAATGAATCAAAGGCACAAGGAACATTATGGCATTGATGTCATCAGCACCAGATCCATATAACCAGTCACTTTACACTAAATAACTGGCCTTTACATACAGCTATGCATTTTTCACACTGAAATGTAGTGTTTGCTTCCATATTTGATCTGGCTACAGTCTGCCCTCTGTGGCATGCAGAAAAGAATGTCGGCCTCTAAGCACAAAAGCTTCTCAGTCACAGCAGTTTCCGATTAGACATTCAACAGGTGACAAAACAATGATCAATACCTTCCTGAGTGACACGGGCTGACATACCAGACACCTGTGGGATATTTCTCCTTTCATGACCTCCTGTTAATTCCAGGAATGCTCTGTAACTGGGAAACTACAAGTTGTATAACCTTGTTTTACAGAAAACAAAACGCCAGCCATGCCACACGGAGGGCAACGGCATAGTTGGAATACCTCTCTGCATTTTATACATATGTAAACCAAATGTTTTAGCAGCAGAAGTATGTGCGCCCCTCTTTTTATTCTCCCTTAAGTCAACAACTGCTGAAAAGTGTGTAAACTGGGAAAAAAATCTGAAAACCAATTTTAATAACTTTTTCTGTACACTAATGTCCTTTCAACACAATCTTCGTATTATATCAAAATGTGATTTTGATATGAATTTTAATGTACAAAAAATAATATTTTACTAGTGATTACTTCAGATTAAAGGCTTGATTACGGCTGTGTTCACAGGTTTCGTTTTTGCTGTTTTTTTTTTTTTTTTTTTAAGCAAATGAAAAGCTGCTTTGTATAGTACCAGCAAATGCTATGAGATTCCAGAAATCTCATGCACATGATTGCTTTTTTTCATGTCTGAATAGGAAAACTGCTGCGTGGGTTTTTTTCCCGGCAGGGACCCTATCTCAGGAACCTTGGATGGGCTAAGTCACTGACTGGCTGTAACAATTAGCTTGGTATATACACTACTACTAGTGACCAGGCTAGCAGGTTATTGAGACATAGACTAGGTACTACCGGTAGGTACGGATCCATCCCCTGGATGTTGTTTTGGAGACAAAATTGTGTCCGGACGTATCCAGGGACTATCGCGTATATTCTGTATCTGGATTACTTATTGATATTACCAACTCTGCAGAGACTCTTTGGCTACGTTCACACATTTGTGTATTTTGTTGCGCTTTTTGCTGCATTTTTTCGGCCTCGCAAGAAAGTGCAACAAAATACGCCGGGGCTTTCACACACCGCGCTTTCTTCTCCCCATAAAGTGCAGGTGGTGTCACAGAGGGGAGGAAGAATCCTGCTACCTCCTACCCTCTGTGACCGCCCCATTAGATTTTGCAGTGTATTAATATACAATGCGAAATCTAAATAAAATAAAGGCAAATGTATGTAAAAAAAGAAAATCATACTTGCCCCCTCCGGTGGCTGTTTGTGTGAACCAGTGCGGAGAGACAGGCAGACATGTCAGAGAGACTTCCGGGCGCTGATTGGCTGCTCACTCATATCACATGACTGTGAGCGGCCAATCGGTGCCCGGCACGTCCTCTGACATCACGGCGGGTCAATTCCTGCTGCAGCTCCCGGCTCCCGAACACCCATCGGAGGGTAAGTATTCATTCTTTATTATTTTTCATACCTCAGCCTTTATTTAACTTTGATTTCACAGTGTATATTAATACACTGTGACATCTAATGGGGGCTGTCTCGCATGTCACAGAGGGGAGGAGGAACCAGGATTCTTCCTCCCCTCTGTGACATCAGATGCAGCAGTGCCCGCCCCTATAGGAAAAAGAACCGACGCTGCTGCGTAAAGAATTGACAAGGTCATTCTTTTTACGCAGGTGCTTTTTCCCATAAAAGCGCTGCGTACAAATACGGAGTGTCTGTACGGCAAAGTGAATTTCACATTCACTTTGCCGGCAGACAAAAAGCACATTGCGTATTTTGAAAAAACGCGCTTAAAAATACGCAATGTGTGAACGCAGCCTTCCTCCCCTTTGTAGTAGTTGATATTGTGTGTCTTATAGGGTGTGGGGGTGGGTTTGGTATTTGTCTCATCACTAGTTTACTTCGCATTGGATATTAACTATACTATTAAAACCATATACATTTATGACTTTTTTCCTGTAGTTTTTGCTTAGATTATTTGAATAACTCTTAAACAAAAGTCTCGGTAAACCGTATATTTGCTTAATTTAAAGACTTTACTTATTTTTAGCCTTTCATATGATAAAATCGGCATCTGTAGCTCCAGGTGTTAAAAGGTTGTCCATTATTAGGACTGCCACTTCTCATTCCCCAGATTTGACCATTTTAAAACATAAAAGGGCTATACTGTCCTCACATTCTGGACCATCTCAGCTAACACTTGCATTCATGGGGCTCATGTGAGACTGTGACGTCCATGAGCCCCACGCCCAAACCTCGCATGAGGGAATGCAAGTGCTGGCACGGCAGGTGAGTATAACCTTTTTTATTTTAATGGAGCCAGACATGGGAAATGAGAAGAGGTTGTCCAAATAGTGGAAAACCATTTTAAAGATCTTCTCTGCAGGTCTAAGGCTGGCTTCAGACTTGCAGATGCATCTTCAGCGTTTTGCAGATGCATCTGCAAGCATCTGCATGCAGACCGCGGCCCCTATGTTTATAATGGTGCGCACGGCGGTCTGCAGATGCTTGCAGACCACCGTGCGCACCCATTCACTCCTATATGTGATCTGTGCGCAGGCGGATGCCTGCGTACAGATCACACACTCTCGTCCGCACCAGGGACGCGACATCTCGCGTCCATGGTGCGGGCGGGAGTGTGTGATTTGCGGATGCCTGCGCACAGATCACATATAATAGTGAATGGGTGCGCACGGCGGTCTGCAAGCATCTGCAGACCGCCGTGCGCACCATTATAAACATAGGGGACGCGGTCTGCATGCAGATGCTTGCAGATGCATCTGCAAAACGCTGAAGATGCATCTGCAAGTCTGAAGGCAGCCTAAACTAGTGAAGTAAAAAGTTTGCTATGACTACACCAGATCGTAGTGAAAATTGGCCTTCTAAGAAGATATTTGCTAAGAAGATGGCCATTTTATATGGTGGAATGAAAAATATGTGTAGTTTAGAATTCTCATTTTTAAACAACACAGTAGGGAATTCTGAGTAATTTTATTTACAGTATAATGCTTTGCTCTACATGGACACAATGACATCATAGTTCAGGGCAGGGGAAAACGGGCCCAAGAGATAAGGGGATCCACTACCACCTGCAAAGCAAGTTCAGTTATGAATTATAATGAGCGATTGGACTGCAAAGAGCCCTTATACTGTTCTTACAAAGGGGCCTTTTTCTGTCTGTGTTTGAGAGAATGGGAGATACACGTTATTACCAAGGCTGTTGTTCTGGTGCTTTGTGTTACTTCTGAGGCTGTTGTTCTGCTGCTTTGTGTTACTTCTAGTTAGGGGATCAGTGATTTGCCTCCAGCAGTGCCCTGGACTGCTGAAGGTGAGGGAGGAGTGGGAGCTGTTTAGGTGCTGTGCTCACTGCTGGCTTGTAGACCAAAACAAGGGCTTACGGGAAATGTAGTCAGAAAAGAGCAGAAGACTCTGAAGAAGAAATGATGGGCGTTGCATCAGGACACATGAAATGAAACTGAAGAGATTAAAGCAACATGAAGATCGGCAGAAAAGCCATATGGGTTTCTTTAGGGAAATTATTTTAAGGTATTTGTGAAAAAGTCAGTAAGGCTGCCTTCACAATTTCGTTTGTGTCTGCATGCGGAGGGCATGCAGACGCAAACGCAGCCCATAATAATGTGAATGCAGTGGAGAATCTCCGCATGCGTTCACATTACTATGGTGCCTCGGCAGCCAATCTGCTGTCTCTGGGGGCGGCCGGGAAGAGGAGATCAGCGGTGGAGATGTCCTCCTCCCGGCACAGCTGATCTCCTGCCGGTGTCAGCGGGGAGAAACAGGTGATCTGACAGCTATTTTAAATCTCCCGCACTGACACTGAATAGGTGATATCAGTGCAGGAGATATGAAACAGCTGATCGCTGCTTCAAATCTCCCGCGCCGACATCACCTATTCAATGTCAGCGCGGGAGATTTAAACAGCTGTCAGATCAGCTGTTTCTCCCTGCTGACACCGGCGGGAGATCAGCTGTGGTCTGCGTGATCACCGGCGGCCACTGGGAGAGATTTCAATGAGATCCGCAGCGTTCTCTTGCGGTGTCATGTGGAGGACACTGCGGATCCATTGAGATCCATGCATTTTTTTTGTGCGCTTGCAGATAAAACAAGCGCTGCGAACGCACAAAAAAATGCTGCATGCTGCATTTGGAGTGCGGTCGGAGGGCGCATAAATTATGCGCATCCGAACACACATGCGGCCAAACACAGCCATATGCAAGCACATGCGTTCCCATGTTAAACATCGGAACGCATGTGCGCAAGCGTTTGGCTGCATTTGGTGCGCTGCGCTCCAAACGCAAGTGTGAAGGCAGCCTAACTGAGTGGGGATGGTGAACAACCTCCTTAAGATTAGAAGTTACAAATGAGTACTCTACTGCTTTGGAAAGGTGATATGAAAAAAACAGCAGTATGCACTGGAAACTGCAAAATGAGATTTTCAATCTGGGTAATCTATATAATCTTCTCCAACCTCAAAGAAATTGTGGATCTGTTAGCTTTTTTTTTTCCACAGTTCATAACAAAATAAAGTGACCTATATTTAGCTTGTCCAGGAAATTGTGGACAGTTGGCAATCCTGGAACTGTCTGTGTGCTCCAGTCTGCATACAGATCCAATAATAACCAGTGTGCCTGTGTGCTCAAAATGAAGGAGCAAGTCAATTTGTGTGGTGTTTCACTGATCCACTTTTCCCATTGAAACCATTTTCTATGGGCTAAAAAGCGCAACAATCTAAAACACCTCAAAAACGGATCATATGATTTTTGATTCTTTTGAAAAGCTGATCCAGTTTTTCAGCTGGAAAAGTGATCTTCAAAAAATGCATCAAAAATGCTGTGTGTGAACGTCCCCTAACTGTGCAGGCAAGAGAAATGACTGATCTTACAGAAGACGGACTGCACCCCTCTTACACAAGTGCAGGGCTAAAGTAGTATATACATTCTAGGTTGAAGGTGCTTTAACAGTAGTTCTTCTTGATGTGCTGTGTTTTAACTATTCAGATGTGAATGCTTTAAACAATCCTTACGTTAATACCTCTTTATGAAGGTTTTTACCCTGTAGCCTTTTTGTTTGTTCTCTTAATGGAGCTTATTAAACATATTTATTTCCCCTTCTAGCTGGAGGCTTGGATTTGCAAGTTACATAAAACCATCATCAACCTTTTGCATAATTTTGTTGTTTTGCCCATTTAATTCTTGAAATAAACTTTCCCCATATGGAGCTTGAAATTTTGATTTCTCCAAGCCTCTCAAAAAGCCTGTAGAGCTAAATTTCTGTTTAACAATAGCTGGGATAATTAGAAAGCGCTAAAAAAAGTTGATTCAATATAAATGCTCCCTCAATGCAGCTGAAAAAATAAATTTAGCAGAGCTGGAAGCGGCTGTGAGCTGTCTCCTTCAGTACACATCTTCTTAAATGTCTTTTCAACATTTACCTCCAAGTTATTGCAATGCAGGAGTGAGCACAGTAATAGGCATTGCATGGAAGAGCCGGCCCTTTAAAAATAGAGTGGGAAAAAAAACCACCCGTTTTAATCCGTGTGTGTGAGTGCGCACGCGTGATCTACGCCGCTTCTGACAGTGCGTACAGACCTTTCAGAATGGCCATAGGTTGCGCTCCTACGCCAATTGTGTAGAAGAGGCAGAGAAGTCCGCGCTCTGGCTGCAAAAGCCAACGGGACTTCAAACAGGGTTTATAATAAAGTAGTAGGCTTGACACAATCATACTGCCCCCTCACCAGGTCCCCTCATATTATATACATGCTCCCAAAATGTTTATCTCTCTTTACACATGTTTCTGCGGCGGGGGGTCTCACACTGGCTGAGATAGAGATAGGGATTTGGTGTATTTAGTGCACCAAAAATTGACATGCTGCAGATTTTCCTGCACTAAAACACACAGCGAATCTGCTGTGGGAAAAAAGGCACCATGTGGACAGGAATTAGGAAAACCCATAGACTTTGCTTAGAAAATGCACTGCTGCATGTTTGGTGCAGATTTGATGCTTATATGCACCAAATACACGGCAAAGTATGCATTGTGCGAACGGGTCCTTAAGGGGGTTATTGGAGACCTTTGCTCTTTTTTTTTTGGCTATGATTCTAAGAACTTGCAGGTAGTTGCTAACTACCTGCTGATGTATTGTTGATTGGAAACTGGCTCCCTTTTGTGTAGCGGCGGGATGTAGTGATGAGCTAGTACAGAAATATTTGTATTCGCTATACTCGTATCAAGTACTTTGTAATACTCGCGTACCCGTCCAATGTTAGTCAGTTAGTGATTGACTCCACCTACACACAACTAGCCATAAAACGAGTATTTCTGGACAGGCCAGAAGGGTGGGCTATTTTCATTTTCACTGTATAATACACCTTGCAGTGCCCCCAGAGACCCTACCATTTAATCTGCTCACTGGGATGGCAGCTCACTGTGTACTGAAAGGAACTGTCAATTTATGTCATCAATAACGATCGGCACATCACTCATGAGCACCAGTGATACTCGCCGAGTAACGAGTATCGCGAATATCGTACTAACCGCGTGAGTAGCGAATAGTAACGATTACACTCACTCATCACTAGCAAGTCATCTGCACTGTTGACATGTCAAATGAAACTTCAGAATGGCTGCCTGGAGGAGTCTGTGACTGGGTAGTACACTACCTGCCTGTGAGTGTTATTAGCCCCCAAACACAGCAAAGTACCAACTCCTTTATTGCTATAGGTGTCATAAATTATGGCATTTTGCCTTTTTGATATAGTCTCAGCAATGCAATAAGCAGTAAAGGCCAATCTTCTGGATTAAGTGGGGGGCCCCAGCTCCAGTGGTAGATGACTTCTCTGGCCTGCTAACTGTTGATGAATGACTGATTTATTCAGTGAGCCGTGAAAGGATGTGATTTCTAGACATGAATATTCCAGACACAGGCCAAACCTGCACATACTGTAATCTGACTAATGGTTTGTCAAACAGTGTGCTATTTCTCTATGATAATGGCCTCAGTCATCCTGCAGCTTTCATGTCCTGACACAACTGTGACGGACGAGAAGCCCAAGTATTGTCCAGAGGATTTTTCTCAAAACACGTCAGGCAAATAACAGAATTTTCACAGCATGCTGGAGCTGGCAGGTCTCCAGAGTCCGCTCGCCATTCATTACTTTCCCATTCTGTGTTTTTCATCTGTAACAATAAACAAATTCCTGTGTGGTGTTTTTTTTTTTTTTTTGTTTTTTTTCTTTTAAAGCTTGAATTATTTGAGCAACCGAGCATGTGCAAACAGCCAGGCCGAACACGCACGAAGTAGGTTTTTATTACGTATGCTCGTCATAGCTGAATTGTCATATTCTACAATGTCATATTGGTACATTGTCAGTGTACAGCTTGTATAACAGTCTAAATTATGGTGTGACCTCTAAATAACTCAACACACAGCCATTAATGTCCAAACCACATGCAACAAAAAGTGAGTACACTCATAGCTGAAAATGTCCAAATTGTGCACAAGGTGTCAATATTATGTGTGGTCACCATTATATTCAAGCACTGCCTTAACTCTTTTGCATGATCCTCACTAGAGCTTCACAGCAGCTACTGGAATAATCTTTTACACCTCCATGACTACATCACAGAGCTGGTAGAGGTTGGAGACCTTGTGCTCCTTCACCTTCAATTTAAGGGTGCTTCAGTTACCCCACAGATGCTTGATAGGGTTTAGGTTTGGTGATCTGTTTGGCCAGTTCAGGACCTTTACCATCAGTTTCTTTAGCAAGGCAGTGCTCATATTGGAGGTATGTTTGGGGCCGTTATCATGGTGGAACACTGCCCTGCAGCCCGTTTTCTGAAGGGAGGAGATTATGCTCTCTTCCATTATGTCACAGTACATGCCGACATTCACGATTACCTCGATGATCTGTACCTCTCCACAGCTGGCAGTACTTACGCAGCCCCAAACCATCACACTCCCACCACCATGCTTGACTGTAAGCAAGACACACTTGTCTTTGTACTCCTCATCTGGTTGCCGCCACACTCTCTCAACAGCATCTGAAGCAAATAAGTTTATCTTGATGTCACCAGACCACAGGACATGGTTTCAGTAATCCATGTCTTTAGTCTGCTCATCTTCAGCAAACTGCGGGCTTTCTTGTGGATCATCTTCCTTCTGGGACGACAGCCATGCTCACCAATAGGACGCAGTATTCTGGTATGGTCTGAGCTCTGACAGGCTGACTGCACGCACATCTCTTTAACCTCTTCAGCAATGCTGGCAGCACTTGTATGTCTATTTTGAAAATACCGTTTCTGGATATGACTCTGAACATGTGCACTAAACGTCTTTGGTCAACCCTATCAAGGCTTCTTCTGAGTGGAACTTGTGTTGTTAAACTGGGTGATGGTCAGGGTGATGTCAATTATCTTTCAGCATAGTCCACCTTTATGTGTAGAGCAACAAATCTTTTTTAGCGATCCTCAGATAATTCTTTGGCATGAGGTGCCATGTTTAACTTCCAGTGACAACTCTGAGTGTGTGAGCAATAACTCCAAGTTTTACACACTTTCCCCCATTCACACCTGAGACCTTGTAACACTAATGAGTCACATGACCTTATGGAGAGAAAATGGCAAATGGGCACAATATTGCCAATTTCACTTAGGGGTGTCCTCACTTTTGTTGCCAGTAGCTTAGACATTAGTGGCTGTGCATTGAGTTATTTGGAGGACACCAAATTTACACTGTTATACAAGCTGTACACTGACTACTTTACATTGTACCAAAGTGTCATATCTTCAGTATTCTCCCATGAAAAGATATTAAATATTAAAAAAATGTGGGGGTGTACTCACTTTTGTGATATACTGTAGTAGTAACCACAGCACCATTTATTCCAGGTCCTTATTGCTTCATATCTTTTATCATCAAAATGCAGCATGTTATAACTGGCACAAATAATTAATTTACACCATACTTGACAGAAAGAAAAAACTCATTAGCTTAACACATTGGTGACAGTTGCATAAAATCAACCATAAAATTTGCACAGTCAAAAGTTTTATGGTATACTGTATTTCCGCTTTATAATATGCACCTCATATTTGGTGAAGGAAAATTTTTTTTTTTTTTTTTTTTTTTTAATGATAACTGGGGTCCATCTTATGATGCTAGTGCCTGTCTTATGCATGTCCCCATCCTGGTGTGTATATAGTTCCCCCATCCTTGCACATAGCCTCACATCTTTTTATATATGTCCCCCGTTGTGGTATATATGCCCCCCCATCCTTAACCCAGCATGGCTTACCGAGGGTGGAGGGGTGGTTGTGTGGAGGTGGAGCAAAGGTGCAGGTCGCAGGTTCCATGGAGGATGTGGGCAATGGGGCAAGTGTACAGGGGTGTTGCACAGATGTGTGCCGCCATTTTACATGTTCCTGCAGGCAAGCTGTCAGCTGCACCTCAGCCTCTACCATTCAGGACTTCCAGAAAATGGCCGCAGAGGCGGTGCATGCACAGATTGACTTCTCAGAGAGCAGAGATCTCGATCTGCACATGTGCTGCCTCCGTGGCCATTTTCTGGAAATCCTGAATGGTAGAGGCTGAGGCGCAGCTGCCACCTTGCCTGCAGGAACACATGAAATGGTGTCCACCGGCGCACATCGCCGCAACACACCTGCAGCATTGCCCCATCGGCCACATCCTCCATGGGCCCTGTGTCCTACATCTAAGCTCCACCACTACAACCCCCGCTCGGTAAGAATAAAAATAAATAAAACGCACACAATATTTGGGTTGTAAGACGAAAAATATGGTATTTTAGGACGTATTTGTGTGTGTGTGTTTGTTTTTGTGTTTTTAATATTTATGCCAAAAGCCTCACAGTTCTGTGAATGTTGTCTTGCGTGTGCATCCAATTGTCACCATTTTGTCACATATTTTTCATGCCCCCCAGAAATCCAAAATGTTGCATTTGTGGGCTTCCATGAAAAATTTGCATACAAACTGATGCTCACGGATCCATGCCTATACGTCATGAATTAAAATGGAAAACTGATCCATTTTCTTCAGTGTGCACAGATCCGTTTTGCTGTACTGAGCGTGCTCCGAAGCAAGGCACAGCTCTTCCCACACATATATCTGGTGACTGATGATGGATTCATTAAAAAAACGTTGTGTGAACATCCGTTGGCATCCGTTTGCACGGATCCGTGGGTGTCCATGTGTATCTATAGTTGCATGAACTTCATGCAAGCAAATGGATTGCCACATACGCAAGTGTGACTCTAGCCTTAAATGTTGTATTCTTTAGTCTTGGTGCTATATTGCCATAAGACGTTTAAATTATACATTACCGGACAAAAGTTCATACAAGTTTTTATTTATTTTTTTTTTACTCCTTTTCTTGGTTGAATGTGCACATTGCAGATTCAGACTGAAGACCGCAAAGTAACAAAGGAACATGTATGAAAACAAGGTGTAAAGAAACATGTAAAGCAAACCATAGTTATTTTAAACCTTAGTTTAAAATAAATTGCTACAAACGGCCATTAGCCAACACAAGCAGACCCCCCATGTTAAAGGTCGGGGCAAATACTGATGAGACAACCACTTACAACCAGCCTGTTCATGGAGGAGGTGGCGCTAGTATTAGATATGTACACAGATGAGGTTTGTGTAGCGCGCCAGTCGCACAGGTGCGCAAGTTGCACATTGTCTGGCTTTTAGCCTATTGATGACGTCCATACTAGTAGGTTAGACAGGCTTCCCAGTGCTGTATACGTGCACCCCACAAGACAGACACTCCAAAGGGACTGGCTGCATCCTGGATAGAATTGGAAAAATGTGCAATAAAAATTATATAAAATCATAATTGATAATGGGCGGTATTGGTCGACATTTTTGCCTAAATATGCAAGCTCGTAACCCAAAGTCAAGGGTCCCCACACTTACAAGTCCCCACAATATATTCAAAAACCGTTCACAGAAAGGGACTTTAAAAAATCAAAACGCCCATTAGTCAACACAAGGTCAAATTGCAAATGCACCAGTAGGATGTAGGAGGTCCCATATTAAAGTTTGGGGCAATACAGGTTGAAAATATTTGATATCAACTCATAACTTTAGTTTCCTCAAAGTTCATCCCTTTTACTCTGATGACCGCTTTACAGCTACTTGGTGTTTTCTCATCAGGTAGTCGGAATGTCTTTCGAACATTCTTTAACTTCCCAATCGTCTGCTTTGCCTTCACCCTGAGGTCCAATTCGTCCAAAACCATCAGAATTGGGTCGAAGTCGGGTGATTAAGGAGGCCATGTCATCTACAATGTGCACATTACCATAGGAGCAAAGGAAAACCAGTGCAGAAACAGGCATGTCCAGTCTTATGACCTGCGCTGTACATCAACCGCATTATGTCAACAATATTACTAATTCATAAATAAAAATGCTTTTCTTTGTCCCATTACAATGTATATTTTATGGCTGTACCCCAGAAGTATTGGAGTTATTTTAATACCAGATGACAGAATGGAAGTCTAAAAATATCAGAAATGGCCTGCAGGCATATTAAAAGGAAGATGAATCCTCATGGAAATTGTCCTGACAACTGGATTTCTACAGCCCTGCAAAAACCCATCCAGGGTAACCCAAAAAAGGACCTAACCTCATTATTTCAGAGCGGCGATTTTACTGGTATCTGAGAGAAAGTAAAAACAGCATATTAATGTGTCTGGGAACGAGTGCAGAGCAGCCAGGCAAGAGGGAAACGAGACCCAGTGTAGAACCGAGTCTATGTCAGCAATACTGCCAGGGAATGTGCAATCCTCTGCACTGCTGCATTATTAGCCACCTCTGCTCTTATAGAAGCCTCCTCTGTCATTGTGCTGGTACATTCTGTCACTCACACAGACACTTCAGCATTCTGAGGTCTAGAAATACCAAAACTCTGTGAACAGGACCGGCCAGGATCCTGCTGTAGTGTCTTCATTTAAGGCATTAATAGAAGCTTATGATGATACTTTATCTGAAACTGCTCCTTATAATCTCTTATAGTAAATGACGATTGCTTGTATGTGCAAGAGCCAGTTACTGGTGTCTGCATATGTAATCAAATATAGCATGTTCTTGTAGTACAGTGGAATGCTAGAGATTGTCAGATGCTATTATCAAGCACATTTACTTTATAAGTTTGTTCATAATACCGCTCCGTCATTGATCTAATACACAGGAGTGTATGGTGAAGCTTATATATACATGGACCGTATTATATAGCTTAGTTGTCATATGTTGCATCTTTGACTTCTGCACAGCAGTATTATGGGTTTGGAATGCGTACCTCAGTTAACTTCTTGACCACTCATCATTTTGTTCACTACACCGCAAACGTTACACGTCTTCTCCATGGATGTTTCTGCATGCAAGAGTCAGCCAGTAGCTCTAGGCTTAGGTACACACCGTGTTTGATACCAATGTAAGGGTGCTTTCACATCTGCGTTTTTCGTAATTCGCGGCAGATGCGGTGAAAAAACCGCATCTGCCGCGTTTGCCGCATAACGGTTCCACTTGCGGCACGGTTGCGGTTTTTTCCATAGGAAGTATAGGGGGACTTGCGGCAGATGCGGCAAGTGCGGTATTGCACTTGCGGCAGGTGCGGCAGCGAAAAAAACCGCAGTAAGCCGCGGTTTTTTTTCTCTGCCGCACCTGCCGCAAGTGCAATACCGCACTTGCCGCATCTGCCGCAAGTCCCCCTATACTTCCTATGGAAAAAACCGCAACCGTGCCGCAAGTGGAACCGTTATGCGGCAAACGCGGCAGATGCGGTTTTTTCACCGCATCTGCCGCGAATTACGAAAAACGCTGATGTGAAAGGGCCCTAAGAGAGGATCTGTAGTAGGAGGGAGTGGTCGACTGTGTCAAAGGCAGAGGACAAGTCTAGGAGGAATATAGTGAAATGTCTGTTAGCTGTGGCACTAAGTAGTTAGTGGTTTTGGTTAAGGCAGTTTTGAATACATTTTGGGGGCAGAAACCAGATTGAATATTGTCAGAGAGTAGGTTAAATGGGAAGTGGGAGGAAAATGCAGTGTGGGCATGCTTTGAGAAGTTTGGAGACGAAAAGAAGCAGCGATATGGGCCGACAGCTAGATCTAGAGGTCAGGTTAAGGCATGCTTTCTTTAAGGTAGGTGTAATTGTGGTGTGTTTGAAAGCAGATGGAAAGATACTAGAAGTTAAGTTGAAGAGGTGGGATAGGATGAGTGTGGTGGTGAGGTTGGGGAGGAGGTGGGATGGGGTCCAGTGCGCAAGTGGTGAGGTGCAATTTGGAGAGGAGGTAAGAAAGTTCTCCTTCAGTGATGGATGGGAGAAAGATTAGTGGGGAAAGGCAGTGGTCTGGTATACATGGGTGCTGGGATGGATGAGCAGTCAAGACTTGTCTAATATCAATCTTGTTGAAGTGTATGGTAAAGTCAGAGATGCCGAAGGACAGAGGGGGGCAGTGGTTGGTGGAGGATGGAGTTAAATTGCTTGGGGGTGTGGGACAAAAAGGATATGAGGGTTATTAAGTAAGCTTTTTTTAATTTTTTTATTTTTTTTTATTTTAGTGTAGGTGAGGGTCGACTCAAATGTTTAAAGTTGCTTGTTTGAATGCTGTAAAGTCTTCGAGTGAATGTGTTCTCTTCCAATACCACTCGGCAATCCTAGACACTCACTGAAGCTTAGGTGTGCCAGGGTTGTCTGTCTGATTCGTCATGCTCTGGCATGCACGAGAGGAATGAGTACATCAGTAGCTGATGTGAGTGTAGAAGTATAACTACAACAGTCTGCAAAACCTACTCCCCCATGAAGCTACGAAAAAATGTTTTTTTGCAATGCTGTGATATACATACAAGTATTTTTTTTTCATTCGTAAACTGTTTTTGTTGTGTTGATAGACCTCTTCCTATGTATGGGGTTGTGAGGAGAAGTGGCATTCAATTCCTCTTTCTTATTGCTGTATAAAATCTTCCAGTTCTGGTCCTGTGGATGAGATTGAACTTTTCATCACCTATCTCCTTCTCGCACTCTGCCATAGAGCAGGCTGCGGCTCATCGTGTTCAGTGTGCGGCGAGATCCTCTGACAGCCGAAGGATTAACTTAACTGAAAGATCAGTCAGTCAAATGACTTTCTTATTCCTCTTGTCCTTACATTCCTCTTTTTGCTCTTGAAGAGAAATGCTGATAATATTTTCATATCACTGTCAGGATTTAATGCCTTGCATTCAAGGGATTTAATGTGTCTTCCTTTTTGTCTTGACCAACGCTGTCTGGACCTCTTTAGGTGAATTGATTTCTGGGGTTTGAAAGCTTTATTACACACAGCTCCTGTTGCTCGAGGACTTTTCAGCTCTGCTTGTAGGTGATAGTTTGTTTCCATGGGTAAGGTCACCTGGTAGGCATAACATTAATGCCGAGAGATGAAATGGGATTGTATTGCTCAAGCAATCCAGCTGTGCAATGTATCCAGAACATATAATTACATTGTAGCAGCTCTGGCTGGTTAGAAGGCCAAACCGGACCACCGTAGAGTTAATATCCATATTCATAACCACATTTATTCAATATATCAGATGTTGACAAGCTGTACAAATATAAGAAGCTGTATGTTTAACATCACAAACAGTGTATATAAATAAATAAATATAACAAGTACATTTTACAAAATCGAGCCAGTAGAGTAGGCTAACTGCAAGCAAAAACTGTACTTATCTGCTTAACAAGACAGCGCATCCATCTGTAAGTTGTAGCATTGAATATTGGACTGTGGAGATCAGTTTTTAATTTGGTATTTGTAGCGTAAAATTGCGCCATTCTCAGGGCCCTTTCACATCAGCGTTTTGCGCTGATCGCGGCAGTTACGGTGAAATAAAACTCATAACGGCCGCACTTGCGGTTCACTTGCGGCAGGCCCCATGCAATGTCTATGGGGCTTGCGGTAAGTGTGCGGCAAGGGCGGTTTTGGCACTTGCGGCAGATGCGGCCGTGGGAAAAACCGCGGCTGACCGTGGTTTTTTTCGCGGCTGCAAGTGCCAAAACCGCAACTGTACCACACTTGCTACACCTGCCGCAAGCCCCATAGCCATTGCATGGGGCTTGCCGCAAGTGAACCGCAAGTGCGGCCGTTATGCGGTAATCGCAACAGTTGCGTTTTTTTCACTGCAACTGCCGCGATCAGCGCAAAACGCTGATGTGAAAGCAGCCTTAGTTGAGTTGTAAAGTAGCCGTCTTTTTCTTTTTTTCTTAACATTGTGTGTTAGGCAGATTCTATGGGCTATTTTATATTTCATAGTTTTCTTGATCCTCATACAAAATAATATGTCTTGCTTTTGTCTGATTTGTAATGCAAACTTGCCTCCGTTAAGAACAAAACAAAAACCACAGACAACACAGCGATGTCTTCTTAGTTGCATCCTTGTCAGAAGCTTTAATTTTTTTTTCCTCTTTTGACATGCTAGGAGTAAAAATGAATAGTGTGTGTGTAATAAGAAGAAAAACTGAATCTTGGCCTAACTTGGACTGACTGCCATCCTGTTGAAGTAATCCCAAACTATGTAAGACCGGCTTTACACTGCGGCGTGATCCGGTCCGGAGCTGGCCGGGATGACCCAGACAGCCGCAGACCGGATCAGCACACAGGACTGGAGGCTATTATGCCCTTCCTTCCGGTGTGCAGCGCACGCAGTTCCTGCTACTGATAAGTCAGGACCGCAGGCGCCGCGGTCCTGACCTGTCAGCGGCTGCAGCTGCGTGCGCTGCACACTGGACCGGAGGGCATAATAGCCCCCCAGTCCTGTGTGCTGATCCGGTCCGCAGCTGTCTGGGTCATCCCGGACCGGATCACGCCGCAGTGTGAAGCCAGCCTAAATCTTCTGGGAGAACAAACTGATCGTCTTGATCAAATGCATTATTTCCAGTTATTTATTTTTTTTACTACTGATCTTAGGAACAGTAAGACTGTACCATTTATACATTTTCATCAGATTATGCTGCAATATTTTTGAACTGTCAAATTTGTGAGTTAGCCCTTCATACAGACAAAGATGGCTATTGGCGATCTCTCCCATCTCCCCATACATATGAATGCCCGACTCGGCCGAGCATTTCTTCATTCTCTGAGAGATGCTGCCAGACCCTTGTGGCAATGGCTTATTACCATACTGGAAGGATAGGCAATCCAGTGTGTCATATCCTTCTGTCAACGAATATCACCTGTTGATGTCGGGTCACCATATGCATTATATTGTAGGCTAATATCTGTTCGTCTATAATGTACCAGGTCTTTGAAGTATTTGTTTAGTCTATTTTGTTTTTTATATATCCTATTTGGTTTGATTTTAATACAGATTAATTTTCTCTTTTCTCTAATATTTGCTTTTTCTTTACTTTGGTAGTGTAATCTAAATAGAGAAATAATTCATCAGTCCAATAAGTTGTAAAATCTATCCACAAAAACCAATCAAGCTAAATTCTTACTTTTGCTCGAGGCGACGGTGTCATGCCAGTTCCACCCGTTCTGTCACAACCCTAAGTACCTGGGAGTGTCTGCTTTACATTGAAGATTTCTCTGTGAAATATAGTGTGACTGAGACTGATGATTGCTTCAGTGGCACCAAGTAGAATCTATTGTACCTGACTGAGTAGTTTCCTGTATGTGAAACCATAATTATTCTGGGGCTGATGATTTGACTTTAGTCACAATGATAAAAATATTAAACAAAATGACTCATTTATTGTCTGACATGAGAAGAGTTTGCTTCTATATGAACAATAAGAGAAATCTCTGAGATATCCTACAGACCTTTATCATTCCCACTTCTTGGATAAGTAACCTTAAGTGTAATCCCACACAATATAACATTATTCTTGCAACTTCTTCCCAAAGGTGAGAAGTCTGATACAATAATTAAGGATAAAGAAAAGTATGCTGACAGATGTTTATTTACAACCCTCTCTCATAATACAGCATTATGGCTCATTTATATGGAGGAATCCTATAAAACCGAAAACTATCATCTCGTCCCAAAGCTTTTTTTTACATATGTGGAGTCTAGAAAATAAGGCCTAATGCTTTCTCACCATATACTTGAAACTAAATAAAATGTAGTATTTTATTTGCAAACTTACTGTAAGGAGGATTTTTTATGGCTTGTTAATGTTGTTCGTTAGAAGGAAATTCCACTTACTTACAACCAGGAATTCCCCTTTTTACTGTAGTTAATGCTTTTATAAGAATCATAAGTAACTGATGGATTCTACAATATTTAGCTCTGGTTCCCATTGAGACGTGATTGGGTACAGTTGTCACGTGACAAGATAAGAACACCATCACATGCTTCGCTAAGATTCCAAAATCTCCTGTATACAAATTATGTCCAGAGGTCAATGTCTGTACATCAGATACCTGACAGGCCAAAGCATTAAAATTCATGAGGTATGCAACGCTTTTCGGGGCTTCCATCCAGTAGCCACAAATTCCTGGTGTGGTCAATGGATCAGGTCCTGCAAATCAGTTCTCTACAACTCTGCACATTACACTGTCAGCCAATCACAGTATTGACGGATATTGTTTACTTTGTGTATTGAGGCCTTTAGCCTTACGGTGTTATATTACCCACTTGCTCATCCAATATCTAAGTAGGGAACTTCTCACCTCTGCTGTCTTTACACACGCTGGACTTCACATGTAATAATAATCTTTATATACAGGCACCTATTTACTGTGATGCAGTTTTTATCCACGGTCACTTGATATTGATTTTCATATAAAAATACACAGTAGAATATAATTAGTTGTTACTGCTCGGTACATATATCATTATTTAATTGGCATTGAAAATGTAATAGCCTGGAGATAATTTCTAATGAGCAATTAGCTCACTTTAAGAGCGTAGCTATATTACATAGTAACATAGTTTTTAAGGTTGAAGGAAGACTTTAAGTCCATCTAGTTCAACCCATAGCCTAACATGTTGATCCAGAGGAAGGCAAAAAAACCCCATGTGGCAACACTAAGCTCCACATTGGGGGAAAAAATTCCTTCCTGACTCCAGATACGGCAATCAGACTAATTCCCTGGATCAACGCCCTATCAAAGAATCTAGTATATATAACCGGTAATATTATAGTTTTCAAGAAAGGCATCCAGGCCCTTCTTAAATGTTAGTAGTGACTCACTCATTACAACATCATGTGGCAGAGAGTTCCATAGTCTCACTGCTCTTACAGTAAAGAATCCACGTCTGTGATTATGATTAAACCTTCTTCCCTCCAGACGTAGAGGATGCCCCCTTGTCCCAGTCTCAGGCCTAAGAGTAAAGAGATCATTAGAAAGGTCTCTGTACTGCCCCCTCATATATTTGTACATTATTATAAGATCACCCCTAAGCCTTCGTTTTTCCAAGCTAAATAACCCCAAGTTTAATAACCTGTCTTGGTATTGCAGACCCCTTAGTCCTCTAATAACTTTTGTCGCTCTTCTCTGGACCCGCTCTAGTTCAGCTATGTCTTTCTTATACACCGGAGACCAGAATTGTACACAGTATTCTAAGTGTGGTCGCACTAGTGACTTGTATAGAGGTAAAATTATGTTCTCCTCATGAGCATCTATGCCTCTTTTAATACATCCCATTATTTTATTTGCCTTTACAGCAGCTGCCTGACACTGGCCACTAAATGTGAGTTTGTCATCTACCCATACACCCAGGTCTTTTTCAGTGGTAGTTTTGCCCAGTGTTTTATAATTAAGCACATAATTATACCCTTTGTTTCCTCTGCCCAAGTGCATGACTTTCCATTTATCCCCATTAAAGCGCATTTGCCATTTAGCAGCCCAAGCTTCTAGTTTACATAAATCCTCCTGTAATATAAAATTGTCCTCCTCTGTATTGATTACCCTGCAGAGTTTAGTGTCATCTGCAAATATTGAGATTCTACTCTGTATGCCCCCTACAAGGTCATTAATAAATATATTAAATAGGAGCGGGCCCAACACTGACCCCTGTGGTACCCCACTGTTAACTGTGACCCATTCTGAGTGTGTTCCATTAATAACCACCCTTTGTTTCCTATCACTAAGCCAGTTCTTAACCCACTTACACATATTTTCCCCTATCCCCATTGCCCTCATTTTATGTATCAACCTTTTGTGTGGCACCGTATCAAAAGCTTTTGAAAAGTCCATATACACCACATCCACTGCATTTCCTTGGTCCAGTCCAGAACTTACTTCTTCATAGAAGCTTATTAGATTAGTTTGACAGGAACGGTCCCTCGTAAAACCATGTTGATAATGGGTCATGAGGTTATTTTTGTTCAGATACTCCAGTATAGCATCTCTTAGAAAACCCTCTAGGATTTTACCCACAGTAGAGGTTAAGCTTACTGGCCTATAATTTCCAAGTTCAGTTTTTGTCCCCTTTTTGAATATTGGCACCACATTTGCTATACGCCAGTCCTGTGGTACAGACCCTGATATTATGGAATCTTTAAATATTAAAAATAATGGTCTATCTATGACAGTACTTAATTCCTGCAGCACTCTGGGGTGTATCCCATCTGGGCCCGGGGATTTGTCAATTTTAGTGATTTTTAGACGATACCGTACTTCCTCTTGGGTTAAGCAGGTGACGTTTAATTGAGAATTTTTGTTATCACTGATCATATTGTCTGTCATGGGATTTTCTTGTGTAAATACTGTTGAAAAAAAGTCATTTAGCATATTTGCTTTTTCCTCATCCTCATCCACCATTTCACCCAGACTATTTTTAAAGGGGCCAACACCATCATTTTTTAGTTTCTTACTATTTATGTAGTTAAAAAATATTTTGGGATTCTTTTTACTTTCTCTGGCAATGAGTCTCTCTGTCTCAATCTTTGCTGCCTTGATTTGCTTTTTACAAATGTTATTTAATTTTCTGTATTTATTTAATGCTTCATCACTACCTACTTGCTTTAATTCCCTAAATGCTTTCTTTTTGTCACATATTGCACTTCTTACCGCTTTATTTAGCCATAGTGGTTTCCTCCTATTTCTAGCATGCTTATTCCCATAGGGTATATATTGTGCACAGGTCCTATTCAGGATGCTAATAAACATCTCCCATTTGTGTTGTGTACTTTTATGTCTCAGGACATCGTCCCAGTTTATTGCCCTAAGATCATCTCTCAACCGTTGGAAATTTGCCTTCCTGAAGTTTAGTGTCCTTGTGGCCCCTCTACTACACGTCTTAGTAAAGGATACTTGAAAGCTTATTAAGTTATGATCACTATTACCCAAGTGACCTCCAACCCGTATATTTGATATGCGGTCTGGCCTGTTGGTTAATATTAGGTCCAGCAGTGCCCCCCTTCTTGTTGGGTCCTGAACCAGTTGTGAAAGGTAATTGTCTCTTATAGTTTTCAAAAACTTATTACCTTTGCTAGAACTGCAGGTTTCTGATCCCCAATGTATTTCAGGGTAGTTGAAGTCCCCCATAATAATGACTTCTCCCTGAGTCGCTGCTTCATCTATTTGCTTTATGAGGATATTCTCCTCCACTTCCATTATTGTTGGGGACTTATAACAAACCCCTATCAGTAATTTATTATTTTTTTTATTATTATTTTATATTGCACGCTATCTGTCCCTTGTTGCCATAACAGAATGATCAGCAAAGTTCACTGCAGATGTTCTTCTTTTAGTTATAGCGAATATTTCCAATAATTTGTGAAAGCTTAGTGAGAATCTTTGGAAATGGTGTGAAAATTCTGTTAATGATTTATGTTGTCCATATCGTTATACCAAACCTGCCATGTACATGTATGATGTGCGGCATTGCCAGTGGCACACAACTATGCATCCATGTGAACCTTATTCTACCTTCAACAAGTAATTAAATGTCTGGACAAATACAAACTGTGATATTATGTCTCTCTTAGGTTAAAGGGGTTGTCCGCTTTTTAGAAATCTTTTTTGTTGTCCAAACATACATGCTTCTAATTGGGTTTCAATAAAAAAAAATATTGCATTGCTTGCTTTCTATCGCCTCTGTGTAGCATAATCTATTGCTGGCTGCAAAATAGGTTAACTGAGATGCCGTCATCGTACATGTTCTGTTGGTCTCACAGGAGAGTTTGTAACTTTTATCTGTCTTTTTCTGACCTCTCACTTGACTTGTAACCACAGAACACTTCAAAGATCTATGCACAAGGAAACAAAGTGCCTGTAAAAGCAGAACATTGTGCATTTTTTAACGAAACCAAATTGCAAAAAATTACTTAACCATAATGCATTTAAGTGTTTAAAAAAACATTGCACCAGAGGTAGTAGACAAAATTTTTAAGGACCTAAAAAGGATGCTCTGATAATACAGGACATATTGCACCCCTTGCGATTTAATGTGATTATGTAAAAGGAATGAATACATAACAGTATTGGCCTTTACTATTTCTCTACTGGGTCTTGTGAGCAAACCCTTATTTTGAGTTATGGTGATCAAAGGGAATGATGAGTAAAGGCCATCAATATTTCCGTTGTGATTAAACCGTTTTTAAAGGATTATTCCCATTTCAATCTTTCATGGCTGCGAGGCTCCAACCACTGGGGAGTAGAAGTAAGGAGACTGTCCATAGTTACTGAACTGAGCTTCTTCAGTAATGCAATCGAATTGCTTTTCTTGCTGTAGTGTTGGCTTACGAGGGTTAATCCTAGGGGATTCCCTTTAATTAAAAGCTGTCTGTGGCCATGAAGTTAATAGGAAGCTAAAGAAAACGATACCTTAATTCTCAGGGACAATGTGTGGTTTCGTCCGTGCTGCCACAGTAAAACCTCGTAGTCGAAGGCTTCAAATCATACCACCTTTATTAAATCTATCCGATGCGTTTCGGAGCCTGCTATGCTCCTTCCTCAGGGAGTGTACCTTATACACTCCCTGAGGAAGGTGCACAACAAGCTCCGAAACGCGTCGGATTGATTTAATAAAGGTGGTATGATTTGAAGCCTTCGACTACGAGGTTTTACTGTGGCAGCACGGACGAAACCACACATTGTCCCTGAGAATTCTGGATCTTTGACCACATTACACGTGGAAGTGTGGGTCCAGCGTCAGTCGCCATTTCGAGCCTACTATACTGGTTGTGTGTCACACAACCTTTTAAGGTGAGCACCTATCACTGATTTTAAAATTATCCTGTTTTTAAAACGGTAAGACCCGATCTGCGCTTGCTTCCTTTCACAGCATTATTGAAAATGATACCTTGATATATGCGATCTGATCTCTCTTATTCCAAAGAAACCCAGATTTTTCTTAGTCTGTAAGTAAAGAGTTAAGATCTTTGGGCCAGAGATAGATCACCCTCAGAATCTGTGTCCAGAATTCACTGACAACCAAAAGGGAAACAATGTTTTGCATGTTTGATTTTGATTTTCAGTCTCCCAATCTCACCATCCCCTACAGCTTTGAGCGTGAGATTACCTTCATTTTATAGACAATCATTTTGACTATCTCATACAGTAACTTGACTTAGAACGTTTTAGCATATGATTCATTATGCAGATTATTTTCATGTCACTGCATTTTTATTGTTTTGCTCCTAAAAAATCTAAATTAAAATGTTTATTTTGTTAGTATTTTGTAAATCCACCTTTTGGCTTTCAACACTGCCTGGATTCTTCTGGGCATGTTCAAGATCAGATTCAAACAGTCTTGTTCCAAACTTTGTTACCCTTTTGTTCATCAGTGTTCATCAATGTATAATAAATGAAAGGGAGCGTTACCAATGTGACACATGTAATGACTAAAAGGCCGCTTTACATGTCGCGATATCGCAACGCAACTACGATAATTCACGTGGTAGGGCCGTTGCAATTGTTATTGTTGGTGAGTTGTGTCGTGTAAAAGGGCAACGCGACTCAAAAATGATGCAACTACGATATCGTTTTGGGATTGTGCATGCTCTTCAACCGTGCAATATTGGCTAGGCGATCTGGCTGGATCGTGCTGTGTGACAGCGCAACTACGATTTGGAGCGCAACTTCCCCTATTTACTCCAGTGTTAATTGGTCGTTCCCTGAGTTGCTCAGACACGGTGTGAAAAAGGGGCGTACACCATTGTAGTTGCGTTGCCTGCCAATATCTCCCTGTGTAACATGTCCTATGCGATCTTGAACAATTGCCAAAAACGTGCGCTGCCGTGAAATCGTATGCAATATTGTAACGATATTGCGACATGTAAAGTGGCCTTAACAGTCTACTCTTCTGATCCATGTTTTGCACTGGTAATGCTCCCTTCCTTTTAATATAATCTCTGTATTCAGATTCTAAGGTAGATCTGTGTCATGTACATAAATCTTAACAGCTCATTTACATATTAAGAAGAATGTGGATTTCTTTGAAATAAGACATCGGATTGCAGATATCAAGGTGTCATTTTATTCAACTTCCTATGACCTGCAGTTCCACATAGATGACTTAGCAAGGTTGGTCCTTTTGACAGATTCCCTTTAAGCTTTAGGATAACTATTTTGTGTAAACTAAAATATTCAGGAGACAATTCCAATATTAATGAATTGTTTTCATATGGAAAGAGGGAGAGAATGATTGGCAACGGTGGGCAGATTACACATGCAGGGGGTGTGAATCTGCCCTTGGCTGCAGCCCCTAGCCACCTCCTTTATGGCTGCAGGATGTAAGTTTTCTAAGTGTATTTACTCGGGGTACAGGGGTGCTCAATGGCTGGGGGACCCCTTGCCTGGATGCTGCTGACATGCTGCAGCCAGTGCTGTAATTAGATCACCATGCCTGGTTTAAGATAATTTACCATTTAGCTCTTAACTGTGGAACAGTTTGTCAACTCTCTAGAGGTCATCAGGGTTACATTTTGGTGGCAAAACTAGTAAGTTGTGTGTTGTGAGTCACTTTTATATAACGGGGCTGTCATGATAATATTTACTTTCGTTGTAAGTGCAGACTGCCAGTTTATTGGGTATGTAATTTGATTGAAATTACTTGCAAATCTCATGGTATTTTTTAGCAAATAATTTCCAGAAGTAATACCAACCCATGCTGGGAAATCTATATTGCATAAATCTGCTCTTCATACATGTTGAATAAAGACGGCTTTAAGTAGTACTGGTGCATGCCTGATTCTCTTTTGTACTGACCTATTGCTCTATGAAAGCCTAATGCTATATGACTTTTATTTTATTAGCTGCCAAATTAGGTATCCCTACTGATTTACTGTGTAATTTGCAGTTAATGCACCCATTAAGGTTTGGAAATGAAATCCGTGTAGTGAAGGCCTTGGTAATTGCTTCTATTGTTTTTTATACGCTTGTTCCTTCACCATCTAACCAGGCTTGGCAGGAAACTGAATGTGAGGTGAATACATGTGTTCATACTTGTGTAACCCCACCTGATATAGATTCCAGACATTGCTAATGGAACCTGAAATCTAAAACCCGTCTAACCGAGCAGGTGATGGGGAGAAACCGAGAGGAAGGCCTGATCACATTGGATCTTAATGTAATGTCTTACGCAGCTGTTGTGTCATATTTTTGCAATTAAAACTGCTTTGGAGCATTTTTTTTTTTTTCTTTGCTATATAGATGCATAGGTGAATATATAAAGGAAGCATGTAGTGCTCCAAATAACGGGTACAAAATAAATTGGGGGAATTAATTGACCAATCACACTTTTCAAGCATGACAGACTATGGAATGCATGATACATAAAGGGACAGCAGTGGTACACCAATTTACATCAATAAAAATAAAAACATCTGAAAGTGACAGTGCCATATGTGAATATCAATAAAACTGTTTCATAACATACATGTAAGGATTTATAGTCCCATAAAAATAGGAAACATTCATTATTTACCTCATTATCTGATATTTGTGGATGAATATGGTAATTTCAACATATCCGATTAATGATCAAATATATTAAAGCCACAATCTTTGACATATAAAGGTATATGGACCACTGCTCAATAAATACCAATTTGTGTCGATGCGTGAATAGAGATAAAACTAGATAAAGGTACATGGATAAATATATATATATATAGTTGCATAGATAAAGGTTTATATATGGATCTAGATGAGTAGCACCGTGTCACAGTGAAAATAAATTCCCAAAGAGATGAGAAACTGCCCCATTTACAAAGGGCACATCCATCGGCAAGACACAAAAGAATCCAGCCGAACATCTAAGGATCCGCAGGCTGCACTCAACTTAGATGAGGTCAGCATTTATGATTCCACCCATAGAGAGATGCTTGCCAAAGAGGAACTGAAGACCTGCTGTGAGTTATTTGAAGGAAATTTGTACTTTACTGATAAAGCTAACCTATATTAAGAACATTATCCCAATAGTAGATGTGAGTGAATCATTTTTCAGGACCCTTGTCCAGAGGCCACATCCGTATCCTGCAGTCACTTGACTCCTAAAAATGAATTTTTTTGTTTAGGCATTTCATTTCATTCCATGTGCTACAATGAGCAAAATCAAAACTTAACGGATTAAGTATATACAGTTAGCATATTTATATTTACAGTATACAAAATATATAAAAAGTTTGATAGAAAAACAAAAGTAGGACTTTTAATGCAAAAATTGGTGCAAGATTTATTACCAAAACTTATTTTACACATACCCAGAACTCTGAAATGTGACTACCATTGGCAGTTGTAACCATAGGAAATAATGAAAGTACATTAACCCACAACTCTCCTATGACTGACATTTGATAACATCAATCCATTTTACAATAACAAATTAAAGCAATTCTCTGATCCAGGGTCAAAGGATGACATTTATCATTGAATGGGATATAAGGAACAAAAAATCCAAAAGCTTATGTAGTCTAAAATAAGCGTATACTTGCAGTACCAGCCATATCTAGTGAACAGATGCGACTGGTGCAGCCTCTGACTGGGATCAATGGACTTGCTGCATCATATATAATAGTTTTTTTCAGAATACAGAGTCCAGGGAAACCTTGGCATCAATATTTTTAGTTGATT
Organism: Allobates femoralis; assembly: GCA_033576535.1. NCBI lineage: Eukaryota > Metazoa > Chordata > Amphibia > Anura > Aromobatidae > Allobates > Allobates femoralis. The sequence continues at coordinate 653,851,832 of JARQOC010000003.1, read as the reverse complement.
ACAATGTTCTACATACTTTCAAAAATTGTCAGGTTCAGTTATGAAATTAGTCATTTCTTTATGATTTTGACTTCCTGAATTTAAATCTGACAACAAATTGTTTAGTTAGCTCTTGTTTCTATTATATCAGAGTTTGCTTTTAATGTTAAATAAAATGAATTAAAGTTCAGTACTTTGAAACCTTATTATGTTTGCAAATATAAAGATGCAAGATATTTTGTTATGCCAGTTATGTGATATTTATGAATGGGAAACTTGGCAACAATTTCACTAAAACATGTCTAACATAATAGTCAGTTACAGAAATGCACTATAAAATGTGGTAGTCATTCAGTGGCCACTCTCTGTTTCTCTTTTCTTGTACTACTGCATCAGATCATCTTACAATTATCCGTCAGTAATCTGCAAGCATTGTGGATTCCATTTTCCTCTATCTTTTCTCCACAGCCGCAATATCTTGGTGAAATGTCTCGCCATGCTCGTTGCTTACTGCTCCACAATTTGGTAGAAAAAAGGTCTAGATATGAATGTATTTAATCTTGTTGCAGCCAAGATCCTTTAAGTAAGTTTTTTTAAAACTCGAAAGCGCGTAACTTGAGTTTGTGTGGAGATTTTAAACAAACTATTTTTAGTTATCTGCTTTGAGTTTTTAATTATATATACAGTGGAGAAAAAGTATTTAGTCAGCCAATAATTGTGCAAGTTCTCCTCCTTAAAAAGATGAGATCGGCCTGTAATTGACATCATGAGTAGACCTCAAGTATGAGAGACAAAATGAGAAAACAAATACTGAAAACCACATAGTCTGATTTGGAAATGATGTATAAATAATATTGTGGTACCGTATTAGCCAGAAAAATTGATGTAATCACTTATTTTCCAAAAAAAAGGGGGAAAAAAGTATTCAAAGAGTGATACCATTATTGGCTTACCAGAGAAATTATATTTGTAAGCTTTCAGAGCTCAAAAAGCCATTCATTGCCCTGGTGGTGTACTTGGGATCATTGTCATGCTGAAAGACTCAGCCACATTTAATCTTCAATGTCCTAGCTGACTGAAGGATGTTTGCACTCAAAATCTCATGATACATGGCTCCATTCATTTTTCTGTGTATACAGATCAGTTGTCCTGGTTCCTTGGCAGAGAAACAACCTCAAAGCATGATGTTGCTACCCCATGCTTTACAGTAGGTATGGTGTTCTTTGGATGCAACTCGATATTTTTTCCTCCAAATACGACTAGTTGTAAACAGTTCTTCTTTGGTTTCATCTGACCATATGACATTCTCGCAATACTCTTCTGGATCATCCAAATGCTCTCTAGAAAACTTCAGATGGGCCCAGACATGTAGCACTGCAGGATCTGAGTCCCTGGTGGCAGTGTGTTAATGATTGTAGCCTGTGTAACTGTGGTCCCAGCTCTCTGCAGGTCATTCACTAGGTCCCCTCATGTGGTTCTGGGATTTTTGCTCACCGTTCTTGAGATTATTTTGACCCCACAGGTGAGAACTTGCGCAGAGCCCCAAATCAAGGGAGATTCAGTGGTTTTATGTGTCTTCCATTTTCTTATTTTTGCTCCCACAGTTGATCTTTTTTTTTTTTTTTTTTTACCAGTTTTTATTTATTTTCAAAAACAATCAAACCACGTCAAGTCAAAACAATTGATCTATTTACACCAAGCTGCTTGCCTATTGCAGATTGTCTTCCCAATCTGGTGCAGGGCTACAATTTTGTTTCTGGTGTCCTTTGACAGCTCTTTGGTCTTCACCATAGTGGAGTTTGGAGTGTGACTGTTTGAGGTTGCGGCAGGTGTCTTATACTGATAACAAGTTCAAACAGATGCCAGTACTACAGGTAATGAGTGGAGGACAGAGGAACCTCTTAAAGAAGACGTTACAGCTCTGTGAGAGCCAGAAGTCTTGCTTGTTTGTAGGTGACCAAATACTTTTTTTCCACTCAAAATTTGAAAAAAATTCTTTCCAAATCAGACAATGTGGTTTTCAGTATTTGTTTTCTCATTTTGTCTCTTATAGTTGAGGTCTATCTATGATGTCAATTACAGGCTGACCTCATCTTTTTAAGTGGGAGAACGTGCACAATTGGTGGCTGACTAAATACTTTTTTTCCCCACTGTTATATGAGAGAGAGAGCTGGTGATAATGAATATCAAGAACAGACTTGGTGTAAACAATAGATGGATGTGGTAACAGATGCTTTTTGACACTTGATGACACTCCTCTGAGGACTGAGTTCAATTCTATAGTGTTAATGCATGACATATTAGAAGAATAAAGTAAATATAATTTTGTTATAACCCCCTTGGCTGTGTAAATTTGTAGATGTGTATTTGCTCACATCGTGCCTTTCTGCTATGGTATCAGACAGTGGCTTTCATTGCTTGCAGGCACCCATTTTCTTACAAGACAGATAACTTGCTGTGGAAAGTACAATAATTGCAACTGCTTGCAGCAAGAACATAAAATGCTAGCAATTTCAGGATTAGGTTTATCTATTTTATATGGGTTCTATCATTATTACACATTAGAATTATACCTAAATCTCTGAATATCAGTTGCTGCTTATATATAGATGCATTTTTCTATGACCAGACACTGTAATGGAAAGTGTAGAGAATGGCTAGCTTTTTGGGGCTCTGTCCAAATCTATTATTTTGCTGAACATGTATGGCGCGTATTATTGCATTTGCGCCTATGTTTGTTGTCTTGGCACAAAATTTGCACCATTTTGCAATGTAGATGACAAAAAAGCTAAATGAAAGGCAAAAGGGAACAAAAGGTTTTAATTTTGCACAAAGCTCATGATGTGCAGGATTTTTATGAATCTGGAGCAAAAAAAATACCATAAGACCAAGATGAAAGGTAATTTAAAAACATACATGATGAATTAGGACCATGGTAGTATGGAAGGATCCACCGTGAACGTTGAGGTCGTCTTCTATAAGGACAGTGTTTCTTTTCTGCCTTAACTCCTCTGTTCCAGATTAGGATTTAAACAGATTAAAATGAACCCTTAAGCCCCAGTCACACACAGGGCTGTGGAGTCGGAGTCGTGGAGTCGGAGTCGGAGCTAGTTTTGGCTGGAGTCGGAGTCGGAGTCGGTAGAAATGTACCGACTCCGACTCCAGCTTTAAAAAAATGTATTAATTTTTCATAATTGAACTTTCATATTAATTTTATAAATGTTACTCAAATATTTATGTTCTATCAAACTATGAACAACAGTGATAAGCAGTTCTGCTGGAGATAGAGACATTTCTTACTTCTTGTGTGTCACTGTTCTCCACTGCCCTTATCTATTCTTATACTTGGTTAACTTCATGCTGCCCCAACCCCCCTACTTACAATGTATGAAACTGAAAGTGAAAATGTGTTGCAAATTCTTAGTAGTAACTTGGCTCCTCCTCGTCTAGACTAGATCATACTAGCCGGTGTGCATCTTCCAAGCATCTCACAGCTGCCTGCTACTCAGAAGAAGAGGAAGACTGTAAGAAGTATTATCCACAAACTTTGCATCAGTTAACTGTGAGTACATGAGGAATAATAACAGTATTACTGACCAGTATATCAGTTGTACGACCTGGCAATAATTTTGTACAATTGTTTTTAGGAAAAACAATTGTCATTTGGATTGTGAATGCAGAATTAAAAACCTGAGAATGTCAAAGAAGCATCACATTAAATCAGCTGTATTTGAACATTTCACCATCACTCAAGATAGAAAACATTATGTCTGTCAGTGTATGACAAATGATCCAGACGAAAACAAAAGCTGTGAAGCGAAGATAAGTGCATTTTCAGGCAAAGATAAAAATGCTCCTACCAGAGCTTCTAATCTAAAGAGACATTTACAGCGCTTCCATCCAGAAGTACTGAAAGCAGTGGATGAGAATGACTGCATCCAAACCAAAGAACCAGTGCCCAGCTCTTCCGGTCAAGCAAAGGAGCAGAGAACTTTGCAGCCATCAGTTGCAAGATATTTTGTCAGTGACAAAGTTACTGTGACAATGACAGTAGATACATTTAAAAAACAGATCATAGAGCTTGTTGTAAAGGATAGTGTGCCTATTTCATTATTTTCACGACCAGCTTTTATGTGTTTGAATGGAGAAATGGCCCGCAAGCTTGGTGTTTCTCTGGAGAGAGAGAGTATTAGAAAATTAGTAATCGAAGAAGCTTTTAAACAAAAGGAAGAACTTAAAAAAACTCTCAAGGGACGCTTTGTGTTTCTAAAAATGGATGCCTGCACACGTCACAGAGTGAACTATTTTGCCATCAATGTCCGGTTTGTTTGTGACAAAAATGAAATAATTACCAAAACATTGGCAGTAAAAGACACCAAAGCTCATCACACCAGTGAGTTTCTCCAGGCCTTGGTGGAAAAGGTTCTGCAAGACTATGAACTTAAAAAAGAGCAAGTTCTTTCTGTCGTAACTGACAATGCTTCAAATATGATAAGTACTATTAAGCTAATGAATGAGAGTAATGATGGTGACCAGCAGCTAGAAGAACATTCTGGGTCCACGGACACAGAAATGTTTGAAATAGAGGAACACAGTATTGTAACTGAGGAGCAAACTGAAGTTGCTTCAGATGAACTGCTACATGATAGTTTAGATAATCTTGTTGAAACTGTGTCAATGCGATCTTTCATTCATCACATGCGCTGTGTTGTGCATACGCTACAGCTGGCTATAAGAGACAGTCTGCAAGAAGGACATGCTGCTGCACTGATTGGCAAGGTGAGAAAATTGGCTACTGTTGCCAGAACCCCTAAAGTTGACTCAATTTTGAAGAGACGTGCTGGAAAAGGGGCAATTATTGATCAAGCCACACGATGGGGCAGTACTTACTTAATGATTCAGCGCTTGGTTGAACTGAAAACCTTTCTTGTAGACATGGCTAACCCTCAACTGACGCTAAATGAAAGTCAGTGGAATCAGGTGACTGAGCTGGAAATTTGCTAGAGCACCCATTTACAGTGACTAAAAAATGACAAGCAGAGGACGTAACTCCAGGTATTTTCTTAAAGGAGTGGAGGAACCTGATGCTTCGCCTGTCCCAAAGAGGAGGGTTAATTGCAAGTGGCATTGCTACATCAATGAAACGGAGAGAGGAGCTACTATTACAAAATAACATTCTTTTGGCAGCTGTTTATGTAGACCCAATGCATCGGATTCTTCTAGATGATCAACAGCTGAGTAAAGGAAAAGAAGCTCTGTTTGAAATAGCAGTAAGGATGAAAGGATTGCAAAACAGTCAGGAGGAACAAGAAGAATTTGATCGTCCTGCCACATCTTCACCCTCATCATCAACTGATGAAGAATTTAATATCGAAAAATATTTGGATCACAAGGACCGTGCAAAGCGTTCCCGCATGGAAGAGTCATCCCCATCAAAGAACACAGCCAGTACATTTCAGCAGAATTTTTCATGTGCACTAAAAGAGATTGAGAAATTTGATCGTTCATCAAAAATAACAGTGCAACAAGCGATTCCCCTGTATCCTGACATTGTCAGAGATGTTGCCCGAGTGGTTACTGCTTTGCCACCAACCCAAGTTAGTGTAGAGAGGTTGTTCTCTGCTCTCAAAAAAATTAGATCAGACTTGAGGGCATCCATGAAGGAGGATCTGACAGAGGCTATACTTTTTCTGAGGACAAATGTATAGATTTCTTATTAACAGAATAACAGGGTTTATTGAAATTTACTTACAGTTTTGAAAAGTTTATAAAAGTTATTTGGTATATTCTAATTGTATCTAATAAATATAGTGTTTGCTCTAAGTGGTCTGATTATTTATATGATGGTGAGAAACTGAATAAGCTCCATGTTAATATTTTACAACAGTAAATTTATTGTTACGAAGTGGCCATTTATGAAGGAGTCGGAGTCGGAGTCGGAACCTGATAAAATCCAGGAGTCGGAGTCGGAGTCGCAACTGTGTCTTACCGACTCCACAGCCCTGGTCACACATAACGATATCGTTAGAGAGATCGTTGTAACTGTGACGTTACAACGATCTCTCCAGCGATGTCGTTATGTGTGACACTTTGCAGCGATCAGGCCCCTGCTGTGAGGTCGCTGATCGCTGCAAAGTGCTCTGGGTCATTTTTAGATCGTTGGTTTCCCGCTGGTCAGCACGCATCGCTGCGTGTGACAGCGAGAAACCAGCGATCTGTGACTTCACAGGGCTGGTTACTATGGTAAACACCGGGTATCTAGGCAGCGCGCGCTGCCTAGATACCCGGCATTTACCATGGTTACCAGCGTTCTCCCTGTTTAGCACTGCCTGTAAGCAGGGAGAACACAGGTAACTATGATAAACAGCGGGTATCCAAGCAGCGTGCGCTGCCCGGATACCGCGCTGTTTATCATAGTTACCAGCGTTCTCCCTGCTCTGCCAAGACAGCGCTAAGCAGGGAGCGATGTGGGAGGTGGCTCCCAGGGCCTGATCGCTGGGGAGATCTGCCTGTTTGACAGCTCCCCAGCGATCAGGTAACGACACTCCAGCGATCTCGGCAGGTCGTTATCGCTGTTGGGATCGTTGGAGCGATCGTTATGTGTGACTGCACCCTTATTTCTTTTATTTACCTCTTGTTACCAGACACTTGTCTTTTTAGGAGAAATCCTGGGTATGTAGACATGGGTTACATACTAGAATAGTATGGATCAAAAGGGGGAACATGGAGATCCAGTGAGCTACTGCTCACTTATTCTACAACTGCTTAGCATATGGGACACAATTAGACTTGTTATGAATACACAATTACAAGAAAATTCTGGTAATATTCTGCTATTTTTCAACATAAATGCCTCCTCTTACTAAAGTTGGGATTTGTTAATAAAACTGTCCTTGTCCAGAGGAAAGGTCACAGGATCAGTGGTGTCCAAGGGCAGAGGAATGATTAGCATTGCTCAAATTGTTCTGTTTGAGCTGCTTGAATTTTTATTAGCTTGGGAAGGAACGCCAGCCGTGTATCCAAAAAGGTTCATGGCATTTTTCAACTATTTGATTTACTTTTTTTTTTCCCCGTCATAAAATGTCTTTAAGGCTATGTTCACACCATGAGTATTTAACGATTTTTGATGTTGTAGATGTTCTGCACCCTGTACCTAACTTGGCTTATTTACTTTTTTCATTGATTGCATTTTTTTATTTATTTATTTTTTTAAAATGCTGCGTTCTCTTTTTCTTTTTCTTTTTTTTTTTTTTTTTGGCATGTCGTGTTTTTTTTTTTTTCTTTTTTCTTTTATAAAACCGCTTTGTATTTGAGACTTCCTGGTATTTGGCTTTGACAAAACTTTATTGATCTAGTCATGTATGGAGTTTTTGTGCATTTAAGGCCATGTTACACACACAGATATCTGTTCAGATATTGGTCACAGATCTGTGGTTGCAGTGAAATCATGGACACATTGTTCCATTTTGTGGCTGTGTACAAATGTAACAATGCGTTTACATGTATATATCATCCATGGCGTATTTACCTTTCTGATGAAGATAATCGAAACGTACGTCAACACGTGTTGCCTGTGTTCATTGTGACTTGGGCTGTCTTCACATTGCATAATTTCTGATCCGTGTCTCTGTTTTAAAATGAATAGCCATGGAATAGCCTGTTTTAAAATGAATAGCCATGGGTCAGGTTTGGCCTCCCATGTATCCCTATGGCCATCCGTGTGTCAGTTTTGTCACTGATCTGCTTGTGTCAGTCTTTTTCATGCACCCAGAAACTGTTGCGATTTTGGGCTGCCTTGAAAATCACTGATACCAACGAACAGACACGATCCTTAGCTGTCAGTATCAAATAACATGGATGTCTATGGAGCGCGCGTATCCGTATGGATCTATGAAAAAAACGGATCTGTGAAACAGATCCGTTTTGCTGTACTGAGCATCCTCAGAAGCGAGGTGTAGCTCTTCCCACCTCATCTCTGCTAACTGATGACGGATCAGTGAAAAAACAGTCTGTGGACATTAGTTGGCATCCATTTGAACAGATCAGTGCCCTTGAAATTCAAGGAACCACATGGATATTAAAATTATGCAGTGTGAAGGGGGCCTAAGTATGGCTTGCCTATGTTGGATGAGGCAAATAGAAACCATTTTTTTTGTCAGCACTGGGCACTTTAATGATTTAGTATGCTACTTCCCTCCTCCATTTGCCCATTTTACTTTATCTTGGAAATTGTCACTTCAGTTGGCAAATGGATATTCTTATGGGAGGCTTCACTTGATATGTACTGATTTTTGAAGGACTGCCTCTAGAATTGTCCTTAATTATCTTATACTATGTAATCATTGGCTCTTGTCATCATTACTTAGGATCTTCTATTGTGCCATGATTGTTTTTTACCTTGCAATACTTGTAGGCTTATGTTATGTACCGTATATACTCGTGTATAAGCCGACCCCCCCCCTACTTTTGCCCCCAAAATCTGGGAAAACCTATTGACTCGTGTATAAGCCGAGGGTGGACCCCAGCACAGGTATACAGACCCAGCAGTGTGGTATACAGGCCTCCCCAGTGGTAGTATACAGGAGCCCCAGCAGCCCCAGTGGTAGTATACAGGAGCCCCAGCAGCCCCAGTGGTAGTATACAGGAGCCCCAGCAGCCTCAGTAATCCAGGGCCCCCCCCCTCGCGCTCCGGAAACCTGTAAAGTAAAATCTTTATACTTATCACTGTCCCCACCGCTGCTGACATCACGATCCCCGGCTTCATCCGTCCGTCTTCTTCCGGCTTCCTGTTCGTCGCAAGCAATGACGTCATTGCTTGCGACGAACAGGAAGCCGGAAGAAGACGGACGGATGAAGCCGGGGATCGTGATGTCGGCAGCGGCGGGGACAGTGATAAGTATAAAGATTTTACTTTACAGGTTTCCGGAGCGCGAGGGGGGGGCCTGGATTACTGAGGCTGCTGGGGCTCCTGTATACGCAAGCCGTCACTGACTCGCGTATAAGCCGAGGGGGTACTTTTCAGCCCAATTTTTGGGCTGAAACACTCGGCTTATACGCGAGTATATACGGTAACTACTTTGACCACAGCATACATTTTTTAGTATTGTGGTGGTGATACTGTAATTAGTCACAAAAGTATGTGATGTATGTACATTCATATTTGTCATCAGCTTCTCCTTGCTTGACCTGTTGTTCTGTGTCCTGCTTTTTATTGCTAACTCTTACAAAGTTGCTTTACAGATTTGCATACAAGTTAGGCTGGCTTCACACTGCGGGTTGGATCCGACCCGAGGCTGTCCATGTAAACCGGACAGCCCCGGACTGGTTTTTGGCCCATAGTAGCCTATGGGGCCAGATAGAAGCCGGATGGCAGCTCTCTGCCATCCGGTTTCTACCTGTCCGGGACAATCCGGGAGAAGTCAGCATTCTCTCACGGACACAAAAACGCTGCCGAGAGGAGGATATCTACTCCAATTGGCAATTCCCGGATTCGCTCGGATCCGGGAACCAGACACCTGCGGCTGCATGCAGTTGTTTCAGGACCGCGGCTAGCTCCCTGCCAGCCACGGTCCTGATTAATCAGCAGCGGCAGCTGTGTCCGGGTGCACACCGGACCAGAGGGCATATTAGCCCTTCGGTTCTGTGTACTGATCTGATCCGGGGCTGTCAGGTTCACCCTGACAGCCTCGGATCGGATCTGACCCGCAATGTGAAGCCAGCCTTAAATGTCAAGAAATTGATAATGTGGGCCATGTACCCTGAGAAGCATCTGCACGTGCGGCCGTGAAATGAATGTGTGGGTTGTAAATATGTTATATTTTTGTTTAGCTATATTGCTGTGCCAAGATATATTTTGATGTTGCCAATAAGCCTTCCAGTATACAGAAAAATGGGAAAGAGACGTTCTGGATTTTGCAAATAACTGCCAAATCTGTACTAAATTGGGAAAATAGCAGTACGTATTATTCATTATTTGCACACACAATGTAGTAAAAATAATTCTGAACTGGCCATATGTATTATGATTATATTTATAGAGCACCATTGATTCCATGATACATGAGAAGGGGTTACATACAAATAGCTGAAATTGGCGAGTTTCGACTTTTTCTGCTGTCACAGCTATCCAATGTGTGCTGTCTGCAGTGTTATGACCTGCAGTGAAAGGAGTGGGTTGATTTGGATGACTGTCACACTTTTTCTATCTAGATCAGTGATGGCGAACTCCAGGCCTCGAGTGCCACCAACAGTGCAGGTTTTCAGGATTTCCTTTATATGCACAGGCGATAATATAATCACCTGCACTGGTGATGATTCCAACCTCTGTGCAATGCTGAGGAAATCCTGAAAACCTGCACTGTTGGTGACACTCGAGGCCTGGAGTTCGCCATCACTGATCTAGATCATTGACTAAGTTCTGATCTCGATCTTCCTCAGTCTTTACTGCACAATCATCAGACTTTCTTGGGTTGTTTTCTCTGGAATGTCTGCATAAAATTCCTTTCATAGTGTTCCAGCACCCTGTGTTTGGCGGTCTGAAGAATAAGTAAATCCTAGCTGGACAATACGCTCTGACTCGTGGTCTGCCTGAAAAAAAACTTGGGTTTTGTGTTGCACATTCTACCGTAAGAAATAAGTGACCACAAGAATAGACTAACAGAGGAAAGTTCTCATTAACTCTAATAAGTGTTAGAAGTCTAGGAAGGTATTCACTAAGCTTCATTAACATATAAAGTAATTATGATGCAGCCAAGTTCTTCTCTAGATTATTACAACCTACTATACACTTAAAAAAATTCACTTAAAAAATAAAGCTTAAATCCCAAAAGCATATCACTGCCAACCATGTGCCTCATTCACGGACCTGCATCTATCACCTTCCCGGTAGCCTGGCTTCCTTATGCACTGGTTTGACAGCAGGGTTTTTAGCGTATGAGATCCTTATATAATGAAGGTCTGTGTTGTACAATGAACTAACTGTGCCATTCCAAAATGTCAAGTCATTATTACAGAAACTGTTTGGACATGGTTGTGTTCACGTAAGCCTACATCATAGCAGAATTGTCTGCCCTGGTAGCCAGGTGTGTGCTAAAGCAAAAGTTACATTAATGTTTCAGTCAATGTAATTGGAAAATCAGTTTGCTGAAAGCAAAGAAAATTTAGTTTATTGATCTCCAAAAGAGGAATTTATCTGTCAGCACAAATTCAATTCGCTATTACCCTTTGCATACATAGGGAAGGTTAGGGGCTAGTAAGGGTCAGCTTACACTTCAGTTTTACCTTGAGTTCCGTACACCCTAAACAACCCCCATGCACCAGAATATATTAAAGTAGTCTTCCTTTAATTTCTGTTTCATTTGAAAAAGGGATTTTTATGCCTTCGGAAGTCGGTGACACTTGTGCCTATGTAGAATACTTTGACTTTGGAGGTATGGTGACAGGCATATACACCCAACACATCTAATAGAAACTGAAAATGAGACATGAACACAATCTAAGGTTCAATTTTAACGATGAGTATTTGGTGAATTTTCCCACAAAGTGGATGGGATTATAGAAATCTCATGCACACTCTTTCTCCCCTCCCCCTTTTTTTTTTTTTCACATGCTGTATAACCACTTCCCGACCCATGACGTTAAACAAATGGGTTTTGGTGCCTTCCCGACCTATGACGACGTGCTACGTCATGGCGGGATCCCATTCCTGCGGGTCGGGAGACTGATTAGTGAAATGCCTCCTGACCTGCAGGTATGAGTGTACCTGTGGTTTACCGGGGTGGTGGTGACTTTGTCCCCTCCCCCCCCCCCCCATGGCTACAGTCATGGTGATTGGCGGTTGAAAGTGAAACCGCCAATTACCGCGATTGTAATATTTCACCAATGAAACTCCGGGCCATCGGCTGCAGTAGGGTGACCACTGTGTTACCCACCCCAGATCTGATTGGAGCTAGCGTCCATGTGACGCCATCCCTCCAATCAGATGTGGAGGGGCGGTGTTATCTGCAGCGCCCTCCCTCCTCAACCCCATCCCATCTATGGAAGAAAGTCTGAAGAGGGAGGTACCAAGGGTGCCGCAGCCCCCTGTTTACCAGGTGTTTACCATAGTAACCAGCCCTGTGAGGTCACAGATCGCTGGTTTCTCGCAGTCACACGCAGCGATATGTGCTGACCAGTGGGAAACTAACAATCAAAAAATGACCCGCAGCACTTTGCAGTGATCAGCGACCTCACAGCAGGGGGCTTGATCGCTGCAAAGTGTCACACATAATGACATCGCTGGAGAGATCGTTGTAACGTCACACTTGCAACGATCTCTCTAACGATATCATTGTGTGACTGGGCCTTTATTCAGTGTGAAGAAGTCCCTGAGATGTAAGTGAATAATAGCGTTTTTCTTAATGTTACTAAACGCTTTTTTTTACACAAAAGGACAGTTGCTAATCATCTTTAAGGGTTAATAGAGTTGGCGGTTATTTGGAGGGGTCAGGTTCCCTTTAAGTGATTTGGTGCCATGTTTAGATGACTTTCAGTACAAGACATTTCTTCAGCAAATCTGTTGTGTGAATTTTACCCTAAAACTGCAATGTGTCATGTTGGCTAATGTACTGGGGAATGAAGACGTGGTAGAAGATGATCTGCTCATCTGTCTGCACTGTTAGGCTGCTTTCACATAACGATTTTTTTCAGTTCCGATGCTGTCCGATAAAAATCGGACAGCATCGGACCGATTTTCGGACCCCATGCAGGCCTATGGGCATCGGACCGAATCGGATGTGCACTAAATGCCATCCGATTTGGTCCGATCCGAATCTGTCCGATTTTTTTATCGGTGCAAAAATCGGAGCTTGCTCCGATTTTTGCACCGAAAATAAAATCTGACAGATTCGGATCGGACCAGATCGGATGGCATTTAGTGCACATCCGATCCGACCCGATCAATTTAGCATGGGGCCCTATGGAGCAGGGTCCGAGAAAACATGTGATGTCTCCTCGGACCGATTTTAGTGTACTGAGCATGCTCAGTACACTAAAATAGCTCCTAAAAGTAAATTAAGGGGTTAATAAAAAAAAACAAAACTATGCTCACCTGTCCACGAGGCCCACGTCGTCTCCCGGCGTCTCCAGGTATCTTGCCGTCTGTGCTGATAAGACCTGCCGTGATGTCACAATCACATGACTGCCAGGAACCAATAGCAGGCAGTCATGTGATTGTGACATCACGAGAGGTCCTGGCAGCACTGAGACAGAACAGCAAGGCACCGGAGACGCGCGGGACCGTGCAGGAGTCGTGGACAGGTGAGAAAGGAGAGGAGGAGAGGGGAGGACAAGAGGAGGAGGACAAGAGGAGGAGGACAAGAGGAGAGGAGGAGGACGCATAGGAGGACCGGGGGCCAAGAGGGGAGACACAGAGGATGAGAGGACCGGGGGCCAAGAGGTGAGACACAGGACCGGGGGCCAAGAGGTGAGACACAGGACAGGTGGGCCAAGAGGTGAGACACAGCACCGGGGGCCAAGAGGTGAGACACAGGACCGGGGGCCAAGAGGTGAGACACAGCACCGGGGGCCAAGAGGGGAGACACAGGACCGGGGGCCAAGAGGGGAGACACAGGACCGGGGGCCAAGAGGGGAGACACAGGACCGGGGGCCAAGAGGGGAGACACAGCACCGGGGGCCAAGAGGGGAGACACAGCACCGGGGGCCAAGAGGGGAGACACAGGGGATAAGAGGAAAGGACCGGGGGCCAAGAGGGGAGGACCGGGCGATAAGAGGAGAGGACAGGGGGCCAAGAGGGGAGACACAGGGGATAAAGAAGAGGACCGGGGGAGAGACTGACAGCTCTCAGGGAGCGATCTGACAGGAGGGCGGCATCCTATTTTCTGTCGGAATCGGATGCCTATTTGGCACCCGATTCCAGGCATTAGAAGAATCCGATGCTGTCCGATTTATATCGGACAGCATCGGATTTTACAAAAATCGTAGTGTGAAAGTAGCCTTAGAGGAGATTTCAACATGTTACAAACACATCTCATCACTATTTGGCTAAAAAATAAAAGCTAGTTTCAGATGTGTGTTAGCTAATTAGTAAGCCTACCTACTCCTTTTTGTCGAGACTATCAGTAGTCATGTTGTTTGGAAGGCTATTTGTCCGCCCTCCTTAATCACCGTCTTGGTCTGACATGAACATGTTTCCATGACTTTTTCTCTTTATAGCTGTCACAGTCTTAATTCCTGTGCACGTACAGCCAAGGCCTAAGGTTAGACAGCCAGAAATAAAAATGTAAAGGTCTGGAACAATTAAAATATGAAATGCTGCGGTCTGTTTTTGCCCCGTTGACATCCTCTTCCATTGCTTGTGCTCCTACGCTTGTGTGATCCCAAAAAATGTTGCTAAAAGTAGATTTCTTCTTTTTTGCACTGATGCTTCAGCTGTGGTTTTTAGAACTTGTGCTATATGCAGCATATACACATGCTTTTGCCCTGAATCTGCCTTCTGTTCTTTTTCGTTCTCACAGTTGTGTGGATGGTGAAAGAGCAATCTGTTGCACCGCAGTTCTACATTGATCCTGCTCTGATTCTCAGCAGACTTTCATTTCCGAATGAAGTGACCCTTACAACATTGTTTTACGTAGAAATATATCTGTCATTGTGGGACCATAAGATTTAATCTCCATGTTCTTTCCACGGACATAGGGTTGCTGCACTTCTTTAATTAACTTGCCATTTATTTAAAAAAATTCTGCTGTAAACTAAAGGTCATTCATCCTTATGCAGTGTTTGGAGCCACAGTGAGGTCACCATGGTTGACAAAAGCTTTGAGATTATCTGGCCAGTTTAGCTCCTTCTCTAGTGCTGTTCCATAAAGTTCCCTCTACCTAATAATGCAAGACGTGATGACACATTGCATATTATAGCCTGCTTTTAAAGCATCTTTCAGGTGGCCTCTTTTTTTTTTTTTTAAAGGAGTGTTTGTTGTTTTTTTCTCCCCGGATAGCATTTCATATTATGTACCTACATATTAGATTGCTCTTGTTTTCAGATTAGTTAAAAGGGTTTTCTGGCATCGACAAACATTTTGGTTGCGATTTAGAAAATACTGTAAAATACCAAAGCAATCATTACCTATCTGATGAATTTGGGGCTTTCCTGCAGTTGTCACCGGCTGTCTGTCTATCTACATTACTGCTGCAGAACGTCAAGGACCCCAGTGGCAGTGTGGAGATGGGTAGCTATTAATGTTTTTATGAAAATGGTGACTTTGTGTCGAACATAATCAGGGCCGGCCTTAGGCTGAATGGCGCCCTGTGCAAATTTGTCCTTTGGTGCCCCCACCCCTCTGTATTCTCAAAACACATTAACGTGCTGCCATCTATCTCAACATCAGGGTCCTGTGATGTGCTGCTGTCAATCAGGAGGTGGCGGGAATTCCCATAGAAAATGTTAAAATTAAACCATCAGTCTTTTCTCAGATGTTAAAAAATGGACTTCTAAATGAGGCTGTAGATATCTAATATGTAGTTGGGGCTTAAAGGGGTTTTCTGAAAAGTTGTGTACCCAGGTGCAGTTGTTTTAAAGAAGAAAAAAAAATGATCTTGCCCACCTTCCCAGATTCAACACTGAGTCTTTGCCCCCACTGTATCTGTATTACTCTGCAAACCGCTTTTCCTGTGTGCTCTGCAATAGCGCTTATCTGGGACTTGTGTGTGGAGCCAGCGGCTGCGCTATGCTTCAGGTGTCCATAGAGACATATAGGCAGCCTGTTATATGCTGTCATCGCTATGCGCTGCGCCTGCCATAGACTACGTTTTTGACGGATTCGTCAGCTTATATACACAAATCAGACCCTAGCCTAGTGTTCCCATTAATGTTATCATGCCCCTGTGGCTGTTAGTGACATGTTTTACAAGAGCAGCACCACCACCAGCTCTACACATCTCTGCCTCCTGTGATAAACGCAGATCGAATGTCTGCACCCAGCTTCATCAGAACACCGTGCAGGCTCAGGGGGGCAGAGCGGACATGGAGGACACGGCGCAGGCTCAGGGGGGCAGAGCGGACATGGAGGACACGGCGCAGGCTCAGGGGGGCAGAGCGGACATGGAGGACACGGCGCAGGCTCAGGGGGGCAGAGAGGACATGGAGGACACGGCGTAGGCTCAGGGGGGCAGAGCGGACATGGAGGACACGGACAGGCCAGGTTTTTGCACACTTGGTGCTAAGGTCTGCCTGAGTCCTGTGTCACTGCCCCTTCACTGGGCACAGCATTCTGATGAAGCTGGGGGGTCACACCGGGTGACCACACATTGTCAGGGAGGAAGAGATTGTCACCACAAACATAACACACAATTGTCACCATGTGCATGGACATATACATACATCACCACACACACACACCAATCATAGATACACACATCACGTCACCACTTACATACATCACCATGGGCATGGACACATGCATGCACATACATCAAAACATACACAGATGCACACACACCGCAGTTAAGGACCTGAGGCTGCATTGATCACACAAAATGAGGTATACTGATAATCCCTCTCCTGTTTCTGCCTGTCTGACCCCTCTAGCTGGGTTTCACCCCTATCTACCCCAATTACCCCCATACACACACACACACACACACACATACACCTGCATATACACAAACACACCCCACATATACACACCCATATACACATACACACACCCCACATACACACACTCATATACACACCCCCATATACACACACCTCCATATACACACAGACACCTATATACACCCCATATATACACACACACACCCTCTCCCAAATACACACAAGACACCCATATACACATACACACACCCCACAGACACCTATATACACCCCACATACACACCCATATACACACACACCCTCTCCCATATACACACACTCATATACACACAGACACCCATATACACATACATACACACACCCCACAGACACCTATATACACTCCACATACACACCCATATACACGCACACCCCACATATACTCACACACACCCATATACACCCATATATACCTTACATACACACAGACCTCCATATGCACACACAGGCACCTATATACACACCCCATATACACACACCCATATACACATGCATACACAACCCCACAGACACAGACACAACCCCACAAACACATACACACACCCACACAGACACCTATATACACCCCATGTACACACACACACCCTCTCCCATATACACCCCACGAACACACCCATATACACACACCCCACATACACACCCCCATATACACATACACACATCCCACATACACACACCTATATACACCCCACATACACACAGCTTCGTATACACACAGATACCTATATACACCCCACATACACACACACCCTCTACCATATACACACACCCATATATACATACATACACACACCCCAGACACCTATATACACCCCACATACACACACCCCATAAACACATACACACACAGACACCTATATACACCCAATGTACACACATACACACTCCTATATACACCCCACATACACACATCCCACACACACTCCTATATACACCCCACATACACACACAAACCTCCATATACACACACAGACACCTATAGACATCCCACATATACACACCCCATATATACACACACCCTCTCCCATATACACACACCCATATACATATACACACCCCACAGACACCTATATACATCCCACATACACACCCATATACACACACACCCTCTCCCATATACACACACTCATATACACACAGACACCCATATACACATACATACACACACCCCACAGACACCTATATACACTCCACATACACACCCATATACACGCACACCCCACATATACTCACACACACCCATATACACCCATATATACCTTACATACACACAGACCTCCATATGCACACACAGGCACCTATATACACACCCCATATACACACACCCATATACACATGCATACACAACCCCACAGACACAGACACACACCCCCAAACACATACACACACCCACACAGACACCTATATACACCCCATGTACACACACACACCCTCTCCCATATACACCCCACGAACACACCCATATACACACACCCCACATACACACCCCCATATACACATACACACATCCCACATACACACACCTATATACACCCCACATACACACAGCTTCGTATACACACAGATACCTATATACACCCCACATACACACACACCCTCTACCATATACACACACCCATATATACATACATACACACACCCCAGACACCTATATACACCCCACATACACACACCCCATAAACACATACACACACAGACACCTATATACACCCAATGTACACACATACACACTCCTATATACACCCCACATACACACATCCCACACACACTCCTATATACACCCCACATACACACACAAACCTCCATATACACACACAGACACCTATAGACATCCCACATATACACACCCCATATATACACACACCCTCTCCCATATACACACACCCATATACATATACACACCCCACAGACACCTATATACATCCCACATACACACACAAACACACATCTAAGCAGCAGGGAGTTAACTTTGCTGTTACTTACAGCTTTTGTATGAAGTGTCTCCCACATGGTGTGGAGCATCTCCTCAGCGGTGCCGTAGTCTGCTCACTGCTTCCTGCTCTCCTATGATGCAGAGCACGGCACACTGTAACCTATTGTGCACCAATCAGAGAGCAGGTAGCAGACATTGCAGGCTCTAGTGATTGTTTCCTGCTATCTGATTAGCTGTCTGATCAGCAATCACTAGAGCCTGCAATGAATCAGACAGTGCGGGATGCCCGGGACTGGTGAGTAGATGATGGACTCCGCCCACAAAAACAATTGCAGACGCTGATACTGGCCAGAGAGAGCCCTCTGCAACCTGCAGCGGCCCTGGTCAGAGAGGATGTGCATGTACACAAGACTCAGATGGAATTTTAAAGGGCCAGCAGCACAGGGGGCCCAGTCCAAGCTTGGCACAGCAGAAAGTGAAAGTGACTTGCTCCCTGCAGCGCCCCCTGGCGGCCGGCGCCCTGTGCGGCCGCACAACTCGCACATAGGAAGGGCCGGCCCTGAACATAATGTAAATGTTTCCTGTCCCTTAACACCTTGGTTCCACTGCACTGCACTGACTATTTAGTGCTTTGAAGGTACCAGTAGCTGGTGGGAGTGATGTTTACTAATTGATGAGCTATAGAAGATTACAGTAACTTTTATCTTTGAGACTTGGGATCTCTTGTGGATTGTAGACCATTGCAGTGTGGCATAAAATAGAATTTATGTTCTGAAAAGATAGAGGTGTTGATCCTACAAGGAAATGGAATGAAATCATGTTAGGCTGCTGGTTTACTGGAAGTGGGGCTGCAGGGAGAACATTAACTTCTGTTCTCCCTATACCAGTCATTGGAAAGATAGAGGGTGCTGGAACACTCGCTGCACAGAAATCCTTCCCCTGCATGTGTACCCACCTAGCAGTCAAAAGTGCCCAGTAGTGATTCCTGCATGCTCACAGTATAATGAACCTCATTTTATCCCTGGGGCTTCCCTTCCAGTAAAGCATACTTGCATGATTTAAACAATATTAATGTGCAGGTCACTACTTCATCTCAGGTAAAAAAAATAGTTTTGTGAGTGACAGGTTCCATTTTTTTGCACGTTTATTAATTAGCCTTGCAGATATACACATTGCTTCTGCACCTTCTCTTTGCCTTGACATTAGTATGGCTGGTTGAGCAGTTCTTTGCTTTGAGGAAAGCCCCGTGCATTTAGAAGATTTGTAAATGTGAGTAAATTTGGGGTAAATACAGATCATTGTAGACTGTGCTCATTACAAAATTCATCTTTTCCCAGTGAGGCAGTCCAACTCTGAGCAAGAAAGCAATAAACACTTCTACTTCTCTTGTAGTTATTACCAGGAACAGTAGTGACCTTTTTCCTCCGCACGGAGAACGGCTTGCTGTATGCTCCAGGCATTGAGAGGTCCACAACAGCTACTTTGGCTAGAACCTCGGCTTTACTACTTCATAGTATTTGGGCATAATCCGGTAAGGCTGGATAGTGATGAGCTTGATTTTGAGAAGTTTTGATGGAAATCTTTGTTTCAGGTTTGTACTTCACAGATAAGAAAATAGAAAGACATTGAACATGGTGTAGAGAAACATTAAGTCAATTCTGGGTTGCAGATGATTCAACTAATGAGACAAAAGCTGCTCCAAATTAATGACACTGGTGTATGCTAAATTTGGCAGATATTACTAGTCATGT
This sequence comes from Allobates femoralis, assembly GCA_033576535.1. Taxonomy (NCBI): domain Eukaryota; kingdom Metazoa; phylum Chordata; class Amphibia; order Anura; family Aromobatidae; genus Allobates; species Allobates femoralis. The sequence goes on along the minus strand of JARQOC010000003.1, from coordinate 653,831,540 downwards.
AATGAATTTTTGCAAATATTAAATATGGTGAATTTTAAAACCACACCTAACCACATCTCCTTTTCTATACACATTCCAAAAATGTCTGAAGTTCAAAAAGTCTCTCAAAATCTCTTCTGGCATGAGGCATAGGAGTCAGTTTTCTGGCTCATTTTGCTTCGTAAAATGTCCTTATTGTGCCTTACTTGTGTCTGTTTTTCATATTTCCATGAAATTACTTTTCCGGAGCATCATTTCATTACATTTTTCCCTGTGCCTAAACTTGGCCATAGTTTAAGGCAGGGATCTCAAACTCTAGGATTCAAGGGCCGCAAACAATGCATCTTTTCAAGATTTCCTTAGCATTGTGGTTGGAATCCTCACCAGTGCAGGTGATTCAATTATCACATGTGCAATACTAAGGCATCTGAAAACATGACCTGTTTGCGGCCCTTGAGGACTGGAGTTTGAGATCCCTACTTTAGAGGAAAGGGCAGGTGGCTAAGTGCAAATGGGAATGATATGTGAACAAAAATTGATTGTGCACAAAAACGATTTTAAGACAAATTTGGTAAAGGCGGTTTGAAGTTAGACAAAGTATCTGAATTGGATGACCATGTTTAGACTATTACACCTTGCTTTTGGTGTAATTTTGTGTAAACTCATGAATTTGTTATTGCTACTGTGTTGTAATACTATGTTGGTGCTGGGCTAGTGCAATCTCTAGTTTTCCTTCTTGTCATATACGTATACATAAGTCCGTTTTCTACTCAAGAATACTCAAGAATAAATGCATTTTAAAAATACAATTGCTGATTTTTTTGGAATATGGTTTTAAAATGTTAGAGGACCTGTAAACCACCTGGTGCTTTCCAAAGTGAAAGCACCCTGAATGCAGCAGACACACTGCAAGGGGTCTCCCATGTCCCTAGCCCCCCTGTAAGTTGTACAAAACACTTTATAAAGTGTATAGATAAGGAGTCTGGAGGGACTTATTCGGTAATGAGTCCTCACTGCTCCTGGTGTCCTCCCCGCCTCCAGCCCCTCTGTGCCACCTCCAGCTCTCTCAGTAGCACCTCCTTTATATGTCTTCTCTCCTCGGCCACTCAATGCTTCTCTGCGTCGGAGCTTGCTCTGATGTACATACATAAACTGGAGCAGGGCGGGCTCCGGCGCCGACATTACTGGCAGGAGGCGTTTCAGCTGCCAGGACTGCTACCGCCCATTGCTTGCTCTGTGTCTGTGTGACTTCAGACGCAGAGCAGCATGAGCGGTCGAGGAGGGGAGACACATAAAGAAGGTGTTACTGAGGGTGGGGGCACGAGAGCTGGAGGCAGGGAGCAGCAAGGACTCATAACTGAGGAAGTCCCTCCGAACTTCTTAGGCCGGCTTCACACCACGGTGAAATCCGATCCAGGGCTGTCAGGCGTGAACCTGACAGCCCGGACCGGATCTGGACACAGAAGCGGAGGGCCAATTATGCCCTCGGTCCGGTGTGCAGCCGGATGGCTCATTTACAGTCCGCAGCTGCTGATAATTCAGGACTGTGGGGAGTGAGCCACGGTCCTGAACTGTCAGCAGGGGACAGCTCCGTGGTGCTGAAGTTCAGTGCCGTTCAGCTAGCTTAGCACCCGGCTCAGGAGCGGCTCGATGCATCGGTGCTTTAGACCCGCTGTTAGGAGGCGCGATCGCACCGGACCGGGAACATCGGGATCACTTTTTCCGGCAAAATGCTGCATGCAGCATTTTTGTGTCTGGTAGAAAAATCCAAAACCTCCCGGATTCTCCCGGACAGATGGAAACCGGATGGCAGATAGATCCGGCTCCTTCTGGCCCCATAGCATACTATGGGGCCGAAATCCGGTCCGGGGCTGTCAGGTTCACCCCTGACAGTCCCGGATCAGATTTCACCGTGGTGTGAAGCCTGCCTTATCTCTACACTTGCTAAAGTGTTTTTTACAGGTTACAGGGGGGCTAGAGACATGGGGGCCCCTTCCCTGAATGCAGCAGACACGCTGCATTGAGGAATGCTTTCAGTTTGGAAAGCACCAAAAGGGTGACAGGTCCTCTTTAAAGTAGCTAGTGTAATAACATGGCATAGGGGATAACTTCCTAATCACTGGAGGGTCCAACTGTTAGGAACTTCTCTGATCCTAATGGTGGGTTTACACGTTGCGATATCGGCGTCCAACTCCGACCAAAAGTCACGTGGTTCGTGCGCTGGACCCGATATGTTCGTGCGTTGTACGGTGTGAACGTCCAATACGATGCAGGAACGATGGCAAACCGATATCGGGGGTCGAATGAGCGTGCTATTCAACAGCCCGATATCGGATGCCGGTTGGAGCCGGATCGTGCTGTGTGACAGCCCAACTCCGATGTGCAGTACAACGTACTCCATTGACTCACATGTTAAATGGTCGTTCCTGGGTCTGGGGGCATAGACATCGTAGGGACGTTGTATCACGAAATCGCACTGCGTAAACCTCCGATGCGATTCTTTGAAATCCGGGCACAAAATGCGCGCTCCCGCGCCGTTGGATCCGATATCGGAACGTGTAAACCCACCATCAGATCTGAGGCTCTAAAGAGCTCCATGTGGAAGGTATGATGGTCAATACTGTACAATGCTGCACCATTCATTCTTTTTTGGATCATTGGAGACAGCTCTTCTCCCAGCTCTGGACTCGCTCTGTTCATAGTCTATGAAACTGCCTGAATTGGTGGAGCACAGTTTTTAGTTATCTTTAGAGTCATATAGACATTATTTGGAGAAGTGGTTGAGAATTTAAAATATACCTGGCTGTAATCATGAAGCCAGTCTCTCATTCATGCTGCGTTTTAATTGAACAGCATGAATCAGATGCCAGGTTCCCTTTAAATACTTATGGGCTGTACTGTCTCATGATTCAAGTCCCACCCTGATTTTATTATGATCGTAATCATGATTTCTAAGTAGTAATTATGTATCATTTGCTATGTTTTCATTAACATAAATTGATTTATGTTTACAAATGACAACAATACTTAAGATGTGCACTGAACAATCTGTAATAAATCAGTGGACATAGGCTGCTATTGTTGTTTCACTGCAGTGCAGGGCCTATTTATGCAGGTTGATGTGCTGCCAAGAACCATGATTTTTTTTCTTTTTTATGCAGCACAAAAGATATTTCACTTGATGACTACGACTCTGGACCGTGCCAGGAGAGACATGCAAGACTTGTGCGAGTATCTTGCACGTGTCTCGCTCCGTGTGTCCCTGGCCTAAGGCAGAATCTGTACCGGAAGCCATATTGAAAAGTGTTTCCTAATTCTAAAATGAATGAACATATACATTTTGATCTAAAGAAAACGTTCCGTTCTGACTCTTGAAAGTCTAATGTCCGGGTCAGACTGGCGTATGCATCCAATGCGAGAGCATGGAATGTGACATACTAAGGACACTCTGCTCAGGCTCTGCTGCTATGGTGAGCTGAGTGCCTTCTACTTTGATCCGATTATAGGTGTGGAGGAGAGGGAGAGCTTAATCTCTACATTTACTCCATTGCCTGCCTCAGTTGGGAAACCTGGCGATGTTGCTCAGGCGATCTGCTAGCATCGCCATGTGTGACACCGCAACTGCGATGTTGCCGACAACTTCCCCCATAGACTCCCATGTTATGGATTGCTGCCAGGGTAGAGTTTAACCCTGGCAGCGATAGTTGCCGGCAAGATCGCAGATGCGTTGCCGGCGATATCGCTGTGTGTGGCATCGTAACGACAACCATGGCAGCACGCCAAAAAAGTGTGCACTCCCATGAGTTACCGGCGATATCACCTCGTGTGACGGTACCTTTAGGCTGTGTTCACACTGGGCGTTTTTGGGCTGTTTTTGCTCAACAGTTTTTGTAGCCAAAACCAGCAGTGGGTGATTAAATCCAGAAGTGGTGACGTGTTTCTATTAGACTTTTCCTCTGATTGCTCTACTCCTGGTTTTGGCTACAAAAACTGATGAGCAAAAACAGCCCAAAAACGCCCAGTGTGAACACAGCCTTAGATCTGAGCTGCCTGATTGATTTAACATTAGGCTGAATGCAATGCAAGATTTCCTCACATTGCATTTGTGCGATTAACACAGATGACTATGATTAAATTGTTGGATCGTTGATCGCAGATGTGAGAACATGTTCTCAAATCAGACGATCTTCGATCAGCCAACCTGCTATATCGTTCTGTGTGACACTGCGATAACTATGTCGTTAACGACTTCGCCCATTCACATCAGTGAACAAGTATCGTTCGCTGGATTGTGCGAATGATAGCTGCTCGCTACATCGTTAGTGCATCGTCTACGATATCTAGATGTGTGACCGCTCACCAACGATGTCAAAATGATGTCCTAACGACCACGCGCCCATGAGATCATTAGTGATATCGTTACAACATTGAAGCGTGTAACAGTACCTTAACTGTTTCAAGGATGCCAAACAGTCAAACAACTCAAAGAAGTGAGCTGATCATTCTCCAACGTGGAAACTGCCTGAAGACACTCAAAACTTTGATAGTATAAGTCAATGGGAAGAATCAAAGGGCGACCATAAGGCTATGTGCCCACCATGCTTTTCTGCTGCGTTTTTGTGCTGGTTTTTCTGCATCACAAGTGTATGACCCACAATTTTGTAATGAAAGTGAATGTGATTTTCAAAAAGCTGTGCCCACTATGTGCATTTTTCAGTGGTGCCAAAAACACATGCTTTTCTAAAACTCCTTGTCCATTATATTGTGCTTTTTTTTGGGCAGCATTTTCCAGTGGCCAGCCAGTCTAATGAGCTGGAAAACGCTGCTCTTACAAAAATGCAGCAGAAAAGCACAGTGGGCACAGAGCAGAAAAGCATGCAAGCCTTTTTGAAACCAATGCGTTGTTGAGGTTGGAAAAAAGCAGCACAAACAAATATGCACAGTGGGCACTTAGCCTAAAGGCCACATTACACACACACACACAGATATCTGTTCAGACATTGGTCACAGATCTCTGGTTGCAGTGAAATCATGGACACATTGTTGTATTTTGTGGCTGTGTACAATGGAACAATGTGTCCATGATTTCACTGCAACCAGAGAACTGTGACCAATATATCTGTGTGTGTAACGTGGCCTTAAGACATTTGAGTGTTGTGAGTGTTTTGCCATTGCTAGATTTTAATATTTTTCAAGCAAATACAGAGTCCTCAGTGGTTGATACCTTTTTTTTTAAAGGAAATCTGTCAAATCATTTTTGCCCCCCAGCTATCACTGTCTGTACCTGCAGCTTCATAGTACTATTCTAATTATCCCTGTCTTGGCTAATAGTGTAATGTTAAAGGGGAAAAAAAAGCGTTTATACACTTGATTTTCTTATGTAAATGTGGCAGTTACTACACCTTGGAGAATGTAGTCACTCTGGACGGTTAATGGTTAATATTTCTGCCGAATGTCAAAACATGCTGCGTAACCTGTGTGATTTCACGATCATGTGACTATAATAGATGGCGCTAAGTCACCATAGTCCATAATGATTCTATTTGCTTAGCTCCACCCACTATGGTCACATGATTGTTACATTACATAGGTCCTTTATACAGAGAAGTTGTCAACGAGTTAACTATTAACCTGTCAAATTGACTACATCCAAGGTGTAATAACTGCCTCATTCACATAAGAAAATGTTAGTCTGGTTTCACACTGCAGTTTTTTGCCTGATCAGACTTGTGTGTCAAAACCAGGAGAGGAACTTGCAGAGAAAAACTACAATTGAAAGATTGACAACAGTTCTGGATTTTGGAGACACTCCTGGCTTTGGCACTAAAACCGGATCAAACCTGATCAGGGACAAAACTGCAGTGTGAAACCAGCCTTAACATTACAATATGAGCTAGGACAGGGATTATTAGAATAGCACTATGAAGCTGCAGGTGCAAACAGTGACAGTTAAGAGGGCATAAACTAGCTGACAGGTTCCCTTAAATGGCTAACTGACAAGATGGTAATAAATAGCAAGCTTTTCGAGACAACTTGGGTCTGTTCTTCAGGCTGGTAAGACAAAATCTGATGTACAAAACTATCAGTGGTTTCTTCATTAGCTATATGTAATGAAAACAAAAAGAGACCAGAAACTATTAATTCTTATGCCATTGCTTTTTACTAAGTGTATTCCTCTTGGAAATACTCAGTTGTCCACCGACCTGTATGACAAGGGGTGAAAATACTCTTGGGGCACCGCACTCTTAAAGGGATCCTGTCACTTACAAAATGCCTCCTAAGCTAGCAAAACATGTCCCTGCAGCATATTATCACTAATCTCACACTCCTTTTGTCTCCTAAAAGCATCCTGTGAAAGTGCATTAAACGTTTTAATACTTACTCATTAAAGAATATAGCCCCTGCTAATTATAATCACTAATCACCAGGGCATGTTGTTTTGTAGCCCCAGGATCCACCCTGTCTCTGTCTGTGCTGCTGTGATGTGGAGCTGAAGGCAGGACTAATGATTTGCATTCTGTGAGTGACAGAGAGGGGGAGGACAAAGTCTGCACAAGCAAAGCACAGAGACAGGGTGGATACTGGAGCCTGCAAAACAGCTCGCCTTGGTGAGTAAAGAATATAGCCCCTGCTAATTATAATCACTAATGAGTAAGTATTAAAACGTTTTTATGCACTTTTACAGGATACTTTTAGGAGACAAAAGAAGTGTGAGATTAGTGATAGGATGCTACAGGGACGTATTTTGCTAGCTTAGGAGACGTTCTGGAGGTGACAGGATCCCTTTAAATTTCGCAAACAGAACTCTTTGAATTCTCAGAACTTTTTGTATTTCCATTTAATTAATTTCTTTGAAAGCCAATCCACTGTGATTAAAATGAAGGAATTCTCACAGAACCATACAGATCCTGAAGGCTTGAAATGAACATCTCCAGCTCCATGTCCATCCATCTACATAGAGCGCTCTGAAATAACTAGCTGAACAGTGGTTTCAGGAAAATGCATAATTTTCAGTAATGGTTGCTGCTAAGCCTCCGCTCTAAAAATAGACTTTAACCTCATGCCACTTTCCCTTTCTTTATAGATGTTCTTCATCTGTGCTGTTAAAAGAGCCGAGAATGATGCATTGACAGGATGAGGCATTTTTATTCCTTTGTGCAGAAAAAGCTTTCATTTGAAATTTATGGGTCAGTGTTTGCAAACTAAACGCTGGTATTCAGTCTGTGCAGAGAGAATGTCATCCTGCATTGAAGAGCGGCAGGAAAAGTTTGGATGGGCTGAAAGTGAGCAGATGAAAGGCCTTGTTATACTTCTCTATACAAATTGCTTTGTGCCAGAAGCACGAGGAAACTATCCCAATATGTTGACGAACCAAGCAAATAAATAATATTCACTTTCTCCTGTTGTACAGGCTCAAGCACACTTTCTCACGTGATAAACATTTGGTAAATCAAATGTTTGTGTGTATGAAGAGTGCTAGCCATGTGTCAAATGGCTGGAATTGAAGAATAAAAGTGATGTATGTGTGGTCCCCTTCTCAGTGGAATACATCTCAGGTTTGAAGTTAAAATGTGTGCAAAATGGGTGGAAACAACTATTTGCTCGAATGTTTCCTGACCTATATAGTGACTAGCCCTTAGACTTCACCTATTGGCCAAACTTTATCGAAAAGTTTGTTTCTGGATTTTTTTTAAATTTTTTTATAGCATTTGCTTAGTGTGTGTATACAATATTCTTAATTGGGAGATGCATGCAATTGTCTAGCTTAGTGCGCTTTCACATTGGCGTTCGGTACCGCAGTGTAGGTCTGCGTAATCTTTTTTTTTTTTTTTTTTTTTTCTTCTGCATTGCAGACCTAAATTTAACATTGCGTACGCATGTACATGTGTAGGCATCAGTTTGTATGCGTATGCGTTAGTTCGCGGTGTTTTGAGGTGCCCAGCGAACGCAACCTGTTGCATTTTTTTGAGGCTGCAAAAATACACAGACGTGCGCATGCGGATGATTGCGGACGAACCACACGTTGTCTATGGGAACGCAGGAGCATGCAGATGGCTGCGCTTGCGTACATCTCAATGCGCATGTCCAGGAGCCAATAAGAAGGCCCTCCCAATTCCACTTCTAATTCTCAGCTATATAAAAAGGGGGTGTTGACATAGGTGTGCATGTGGATGTCAGAACCCTGGATGACAAGATGGAACGCATGCGCATTACAAACGCAAGCATAAACGCATTCAAACACATACTTGCGCTTCATTTTTAAAAATATTTTGTGTAACATCATGCGTATGAAAAACGCAGTGTCAGTATGCCTTTGCAATGGGCTTGCGCACTGAAACGCCAATGTGAAACCGGCCTTAGTTACATGTGTCTGCGTATTACCTGCCCGTGAAAAAGCAGAACACTCGACAAGGATAATCTCATATTAGCTCTGAATTGGACTTTGGATAATACTAACAAATGTTTACGCCCCGTGCACACAGTGCGTTTTTTATGCAGCATGCAAATCCTTATTCCAGCAAAAGCAATGAGAATCCTAAAGTTTTTGTGTTTTTTTTTTTTTTTTGTTTTTGTTTTTCTCCCGTAGATTTGCTGAAAATTTGCAGCATCTCAACTACTGCGCTGTTTTCCACCCCAAATGCATGGAAAAAAATGCCTTAATAAGGGTGCCTTCACATTTGCGTTTGGCATTCAGCGCACCGAACGCAGCCAAACATTTGCGCACATGCGTTACTATGTTTAACATGGGGACGCATTTGCCTGCATTTTGGCTGCTTTTGCGTACGGATGCGCATAATTTGTACGCCCTTTTCCGCCCTCCTAATGCAGCATGTTACATTTTTGTGCGTTCGCGGGCGCTTGTTTTATTTGCAAGTGCACAAAAAATGCATGGAAGTCAATGGATCCGCAGTGTCCTCCGCATGACAGCGCAGAAGAACGCTGCGGATCACATTGAAATCTCTCCTGGTGGCCGCCGGTGATCAGTGGCAGCCACCGGGAGATCAGCTAGAGCCTCCACTGATCTCCCGCCGGTGTCAGCCCAGGAGATTTGAAGACACAGCTGATCTGACCGCTGTTTAAATCTCCTGTGCCGACACCGAATAGGTGCGGTCGGCGCGGGAGTGTTGAAGCAGCGATCAGCTGTTTCTTATCTCCTGCACCGATATCGCCCTATTCGGTGTCTGCGCGGGAGATTTAAACAGCTGTCAGATCAGCTGTGTCTTCAAATCTCCTGCACGGACAACTGCGGGAGATCAGCTGTGGCCAGGAGGAGGAGATCTTCACCGCCGATCTCCTCCTCCTGGCTGCTCCTGAGACAGCTGATTGGCTGGCCAGGGTGCATATTAATGTGAACGCATGTAGAGATTCTCCGCTGCATTCACATCAGTATGGTTTGCGTTGCACTGCGTTTGCATGCCATACGCATGTTATACGCATGCAGACAAACGCAAGTGTGAAGGCAACCTAACGCCTTTTGTTTTTGGTGTGATTTTCTGCCAGGAGATGATGATTTGATGCTGAAATTTCTGCAGCCGAATACTCAACATGGACCCATACACTTCTTATGGCCCCTTTACACGTCACGATATCGTTGTCCAACAACGATAAGTCACGTGGTTCGTGCGTTGGCGCCGATATTGTTCATGCGTTGTGTGGTGTAAATGAGCAATTTGATGCAAGAACGATGCAAAACTGATATCTGTGGGGAATTGGGCAGGCTCTCCAACTGCCCGATATTGGCTTGACGATCTGGCAGGATCGTGCTGTGTGACAGCCCAACAACAATTTGGAGCACAACTTCCCCTATTCACTCCCATGTTACATGGTCGTTCCCTGGGTCGCTCGTACACAGCGCAAAGGAGGGGGCGTAGACATCGCAGTTGTGTTGCCTGCCGATATCTCCCTGTGTAAACATCTCCTATGCGATCTTGGATTAATGGCAAAAATGTGCGCGCTTCCGTGCCGTTGTATCCAATATCGGGACGATAGCTGGACATGTAGAGCGGCCATTAGTGTTTGCCGTTCTTTTCTTAAAATAAACTAAAATACATTGGCGCTTGCTACAGTATACCAACACATTGCAAAAAAAAGACAGGAATTCCTGTAATTTGACAGATTACCAAAAAATATATAGTGTGTGTATATATTCTTTTAGTATGGAAGCTAAAATCATAAGTACAAACTATATACGGTACATGCATACAATACAAATATATAATATGTATTTATATAATTTTTTATTTATTTTTTAGCTTCCATACTAAAGAATATATGTACTGGGAAATACCATTTGCTTGGAATGTTTATTCTCATGGGAGAGAAAAGAATTCCAGGAACTAGAGAGCTGCAGTAGACCTGAAGATTTGGTTACTTAAAACACATGTGCAGGGAGCGGTGCTGCTGTGATCTATTAACCATGTGGAGCTCTTGGGGTTGTAAACTGCCTGAAATGTTTCTGTATCAGCAGGGCTTGTACAGCATAGGAAATGTTTATCCTTGCTTCACTTTGCAGCATTCTTTATTACTTACATTATTTTTTCTTAATTTTGTTTTCTGCTCTCATTGTTTGGCTGTAGGATATTCCCACCTACGAGGCTAATTAACATAATGGTTTCCAATAGCACTAAGGTTTTTGTGATCCGGGAACCAGATGCCATCCTGCCCCATAGGAATACTATGGGGACAAAATCGGATCTGGGGCTGTCATTTGCCATCTGGTTCCCTGCTGTCAGGGAGGATCCAGGAGAATATTGTTTTTTGTTTTTTTTCCCCGGAACGTTTTTTGTGTCTGGGGCAAAAATCTTCCAAATCGGATCCGCCCGGATCCGATTTGATCTGGCGCCCCCCTAACATGGGAGGCTATGGGCGCGAGATCGCATCGGATGCGACAGAAAATCGCATCCGTCTGCTGGACACCGGGTGCTGAAGTTCAGCGGCTGAACTTCAGAACCTGGAGAGCTCCCGGCTGAGATTTCAGAACCGCGGCTAGTCGGGATTTTGAAATTTCAGCAAGGGACAGCTCCTGCAGCTACGGACTGCCGATTCCAGCAGAAAACAGGACCAGAGGGCATATTCTGTTCTGTCCAGAGCTGTCGGGCTTGTCCGGTGCTTCCTGCTAAACACCGGACACAGCCTGACCGCTCAAAACTGTGGTGTGAAGCCAGCCTAAGACGGTACTTGTGGAATCAGTCTTCGGCCACATTGTGGAATCTTGCGTATTAATGTTTTAGCGCAATTGGGTACACATTGTAACATGAGGTCATGCCTCATTCTAGCTTCTTGATACCCCTAACTTCCATTCTATGAAAATAATCCGCCTTGTGCTGTATTTTTAATCATACCATGACCTCAATTCATCATTGCTTTCTTGAATAGTTTTTTTTATTTCCTTATTAGCGCCTTATTCCTATTTGTGCAATTTAGTTACCCTGGTACTCAAGCCTCTGGCCTTCACATCGGTTTTTCGCGCAGTTGTGAAAAAATGATACTACCCTCACCCGTAAACCATGCAAGTATAGCGTACTTGGCAGTGGAAGTGGGTTTTGTTAGTGCTCCCGAGGTCTTTTTTGCGCACTCCGCAAGTGCAAACTCACTGCGCACCTCCGCTAGCTAGGTTAAACGCCGCTCCTATCGAGCAGAATTTAGCATTCCCGAATTTCAAAGCTATGTAAACCCTACTAGAAAAACATTAAATCCTATCACAATCCCATCCTTTTGTCTCCTAAAGGCATCCTGTGAAAGTGCATAAAAACGTTTTAATACTTAATCACTAGGGATTATAATTAGTAGGGGTTTTATTCTTTAGCCCTTAGGGCGTGTTGTTTTGCAGGCTCCAGGATCCACCCTCTCTCTGTCTGTGTGCTTTGCTTGTGCAGGCTTTACCCTCCCCCTCTCTATCAATCACAGAATGCAAATCATTAGTCCTGCCTTCAGCTCCACATCACAGCAGCACAGACAGAGAGAGGGTGGATCCTGGAGCCTGCAAAACAACACGCCCTAAGGGCTAAAGAATATAGCCCCTGCTAATTATATTCACTAATGAGTAAGTATTAAAACGCTTTTTATGCACTTTCACAGGATGCTTTTAGGAGACAAAAGGAGTGCTGAGATTAATGATGGGATGCTGCAGGGACATATTTTGCTAGCTTAGGAGGCGTTTTGGAGGTGAAAGGATCCCTTTAAAGAGAGGTGTATCAGAAGATTACCTATTATTTAAATCAGGTTTTTATGTTGCATGTATGTTTAAAGGACTTATCTGACCACAAAACTTTTTATTTGTTAAACAGCTAATCTGTCTGAATTGTATGAAATAAGCCTCCCACAGTGGTTTTTTTGTTTTCCTACCATCATTTCCTCAATTTCTGTGTTCAGTGCCTCCATGTTGGATGTTTACATGCAGCATTTCATGATTAGGTAGCTTCCTGTTTTGTTTTTTTCCTTCTTACAGCCTGTGCTGATCATCACCACCCTGTACACCCCTCTCTGCCCCCTCCGCACCCCACTGCACCATTATTGGCCAGGACTCTGCATTCTGAAGTGAAGCCATCCTGTGACTTCTTGTCCTATTGATCAGAACTGAATAAATCCCCTGCATTGTGCCCATTATATTACTTGAATATATACGGTAACTCTGAAATAAAACTGTCAGTTTATCTGAGGCACCGACACTTTATATATTGTGCCATCAAAAAAGCCTAATGATAATGATATCACAGATCATGAGCACTAAGGAGCCAATGACTGAATGTAAGCTTGCATTTAGGAGGAGCCTCATAAGTCCTCACAATTGCACAGCTAGCACTGCAATTCCTGCTTTTCTCCCAGTACCCAGTCAATAGCAGTCAGGGGGTTAAAAACAAAAAATAAATTGGCTCAGCTCCCTGTAGAGAGCCGACACTTCTCAGCAACAGCAGTGAATGATCATTCACAAACAACTCATCATTATTACACAAACAGGGTCCAGCAAGCAACTCCTACAGCAATGGACCTGAAAGTGCAATGAGGGAAAAATCGGGTTAGAGCAGGCTTTCATACAGAGTCTGGGAGCTGCTCTGTGTATCTGCAGTGTCCATGCAATCCTGCCTCAACAGCTCCTCTCTACTCAGCACACACTGGGCTTGGTTAGCAGAGGGGAGTCGGCTGTCACTCACAGTGACTGGGCTGTGATGCTGTGTACAGGGCGGGGGTAAGCTAATGCTGTGTGGTCAGGATGTGACATCACAGGAAGCAGCAAAATCACTGCAGGATAGGTCATGTGACCGCTCTGAGACAGGTGCTGACAGGAGAGAAGGGCTTACAGCAGATCAGGTATGTAATTACCATCTATCTACTTGTATCTGTGTAACCCAATACTGTAAAGATTGATTTAAGCCAAATAAGTCTTTTAAGAAATTGTTGGAAATGCATTTTTTTCATCCTAAGTTCTATAAAAATAAATTAAAATCTGCAATTTTCAGAGTGGCCACTGGGTCATTTTTAGACTCCTACTTCCTGTACTTCCAGGAAGAATTTTCAACAGACTCAATATTTTGTGGCAGGATTGTAATGACAGGTTACACACCTGATAACACAGGACCATTGTGGCTATATACATGTGTTATTTCCTGAAACAAGTGCAAGTTAGTCATCAAAAATAAATATCATAAAAACAAGTGAATGTATATATATATGTGTACATATAATATTAAATGTGTGTGTGTGTGTGTATATATGTGTGTGTGTGTGTGTGTATAATATATGTATGTATATATATATATATATATATATATATATATAATGTTGTGTGTGTGTGTGTGTGTGTGTGTGTACATATAGATCTATAGATTCCAATAAGAAAAGAATTGCCCAAAAAATGTTAAAAATTTAATGTAACACAAAACACAACTTTAAACAATAGATGGCTTTATGACAACACATTTTTGTTTTTAATATTTTTTTTCCTCTCAGTTTTACACAGATCCATGTAATGCATTTTTGTTTTGTGTGTCTTGGTCCAGTGGTTGCCTGTAGTAAGGATGCCGGTGGAGTCTGTACTTTGATGTAGTTGACACCTACCAACTTGCAACCTTTTGACAAAATCTTCAACTCTTTAGGCTAAACAGATACACAAAAAAAGTTAGATAAAAATGACAGGGCATTGTTTTATTTGCGCCACATTCAAGTACTGCCTATACTTTTAATAGGATGCTCCTGCATCACCCCCCACTCGGCTCATCTGCACTCTTTTGTCAGGTTGTTACGTCTCTTTGCCCCATTTAATCACAGTAATGTTGCTCGCCACCTATATGTCGGGTTCAAGATCAAAATCAGGTATCAGAATCTCGTCTCTGCCAATGCAAAGAGCATTAAATCTCCTGATCTGTGGCTGGCAAATTGGGGTGGAAATTTATTGGCGCTAATCAGTAACAGCAGCCTGGTCTCAAACCATAAATCATCCCTGCCAGGTCTGAGCAAATGACTGCTGAATATGGAGAGCGATGAATTTTAAATGCATGAATGTTACAATCAGGACGATATAGAGGAAAGCGCTCATCACACTTAGATGTGAAAATATTCCTTCATCCGAACCGTGGCAGTAAATGCTAATCCCATGGTCTTGTAAGTAGAAGCAATCTTTACTGTTACATCTACTTAGTCCGTGCCGCCCGTCTGATATTCTTTAGTATGTAAAAGGTCAATAAGCTCTCACCATGAATTATGCTGCTGAAGACCTGTCACTTGGCATGTCGTATTACTAGTGTTACAGCCAGATATATGGTAATATATAGTACGTTTCATAAACTTAACGGCCTCCCATAAATAGAAGCATATTTGAGGTCCCTTGGACCTATAACTGGAAAAATGGATTTATGAACTAACTGTTTTAAAACAATTTCCTCTTCATAAACTATCATGAAATAAAAATGCAAAGCTATAAGAGTAATTTATTATTATTTTTTTTCTTATGGCATGGCTTTCTGCGAATCGCCATGCAAAACTCTAAGGTAGCTCAGTAAAGACAATAGGGTATTAAAGGGAATATGTCAACAGGTTGTTGCAATTGTTTACTTAAACCAATGTCTTTCTTACCCTGTGATTAACATTGCAGGACTAGAAAGTCACAAGCACAGTGGTGTGACACGCCCCCTGCTGTGATTATGCAGTCTCTGTGAAGTATCAATCTTGATTGAAGGCCTAGTGTGGGCAGCTAACTCGGCTAATCCGCTCCGCTGTGTTCTTGAAAGTAAATGTGTTGATTGAGAAAGAACAGCTTCACACCAGTAATCTGTGTGATACCTTGTTGGATTCAGGGTTTCTTTGCCTGCATTATGTTGCTGTCAGATGAGGTAGCAAAAACCTGCTGACAGGTTCCCTTTTAGTTTGCCCTCCACGATCAGTGGCTGCCAGAAAGGCACAAGTAAAACATCATGTTTTCCATGTAACTCAAGCAGATCCAAAGAAACTGTTTCCCAGGGATATATAGAATATTTTTCTACATTCAGTAACACTGATTTATTGTAACGTTAAATATTTCATTTGTAGAACCCTTTGTGTTTATGTGGAGTGCATACTATGTCTGTACACTGAGCTTTAATTGGAGCTTTTCTCGATGTATACCTAATAGTTTCCAATGGCCCTCAATCACCAGACTGAAGCCAAAAGTGAATAGTTTTGGCCTCTATCTTGGCAGTGTGCAACTGCACTCATCTTAAGTGTATAAGAAAGCACAAGAGCCACCACAAATAAAATTAATACCGATTGATTGTGTGTTGTTAATAATAATAATAATGGGTCCTTATGGTAGACAGGTGCCTTTAGGCATCCATATTACCTGTGGCCATTGTCCGGCACATACCTCCAGAGCACATGCACCTGATAATGGCCATAATCGGTGTATCCTTAGCGTAATGATGAATTCGGTATCCTTGCTGGTTTATACGGGCTGACAAAAACTAATGGGCCGAGTACGATTATTAATATATGTCAGCAGCAAATTTTCTGTTTACAACGGGGATGTGCTGCCAATAATTATAATTATTTTTCACCTGACAAATGAGTTCTGCTAGATGGCCTGCATGTTGACACGGGCTGATCATTTGGAGCAAGGCTCTTTATGAACTCTTTTACTGACTCTTCAGTCTGAATGCCCTTAAATACCGGTGCTTTGAAGAGCTCTTATACACTGTATGATTGGTCTATTACAATAGACTCGTAGAACATATCTTTTAAGTGTTGTAGGAGAGAAGGCACTGTTCTTCATCGCAGTCTCTGAAACTTCTGTGTACATGTAACATTTTTTTTTTTAAATAAATGCTTTTGTGTTAGAGCTAAGAACTTAATGGCGATATAGTAATATGCCCATCTAATCACAACAAATAGTTTTTTCCTAAGCCAATTTTTTTTATTTATTTTTTTTTTTTTTGCATTCATTGTCTCGATTCATTATTCACCAGAAAAATGTAGGTCTTCTAATATTAAAATTTGCTTCCTACAGGAGCAGAGCCCCAGCAACCAGACATCAATTGCCATGATGCAAGAACCTCCGGAGATGCTGGAAGAGACTGTTACTGTAGAAGAAGATCCTGGAACGCCCACCTCCCATGTGTCAATTGTTACATCTGAGGACGGAACCACAAGAAGGACAGAAACAAGGTACCGTATGTCTTCATGTATAGGTTTCCATTCTCAACTCCAGGACTATACAATTCAGATCCCCAGTTATACAAAGATTTATTATATCAAAAACACTAAAAGTGCTACTATACTCCACACATACATTCCATAATACATTGACAATATCTTTGTAAAAATACATTGGGAACCTGTATTCGGCTACTAACCTGTAGATATGATGTTAATCTGCAGTTTGCTAGCATTCTAATACTGTGTGGCTGCTGCAGTGAAAGTCCATCTACTAGGAGGAAATTAACTTTATTCCTTCTGGCAGATTCAAACTTTTAGGCTGGAAACACACTGTCCGTGTGATATGGAGGCAGTCGATGAGTATTGGAGCAGTCACCTGGAAGGCCTCTCTCTCGTGTCAGGACAGGAATTTCAGCTGCTTGTATTTCTATGGCAGCTCCACACTCCCCATGCAGAGAGGGGGAGCCCTGTTCAGGGTCACTGATACGAGTCTTATCCTGAGAGACTCACATGTAAATAGGATAGTGTGTTTCCAGCCTTAGTCAGAGGCATGCACAGAGCGGCCTGAGTCACTGATCAGTACATCTTGACCTGCGGCTGTAGCCATGCACCAATACTGACTAGCAGCCAAGCTCTGTACTGATGCAGTGCTGGGCCTGGTTGTCAGTCGGTGCCAGGGTGTAGTTACAGCCGGTGCTCATTTTATAGCTGAGCTGGCTGTCAGTGCCAGGGCATGGTTACAGCCACTGCTCATTGCATTGCTGAGCTGGCTGTCAGTGCCAGGGCGTGGTTACAGCCGCTGTTCATTGTATACTGAATAGGGACAGCATAGATTACTGAAAGCTGGAGGTTACAGGGTGGAATAAAGTTAATTTCCTCCCACTAGCCAAGCCTTCCTTCTGCCTGTTCTTACAGCTATCTAGATGAAGCTATGTAAGGATATGCGTCACTGTGCTTAAAAAGGATATGTTGCTCAAGGAGGGATCCAGTCCTTACCGTTTTCATAGAAAGAGAAGAACTTGGCATTCATTTTTTTTGGGTGAATTTAGGAACATGTATCGACAACCTAATACAAAAAATAATGTTTCGGTTCCTCATTCTGGACCTTCATTAGAAGGAAGCAGAGCGTTGTGGAGGGAGAGGTTTCAGAGAAATCAGGTTGTGGTAGAGACCTCAGTCGTGTGTGTATGGTGGTACTCTACTGCTAGTGCCATATACACATGAAGGCGCTCTACCACAGTGCTGATTTCTCTGGAACCTCTCCCTCAACGGTGATCTGTTTCATTGTGACAGGTCTGGAATGAGGGACCGAAATGTACATTTCTGTATTAGATTGCTATTAGTTTTTTTGTTTTTTTTTCTCACTGTAAAAATTGATGCTGAGTGCCAAGTTCTTTTTCTTATCTGTCTGGATCAAGTTACCACTGCTGGTAAGAAGCTCCTGCTGCTGTAACTTTCTGTTTAAGATGGAGGGGGCAGGCAGGACTTCCTTAGACCCTCCTTGTGGCACCCCTCCAATGTCTTTCCTCTCGCCTGTGCCGCCTCACTATACCTCTGATGTATACATGTGTTTGCATCTTTCAGCCTAAATGTTTGAATCTTTTGCTTTGTCTGAGTGAAACATAATTATTCATTGGAGCAGAAATCTCCCGCTCTTGTGTGCCGGAAACCAAGCTCCTCACCGCAGCCTCTTAGTGCCGTCTTCAACCTGGTGATTTTAAATCTGCAGATAGAGCAAGAAAAAGCCCCTTATGCATTCTAAACACAAAAGGGAGTTTAGCCTTTCCTTGTATCTCATGCGGTATCTGTGCTGGGAATCAAACATTTTGCATGATAATCCAGTGTGGGTCACCTTCAAGATGTTATAAAAGCACATCTAATAAGACCTGAGAATACATGGATCTAAAAAGTCCCCTTGAAACTGTTTTGTCTTTGGTCCTTGCACAATACTCTTGCATGTTCTTTTAGCTACAAGAATGATTACCACCGAATTAAAATGCATGTTGGATCAAAGCGTGTTTCACAAAATCCATAGTGTAAAGATCGTTTATCTTGGCCAAACAAGTCTTGAGGCTATACAAGTGCATGACCTTGCTTTTTACTTTTCTGATATAGGTCACCAGGCTGTTTATATTTACACATTACAGTCATCACATCATCATTATCATCGCTACCAAATTTTTCTTCTAATTCTGTTATAACTGGTTCCTTTATTCTTCATTTTTCATTTGAGCGTGCTTTACATTCCAGTTGTAAGAATTTAATATTTTATACAGACCCATAACAAGGCATTCTTTCTTTGCTTATTTGTTTTGATAGCAGTTATTTCTTCCACTTCAAGCTAGTATAGTGAGGGATGTCTTCAGTTTTCTCTTCAAAATTACCAATCAATCCATTATAAATAGCCATAGGCTTCATATTAAAGGGAACCCATCATTGGATTCTTCCTGAACGAACCATGGGCAAACTAATTCATAGCTTGGCTGGGTGATTGAAGCCAGGTACGTTGTACTGTGAACGGCTGCAGCATTTGTGCACTAAACTAAAGGGAGATGCCCAACTAGTCAGACGTGGTCCCCTTCTGGCCTCTTCCCATCTAGCTCCTGCTGATTGGCAAGTTTCTCCCATATTTCTATTCATTAAAAGACCTAGGTCAGTTAACTAGAGTGGGCAGGGCGTTTCAAAGTAAAACATACGTCATTGCAGTCGTGTAACCAGGCTCTGATTCAGGGGGCCCATGGTTTCAGTAGTATGACTTTAGGGCCTCAATTCCACTTGTGTTTGAAATAGATGAGTGCAATCCGATAAACCATCTGATTGCACTCGCACCTTTGTAAATCAGGCCATCTGTTATTTATCGTTAGCCAAAATCGTGTCTAGGAAAAAATGGCAGCATGCCACTTTGGCAACGAGTCACGGATCACATGCAGCCATACAAGTGTATGAGTACTTGTGAACCATCGCAATGCAGTCGGATGTTATCTGACTGCCTTGCGATATGCACTGAGTCGGCAAATCAGGAGACGAAAAGATTAATCTCTCCCTCTCTCCTGCAACTGATTGTATGGTCGGATCACAGAATATTGACACTCGGCTCCCGCTCGCAACATAGCTGGAGCTTAAGGTCGATAGCTGGTGGAACCCCAGCCTAATAAGGATGAAAGTAGTTTTGTGTGTTTTTTTTTTTTTCTTTTAAGGGGTGGGCTTACTTTTTTTTAGATTAAACTAAGCATTTTATTAGAAAAACCTTTTTGGAAATGCAGACCTATGCTATGAGGTACTATCAGTTGGATAGCACATTGCATTTGTACCTTTCAATAAACTCCTAAAATTGCATTCAAGTAGATTTGTAGTTTCAACCTAACATTTTCAACTTCTGGTACCAGCCACAGTTTCTCTGGACCCACTTTGCAGGTTCTGACTAGTAGTTTGGCACAGGTGTTAAACATAATTGCAGGATGGACATGCTTTAGCACCGTGAAATACTTTAGGTACTTGACAGTTATAGTCTGGAAGATGTTTTACCAAAAATGGCTGAAACGTTAGTCTAAACAGAATTTAACTGGGTTCACATTATGTCCATTTTTCTGTTAGTCTAATTTGGGAGCTTCCGTCTGCATTTCCAAAAAACGGGATCCACACATGCCCTCAACGGAGACATTGACTCCAGTGAGGCAATCATCAAGTCATTGATATGTTTTTCAGGGATTCAGATGAAGGCCCAGATGAAGTCATCAGTGGGGACAGACACATTATATGAACCAAACCTTATGCTATTGCTATCTGAGTGAGAGACTGTTAAGCACTAGCCAAATTATTTTGAAAGCTTTCAGATGCTGTTGAAGAAAAAATATTGACATGCAAGGCATTCTAAATCCGTCTTATTTATTGAACATTAGTTCAGTTTGATCTATGTTACAGCTTCTCCTTTTAAGATCTTTCTTTCTTATTGGCTCCTAAAGTTTGTTAGACCTGATGATTATCAGCTGATCATCATGGTTCTCCTGACATCACTAGGAAGAACATGTATTACATGAAGGCCAGCATTCTGTTTTTAAAGCCGTTCTTCCATTTAGCTAGTAGTGAGAATGAGTCCTAATCTATTTCCTTCATATTCCCTAAAATCTTTTATATTTTGCCTTTTTTCCAGCCTTCTTAGTATTAACTGTGCTTGACTAGGATTTCTTCTGTGTTTTTCTTCTTTTACCTAATCCCCCCTTTCTTTTCCCCATGGTTGCACTTGATGGATATATATATCTTCTTTTCACCTATACTAATTATGTAAGTATTTACTGAGATAATGTGCAATGTCAGCTGAGATTTGCTTTACTTTTTAGTTGAATATATGTTTATTCTCCAGGTTACAAAGATGGTAAAAACAGTCACCACAAGAACTGTGCGTCAAGTCCCACTTGGCCCAGATGGGATGCCTGTTCTTGATGCTTCCTCTCCAATCAGTGGTTTATACCGATTCTATTGACAGAAGATACATGAAAAATGGGGAGCGATTTATAACCCCACAAGCAACTTCAACTTTGACTAGGTCTTACAACAACAGTTACAATGATTCTTATGGTGATCCCCATGAGACCCCATACCGACCCTTCTTGGCACATGAAGGTTATGGAGACATGCCAGACAACTATGGAAGCCTTTCCCGCGGAATAAATTACCGCCCTCGATATGCTTACACGCCAGGAAATAGCTATCGCCCTGAAGATGGCAGTTATACCCTCCCAACTCGTAGGGAGAACTATGTTCCCATTGCGCAGCCTCAAGTGGCAATTGGAAGTAGTGTGGATTTAAACAGATCCCAGCCAGAGCGTTTCCAGCCTGAGCCGTATGGTCTGGAGGATGATAATCGTAGTCTTGGAGCAGATGATGAAGGTTATGAATTGGATCCAGATTATTCAACAATGAATAGAAGAGTTCTTCCTGGAATGCCCCTCACAGGCAGGCCCCACAAAACAAGGTATGTAAACCTGCAACAAGCCATGTACTCAATTCTGTTTTAACTGGGCAATTTTAGGGCCTGGTAGAGAATGCTGTGTTGTATGACACTCGTATACACAATATGGCTATCTGCTTTAGAAACCACTTGCTTTTTCTCTGTAACTCAGTCTATCAGAACCTTCATGTTACCCAGCAAGAATCATAATAATTATTATTTTTAGTTTGTTCTGTGAACAGGACAGGTAGACGCTGGTATTTATTATAAATTTTTGTGTCTGTGATTTGGAAATTAAGACTTTAAAAGAATTATTAATTTTATTTATATCCTGCTTTATCAGTCTTTTTAGGCCCCATGCACAAGATGAGTATTTGGTGAGTTATTACCTCCGTATTTGGAACCAGAAAATACAGAAGTGGTGCACGTTTCTATTATATTTTTCTCCTCTGATTGCCCCTCTCCTGGTTTTCGCTTATAATTACTGTGGTAAATACTCACCAAACACTCAACATCTGCACACGATCAGGATTGCAGCTACGTCCAAAACACTGCATTGTACAGTAGCAGCATAGTGGATGGTATTTCCACAAATCAATGCCCACTGTGCTTCTTCCAACCATAGCGTGTTTTCCAGACTTTGCGTCTCCACAGTTAATTTCATGCTGCACAGAGTGGAGTGATCACTATTGGATACATGCAAGAAGAAGCCTCCCTGTACCCTCCAAAGATCGTGAGTGTAGGACAGTTGCGATCTCCCTGCGTTCACCCACGGGTTCCCGCAGGTCCGGAGGCACTGCTCCAACACGAAGTGCCTCCGGATCGTGTGCACATACCCTAAGGTATACAGATGTTGAGGTTGACTGTTTCTTAATAGTCTTTCTATGTTGTCATTATGATTAAAGATCAAGATGTTTAACATCAAGAGTTCATAGACCAAGCTATGTTCACACAACCATATTTTCAGTCTTAGGCCGGCTTCACACCACAGTAGAATCAGGTCTGGGGCTGTCCGGTGTAAACCTGACAGCCCCGGACCCAATTTAGCTGTAATGCAGCCCTATGGAACCGGATGACAGCTATGTGCCATCCGGTTTCCATCTGTCCTGGAGGATCCGGGTGAATTCGGATTTTCCTCCCCTGTGACCAACGAAAAATTCTGCCCAAATCGGATCCTCCTGGATCCGGGGTGATCCGGCGCTCTGTAACATGGGAGTCTATGGCGCCGGTACGTCCCGGTCCGACAAAAAACATCGGATCCGGATGCCGGCGGCTGAAGTTTAGCAGCAAGTGCTGCTAAACTTCAGCACCATCAGCTGTCCCCTGCTGAGCTTTCAGGACCACGGTTAGATCTTGAAAAATCAGCAGCTGCGATCCTCGGAAGCCAGCTGCACACCGGACCGGAGGGCATATTTGCCCTCTGGTTCTGTTTGCAAATCCGGTCCGGGGCTGTCTCATTCACATCGGACAGCCCCGGACCGGATCACACCGTGGTGTGAAGCTGGCCTTAGTGAGTTGGTGGTAAAATCTCACATCATCCAGACCAATTTTTATTCAGTTGGCTGTTCAGATGATTTGTTTTTACATGGACCAAATGTCTGGTTGAAGAAAAATTGTAGCAGCACTGGTCTCTGCCAGGTTTCAGATGGGTCTCCTATTCAAGTCTATGGATGCTGCAAAAAAAATCTGATCCCTTATAAATGAACCATATTACATATATAGTATTTTAAGGATACATTGGTAGTATTAAAATGTGTTCTTGGTAGTGAACATTTTATTAACTGCTTATGTTTTAAAATGAACACCACATGGAATACAATACAGACAAAAGATCGTCCATTTACTTTTTGATAAAACTATTAATTTTTTTTTTATATGCTCCTGTAATCTCCATCATAAAGAAGTTCTATCAAAGGAACCCTTGCTGAGGACCTGCTGTCTTCAGGGCAAAGGTTCTGTGAGGTAGTGCCCGGGGGAACTCGCTTGGCACTGGGAAATTACACCATACTCATGCGTAATTAAATGTCCACCCGTTTATTTTCCACACACATCATAAACCGGGTAGCATGTATAACACCTAAATATTTCACATAAGCACATATACGCCATTACATATACCATAGAACACATATTACAATTACATTTCACATGACATAAGCTTATTACTACATTACAGGACATTTCACATTACACTATACCATTAACATTTATCACTGGGACCTTTTTGACCTAACCGGCAGTCCCAATGGTGGATTCGACCGCCTATTACCTCATGGATACCTCACGCATGGCCCTCTCATAATCAGCCATCATATGTCACCCACCATACACATACTTTCCTTTGATCACCCAGGGTACTTTTTCATAAGCCTTGTTGATCCATCACCCAGGGTAATTTTACATACGCCCTGATGATACGCAACAACAACTCAACGGGTCCCTTTACCGACTAACTACCGGACCCAATGGCGGCTACTATAATTTTATAAAAGTATATGCCTCCCGTAGGGCTATTCACACATAAAGAAATGCGCCTCCCGTAGGGCTAGTCACCTAAACCATCATATGCCCTCCCGAGGGCTATCACATATAAACACAACACATAACATGGCGGCTATGACCGCTTGGCACACATATTGCACTCAGTCAACCATTGCATACATGGACCTTACCTTACCGGGCACGGACTGGGCTTAGCAACCTGAGTTCACGGGTTCCCCCAGGCCCAAGGTAGTCCACCCAATTTGCAAGCATTTCACTGCATTTGGTCAGGAAAATGGATCATTCTTGTGCCGCGGGAACGTCCTGTCACGAACCTAATTGCATGAAGCTTGCAATCCTTGAGGTACCCGAAAGGCCCTACGGGTTCGCCCTCCGACCACACCTCCGGCAGCAGCCAATCACACACAACCCATCCTGGCCACCGGCTGGCATACAAGCATTCGAGGGTTAGGAGCCTCTCGTATGGAAAAGGGCCGGTCTCCTCCAGGACGTGTTTCGCTCCATGTCTGAACAAGCATCCTTCCATCTCAGTCGTCTGGTCTGCACTGAGCTCCCCTCATCTCTCCTCCCTGTCTGACTCATACAGACACCTGGCTAGCTCTTATCGTAGCTGCCACACCCACCTGACACACCCACACCTGGGATTGGTCAATTAACACACCTTTCTCTTACAGCCGCTCATTTGCCTCATGAACCTCCTAGCTGTTAACTCACTGTGTACCTGACAGGTTTAACACAACACACACACACACACAGTAAAACAGGCTGATCTGAACAGGATCCTATGCTGTTATCCATGTGATGCACCTGGCCAGGGGTCACATCACCACAGTTCCTAAAAGTAACAAACTGCTATAGAAATTGAAATTTAAAGATGAGGAAATGTAATGACTTGATTACATCTATGCTGCCTCTGGTTTGCACTGTGCCAATGCAAGATTGACTTAAAAAGTGGCGACGTCCGGCATGGGGCTATCAATTATCCAACCTATCAATTTAACATCCATCCAATATAATATTATGGCCAATGCTGTCTTTAGCTGCTGCTCTGTGTACAGCATTTAAGAGGTCATTGTGTAGGAATGAGGAGAAGGTGAGCTGCAATAATCGCCTATTGTGAATAGAGAATTGGCTGTACATTCATTGTATTCCTGCCTGTGATAATGAGACAAGTGCCCAATAGTGATCCCAGAGAAGTGGCAGCCTACGATGAGGCTCATTGTTAATGGTGAAATAGGCAGGATTTCATAGTGTTGGCTATACATTAAAAGGATTCTTGTCAGGCCTTTTTTAGTATGATACGAATATTACCCTTGAATAGGGCCTGTGCAGACCTTCATTAAAAATTCTATAACTATATAAATTATAATTATACACTTTCTAGTTTACTTACTATAAGCATTTTCAGACCCTGCAGGGAGCTGGCAAATTAGTCCCCTCCATTATATTTACAGCCAAATAGTCTGGCTGTATAAGTGTAAATTAAATATTTATGCCTATCCAAGATTGTGTTCTGCCCCCCCCCCCCCCTTTGTGCTGGTAGGGGGGATGTGTTTTGTCCTTAAGATTTCTGTTATCTGAACATTTGGTTTTCCTGCAAACATGTCATGTGTGTATCTGCTGAACAAATGATAAAATGTTCTTATAATCACATAAATATCTGACTGCACACACTACACACGTCTCGGATACACACAATGACACGAAGAGCTGCAGCTAAGGCCGGCTTCACACAACAGAAGCATCAGGTCCGGGGCTGTCCGATGTGATTCGGACAGCCCCGAGCCCGATTTGCAAAACGAACTAGGGGGCACATATGCAATCCGGTCTGGTTTGCAGCCGGATGCCGCTAATAGCAGCTGCTGCAATTGCAAGATCACGGGGAGCTAGCCGCAGTCCTGAAATTACAGCAGGGGACAGCCGGTGGTGCTGAAGTTTAGCAGCGCTTGCTGCTAAACTTCAGCCGCTGGTGTCCTGTTCACGGATTCTCCCGGATCAGGGCAATCCGGAGCCATAGACTCCCATGTTAGGGAGCGCTGGATTGCCCCGCATCCAGGAGGATCCAATTTGGGCAGATTTTTCGCCCCGGACACACAAATGCTGCAAGCGGCATTTTTGGGTTCGGGAGAAAAATCCGAATACACCCAGATCCTCCCGGACAGATGAAAACCGGATGGCAGATAGCTGCCATCCGGCCCATAGGGCTACATTATGGCAAAATCTGGTCCGGGCTGCCAGGTTCACCCCGCACATCCCCGGACCTGATGGTGCAGTGGTGTGAAGCCAGCCTAAGAACACACACCTCCCCCTTCCTTTCTGCTCTGCAATGAGTCACATAGCATAACAGATCATAGAGGAGGACAGTGTAATGATGCATGAATATTCATTCCTTGGGGAGTGGGCAGCAGAGGGCTCACTGTGATTGACAGATGGAATTAATCTTTTATTTTGAAGTTTTCAGAGGATAGGAGGGAAATCTAAATAATAGAAATACATGAATATAGAGAGCTTAGAGAAAAATATTAGAAAATGATATCAGAAACATATGGATTTGTAAACTGACAGATTCCCTTTAATGTGCAGTATTATTTTTTTTCCACATGCAAAGACGAAAAAAATATTTTCTCAGCTCCTGTTTTTAAAAAGTATACTGAAGCATTTCATTAATTATTAGACTGCAGAGAACATAATCCAGACAGCTGGTGGGTGCTGTAGACTAAATCTAGAGCAAAACAAAACCAAGTTCTAGCATATATCTTCTACATAAACTTTAATCCTTTATTAAATTATCTTAAAATCTGATAATATATAAAAACTGCAAACTTTCCAAATTAAAAATAAATGTATTATGTGATATTGGGAGGGGTTCTTCATAAAGTACCCTCCTTATATTACAGACTTGAATATTTTTTTAGCTTGGTATGTGGACTTTTTTTTTAATCTTATTGAATTGTGAAATAATATACAGTTTTTTACCAAGAACGCAAGGGCCAAAGCTCATTTTTGTTTAGCTTCTTGCTTTTCACACCTGCAAAAAAAATCTTTTGCAATGTAACATGTTGGATTTCATGTTAGTTGTCAATTTAGGATGATAGTTTTTTGTGTTTTTTATTTGTGATAAAAATTGGAAATTTGGCAAAAATGTTGCAATTTTCAAACTTTGAATTTTTATACCGTATCACTCAAAAAAGATAAATAACAATTACCGTATATACTCATGTATAAGCCGACCCGTATATAAGCCGACCCCCCCTACTTTTGCCCCCAAAATCTGGGAAAACCTATTGACGCGTGTATAAGCCGAGGGTGGACCCAGCACGGGGTATACAGCCCCCAGCAGTGTGGTATGCAGCACCCTCCCCAGTGGTAAAATTCACCCCCCAAAGCAGTGTTACAGCAGCCTCCCCAGTGGTATATACAACGCAGCCCCAGGGGTAGTATACAGCAGCCCAGTGGTAGTATACAGCAGCCCCAGTGGTAGTATACAGCAGCCCCAGTGGTATATACAGCAGCCCCAGTGGTATTATACAGCAGCCCCAGAGGTAGTATACAGCAGCCCCAGTGGTAGTATACACAGCTTCAGAGGTAAAATACAGCCCAGTGGTAGTATACAGCACCCCAGAGGTATATACAGCCCCAGTGGCAGTATACAGCAGCCCCAGAGGTATATACAGCCCCAGTGGCAGTAAAACAGCAGCCCCAGGGTAGTTTTACAGCCCAGTGGTAGTATACAGCAGCCCAGAGGTATATACAGCCCCAGGGGCAGTATACAGCAGCCCCAGAGGTATATACAGCCCCAGTGGTTTAGTATACGCAGCCCCAGAGGTATATACAGCCCCAGTGGCAGTATACAGCAGCCCCAGAGGTAAAATACACCCCCAGTGGTAGTATACAGCCGCCCGCCTGCCACCCCATCGTATACAGGCCCCCCCATCAGGATCCATAGCCCTCCTCCTTGCCCGCAAACCTGCAAAATAAAATCATTATACTTATCTTGTCCTGTCGCCGCCGTCCCGCCGATGCCATCGCGCTCCCCGTCTTCTTCCAGTGTCTTCCGGTTTTCCCTGTGGTCGGCGCAGGCAATGACGTCTTTGCCTGCGACCACAGGAAGCCGGAAAGAAGACTGATGAAGCCGGGGATCGCGATGGCAGCGGCGGGGAGGGCGGCGACAGGACAATAGTATAATGATTTTACTTTGCAGGTTTTGTGGAGAAAAGGAGGGGGGCCCTGGATCCTGAGGGGGGGGCCCCTGTATACTGATGGGGGTGGCGGCGGGCGGCTGTATACTACCACTGGATATATACTCGCGTATAACCCAAGGGGGGATTTTTTCAGCCCAATTTTTGGGCTGAAAAACTCGGCTTATACCGGTATATACGGTAATCGCACTTTTTTTTGAAACATTAATATATTTTATTCGGAAGTAAGACTGGTTCAAAATTATCAGCAATTTCTCATTTTTCCAACATTACATTAATTGACAAAACCATTTTTTAGGAACCAGATCACTTTTTGAATGACTGGGGGGCCTATATGATAGAAAACAAACAAAAAGTAAACACCATTCGAAAAACTGCACCTCTCAGACTTCTCAAAACCACATTTAAAAAGAGTGTTAACCCTTAAAGTGCTTCACAGAAACTAAAGAAATATAAAAGTAAAAGATAAAAATTTTACTTCCGATCCCCAAGTCCTACCCCCATTATGTAGTAGGGGTAATAATAACCATATTAGCAAATACCTCCAATTAGAAATGTAGTATGGTTTTCCAGATAAGTAATGTATTTTCCCCATGTGAAATACGGCCACGAGCAACTAACTAATTTTCCCCTATGCCCAAATAAATTTAGATGCATTACTCCTTTTTCTTTATCAATCCGCCCTTATTGGGCCATCAGGTGTATAACTCTCCCTATATGCATGCTATGCTTGGCCGTAACCATGGATGATACCTATGGTCCTCCATGCCCTGCAAAACTACTGTTTGGGAGCATGGCAGATGCTTGAAAGGAGAGGAGCACCATCTGATTTTTTGTAACCCAAAAAAAAAATGGATTTAAATAGAGAACACCATGTCATATTTGCAGGCCTCAAAGGGTACATACACAATGGTAACCCCAATCAAGTGATCCCACTTTGGTGATGGATCCTCTCCTTCTCCCCCCTCCAAGGGTGGTGGTGATCACTTTGAAACCCCCATGTGCTTAAACAGAATGTTATACTATTGAGCCATGAAATGGAAAAATTTTTTTTTTTTTTTCCCCCCAGAAATGCTCTTTTAGTCCAAATTGTTTCATTATCGAAAGGACAAAATGAGAAAATGGATCCCAAAATTGATTTTGATTTTCTTCCTTGCTTTACACCAATACCTCATATGTAGTAGAAAACCACTTTTTAAGCGCACAGCAGGACTGGGGAGGGAAGTAACCCCATTTCATTTTTTGGAGCACAGATTTTCCTAGACTAGTTGGTGGACGCTATTTGCAGAGCCCCTAAGGACCAGAAAGTAGAAACCCCTCAAGTGACCACATTTTGGAAATTACACCCCTCTGGGATTAATCTATGGGTGTATTTTCTCTGGAAAAAAATCCTTGGAGTCAAATGCATGAGTGTTTTTTATTTTTAAAAAAATGTAAAATAAGCCCTCATAGTGCCCAATAAAATTGTAGTCCCTGTACATTGTGCCAGCTCGTGCTTCTGGAGAAACACACCCTGTTATTATGTGGGTTTCCTCACTACAAAAATTTGCCACATATGTGGATGTTTACTGTGGTTTAGACATTGTGGGGCACGGAAGGGAGGGGATTTTTTGGGAATATGGGGAGCGAGGTTTTACTCTGGACTTCGTTAGGCCTGTGTGCAGAAACGTTCATCTTTTCATACAAAACTGTGCACACCTAAAATATGCTTAAAAAGATGGACCCCGCCGGATCACCTATTTGAATCCTGTTTTCAGAGATTTACACATAATCGCCGATGTGAGCGCTCGCCATAGAGCGCGGGAGAAGCGTGAGACGAACCTTACTGTGATCCTTGGGAGGCAGAATAGACAAATAAAACAGCAGTTGAACGATTGACTTTATTACTTTTTTACGCTGTTCAGTTTGCAGTATAAGTTTTATAGGATGGCTTTATTTTGAGGTAGTTTAATCACAGCGATACCAGATTTAGGTACCGTTTTATAGTTTTTTATATTTTTATAGATTTGGCTACTCTCTTACACTAAAAGCTTTTTTTTTTTTTTTACAAAATAAAGTTTTTTTGAATCGCCCTATTTTGAAAGCTATGGTTTATTTTATTTGTCTGTGGGCAGTCATGCGAGGGCTTGTTTTTTTTCCAGGATGAGGTGAATTTTTATTGGTTAAACCATGTTTGGGGCACATGTCCTTTTTTTTTTTTTTGTTTTGTTTTTGAGCCTTAGTAATTTTTTTTATAGAAAAAAAAAATTGGTTATGCATTGCTGTATTCTGAGAGCTATAGCATTTTTATTTTTTTTCGCTGATGGAAGTGTATGGCAGCTTGTTTTTGCAGGACAAAAATGACCATTTCATTGGTACCATTTATATTTGTATATAACTTTTAGGTTGCGTGTTATTCCACTTTTTTGTTGGCTGTATGATGAGACATTGTGTTTTGCAACTTTTTTTTGTAATGTTCACTAAAGGAGGTAATTAATAAGACAGGTTTATATAGCGGGTTGTTTTCGAATGTGGGAATTTTAAATGTGTAATTTTTTGTTCGGTTTGTTTTTTTTTCATATAACTTTGAAAATTTTTCTTGCACTTTTTTTCAGCTTATTTTATTGTTTACTTTTTTTTTTATTTTTTATTTTATGGGCTTTTACAGCTCTAATCACAGCTCTACTGTATTACAATTATTATTATTATTTATTTATAGACACTATTCATTCCATGGTGCTGTACATGAGAAAGGGTTACATACAGACAAGTTAAAATACAATAGACAAAGTGACAGACTGATACAGAGGGGAGAGAAGACCCTGCCCTTGCGGGCTTACACTCTACAGGCAATGGGAGGGGAAACAGTAGGTTGGGGCTGCTCGGGTTGTGCTGGAGTGCCAGGTCCTATGGGTGGTGAAGCTCCGGGTCCAGTGGTGTTGAGGCGGCTCTGTGGTCCTTGCAGCTTGTAGGCTGTTCTGAAAAAGATGGGTTTTCAGGCTCCGCTTGAGGGTGCGTGGATACGATCACTGTACGCAGCGTTTTGGACGCAGAGTCTTGGCGCTGCGTCCAAAACGCTGCGTTAGTACAGTACTAGCATAGTGGATGGGATTTCAAGAAATCCCATCCTCACTATGTGTAACCCGCCCGCACGTGTTTGGAGCTGCGGTGCGGTTGCCGGAGTCCGCTCCTCTGCAGCATGTTAATTTCAAAGCTGCGGAGTCGGAAGCGGCTCCCGTCGGGTGACTGCAGGGGGAAACCGCCCCACATCCGCCCCACATGGTGAGTACAGGGCGTCTGCAGTCTCCCTGCATGCACCCGCGGCTTCCCTCAGGTCCGGAGGGGGCTGCGTCCAACAGCAGCTCCTCCGGACCGTGTGCACGCACCCTGAAGGTTCTAGTGTAGGGGACAGTCGGAGTGATGGGGTGCAGAGTTCCAGAGGATGGAGGTTTCTCGGGCGAAGTCTTGCAGGCGGTTAGATGAGGTATGTACAAGTGTTGGGGGGGAAGGAGGAGGTCTTAGGAGGATCAAAGATTACGAGTTGGATGATATCGGGAGATTAGTTCACAGATATATGGGGGGGACAGATTGTGGATGGCTTTGTAAGTCAATGTTGTAGTTTGAATTGGATACACTGGATAATTGGGAGCCAGTGGAGGGTTTTACCAGAGGGCAGAAGAGGAGGAATAGCGAGGAGAGGTGGATTAGTCGGGCAGCAGAGTTAAGGACAGATTGAAGTGGTGAAAGAGTGTTGGAAGGCCACAGAGTATGAGGTTGCAGTAGCGAGGCGAGAGATGATGAGGGCATGCATTAATAGTTTAGTAGATTGGGGGTTGAGGAAGGGGCGGATTCTGGAAATATTTTTGAGTTGGAGGAGGTAGTAGGTGGCAAGGGCTTGATGTGCGGTTTGAAGGACAAGGCAGAGTCAAGTGTTACTCTGAGGCAGCGGACTTCAGATACAGGGTAAAGTGTGATGTCATTTATTGTGATAGATAAGTCTGGTAAGGAAGGTGTGTGAGAAAGGAGGAAAGTAAGTTCGGTTTTGTCTTAATTGAGTTTTAGGAAGCGGGAGGAGGAGGATATGGCTGATAGACACTCCGGGGTTCTGGACAACAGAAAGGTGACATCTGAGCCAGAGAGGTAGATCTGGGTGTCATCAGCGTACAGGTGATACTGGAAGCCATGGGACTTTGAGTTGTTCCAGACCACGAGTATAGATTGAAAAAAGGAGGGGCCCAAGGACAGGGCCTTGAGGGGGCCCCAACAAAAAGGGCATTTGGGCGAGGAGGTCGTGTGGGAGTGGGAGACACTAAATGTGCGGTTGGAAAGGTAGGAGGAGATCCAGGAGAGGGCAAGGTCAGTGATACCAATGGAAGAGGGGATCTGTAATAAGAGGCAGTGGTCAACTGTGTCGAATGCAGAGGACAGGTCTAAAAGGAGAAGGGTGGAAAACTGTAGCTTTGGCTGTGGTAAGTCATTAGTAATATTGGTCAGGGCAATTTCAGTGGACTGGTGAGGGTGGAAGGCCAGATCTGAGGTTGAGATCCCATAGTTGACTTGGAAGTCATCATGACGACCTCTGGTCACCATGGGGAACGATCGGGCCCTTGCGATTCCATTATGGAATGTTGAATCATTGTAATACAGTGCAGCTGTCAGAGCTCACTGTCAGAAGCCTCAGATAAAGTTGCAGGCATGATCCTATGGGTTCCCATTAGTTTGGGTTGACCTGGAAGTTATGACGACTTCTGGTCACCATGGCAACGATCAGGCCCTTGCGATTCCATCGTGGGGCACTGATCAGAAGGGAGCAAGAGCCTGATCACTTTCCCAATCTCATACGTTACTGCGATAATATCAATCGTGGCATTTAGGGTTAAACAGCCAGAAATGGTGTGGGGACTGGCCCTCGTCTGAGAGCTGTGACATCAGCCGGAGACCGCACCACCCTCCCTCCCTACACACCTGTAACCCTCATTCCAACCCGGAATAAAGATCTGCACTTGAACAGACATCTCGGGGTGAGTGCCGTTATTTTTCTATTTTAATGGATTAAATCAAAACAATATTTGGGGCAACCATCTTTGCCTTCAGAACCGTATCTGATTCTTCTAGGCACTCTTGCACACAGATGTTTGAACTCTGCAGGAAGGTTGTCTCAGACATCTTGGAGAACTAACCACAGATCTTCTGTGGATGAAGGCTGTGCAAATCCTTCTGTCAACTTGTGTAATCTTGTGTAAACTTGTGACACTTGATGTTGAGATAAGGCTTTTGTGGGGGTGAGATCACTTCCAAGACTCCTTCCTCTTTACACTGAAAATAGTTTGTAATGGTATTTGACTATATGCTTGGGGTCAGTGTCTGATTGTAGAATAAATGAAAAGCCACTCAGACACCTCCCTGATGGTATTACATGATGGGAAAGTATCTGCCTGTATTTCTGAGCTTTGATGACACAATTACTTGTGACCAAATCCCCAAATTTGTTTGCTTAAATATAGCCTCAGACTTGCAAGGACTCCTCAGCATGCCTTATTATTGCCTACAGACAGTCGTTCTTGTACCGCTCTCCAGCCTTTTGGTGAATAAACCTTCTGTTGCAGTCAACTATTTAAAATGTTGACTTATTCCAAAGCTTCTGTCTCTTCGTTTCTATTTGTTTGTGCATAATTGGGACACTTGGCCTTGTTTTCATGTCTAAAGTATTGATTGCTTTTTGGCTGCGATTCTAATGCTATGAGAAGTCTGGAATTGTCTTCATAGAAGATGGCTGTAGCTGGGTGTGCCTGGTTGGTGCCAGTTTTGAGCTGATGGCACTGTTGGACATCTTCTGATTTTGAAGAGACGTGGGCATTGTATTTTTCATCTGCTGCACTGTTTCTTTGGAAGATACTGTCTACAGTTTTCAATGTTGCTAATTTCTTGCTGCCTCTTCATAAGAGTATGAACAGCGCATCTTGAAATCTGCCTGCTCTGAAATCTTTGCTAATGCAGCATATTAACCCTGTGTCTTGTTACCTTTGGTCTTGCCATGGAGTATGTTGTGTGTTGTGAAGCGATCGATCAACGCCTCAACTTTGTAGCAATGTTTCGCTGTTGCACACTAAAGCCCCAGTCACACATAACGATATCGTTAGTTTTAAATGGAATTTGTCAGTAGGCATTTGCTCTGCTGTCTGAAAACCGCATCATGTAGGTATTAAAACTCTCAATTCAGGGATGTTTGCTTTATCAGCTGGCCTGTGCTGTTTTCACTTAATTAATGTTTTATCACCAGTGTTCTCACTATCTGAACTTTATGACTTCCAGCAGTTATCCACATCCTCCTCTGATTAGCAGCTCACTGTCAATAGACTATGTACACTCAAAGCTGTGGGGTTAGC
This sequence comes from Allobates femoralis, assembly GCA_033576535.1. Lineage (NCBI taxonomy): Eukaryota > Metazoa > Chordata > Amphibia > Anura > Aromobatidae > Allobates > Allobates femoralis. The sequence continues at coordinate 653,796,924 of JARQOC010000003.1, read as the reverse complement.
CATCATAGAACGCTGATTGTCACATCTGCTGCACCCAGTGAACTAACTGATCCATGGTTGGAGTCAGGGGGTCTCACCTGCATTATGCTGCTGTCAGATGAGGTAGCAAAAACCTTCCAGATTCACTTTAAGCCTCTTATTCAGCAGATTCTTTTTATAACTGTATTTCAACTTGGATATGAAAATGATTAGCATTATCTCCTGTTTGGTGCCTGGCTATAATCCTATAAAATCCCTGATTGTGTGCAGATGAATCTAGAAGAATTTACGCTGTTTTGCAGGCAAAGGATGGTCGCACTAAATAATTGATTTGATTTAGATTTCCGTTTAGTTTGTTCACTTAGTATTTTTTTAATTGCTAAAAATAAATAGACACTAAATTATTTTTGCAGCATTTATATTTTTTCCACACATGCCTAATCGTTTTGCATAGTACTTTATGTATGTTTTCTTTTTACATGACTATCCTATCCTATTTGTAGAATGCATTCCCTTTAATAAATTCTAAATTGTCCATTCATAGAGATGGGTGAATTAATTCGCAGGACTCCAGTCCATTGGACAGGTCAGTACTCTGTGATCACTGGATGGGTGATGCCACAATGATGACGTTGCACCAGCCCTGGACTATCAAAAGAGAAGCCTGGAATGCCAGGAGGGTGAGAAGATATGCTGGAAGCCTGTCCATTGGACCCAGAGTACTGATCTAGCCAATGGCCTGGAGTCCTGGGAATTGATTGTCCCATTTCTAGTCGTAAATCATTGATGACCTATTGAGTATGTCATCAATAACACCCCCACCAATCAGCTGGTATTTTTGCTCTGCCTGTCATGTAAATGCATGGAACTGAGCTGAAAAAAGCCACTTTATTAAATGTGCGTTGGTTTTGCACAGCAGCTTTCTACCTTTTGGGGAACCACTACACTCTGAATAGGGTAGCATTCTGCAGCTCTGTGGTTACATTTCACCTCTGGAGCAAATAACAGCTGCTGTACAGGAGCACCAGATGACAGACCCTGTACCAATATTGATGACTTTTTCAATACATAAAGCTCCTCACATGAAAGTGGTTTTCCCGTCACAACATATTGATGACTTATGTCAAGTGGCTCCCTCTAGTTTGCAGTGAATCTGTCACCAAGTATGATAGTTTGATTTCCTCCCATTACCGCACAAACCATTTCTATGCACGTGTAGGCCGGTGAAAGGTTGACAATATAAAAGGTAGCCATGAATTAATCAGGTGTCTGAATTCTGAGAGATCCATGTTTTTAGCAGTATGGAAATGAGGTGTTAAGTGCAGTGGGTGGCAGAATGCACTTAACAAAACTTTTTATGTGTAGTAGAATTCCAGTGGTGTAACTAGAGTCCGATGGGCACCGGTGCGAAATTTAGACGTGGGCAACCCCCCCACCCCCACTTTGCGCACTTTGGTCAGTTGTATGTGCCCTGTAACGTTCTTAATCCTATAAAGACTCATGAAATGACCTCTACCCGTCATTATGTATTAATGTCCCTTATCCTGGAATATGGCCCTTATCATGGTGGAATATATGTCCCCCGTCCTGGTATATATAGGCTTCCTCCTCCCGCCACCATAGTCCTCCAATTATTATAATGCATCCCCATATTCCTCCATTTATTACAATGTATCTGCATAGTCCTCTATGTATTATAATGCATCCCATTGTCCGCATTCGCAAGGTAGCTCCAATTGTCATCCAATTATTATAATGCACCCCTGTAGTCCTCCATATAGTATAATGCAGCATTCGTGTCCTCTATACAGTATCATGCCGACTCAGCCCTCCGTAAAGCATAATGCAGTCTCAAAGCCCTCCATATAGTATAGTGCACCCTCATATCTCTCCATATGGTGCACCCTCATATCTCTCCATACGGTGCAGCCTCATATAATGCAGACTCCTCTCTCCATATAATGCAGCGTCATATAGTGCAGCCTCCTCCCTCCATATACAGTAGTGCAGCCTCATATATACAGTTTCATAACTCCATACTGTATAATGCACCCCCCTCCTCTCCATATTCCACTGGCCACTGTGCACTCAAAAAAAAATCTGTTCTCACCTCTCCTGGTTCCCCCGCTGCTCCAGTCTTTTTCGCAAAACTGAAGACTCAGGAGGAGGTAGTGGTTGCCTGCGTTTGACAGTGGAAGGTATAAAAGCAGGAAGTGCCACCTACTCCTAGTATGGAGGAGGAGGCACCAGCCTGCTGTATGTGTTCCACTGTGGAATGCAGGCAATCACCGCTGTGGTAAGAGGTAGCGAGGGGAGATACTGCAGCAGTAGGAAGCAGGAGGCTCCCCCCCCATCCCCCCTTTCTGACACACACGGGCCCTAAAGCGGAGTGTGCTGCTGCGGGCACTGGGATCAACGGTTGCTGGCGGCGCTGGGCCCCTTTTATAAGTCCGGGCCCTGTCGCAACTGCGACCCCTGTGACTGCGATCGTTACATCCCTGTAGAATTCTGAAGGCTGTGTACTTGAAAAAGTAAGATGCCACACAATTGGGAGAAGGTTGCAGATCTGTACATGTGTGGAATTTCCTGGCTGTTGACTGACATCAGATATACATCAACTATTGACCGACTGGAAGAGAGGCACCAACAGAATTAATGACCCGAGGAGGCAGTTTTTCAGGTTCATTTTCCTGCCCAAGGTCCTTAATACCTCAATTGCAATCTGCTATAAAAACGCGGATTTAACAAAATTCAGGTGTATTATATTATGGTAGCAAAGAGTTAAAGGGAACCTGTCACCCCAAATCACCCTTGTAAGCTGTAAATACATGTCCCTGAAGCATTACACTACAGTCCTACACATCCCTTTGTGGTGTTTTAGTTCAATATGAAAGTGCACTTTAGTCGTTTGCAAACTTACTAAATCCATGGCAGTGGGGCGTTCCCAAGCCTCCTTGTCTGCGAGGCGGTTCCCCTGTGTGCCGCTGTATTACGCCCTAATGGGCGTTTTTTCAAACTTTCTAGCGCGGGCACGATTCATAATCTCGCGCCCGCATCGTCACGGTCATGTGATGCCGTGACGCGTCATTTCTGGGCGGCTGGGTCGCTGCTGTCTGACGCGCACCGGCCGACTTCAGCAAGCGATCTGCGCATGCGCTGAAGTTGGCCAGTGCGCGTCAGACAGCAGCGACCCAGCCGCCCGGAAATGACGCGTCACGGCATCACATGACCGTGACGATGCGGGCGCGAGATTATGAATCGTGCCCGCGCTAGAAAGTTTGAAAAAACGCCCATTAGGGCGTAATACAGCGGCACACAGGGGAACCGCCTCGCAGACAAGGAGGCTTGGGAACGCCCCACTGCCATGGATTTAGTAAGTTTGCAAACGACTAAAGTGCACTTTCATATTGAACTAAAACACCACAAAGGGATGTGTAGGACTGTAGTGTAATGCTTCAGGGACATGTATTTACAGCTTACAAGGGTGATTTGGGGTGACAGGTTCCCTTTAAAGGGAATCTGTCACCAGGTTTTTGCTATCCATCTGGAAGTTGCATAATGTGGAGACTGAGACCATGATTCCAGCGATTCCAATCGTTTAGATAAAATCACTGTTTTTTTCTACTGAAGATCTAGCAGTTATTTGAATGTGGGGCTCTATAACACGCCCCCGACACTGATTGGCAGCTTTCTGCCCATCTACAATGTACACAGCTGCCAATCGGTGTTGGGGGCATGTTATACAAAGCTCATGAATATAGAGGACTACCTGGCAGCAGGCCAAATAAACCTCTAATAATAATCTCCAGCTGATTTTTATCAAAACGCCACTAAGCAGTCGAGTAAGTGACACATCACTGGAATCAGGATCTCTGCCCCTACATTATGCTGTTCTCAGATTAGGTGGCAAAATCTTGTGACAGATTCCCTTTAATCGCTCATTAGACAACATGCACATGTAACGGTTTATTTGGGGGAGGGGGGACTAATTTACCGACAGACTCCCTTTTTAAAATTTATTTTGCTCTTTGAATGATTCATTCTTCACATCTCTGCTCAGCCTATATTTTTCTTTGGTAATCACGAAAGTAAAAAATGTTCCCTCTGAGAGCACAAACTGTGTTAATGCACAGTAAAATGGTCCCATCTGTTAGCGCTTCACTCTGCACCAGGGATAGGTCTCCTCTTCCCCCTTTGTCCTGGATGAGGAGTGTTCAGCTTCACATTATGGCCGGATTTACAGGAGAAGTTTTCATTGTTTTATATATTAAGATTGATTGTATTGATGATATGAACATTGCCTGTACTGTGTTATATTACCAATCACTGTAATCTTCTGGCACGTTTCCAGGCCAATTATGGATCCTCACAGCTAAGTAGCTCATCCGAACAGTACATTCAAGCTGCCCGTCTACACTCAACAAATGAGAGATTGTTCTGCAAATAAAGCCTAATGATCAGATCCTAAAAAGATCTGTTCAGAAGGGTCTGATAGTGTTTTTATATATATATATATATATATATATATATATATATATATATATATATATATATAATATTTTTATGAAAGAAAAAAAAAAAAAACGCTATTTTTTTTTTCTTTTATTTCCCCCCCATCTTAATACAGTACTAACAAGCACCAGCAGAAAAATAGAATTGAGTTGTTATTATCTGGTGTCAAAAGGAGGACACTTTTTTTTTTTTTCTTGGCACCAGTGGGAAGTAATACAAATGATATAGTTCTATACTGTAGAATGACCGTACTGGACAGCCAATCGTTGTGTGTGTTTCAGTAATACAGTGGTTTTCCATACATATGTGCCCATACTGGTTAGCTGGATCTTCCAGTCCAACACGTGGTTGAGATTGGCAGTGTACAGTGCCCAAAAACTTAATGCATTTCATTGGGATTCTACGTGATTATACAAACACTAAGTCACAAGTGTTTGTGAAGTGTGAAACATTCTGAACATCTAAATCTGAACCTTGTAATGGGACTTTCTATTCAGCCCCCCTTGAGTCAGTACTTTATTGAACCAACTTTCATGCTGTTACTGCTACAAGTCTTTTGGGCTATACCAGTGCATCTCAATGAATTAGAATTTAATCAAAAAACAATGTCATATTGCCATGTTTCAGGGTATTTTTGGGAGCCCTGAAATGCGTTGACTAATCAATATTATATTCACCCTTTGATGTCTCGTGGAACATGGCAGTGCAGTTTTTAATCCTTCATCCTCCCAACTTTAATTTTCTGAGATAATGACCTTTGGGTTTTCATCGTCTGTAACCATAATCATCAACATTAACAGAAATAAACCATTGAACTAGATCACTCTGTAATGACTATATAATATATGCATTTCACTTTATGTATTGAATTACTGAAAATAGTTAACTCTTTGATGATAATCGATTTCAGTAATTCAATACACAAAATTAAATGCATATATTATATAGAGCCATTACAAACAGCGTGATCTATTTCAAGTGTTTATTTCTGTAAATGTTGATGATTATGGCTTACAGCAAATGAAAACCCAAAGGTCATTATGTCAGAAAATTAAAGTACGGACGACGAAGGGTTAAAAATCATGCTGCAATATTCCACAAGACATCAAAGGGTGAATATAATATTGATTTATTATTAGTCAGCATGTTTCAGGGCTCACAGAAATACCCTGAAACATGGCACTATGATAATGATCTTTGATATTTTAATTCATTGAGATGCACTAGTATCTCTACTATCTTTGCACATCTACAGTCTGAAGTTGTTGCCCATTCTTCTTTGCACTCTAGCCCTAGCTAAGTGTGATTGGGTGGAGGTGTACATGGACAGAAATGTTCACCACAGATTCTCAATGGGATTTAGGTCTGGACTGTGATTGGGCCATTCACACACATGAATATGCTTTGATCTAAATCATCCATTTTAGCAGTAGGTTTGGGGTTGTTATCCTGCTAGAAGGTCAGCCTACGCCCCCAGTCTCAAGTCTTTTGCAGCCTCTAACAGGTTTTCCTCTAAGATTGCCCTGTATTTAGCGCCATCCACATTCTCACCAAATCTGACCAGTTTCCCTGTCCCTGCTGAAGAAAAGCCTCCCCACAGCATGACGCTGCCACCACCATGTATGACTGTGGGGATGGTGTTTTCAGGGTGATGTGCAGTGTTGTTTTCCCACAATATCTTAGAGATTTACATTCAGCCCAGTTCTACTTTGGTCTCATTTGAAAAAGAGTCAATTTTTCCACATGCTCACCGTTTCGCCCATATTGATTTTTGCAAACTGCAAACAGGACTTCTTATATCTTACTTACAAAAATATTTTTCTTCTTACCACTCTTCAATAAAGGCCAGATTTGTGGATTATACGGCTACTAGTTGTCCTGTGGACATATAATCCAGCCTGAGCTGTGGATCTCTGCAGATCCTCCAGAGTGACAAAGGGCTTCTTGTCTGATTCTCTAATTAGTGCACTGCTTGTTGGGATGTTGATCTTGTTGTACGTCCATGTCTTGGTTGGTTTACAGTTGTTATCCTCCTTACATTTTTGGATGATGGATTGAATAAAGTTTCGTAAGATGTTCATTGCTTGGCTATTTTTTAATCATGCTTTACTCTTATGGTGTGTTCCTTGGTATTCATGATGTTGTTTAATCTCTAATGTTCTCAGCCAAACCTCTAAGGCCGGCTTCACACCATAGTGAAATCCAATCCGGGGCTATAAGGGGTGAACCTGACAGCCCCAGACTGGATTTCTATGGGGCTGGATGGCAACTATCTGACATCTGGCTTCCATCTGTCCGGAAGAATCCGGGAGGATTCAGATTTTTCTCCCGGACACAAAAATGCTGCATGCAGCATTTTTGTGTCCGGGTAAAAAAAGCTGATCCTCACAGATCCTCCCGGTCCAGTGCAATCCGGCGCCCCCTAACATGAAGGTCTATTGCGCCAGATCGCACCAGAGCTGGACGCCGGGTGCTGAAGCTCAGCGCCGGCCGTGCTGAACTTCAGCACCACGGTGCTGTCTCCTGCTAACAGTTCAGGACCGCGGATTGCTCCCTGCGAGCTGCCGCTGCAAATGAGCCATCTGGCTGCACACTGGACTGGAGGGCATAATTGGCCCTCTGGTTTTGTGTTCAGATCCAGTCCGGGGCTGTCAGGTTCACCTCTGATGGTGGGTTTACACACACCAATTTATCTGTTCAATCTCTGAACCAATCTCTGGTTGCAGTGAAATCATGGATACATTGCTCCATGTTGTACACAGCCACAAAATGGAACTATGTGTCCATGATTTCACTGCAACCAGAGATTGGTTCAGAGATTGAACAGATAAATTGGTGTGTGTAAACCCACCATGACAGCCCCGGATCAGATCTGGCTGTGGTGTGAAGCCCGGCCTTAGACCTTCACAGAACAGCTGTAGTAATATTAAGAATAAATTATACAGGTGCGCTCAATTCACTACTTATTTGACTTCTGTAGGCAATTGATCGCTCAGGATTTGATTTAGAGACTACAGAGACCTGAATTCAAATGCACATCACAATTTCTGTATTAATATTTTTCAAATATTTAAAAATAAACATGCATCATTTCCTTTTCTGCCGGATACGGGCAAAACTGCCAGTGTGAAAGCACTTTTAGGCCCCATTCACACACTACTTTTTTTTGCTGCGTATTTTAAGCACAAGCTCATCACAAACCAGGAGTAGGTGATTAAACATATAAGTGGAGCACTTGTTTCTATTATGGTGGGTTTACACGCTTCAATATCGTTCCGATATCGCAACTCAATGGCGCGGGAGCGCGCATTTAGTGCACGTTTCTCCCGCATCGCATTGGATGTTTACATGCTGCAATATCGGAATACAACGTCCGTGCGATGTCTACGCCCCCCAACCCAGGATCGCACACTTAACATGGGAGTGAATGGGTGACGTTTCAAATCGCATCGTAGTTGAGCGTTTACACAGCACGATCCGACTCCAATCTCCCTTCAATATCGGGGCATTGAATAGCACGCTCATTCAATCCCCGATATCGCATTGACATCGTTCCTGCATCGTATTGGACGTTCACACCATACAACGCAGGAACGATCTCGGGTCCAACGATTGAACCACGTGACTTTTCATTGAAATTAGACTACGATATCGCAACGTGTAAACTCGCCATTAGACCTTTCCTCTGAGTGTGCCACTCCCGGTTTTGATTGTGCCACTCCTGGCTTTTTTTGAGCTTGTGCGTAAAAATACGCAGCAAAAAAAGCAGTGTGTGAATGGGGCCTTAGGCTACGTTCACACACTGCGTATTTTTACGCAGCGGCGCTTTTTTACGCGCGTATTTTGTGAAATACGCAGCTCCTTTCACACACTGCGTTTTTTTCTGCATTTTTCTCTGCGCTTTTTCAGAGCCCATTTATCATGGGGACAATGGAAAAACGCAGAGAAAAACTGCAGAAAGAATTGACATGGTGATTTTTTTTACGCGCGCGTTTTTGCAGTGAAAACGCGCGCGTAAAAAAAAGCACAAATACGCAGTGTGTGAATGGATTGTGTCAAAACCCATAGGTTTGGCTGGGCTGCTTATCCAGAATTGCGTTTTCACTGCAAAAAGCGCGCGTAAAAAAACGCAGCAAAAAACGCAGGTAAATACAGAAAACGCAGCAAAAAAACGCAGAGAAGCAGCAAAATACGCAATGTGTGAACGTAGCCTTAGGCTGCGTTCACACATTGCGTATTTTGCCACGTTTTTTTACGCGCGCTTTTCAAAATACGCAATGTGCCTTTTGTCTGCCTGCAAAGTGAATGGGAAATTCACTTTGCAGTGCAGACATTGCGTAAAAATACGCACTGCGTTTTCCGGGAGAAAGCGCAGCTCCGTAAACAATTGATATGTCAATTGTTTACGCAGCTACTTCTGCGTATTCTCCCAGAGGGGAGGAAGAATCCTGCTTCCTCCTCCCCTCTGTGACAGCTGTGGCCGCCCATTAGATTTCACAGTGTATTAATACACACTGTGAAATCTAAATTAAACAAAAGCAAGTGTGTGAAAAATAAAAAAGAATCAATACTTCACCTCTCCGACGCCTTCTGCCGCTGTGCGATCCCGGTTCGAAGTCAGATCTCTTCTGACAAGACCTGTGGTGACGTCAGAGGGGGGGGGGGCGTTCCCGGGCACTCGCGGTCATGTGATACATATCACATGATCGCGAGCAGCCAATCAGCGATTGGACCGCCCCGGGAACGCCCCCCTCTGACATCATCACAGGTCCTGTCAGAAGAGATCTCACTTGGAATCGGAGATCGCACAACGGGAGAAGGCGTCGGACAGGTGAAGTATTGATTCTTTTTTATTTTTCATTAACTTGCCTTTGTTTAATTTAGATTTCACAGTGTATATTAATACACTGTGAAGTCTAATGGGCGGCCACAGCTGTCAGAGGGGAGGAGGAAGCAGGATTCTTCCTCCCCTCTGTGACATCACTGCGCTTTCTGGGGGAAAGAAAGCGCAGTGTGTGAAAGCCCCTGCGTATTTTGCTGCGCTTTTTTACGCGGCCGAAAAACGCGGCAAAAAGCGCGCGCAAAAAAACGCAGCAAAATACTCAAATGTGTGAACGTAGCCTTACATGGTAATTTTTTTTTATAATTCTTTATTTAGAATTTTGAACAAATAGAAATAATATTGAAAAGAAAAAGAGCATAACTCGTTACAATAGGCAGATACCCGAAGGCAGTAAAGCCTGATAATATAACTGTTCCTGCTGAACTTATAAATGTAGATGTAAAGTTGACCCACCAGTGTCAGACATGAAGAAAACCTAGTAGAGCAGTAGTAAAGTAATACAGAAAAACAAACCTATCAATAGGGTCAGTTGATAACAATGCAGTCCGTGTGGACAACCAGATATCCATTGTAGTAAATGGTGAAAAGAAGAGGGGTAGCAGAAAGAGGACGGGGTCAGAGGGGGGGGAGTGAAGGGAAAACATGAGAAAAATCAATGGCCAGGTCCCGCATCCTCGGTACCACCAAGCATTAACTTATATGCATTACCGTCCGGTATATTTACCTGTTTGCTGGAAATGCATCCAGTCACCCAGATGCTCCAGAATCTCATATAGGTATCATGCATAGAGGCAGTCCAATTCTCCATGTACATCATTTCATTGACTTTATGGTCCCATTGTGAGATTGTTGGTGGTGAGGTTTTACCCCAGAGCTTGGGGATACAAGCCCTCACAGCTATTACACTGTGTGTAGAATTATTAGGCAAGTTGTATTGTAGAGGATTATTTTTTATTATTGATCAACAACTATGTTCTCAATCAACCCAAAAGACTCATAAATATCAAAGCTTAATATTTTAGGAAGTTGGAGTGTTTTTTTTAGATTTGGCTATCTTAGGCGGCCGTCACACGCTGAGATATCTCGAGCGATATTGTAAGCGATCACGTGCACGCGCAATCGCTTACAATATCGCTCACATCGCTGGTGAGATGTCACACAGACAGACTCACCAGCGATGTGGAGCCGCGATCTCGCTGGTAACTATGGTACACATCGGGTAACTAGGCGCCGCGCGTCGCTTAGTTACCCGACGTGTACCATAGTTACCATCTCCCAGCATAGACTCTGCGCTGGGAAATCGCTCATCGTGGTGTTATACACCACGATGAGACAGTCAAATCGCTCATCGCTAGATCTGAGAACCGGAGCTCAGATCAGCGATGTCACGATCAAGCGATTTAACATCTTAAATCGCTTGATTACATGCAACGATTTCTTGCCCGATATCGCTTAAGCGATCAAAAAGGAGATCGCTTAAACGATATCGGGCAAGAAATCGTCCCGTGTGACGGCCGCCTTAGGAGGATATCTGTTTTTTGGCATTGTAGAGCATTGGAGTCTTTCTGGAGCGAAATCCAAATGCTGCTCATGGACTTAACAGATGACGGATGTATTCTTTCATCGGAACTAGTCATCCTCCTTCTTGATACTGAACACATTCCCCCTCACTATAGACCTCTGACTGTTCACATTATCTTAACAGCAAAGACACTCGTCGCATGGTTGTGGAGAGACACCAAAGCACCTTCATTCCCTACTCTTCTAGAGAAGGTCTCTACACACAATGCTTATGAGCTATCCTACGCACTTAGGCACAAATCATTTAATAAATACAACAAAAAATAGGGACCTATAAATATTTTTTTTATACTGCTGCCACAGCTTAAGGTTGACAGGACTGGTTCCCACAAGTAAAGGTTTCCGTATGTAACTCCTTTGTTTTTCCTTTTGTTAAAACTTTTTTTTTCACTTTTTAAAAATTTTGTGAAGAAATGAACACACCCTTTTCCCATTTGAAACATAGAAATAATTAATATGACATAATTTAGTCTATACCGTTAACACCACATAAATGAATGTACCGTATATTCTCGCGTATAAGCCGAGTTTTTCAGCCCAAAAATTGGGCTGAAAAGTCCCCCCCTCGACTTATACGCAAATCAGTTCCTGGGGGCCGAGATCGGAGGCTGGGGAGGCTGACAATTATACAGGTCCCCCTCACAGTATGGCGCCCCCCCCTCACAGGATGGCCCCCGCATGCAGCGCTGCGCACATACATTACCTGGCTATCAGCTGTCACCCTCCGGTGGCGGATCGCTGCTCCTGGCTCCGGGCTGCATCTTCATCTGTGTCTTCCTGCTTGTGGCTGGGGCTCATCGTGATGACGTCATCGTGACCCCGGCCGGTCACGTGACGAGCAGGAATACACAGATGAAGATGCAGCGATCCGCCACCGGAGGGTGACAGCTGATAGCCAGGTAATGTATGTGCGCAGCGCTGCATGCGGGGGCCATCCTGTGAGGGGAACCTGTATTGTATACCATCAGTGCTGGGCTGTATACTGTGAGGGAGACCTGTATACCATCACTGCTGGGCTGTATACTGTGCTGGGGACCTGCTGTATACCATCACTGCTGGGCTGTATACTGTGAGGGGGACCTGTACACCATCACTGCTGGGGCTGTATATTATGCTGGGGACCTGCTGTATACCACACTGCTGGGGCTGTATACTATGCTGGAGACCTGCTGTATACTATGCTGGGGACCTGTATACCATCACTGCTGGGCTGTATACTATGCTGGGGACCTGTATACCATCACTGCTGGGCTGTATACTGTGCTGGGGACCTGCTGTATACCATCACTGCTGGGGCTGTATACTATGCTGGGGACCTGCTGTATACCACACTGCTGGGGCTGTATACTATGCTGGGGACCTGTATACCATCACTGCTGGGCTGTATACTATGCTGGGGACCTGCTGTATACCATCACTGCTGGGGCTGTATACTATGCTGGGGACCTGTATACCATCACTGCTGGGCTGTATACTGTGCTGGGGACCTGCTGTATACCATCACTGCTGGGGCTGTATACTATGGTGGGGATCTTCTGTATACCACACTGCTGGGGTCCACCCTCTGCTTATACGCGAGTCAATACGTTTTCCCAGGTTTTTGGGGCAAAAGTAGGGGGGTCGGCTTATACACGGGTCAGCTTATACACGAGTATATACGGTATATTAAAAAAAAACTTATTGTATAGACTCCTTATCTCCGAAAAATAGATGCAAACAGGGAAGAAGGTCACCTGTACCCTATGATTGTGCCAATAACAAAAAAAAAACTCCAGCAAGCTCAGCTGGAAAAAACAGTCACAGCTGTCAACAGAAGGATAAAACAAAAGTTCGGGGTCCTGGAATATGGCGACAAAAAGAAGTTTTTACTCTTATTTTTAAGTAGTAAGACCTTAAACTGTATAACATTAAAATGCCAATAATCGGACTGTACTGTAGAATAAAGATCAGTGTTATTTTTGCTTAACTGGTAATGCAAGAACGAAAAAGAGACTGAAAATGTGATGGTGAAATTATTGTGGCTGTGTTTGGTTTTTTTAATGTTTTATTCCATCCCACATTTTTTTTCTATTTTTCAGTACATTATAAGATATAGAATTATCGGTAAAAGTCATGATGGTAACAGATCTAGATTAGAGGAAATATTCCAGAAGATGTTTGACTGTATTGTAACACTCCAATACGCTCCTCCAACTACAATGTTTTTCCTGTGTTTTTGTTATTTTCCAAGGAGAAGATGAGCAGATTATCTTTCTACTACTTTTCCCACTTCTATATTATTCACCCCCCGTCTGGCATATTCTGTTGCTGAGGTTTGGGCCCACCTTCTGGCATGGTCTAGTGCCGCGTGTATCTGATTAAGCTGTTTTGGTGCTACAGGGATCGGCTGATATCAGCAGCTTCCTTTCTATGTGCTCGATGATACGAGAGCCCTTTTTCCACGCATCATCTGAGTCACATCACAGCTGGAACAATGTCCTGACTGTGGCCCCAACAGTAGGAATTTGGGGAAATGCAATTGTCCACATGATTTCAGCTAGTTAGTGGAGTCTTTTACCTGTCAGTTGTCAACTGACGGTTCTCTCGAAGACTGTGGTCTAATACTGCTCTGACGTATTTAGAATAATAAACATTTTAGGTAGTCAAGATGTGATTTTTATGCTGAATTTCCTGGAATTATTTTTATAACTGAGCCTTTTTACTTTCCTTCCAGTCAACCTTACACTAAAAAGGTACATTTGTGCAGAATTCTATATGGTGGATATTTAGATTATGTTTCCACGATCCGGAGACCCTACATCCTGGATGCAGCGTCTCTTCTGCAGACGCGAGTGTTCTTTGCAGGTGAACGCAGTGCCTATGCCCACGATCAGGTTCTGAGTGCAGCAGATTTTCGCTCTGTTCTCCCGCCGAGAACACTTGTGTCTCTGCGAGCATCAATTGACATGATGGGGCTCAGGAAGCCGCTCTGCATGTCTGTTTACGCTGCGGAGAAAAGACGCACAGTGGACATGAGCCTTCTATTAATCCATCCTTTCTGCTTTTACTGTAGAACACAGTGTTTCGGACACAGTGATAATGTGATGTATCCAAAATGCTGCTATTCCTGATCGTGGGGACTCGCCCTTAGAGCAGTGTTCCTCAACTCCAGTCCTCAGGATGGACCCCACCAAAAGGTTGTGTTTTCACGATTTTCTTAGTATTGCATAGGTGTTAGTTTAATCACAGGGGATCATTCGAACACCTGTGCAATAATAAAGAAATCCTGAAAACATGATTTGTTGGTGGGTCCTGAGGACAGGAGTTGAGGAACACTGCCTTATAGCATGTTGATTGATTATTGTGGTGCCATGCCAAATTCCTGGCATATATTCCAAATCTATATGGCTTCATTGACAAGGGTATGTTCTTGGCATTCATTGGTGTACTTAAGACTTTCAGATAGGCGATTTATACCTAAACTTCAGTAACCCAATAATCTCCATAAGCCCCAACACTTCCAATTTCCAATTACTGGAGCGGCTATTTGTGTACACTTTTTTTGCAATGCTGAATGTCTGAGTCTAATTGCTGGCAGGGAATACATTGGGTTCTTGGAATAAACATGTACAAAATATAACTATATCTGAGTTAGAATCCTTTAGGGTGAAAGCATTACATGACTTGGTTCTGTCATATTTGTCTTCCATATGTACATTCATTATCTTGATTTTCTGTTTTATCCTTCATATGTTTCTGTGTTTTGTGCAACACAAGTAATGTTAGCATTGCTTTTGTATGTCACATAGACATATTTTTATGTATCTTTCTCGACTTTACCCCCAGAGCTTATGAAGACCCCTCGGAGTCAGAACTGATTGAAGAGAGAATTCCCTACCTTCATGGTGGCTATGCTGCACCGCTGGCTCAGCCGGAGAGGGGAAGCCTGGCCAGCATAGACCGATTGGGAAAACGTTCACCTTCCATCGACAGCATCCGCAAAGATCCTCGATGGAGAGATCCTGATCTTCCTGAGGTCATTGCAATGCTCAATCATCCGATTGACCCAGTCAAGTCCAACGCAGCTGCTTATCTGCAGCATTTGTGTTATGAAAATGATAAAATAAAGAAAGAGGTAAGACATCTCAAAGGCATTCCCATTCTCGTGGGTTTATTAGACCACCCAAAGCCCGAAGTCCACAGAAAAGCCTGCGGAGCCCTCCGTAACATTTCATATGGAAAAGATAATGAAAACAAAGTGTCAATTAAGAACTGTGATGGGATTCCTGCTTTAATTCGTCTGCTGAGGAAAACCAATGACATGGAAGTGAGAGAGCTCATAACAGGTATGTGAAGCAATTTCCTCTTATTGCCCACTTTTTAAGCTTTTTATCGTTAATTTATGCACAAATATCTTTTGATGGCTTGCTTCAGTAACCATATAATAAGTTACCATGTGAATGATAAAATCTCGCTAAATTTCCCACCCATTACACAGACTAGCACTTGCCAAACAAGCAGATATCAACAGGTTTGCCTGACAGTCTAATGTATGATTGGGACCCAGGAGAGATGATTGTTGATACACTATGAAGCTGAGCTGGCCACTGCAGTTTTAGTATCTTTAGATCACTTGTAAATCAATAAAATAGTATTTGCTCCTCAACATTCACCTCTCCTGTATGGGACAATATGTCACTCAGCAGGTTCAGCTTTGGGCTGCAGCCAAGAAGGAGGCATGGCCACCAGCTCTGATGTTCCCCCAGATGCCAGCTCCAACTCTATCTACTGTATGATTATTCCTCCTAATCCCACCCACCGTTCTGGGTCCTTGCAAGGGGTGCCCGCACTATGCTTGCTGGATACCCGGGATCACATCGCAATCTTCTGTATTGTTTATGAGCCGAGAATAACAGTAACAGCTGTATAGACAAACGCTGTCATTTTTCAGCTCCGGATGCGATGCTATCCTCGCTCTCACAGTACCGAAATATAACAAGCATACAATGCGGTCACCCCTTGCAGGACCCAAAGTGTTTGGCGGATTGTGGGGAGTAATCATACTCGCGGTGATTTATTTATTGTGATTTTTCATTTTCTATGCATTACACCTACAATTACCCCTTCATCAGGAAAAATCACAAGGATAACAGATCTGTACATCTGTTATCCTTGTGATTATTCCTGATGAAGGGGTAATCCCCGAAACGCGTAGAAAAGAATCACATTACATAAATCTCCGCAAGTTGAGATTTTTCATCCAGGTGGAAGCACTGTCTAAAATCCCTCTTTCTTCCTATATTGGCTCTGTTTATTGATTTATAAACGATCTAGAGATCCTAGAACTGTAGTGGAAAGCTCAGCTTCATCGTGTAGGAGGACAGGGAGTTCCCCCTTTAAGCTACAATTTAGAATTTAGTACATGCTTAATTCCACAAAGACTTACATCTTGTCCTTTGAAATTAATAACACATTAAGAGATTCTTGAGATGTGTACGGTATAAAATAATTGAACCTGAATTCTAAACATAAGACTCCTGCATTTTAAGTTTACGTTTTTAAGTGCGTCTAGACCAAACAAGCTGTATGTGAATCCAACCTCGAGGTTTTTTTTTTCTAGCAGTTCAGGTGTCATCTCTTTAGAAGGACTGGTTAAGTAACAGGCTTTGCAAGTACCACATTCAGCATACTACAGAACTGTATCTCATGGCCTGAAGAGCGGTGTGCTGTACAGTGCAGCATTAGGCCTTATTCACACATCAGTA